>OX375874.1:65401178-66601178 GCA_947359465.1 Metellina segmentata | reverse complement strand
CTTAATCATTCTGTGGGCAGCATTTAAGAAATTACAACTTTCCCAAAGGCTTCATATAAAAATTTAAAAATACAAAAATAAAATTTTAACTTTCTATTTCCTTTGCTCCTTTTAAAAATGTATCAAAGGAGATCACTTAAATAATTATGTTTTCTTATAAACTTTCATAATTTTAAAAAGTAAAAACAAATCCTGACAAAATTAACACAATCTGTCCCAAAAGTTTATACCAGGAAAAGAAACATGCCTTCAGACCAGCATATTTCTTTTGTGTTAAACATTACCTTGCAAAACATTGCTGTTATTAGCCATTAAACTTTTACTAAAATACGACTTTTTAAAAATAAAACAGTTAAACTTACGTATATATATTTGGGTTTCATGTCTAAAGATATGTTATGGTAGGGAATTTGCTGCACTGATTTTTTAATTCATATTTTTAATATTTTTGTGTGACTTGGTTGGTTGCATGTTGCCATTGGCCATGGATTGACCAGCCCTGCTCTATAATATTCAAGGTTATTCTTGATTATTTCAATGCCTCTTTTGACAACATATATTCAGTAGCTATGTGTATATTTATTTCACTAAAGTATGTGGCACAGAAATCGATGCTATTTGTCTCATTATCAAATGGCAACAGACAAACAATTTAAATTCGACCGCTATGTGATTTTATTTGCTAATTTTGCCACTTAGTTTAAACATTTTTTATATGAGTTATAAAACTGCACAGTATTACTAGACTATATGGAAAAAACTTGCGACTCTAATATTGAAATTGGTCAGATTACAGAAGTTATGAGTAATCTGGAAGATAAAAATCAGCACAAATGTTTGCTGAGCATAAAGAAATGCTGAATCACCCTTAAACAAAGGAATAGGATGAAAGAAGTAGATGTTCAGAATCTATTTGTAGTAACATGATTAAGGTATTCTTTTTAGCTATGCATTGTATTGAAAATACGGATTGAGACCAGTGAAATTATACATTTTTGGATAGTTTTTTTTTATTTAAAGGTATGAAATCCATTTATGTGAATATGGTAGCTATTTTCATAACTGGGTTGAAATAAGAGTAGATAGTGTAACAACCCTGCCATCAACAAATTAGGCAATTAAAAACAGTTTAAATCAGATGCTATGTGCGGGTCTGCTACTAATAGTGAGTCTGTAGAATGAATATAAAAAGCATGAGCATTTTATGAAAAATTGCAAAACATCAAATCAAGTGTTTTCTCTTATTGTGTAGTATAAAATAATGATTATCTTAACATAGTGAAAAATAATTTTTACATATATCATGTTTTTATCATGAAAGCTGTCTAAAAGCTCATTCTCACTATAAAAACTGGTAGCATCATTTCTAGTGTGAATTTTTCTTTATGAAATATAGATGCTATTTTTCAGAAAAACTAATAAATAAAATGAAATTACTAGTTTAAAGAATATCAGTATGTATTTGCTTAAATAAATTTTTTTCTCCAATTACATTATCAAAAGATGTATTATGAATAAACAGTTTTTTTTTAATTAATTTGCTCTCAATATACTTTAGTTTGTCTATAGCCTGTTGATTTTAACAGCTCCATGTGTATTTGTCAAATCTAAAACTGAGATATTTGTACATAGAACATTTTTTTCCTATTTCAAGTTATTTATTCATTTTGGACCATTTTAATTCAAAATTAATGGTTATCTTAAAAGTTATTTCTATTAATTTTGTCTTTAAAATCTTTTTGGTTTTAGAAAATTTGATGTACTACTTCTTGGAAAACCAATATTTTATTTTCATATTTTAGAAGTTAAAGCATGTTTATTTATAGGATAAAAAAGATAACATCAGTAAACATGATTTAAAAGTATACAGTTTGAAGTCCAAGAAGAACATGCTTAAACTGGACCGTGCCAAGTTAATTGCTATAGCATTATTAGTAGGATGTGGTTATGGAAAAGGTGTTCCTGGAATAGGCAAAGAAACTGCATTAAAATTCTTGGATCAGGATGTAGATGTCTTTCAAAGGTATAATTTGTTTAGTCAAAGAATGAAAATGTTTTATTTTGCATTCCTCTCTTATAATTTTTTAAAGAAAATAATTCAATGAAGAATTGCTTAATTATTCCATTTTCTTTTAAAGCTATTCTTACATAGATTTTTTAAGTACTGGTTTGATGGTAATGATATCGAAGCATATATCAACTTATCAATCATGTTTTATTTTAATACTTTTGATTAAGGACAACTTATTGGCTGTGAATTTTAAACAATGATATTCTATTAAACAATAATACAGTTTATTTTTAAAAGATCATATTGTAATATAAAAAATAGAATAGTAATTAAGTTTTTTTATACATTTTTGATTAAGAAAAAGTTTGGTATTTAGCTCTGAAATTATGTTGCATCCAATTAAATTATTTTTTATTGTATTTCTTTTTGTGAAATGTGAAAGCATGCTTCTGTGAGTGGTTACTTATCCCTGCCTTATTTATGAAAGAATCCCATAATCATAAACAAATCAGATGAAAGTGTAAAATATAATCTACTATTCCATATTTCCTTCCATTTTTTTAGCATAAACTAATATTGAATGATTCACAAGCAGGAACGAAAGCCTAGCAGTGTATAAAGATTAAAAAAAAAATTCTCAAAACGATAACAGATGTGTGATGATATCAGTGTGTCTTTTTCTTTTCAAAATGTTTAGTTAATATATGCTATGGATAACTATAACAATGCAAGTTTGTATCAATATTGTCAAGTTTGTATCCCTGGATTTTGTTGACATGCTTACATTTTGTTAGCTATAGTCATATAATATATATAGTCATATAGATATATAATTGAGAATGTATCGGGAGTTTGGTATAATCTAGATTGATTCACTTTGAATGCATTATATTCATTCTAGATTAAGCTTACATCTTCAGATCGTCACTTCTAGTCAGTGAATAGATTCCCTATATGAACTTTTACAATACTGCTTTGAAACAAATTTGTGATTCTTAAATTTTGAATTATGTTTTCAAGATATACACCTAAAGTGCCAAAAGTCATACCTCTCTAATATATGCCCTCCTTTAGCTTGGTGAATTGCAGCAACTCAACATAGCATGAACCCAATTTGTCAGTGGAAGTCACCAGGAGAGATGGTCAATCCTGCTGTCTTGATAACCACCCATAATTGTGTGGTAGGTGCTGCATCTTGTGCAGGAATGACAAAAATATCCCAGATTTGCTTCATAAGATTCATGTCTGGTGATTTAGGTAGCCAAATCATGTGTTGTAGTTGTCCTCAAACCAATTGCAAACATCCAATCGTTATAGGAGAAAGTAAAGACTATAAAGACTAAATGTTCCCCTAGCAACTGAACATAGCAATTACCTGTCAATGATTGGTTCAATTGACCAGATGACCCAATTCATGCTAGGTAAACACTCCCCACGCCATTATGAAACCACTTATGACTTGTAAAGGGGTGACTCCGAAGAGTGCCAGCACTGCGACTAATAGTCTATTATACTGACAACCACCGGCAGCTTGCACAATGCCTTTCTGGCAAGCTGGAGTGAAACAGTGCAACTTTGTCTACCAAAAGGTACTTCATAATAGTTGCGTTTGTATCATGAGCTAATTTTTGTTGTATTCGCTAAGTTGTTATGACTAGTTTAGTGAAACTGCAAAAGCTTCATTAAGATCACAGGTGTACTTTCATATGAGTGGTCAGGCAATCTTAAGATTGCACTCATACTTGTCCTGTGTTGCCTTTAGCGGCCAAGGGTGAGTCACCTTGTGAAGGTAAGACCAAGCAGCAATGACTGTAGTGAAGTAGTGATGGGAAAATGAGCAGTGTTTGCTATCACATAGCATCAGATGTGGTAGGCCACCATGCTGTCACTTGTGGAAGGTTTGGTTAATTCTATCAGATTATTAAACGTTTTACAAGAGTTCAACGGACAATGCTAGTAACTATTTGTTTCTTTATACCTTTTTAACGCAATGTGAGCACCACTTGTATACTGCTATTCCATGACTTTTGGCATGCCAGTCCATGCATTTTGTATACATACTAGCAGACCAGCACAAAGCATCTTTGCCATTAAATACTTTTGTCTCTGTTCAGATTTAAAGACTGGAAAGAGATGAATGAAACTCAGCTTTTTCCTGGATATGATTCTAAACTTAAGAAACAGACGCACTGTAAACTCTGTGATCACATAGGTAATGTTTTAGATATAGTATTACATTTCATAGGTAAAATTAAAACTGTTTACACTTATTATTTTCAGTTTCAAATTTCCTCTGACTTTATAAATTATTACTAGGGCAACTTTTTGCAACAAATGCAACTTTTTTTCACACGTTCTATGCTGCATGTAAAGTACTAAAACCAAAATTCCTCCTACATGGGGTGTATCGTAAGTGTGTTATGACCACAACATAAATGCAACTTTCTGCATAAATGCAATTTTTTGCATTTATGCAACCACCTGCAACTTTTTAAAATTTAGCTTAAAATTAATTAATATGAAATTACTATTTTATTTTTTGCCCTCTGAACCGACTCTCCGATCACTTGTGTCTGATCTTGCGAACGCCGAAGTATTGCAGATCAAACAAGAAGTTAATCGTCCTAACAGACGAAAATGAAATGGCAAGAAGTACTTTTAACACATTGCTTGGCACTCATACTCTTGTATAACACATTGGTTGCGTAATCGACTGCAGAGTTTGCGAGGTGAGTGTTGATCATAAATATGTTGTTCGCCTTGTAGATATGACGTTTTAAAATCTCTGAATGTTGAGCATGAGGATTTGGCGCTTCTGCTATCCAGTATAGCACATTATATGAATGCGGCTGACACAGTTTTTCGATGTTAAAGAAATTATTGGCCAAGGATCGACCATTCAACGTTCTTCTGTATTTAAGAATGAATTATAATACTGTTATACACGACTAAAATTGTCAACATATTTAGAATTTTTTTCATTTTTGACAAATAATTTTTTTAGAATTTAGTTTATCCAAAATAAATGCAACTTTATTTCCATAAATGCAACTTTAGGGAATGATAAATGCAACTTTTCCCATTATTACTGCAACAAAAAAGTTGCCCTAATTGTTACATTATTTAAAAAAAAATAGTAGTTCATCTAGAAGGATTTCTTAACTTGTCCGTATGTCATCAAACTACATAGCCATATGCAGAAGATTACATATTGTATTGCACTGAAGGAAATATGTGAATATTTAAATAATCAGGCAGAGAAAGACTGATCATTAAAAATAAAATTCACTTAAGCTATGAAACTACCTAAAGGAGCTTGACTTGATGTTTGAATAATTCATATGCCATTATTATGTATTCTTGATACTTGCTAGCTGTTCTGAAAAAATACTTGTTTTTCCAATCTTGCAAACAGAAAAATATCCCCCCCCCTGCTTCTTTTGGTAGAAAATTTTTAAGTGACCAAGTTTTAGCATTTAGCCATGGCAAATTATGAAAGAAAACATTCGCATCCATTCTTGCTAGTAAAAATCTTCTTAGACTTTCTTAATAAAAAAAAATACACAAACAAACTTCTAAAATACTCTAGAAACGTTTTATTGCAAATCCTGACACATTTTTAAGCTATTATACGTAAAATATTGCCTAATTGGTTTCTCTGTGTTAGAACTGCTGCCAAGCATGTAACAGTTGTCGAAAGCTAGGTTACTTTTTCTGTTTTTAATTGTTTGATGAAGCCCAATCGGCAGAACTGTCACAACTTTGATGTTTTTTATTATTTTTATTTGGTAATTTTTTTTAGGAATGTAATCAAAAGTTCCAATTTTTCTTAAGTAACTTTCTTGAGGTTGGTAGGTGTGAATGTGGTTTTACATTTTCATTTCTAATAACCCCCGGCAAAAATTTAAAATATAAAAATACTAATATGAATGCCAGCATTTATTTGCACAGGATAAGAATTGTAGTGCTAAATTGCCTTAATTGGTCTTTAATTTCAAAGCTATCTAGTTTGATTACTTTTTGAATATTAACAAATATTTAGGTTTGAATATGTGTGAACTAAAAGATTTAAACTAAAAAAATGATAAAGATTTATCATTTTTAAATGCAGTTCTCTGTGTTTTAGTCTTTTCTTGAGACTCAGAATTTACTTTGTACTAAAAAATTTATGTTTATAAGTATGGGTTTTTATACGTGTTTATTTTATGTTGGAAATATTTTAGGAACAACTACAAGGCATAAAAAGGAAGGATGTGAAGTATGTGACAGTAAAACTACTTGTCATCGTGATTCAAAAAATCCTTGTTCATGTGCTTGGCATAAGAGCAATGAGATATCCTTGAATCATAAAGCTGAACTCAAAATATACAAAACTGTGAAAGAAATGGAAGATTTTCCAGATTTTAAGGTAGGGTAATTGTTTTAATTTATATCTACATTTTATTATTATGATATTTGATGCTATTAACAAATAATAAAAAAAGCACTTGTTTACGATTCTGTACATTATCAATTTACTTTATCAGATTTATGTACCCCACCGGGGCACATCTCTTTTATGTGTGTACTGGCATCGTAACCTGAGGGATCTGTCATTCTTTCGTTTGTACTCTTTCCTTTTGATAAGCTTTCTTTTTCCTCCCTCATTGTTGCTCCCTCTTTGTAGATAAAAAAAACCTTCTTGAGAAACTTTTCGACACTGTTGTTATCAGCTTCTGTTGGTACTTATATAACACATGTTTGCTATGCTCAGTGTCACCATCTTGGGATTCAGCAAGCCAAGTCGGTTTGTCTTGTGAAAATCTTCTTAAAGGTGAGGACTTTCAGAAGTGAACTGTACAGCTAGAGTCTACATTTATGAGCAGTGGCAATGGTCTTGTCGATTTTTTGGCATATTTCCAATGTTGCAAGCGAAGAATTCTTTCAAAAATATTTTTCTTCCAAAAATATTTTACTTTTTACAACAGAAAATGAAAGCTTGAAAACAAATTTGGAGAACGTTTTGAAAATTATATTTTTTTTAAACTTTCACAAAAAGTAATAAGCTTAAACACAATTGTGAACCAGTAGAAAAACTAAACAGCATTTGTTAGGAAAGAAAACCCTGAAACATCAATTACACTAGATAAAGTAGGCATGTTGAAAAAGAAATAGTTTTTAAAAGAAAAAAAGCAAGAAGTAATACAACCTGATACATCATAACTGTTCCGAGAAAAAAATAATTAAACAAGAATATTCCACAAATAGCGAAGAAAAAAAATACATCACAGTTTTCTGACGTGAAAAAAAAAATTTAATAAAATAAAACATTTCACAACTGTAGAAATACAAATAAATGAAACAATGGCAAAAAAAAAGAAAAATAAATTTTAAAGGATCAATGCAATCAAAAGATATTTTAAAATCAAAATAACCATTGGAAGCAAAGAAAAATTTCAAACGAACTAATGAAATGAAATAACTTTAATGGATTTTGGAAGAACTTTCTAGAATATTCAAAATGAAAATTGAAAGTTACCGTTTGCCGAGGTTGCCATGAAAACCACAATAACCGTAAAGCCAGATGGGTTGCCTTAATCTACCTTAACTCGCTACTAGAAGTTCGCCAAAGCCGTTGCCACAGTTCATAAACGTAGAGTGTAGCTGTACCGATTCAGCAAGTCAAGTCGGTTTGTCCTGTGAATATCTTCTTAAAGGTGAGGACTTTCAGAAGTGGACTGCTCGTATAGGCTCTGTTAGTACTTGCAGAATTTGAATTCACTTGGTCTCTGTGACAGGTGGTGCTGTAGAGCCTGAATTTCAATTAATATCACTGTGGTTAATGTTCTACCTCTTCTTTCTCTAATACTGAGCAACAAAGTGCTTATCATCCCAAAAATACAAGATTCTTTATTATAAAATTAATAAGTGGCTCCATCACACAAAATTTAAATCAAACAGAACCATTACTCACATCTGTTTTATCATTCACTGTTAACATGTTAATTGAATTATTCATTGTGTGTGTGTGTGTGGATTGGTTAAATCTATTAAAAAACCTTGCTCTGGAGTCCCATCATGGAAGATTTCCATCTGCATCAATGATATAACCAAGAAATACGAGCGTATTACAGAAATATTCACAGTTTACCTCATTAAGTCTCAGACCTGCTTCATGTAAATATTTAAGCCCTTCCATAAGCCTTGTTATGTGTTTGTCTCTAGTTGTTCCAGTAATGATGCAGTCATCCAATGACATAGTTACTTCTGGAATTCCTTTCAGCGACATTTCCATCTGCCTTTCAAAAATTGCTGGAGCTTACGATATTCCAAAGGTTAATCTGATGAGCTCGTACAAATGTCTATGAGTTGTTATCACTGTCCTTTCCCTGGAATCTTCATACAACTCAAGTTGATTATATACACCTCATAAATCTAACTAGGAGAATCACTGCTATTTGGAAAAGCACTGTGGGTCATCTTTTGAACTTATCAAGCTGTGTGTCTTCTGCTAAAAAGTTCCATTCCAACAATAAGTCCTTTTCCAAACTAAAAGATCTGTCATTTTCCCCATTCTATTTTGTTTCTCATAACATGAACATGCACAGCATATACTGTCAATTAGATTATGTGTCTCCCACATGGTTTAGACAGATTTAGCATGACCACACCTATAACCAACATTTCCAGAAATATTTAGGGTTTCCAATTCATTGACCAGTGTGTAGAATTGAGGTCATTCGTCGTATCTTTAAGGGGCAGTGCTGAAATAGAAACAGCCCCAAGGTGAGGGGCGGGGGTAGAATGACCTCCTCCAAGGCAGGGTCAATCTACTCCTTTCTAAGCAACAATAGGTTCATTAATATCTTAGAATTGTGGATTCCTTAATATATTTTTTTTTAATTACGGCGGGCACTCGATTGCTAATCATAGGTTTCTGCGAGGCCGGGTAGCGATGGTCATTTGTGAAGGGGCACCCAATGGGCGACCATCACTACCCCTAACATAGGACAGCACAATTACATCCATGCCCTGACCCCGGATTCGAACCAGGAACCTTCCGATCCAGAGGCCAACACCTTAACCACTAGATCGGTTGGTCGGCGGATTCCTTAATATCACAATGATACTTTGCAATAAGGTTAAAACCCTTATTGCAAAGTATCATTTTGTATCAAAGCATCATTATGTTTAGCACTTAAGGAAACATCTGAAGTCAATTGAAGAGGCAAAGATCCATCACTACACTTACATCAGGAGTGACAGACACATTATTCATTTATGTATTCATTTTACAAAAGAAACTAATTTGAAAAGTAAAACCTTTCATTTATGTATAATTACTGACTGAGTTGGATGTTCTGTAAATATTTAGTTAAAAATATACTTTGCTTATTTATGTATATATAGTTGAATGCTGGTATGTTCTTCCAATAGTATCAATAAGTCATTAAGGTTGCTATTTTTATACATAAATCATGGAATTTTCAATATTCATACTTGTTAATTTTCTTTGATACAGATCATAGATGAATATCTTAACTACACAGATGAAATACCTGAACAAGATACACTGGAATGGAAACGCCCTCATCAAAGTGACTTTCAAGTGTGTAATTTAAAAATGAAAACATTTAAGTATTTTAATTATTGATTTGACTTCTCTACTATTATAAAATGAAGTTTGTGACGTCTCTGTTCGGCGTGTCCTGACGAATCTAGGGCCCTTACAATAATGAAATTTGGTACACAGGTAGTCCAAATTTTTTTTAATTTTATAGTCCAGCCCAAATTTTAAAATTTAATTTAGAACATTATAAAAATAATTTAATGATATTTTTAATTATTATTGTTTTTCTCCAAATGACAACAGTCTTCAATCGGTATTGACTAAACCCGTATTTACTGTGCCTGTGAAACCGCCCGATTACTGGATATCATTTATAAAAATTTATTGCTTTCTTAAAAGCATGTTAACTTTTAGTTGGCATTAACTTTTTGTTTAAATTATCATAATCTAAAATATAAGTATGTTTTTATTGTACTTCCTCCAGTTTTGGAATTGGATCATTGTTGTGCAATATGTTGTTTGTTATTGTTTCTTTTTTAGAGTACGATAGTTAGGATTTTGATTTTTTTTTTTTAAATGCATATTAACTTTTAGTTTGGATTATTTGGATAAAAAGAGAAACAATAACCAACAGCGTATTGCACAACCTTGATCCAGTTCCATAAATGGAGGAAGCACAATAAAAAGATACTTATATTATTGATTATGATAATCCAAACTAAAAATTAATATGCTTTTAAAAAAGCAATAAATTTTTATTAAGGATATCCAGTAATCTGGCGGCTACACACGCACAGTAAATACGGATTAGTCATTACCGATTGAAGACTGTAGCCATTCGGAGGAAAACAATAATAATTAATTATATCATAAATTAATTTTAAAAGGTTCTAGATTAAATTTTAAAATTTGGGGTGGACTATAAAATTGCAAAATATTCAGACTACCTGTGTGCCGAATTTCATTATTGTAAATGCCATTGTACACGCCGAATAGACAACACATGAACTTCATTTTATATTAGTCGAGACTCGCTGCCAAACGTTAAGCACGGACTGAAAAATGTTAATTTCCAGAAGCCAATCTTAATTTTAAGACACTGCAATTTACTACAGAGGTAGATGGAACTATGCAAATGTGTTATGTAACAGCCAATCATGGTTTCGTGTCGAGAAATATGAAAAAAAGGCAGTCATATGAGAAACCAGCATTGTGAAGGGTTACAGGAGTTGCATGTAAGTGCTGTAAAAAGTGTTTAGAACTTTCGTACGATTAGTTTTTAACACGAACGTGTTACTATGGCTTCCAGAAGACAAATAGCAGGTAGTGAGCGCTGACGTTCATTCCGTCATTTCATGATTACAGAGGCTGTTTGCACATTTTATAGACGATTTTGGTTAGCGGTAATAAAAAATCGCTTAATCAGGACTGTGGAACTTCATCAATACAAAGCTAGCACTCACACATCAAAATCCACTGTAAATTTCCTTAAAAAAAATGGAACAAAAAACCGTTATCAAGGCCATACCCTACACTGATATCCCTATTAAATTTCCCGATGTGTCACCTATGGATTTTTATGCTTTCGGACTTTTAAAATCTGCGTCGTCCCACAAAACCTTTACAGGACTCTGGAAAGCTGTTCAGGAGGAATGGGATAGAGTACCTCTTCTGACATTTCAAAAGGCATTATCCTGGAAATTACGGTGTCGAAAGAACATTTAAAACACAAGAATTTTATGTAATTTAATTTTGTGAATACAATATACATTGTCTAAAAAATGTGTGAACAGACTCTGTATACAAACAGTTGTCCGAGGACAAGGTTGTGACCCCCGCGTAAGATCGTTATATTGCTGTTTTAGCAAAGCTCTGATCATGCATGGCTGTGCCAAAGGGCAATTCTTTACCCAAGAAATAAAGATGTCAATGTCATCAAAAAGGAACTCTTGTGAGAATTGCCCGGTAGTGTTCAAATTTATAAATCTATCAACATTAAGTGTGACACAGAGTTTTTGAACACATTGGAACCGATCTGGAGTACTTTCGCACATATTGGAGCTAAAGATTGGAGCACCGATTATGCTTCTAGAAATCTGAATCGACCTTCACACTGTAATGGCACGAGACTCTCTGTCTAGAAACTCATGCCAAATATTATTGAAGCCACCATCATGACTGAACATGCCACAGGCCAAGGCATATTCATTCCTAGAATACCAAACATCCCTTTTGATATCCCATTCCACTTTGAAAAAATTCAGTTCACGTTTCATTTAAGTTTTGCTGTGAGCATCAACAAGACACAAGGATATTCGCTGCAAGTCGTAGGACTCGGTCTCATTAAGCCGTCTTGTTTCTCACACGATCAACTGTATGTGGGGTGTTTGTGAGAGTTGAATACCTTTTTACTTTTTTTAAATAGATACCCCTATATTTCTTGCCAGGTATGGTTATTTTAATAAGTGTAATGGTATAGTCTCGATGAAAAGTAATCGAGTACAAAATGCTCATTTTTAAAATTTGTTTTCCTTCCACCCATGAGACAGACTTATTTCATTCTATTTAATTGTTTCTAAAGTAAATTTGACATCTACAAACATTGCTAATTTAAAAAATTCAAATAAGCAGTAAAATAATTTACTTTGTACTCAAGAAAATAAAAAAAAAATTAAGTAACCTTTAATTTTGGTCTATTAATCTATTTCATTTAAAATTTTCTATCTGAGTAACTTGGTGTTAAAAGATACTATTAGCATTGCCCAAACCAACACATTTCATTGTTGTGTTAAAAATACAATACACATTTAAGTTGTAAAATTTAAAAATATGAGACTCATTTTTTCTATGTTTTAAGTAAAAAAGCATATTTTCTTGCTTTTCTTTCACCATTCAATTTTTGTAGCTGCCTTTTTCAAAAACTTAAACTCTTAATTTTTATAAAATAGAGAATTGTTTGGCATTGCAGTAAAATGTGTATAAGATGGGTTTTAGAAATGTTACAAGAATCAACAGAAATTTTACTAAAAATTTCAAAAAATTTGAAATTTGCGGAAAATTTAAATTGGTAATTTTTAACTAATGTCATACCAGAGCAACACAATGGGCTTTTGACAAGGGTCTTGTATCAATTCCCTAATTAAGAGATCAAGGTAATTTTTAATTAATGACGTACTAGAACAACATAAAGTGCTATTGATGATGGTCTGAGATCAATCGGCAAAGGGAAAGATCCAAGGTTAAATTTTAATTAACGTCGCCCTACAACAACACAACGTGATATTGACTATGGTCCGGGATCAATCCCCTAGGGAAAATATCCGAGGAAGTTGGGTAATTTTTAATTAACGTACTCAAGCAACACAACGGGCTATTAACTACGGTCCTGGATCAATCCACATCGTGCTATTCATGACGGTACTGTAATTGGTAAGTTTTAGTTAACATCGTACTAGAGCAACACAACGGGTTATTGACGAGAGTCTAGGATTGATCCCCTAAGGTTAAGATCTGATGTAATTTGTAAAAAATTTTAATTTAACGCTGTACTAGAGCAACATAATGTGCTATTGACAACTGTCTGGGATGAATCCCCTTAAGAAAATATCTAAGGAAAGTGGGTAATTTTTAACTAACATTCTCGAGCAACACAACAACCTATTGACTACAGTCTACGATCAATCCCCTAAAGGAAAGATTCGGTGACAACACCGCACGGTCAGATGATAAGATAACTCTTGAGCTGGCCCCCCACTTGAGATTGTAACATCACACCAACTGGATCTCTTCGCAATTCCAATTTGACTGCATTTCACAATGACAAGGCTATTGCGACGTTGTCTGTGGTGTGGTTTGCTAAGCAAACCAAATTAGAATGCATAGCAAACACCAGTGACTGCCAAACGTTCACAATACCACACATCTAACCCCACAAAGTACAGCACGGGCAAAGCTGTGCTAGCCACACAGTGGCTAGTATATATAAAAAGATAAATAAAATTGGATTTTTAAAAAAAAGGCAAAATATATTTCAATTTGCATTACTTGCCATTATGGATTTAATTTATTTTAACACTTTATCTGACTCTGAATTTTTATTAATTTTTTAGGCTTTAGCATCTCATTATTTGAAATGGTCAACTGATTTTAGTCGAAGGTATTTTTTGCCAATTATTACATTGTGGCAGCTAAACAAACTTAGTAAAGACTGTTTAGTTGATCAAGCAGACTTTCTATATGAACCAGTGGAGTAAGTTTTCATTTTGTTGGCTTTTTATTGGAATTTAAATATAAATTTATTGATAAAGTTTTGTATTCAGGTATTGAGATTATGATATTGATTTTGCTGCATATATAAATTTTTAAAATTTTAGTTTTTAAAGAAATGATAAATCCAAATTGTGATTTTATATTCTACTTTCATGTGTGTAAATCATGTTTTACTATTATGTATAATATTCTTTTGTGGAATTTTTATTCAAGACTACTCTTTACATATCAAAGGAATAATCTATAACTAAGAATGGAGTGTTTGTTTGTACATTGAATATTCTTGACCCAATTCAAGTTTTCTATCCGTTTTGGACCCTTCTGATGACATATCTACCTCTTGCGTGTTTGGTGTTTGTTTGTCTTTCTGTGTGTATGTGCCCTATACATGTCACACAGTTTAATATATTTTCATGGAAATTTTCATACAGTGAATGAAATTGGTTGCAAAAGTCTGCCTGTCTTTCTGTTCTATGTTCGTTTGTGCAGGCATCACATGAATTATTTTCCAGATATTTGATTGCATTGTGTTTATTGTTTACACTATCTATTAGTTTAGTGAATGCAATATTAAACATTTCTTTATTGTTATATTTAAATGAGTTTCATGTTAAAACACCTGAGTAAGTATTCTAAAATCAACCATTTGGTAGGTTTGGAAAAATTGGAACGTATATTGAGTATTACGATTACTTTGATTGCTTTAACGGTACTGCTGAAAAGGCAATTATTTTTTTTAATGGAATTTCAGCTCTGTTACTTCATTTATTCCTAGTCTTATTTTTGTTCAATGTAAAAGATTTCATAATATTTGGGACAGACTATATTTTTCAACGAACGGGAAGAGACATAACTTGTGTTGATTGATCATGTGCAGTGATATTTTCTGTTTCTTTCGCTCTGAATTAATTTCACACTTCTAAATTTTGTGTACTTAGTTGTACGTTGTGGCAACTGCGAGATCACGAGGTAAAAAGGAACACAATTTAATATCTTTAGAACAACTGTTTCCCAACATCTTTTATTTCTTTTTAATTTGCTGTTTTCTTTTGCTTTCTGTTTTAAATAAATTATTTTAATAAATTGTGTTTCTTATTTATCATATGCAACACCACCACAAAGTATTTGACTTACAGTGGCAGGCAAGTCAGAATAAAGCAAATTTTAAGTGTAATCAAGCCATTATTCAAAGAACAATGCACTTATTGAATGAATAATGCAGTTATTAAAAGAATAATAATGTTTAAAAATCCGAACTTTTCAAGCATTAAAAAATTCTTTGTCATAATGACAGAAGGATTGTGAAATTGTTGCATACCGGATGCTAGAGTGCCTCAAATAAAAAAAAACAAAATTGCTTTAAAGTGCGAGAGCACTCACCTCAAATCGTTGTCTTTATTAATTGAGTTGAATATGAAAATAATTTTTGAAAAAGAGTACCAAATCTCCCTCAAAATCGTTTTTTGTAGTTGAAACCTTAATGTCACATTTTGTAGCTTTGTCATACAGCAAAAGTGTGATGTATGTGAAATGTATTACAAGAATGGATATGCATGTGCAGGATTTGTGTTCAAAGTAAAATGTAAAAATTATAAAGATGGCAAAAGGTGTTAAAATATTATTTTATTCTACAATAAACTAAGTCAATATATATTTTGATCATCTCTTCAGTCTAGAGTAAACCATTTCAAACTGAGTAAGGTCGGGTATTATGCTAGTATTTAATAAATACTAAAATTATATATGCTGAAGATAAATGGACTTTGCTATATAGTACACAAGACTGCTACCAGGGTTGGCAAAAACCCAGCCCGCCCGGGTTTTTCCGGATATTTGTAAATACTTGTATAATATTGTTCAAATTTATTGTCTTTTTATGTTAGACATAGGAAAATATAAATTACCTTCATTTTTAAACAAAAATATCTAAGTTTGGTTGAATAGTTTTAAGTCCTAAAGCCAATGGCGTAGCCCGAAAATTTCTATTTGAAGTGGGAAAATGCATTGTGATCACGTATTTCTGTGGAGTTTTTTCTTTGCCTAGGATCCTCCTCCCCACTACTGGAAAGCTTATTAAACATAATGCACACAAACAAAACGGGCAGGTTCATCCAATAATTTTTGCAGACAAAGGGATGGATCTGTGGCATAGTGTGTTGGAAAAAAAGCTTGATCTGAAAATGTAGTCTTTCATTAGTATATCATGCATTTATTGTGAATTTCTTTGACTTCATGAACTATATATTTTTTTACAAGCTATGGTTTAATTTGTATACACATTTTTTGTTATACCTTTTTTTGTAAATATTTATTAGCAGCTTAAATGTCTAAAGCAAGTTTTAAAATAGATAGAAATGTGTGTGTGTGCTTACAAGGTCAAATTATAAGTAATAATTAGGGCAACTTTTTTGTTGCAGTAAAAATGGGAAAAGTTGCATTTATCATTCCCTAAAGTTGCATTTATGGAAATAAAGTTGCATTTATTTTTGATACACTAAAATCTAAAGTAAATTATTCGTAAAAAATGAAAAAATTCAATATACACTCATTGCCATAAAAATTTGTCCACCAAGAAAAAGTCATCAAAATGAAACGAAATTTTACACATGTAAGTACTACTTTGACATAAGTAAGTGATTAGAAGATCAAAGAAAAAGCATCATTTATTGCAGAAAAAAGCACAAATGAACGGAAGTTTTAGTACTCTGTTGGGCCCCCTCTAGTGCGAATGCACGATGTGATACGAGCGGGCATTGATGCATACAAGTTCCGTATGATGTCCTGAGACATCTCGTTCCACAGTTGCTGTAAACTTGCCTCTAGTTCGACTAAACGCGTAGGGTGTCCAACTTGCTGTCCCAAATGATCCCAGATTTGCTCGATTGGTGACAAATCTGGGGATCGAACAGGCCAAGGAAGGGTGGTAATGTGTCGGAGGAGTCTTGTGACATCCTTGCTGTGTGTGGACGAGCATTGTCTTGTTGAAAAATGGCTCTTGGGAGCCCTGCCATCACATGCGACTGAAGGATATCATGGACATACCGCTGGGCTGTCATTGTGGCATGGATCAATATTAGGGGTGACCGTGTATCGTTAGCAATGGCACCCCATACCATCACACCAGCTGTAGGAGTGGTGTGTCACTGTAAAGCGAAGGCATCCGCAAGATCAGACACGTGATTGAAGGGTTGATTCAGAGGGCAAAAAATTAAATAGTAATTTCATATTAATTCATTTTAGGCTAAATTTTAAAAGGTTGCAGGTGGTTGCATTTATGTTGCGGTTATAACACTTATAATACACCCCGTGTAGGAGGAATTTTGGTTTTAATTCTTTACATGCAGCTTAGAATATGTGAAAAAAAATTGCATTTGTTGCAAAAAGTTGTCCTAGTAATAATACAAAAATGTAACAGTTTAGAAACAGTGGTATAATTCATCAATTTATATAGATTATTATAATTTAAAAGGATTTAATGTATCCAAAATCTTTTGTACGAAAACCTGGGTGGGTTTTTCGGGCTGGACCCAATCTGCCATCTCTGACTGCTACAGACGCTTTTTTTCTACTATTTTACAACCTTGCTGAACTAGGGGTATCTTTTGTGGCTGAATAGTCTCAAAAACTGCTACTTTAAAATTTTTGGCAGTCATTTTTAAAAATTCACTTAATGTCAAAGAAAATTTTGTACCTTTTTTGGCTAATGATGGACTGAAACCATAATTTTCAGATTTTTTTAGGGGAAAAAGGGATGTCAATTTCAAAGTTTTGCCACCAAGCCATGACAAATATTTAAAAAATCCTTTGGAATGTTGCTAGATTGTCCTGAAAATATTTACCTTTTAATTTTGAATTTTAAATTTCTTGATGAGATTGTCAACATCTAAGTCATACTTAAACATTTTTATGCATTAACTGATTCATTTTGTTTTTGAGAAACTAAAATAGGAGTTAAGAGATGTTTTAATACTATTTTTTTTAATTTATGTATCTACATCACATGTGCTTTGGCAGTAGAAGATCTGAATTTGTAAAACAAATTGTTTATTTAAGTCTTTTGTATATTCCAGTATAGAGTTTTAATATATCTTTTCTTTTTCTAGAATTTTAAAGCAAAGAATTGTGAAAGGAGAAGCATGCTTCAATGTTCAATGGAAATTAAAAGGTGTTTATTTAGTTTTAAGTATAAAATACGACATTAGTTATAAGACAAGCATTAAAAATAATGGAGGAAACTTGTATACATGTTTCTTTGGTAAAAAATATATATATATTTATAGGCAATAAAAATTAATTACATGATGACTTAGTTTCCAAAGAGAATTTTGGATGGAATGAGTGATTCAACAAAAGGCATGCTAAATTTTCCTCAAATTTTGAATGGTATAAGAAATATGATAAATCTTAAAGGCATGTGATCTTTTTTGACCCATATTACTGAACTGTTTGGAATGATGCATGTAGGACACAATGACCATAATTCAGTAAATCAAGAGCTGAATTGAAGTTTTTAAGAGGAATTTTATCTGAGCATAATATGGACTACATACAAAAGTTTGTTGATTTACAGAATTTGGGGCTGTCTTATTCCCAAATAATTCAAATTCATATCTTGGCAGGCTGCTGAAACGTCTTTCATCCTTAGCTTCCAGTTCTAGTCTCTCACCTTCTGTTGATATTGGTGTGAAACTGCGTAATTGCTTAATGAGTCATGTGGGTGTTACGTGCACGTTCAGACACTGGTGTTAACTTGGCGATGAGGGATTTTCGACATCCCACATGTATGAACATTCATGTTGATAACATCGAGAGAAAATTCTACTGTTATATGATGACAGATCCTTAAATCTTGCAATAGAAGCATTCAATATGAATGCCAAACATTTGCTGTAAATAGTACTAAATCGGACTTATATGGTGGAATAATGCCTATGTGTTATTTCCTTATGAGATACCTGAGATTTTAATATGTGACAAGTAACAAAAAAATGCTGGGGTGTCATTTTACGACCCTCATGTGCATGCTTCTGTTTAGAACCATGGTGTGTACACACTTCTCAATAATATTTTTCGTGATAAACCAAATGTTTAAATTGTTTTTTTATGAAACCAGACATTTCATTCAAAAATGTATTGTAATAAATTACTTTAATTTATTATTAACTAGCCACTGCTTGCCAACCCTCAGTGATTGCTATGAATTCCCATTTGGTTTGCTTTGGAAAATCAAATGTATTAGGTACCAATCTAATGTAAAATGTTCTGCATATTTCAAATCCGTTGAAATTTTCATTCTATCTTTAATGATCAAGGAGCTTGAAAAATAACTACATAACTCCAGTTAAAACTTTATTTGTTCCTCTAAAATCATTGCTCCAAAAATGAAACAGAATAAATAAATTTAGAATATTCTGTGTTCTCTTTATACTGTTGTCATTCAAAGGAAAACAAAAATAAATAAATTCCAATAAATTAAAAATGTTCTTGATTGAATTTTAAAATTTGGGCACAGTATAAAAATTGCAAATAGTTTGGACTACCGGTGTGCCAAATTTCATTAATATTAATATTTAACCCCTTAACAGTTTCTTTTTTCTGCCGTATTGTGTCCAGAAATAAGCACATTTTTTATAAAAAATTTTGAATTTAATAATTTATGATAATTTAAAATTGTAGTGAAAAATTGGCATTTTTACTTAGTTGGCTTTTTCAAACAAGAACTTTTTAGAACACTTGACAGAAATGGATATGAGAAGCATGCATTTTTTCAATACTTACATTTATATTTAATTTCAATACTCAGCTTTTGTATGATAAATTTAAAAACACAGAGATATGCCCATAAAGAGTCCTATATCGCAATCAGGACAAAAATATCTGGTTCCTTCACTTATCTGTTTTCTGCTATCCTACATGTTAAGAATTCATGTCTCTCAATTAACTTATTTCTAAAAGGCATAACAGTTATTTCTGAAATCCTTCTCCTTCATTTGTATTTCCACCTCTATGAATTCATAATATTGTATTTGTGGAAACAGAAATTGCGATAACTTTAGCATGATAACTTCCTATGTATTCTAAAGTGAAAAGTGTATGCATATGAATGTTACCTCGGGAGCTCTTATAATTCCCTTGGATCCCACTGCTGACTAGTGGCGCAGTTTGTCCGCTTTTGGACCTTGCACCATAAAACCCCAAAATCCAATCCCCACTGCTGACTAGAACTTAAATTAATGCGCTTTCTCAGAATTCTGCATTTTCTGAAACTCAAATCTACTTAAGAAAATATGTAGTTTTAGCAAGTGTAATTTTTAATTCAACTATAGTTTGGGGAAATTCTTCCAGATAGTCACACTTAAACCGAAGTTTTTCATATCACACTAGTGTTTTTAAAATTGTAAGTAAAACTTTATATTTTTTCTTTATTAGAAAATTCTCTGCATTACCTATTCATGTGGAAACGGAAATTGTTTTACATGTTGATGTCATTTACTTGCATTCTAGAATGTGTAATTTTCTTTTTAAGGCCAGGATTCATTGGAAGAAACTGTAGAATTTGTAGATATCTTCAAAAAATCATATCCTAAAATAGCTGAAGCATATTACAAAGACCAAGGTATGGTACATTTTTATTTCCCTTTTTTAGTTACCTCAACTGCCTGCTGATTTTTTTTTTAATAGCATTAAAAAATGTTTTTAAATGTTTGCCAAACTATAAATATTAATAAGGCTTGTGATCGTTTGTGGAGAATCCTTTTTGAAACTGGCAAACAATCAAATGACTCATTTGACACTCAAATACTTTATTAAACTACGATCGAAAGAAAAATTATCTGCACTTTCTTTTTTTAATCTATGTACACAAATATAGGGGTTGAACAAGTTCGTCATTTTTCTACAGTCTCCTTCCTTTTCGATGCACTTGATCCAGCAATCCACAAGCTTGCATATTTCCTCCAAAAATGTTTTTGGTGGGTCATTGCTTCCCGCACCTCTTTGTCCATCTAAGGTCCACTATCTACTTATCTAGAACCTGCAGGATCTTCTCGTCAGAGTTGAAGGTTAACAGGAGTCTTGCTCCTTCATGAATCACGCTTTTCCGTCCTCTTTTAACCTCTAGACTGTGGCCAGTACTGCAGTTGTAGCTTGAAAATTATAAGAATCATGCCAAGAATTTAGGCTACGGCAGGTACAGCAACTGTACTTTGAAAGTTATAAGAATTGCGCCAAGAACGACTTGTTGCAGTTATATCTAGCTGTGGAATCAAAAGGCTTCTCAATCGATTCATATACATTTCTACTTGGTAGAGCACTTACTGCTCTTTATTCTCAGTGGATGCTGCTAGTGGAAAAGCTATGCTTGCACTGAAGCAGAAGCAAAAAATAAACAATTGTATCAAGGTCAATTTTGGTACCATGACTACAGTAGAATTCACTCTAAGGCGCAGAAAGCAGTGTGTCAAACCTAAATATGTGTTACAGCAAAAGTGGATAATATTTTACTTGCATTTACATATGCATTTACATTATGTAAATACTTTACTTGTATTTACATAATGTGGTCACGACACACATATTTACATGTTTACAGAATCATCTAAAATGCCCTACCTCTCTTGGACGCTCACACGCATATCACTAGCGAGCTTCAACTGCTGTGTTTTTGATGAGTACAAGGCAAAAATGTCAAGGTATTATTGATAGGGCTACCCTCTATTGAGCGAGGAGTGAAACATCTATTACAGGCTTTGTTTCAGTTTTGTATACATGAATTAAGTAAATCTTGACAAAATATAATGGTAATAAAACAAAAACAAAATAATATAATAAAACTGACAAAAATAATGTAATAAAACAAAAAATATGTAATAGTGATGAACGAACAAAATTTTACTTAAAAAAGTACTTATGACAGTAAATGAAGCATAAGATCTATGCATGGTACAGTATAGTATTCTTTGATTTAAGTTTTAATCTTGTCTTATAGCAAACTGTAAGAAATATTCACTTAAAATATGATTTTTTATGTGATCTGTTATTTTTAATCTTGTTTGTATACTTATTGTGTTTATGTTACAGATGATAAGGCCAAACCTAAAAAAGTTTCCAAGCCAATGAAAAGAAAAGAAAAGGTAATCACAAAATCAACATCAACATTGAATCTTGAAAACATGAATCATCATGATCATATAAAATGTGTGAATGAATCCTCTTGTGATGATAATCTTTCTGATTGTGTGGATGAATCATCTGATAGCTTTTTAGAACTTCCTTTGGTAGAAAGAGTTAGAATCATGTCTAATCGAGCAAAAAAACTCCAGCTTAAAAACACTGAAAAGCATCTAACCCTATTAAAGTCTCCTTTGGTGCCAGGAAACTTGGCTAAATCTAAGTTTGATAGCATTAAGTACCAGCAGGATGATGTCCATGATTCTAATATATGCTGTTTGTCTAATAGTGTTATTTCTTTTCTCTGTAATGGAGAAACTAACTTTTCTGAGTTTTTTGATAGTGCTTCAAAGCCAAAGTTATTAAGCTTATATTCTAAACAGTTGAATGAAAGTTTTCAATATTCATCAAGTCCATGTGATAAAAACAAACAATTATGCTTAGAGTTTAGTGGTTCTGATGACAGTTTCCAAGATATTGTATGTGGGCAGGATGAAGAATTGTGTAATTTATTCTCTGATCATAATAGAAAATATTCCATTCTATTAGATGACGATTTTCATGAAACATCTTTTGTTTTCAATAGCTCAAATCGTAACCATGAAAAAGATAATTTAAATGTTATTGAAACTGAATCTAGCTTTCTTGAGTCTCCTAAAGATCTCATTTCAAGCCCTAAACTCATATATTCTGTGAATCGCATTATGACAGATGCTGATTATATTTATACCTCATTTACAAGTAGTTCTGTACTATATAGTACTCCAAAAATCAGACCCCTTATGGATTTCACTTCAAGAAAAACATTACAATTGAAATCTTCAAAATCATCTAATGTATTTGAAAAGAAAGCTTCAGATCAAATTTTCTCTCCAGTTATATTTGATAGTAGTAATGAGTCTATAATTTGTTTGAGTTAATATACAATATCTACTGTAGAATCCATGATAATTAAATAACTAAGCTAGTTGAAAACCTTGAAAAAAAATTTTTAATGAAGCTTTCAAAGAAGCTTCTATATGCATCCAAAGAGAAAAATCGATTGAAGAATCCAAAGAAGCTTCTATCCCACCAATATTCAGAGTTTAATGATTAAAATTAACTTATAAATTTTATACAATACAATATCTACTGTAGAATCCATGATAATTAAATAACTAAGCTAGTTGAAAACCTTGGAGAAAAAAAATTTTAATGAAGCTTTCAAAGAAACTTCTATATGCATCCAAAGAGAAAAATCGATCGAAGAATCCAAAGAAGCTTCTATCCCCCCAATATTCAGAGTTTAAAGATTAAAATTAACTTATAAATTTTGCTGACAATTTTTTCTCATTCACAAAATACTTTAGGGCATAGAAATTAGCATTGATCTAAAACATTAGAAAATAGGTAGCATAATTGGAATATTATTTCCGAGGAAGCCTAAAGTTTGGAATGCGATTTTGAAAACAAGATGAAGTGTACTATATGATTAAATGGTGTAATATTATTCCCCCTGTAGCTATCATAAATAATAGAAAGCATACTCTTTCCCAGTAATCTATAATATATGAGGCACAGATACATACAAACTTGTTTATCTTTAGTGCAAGATGATATTGAGATGAATGGACATAAGATTAAGGATAGGCAATGTGACCCACACACTAATATATTGTCATTCTAATTAGTATTACTCGTAACTCCCATACGGTAAACTTTTCAGCAAAGAGAAAAAACTGTTATGATTATAAAAACCCATGATATAATTTGAAAATAGTTTGCATATTTTTTTAACTAATAAATATGTAAATAGCTATTCACAATATTTATTTCAATAACTATTTATTTAAGGGATTTAATGACCTGAGCAATTGATGAATTTTCACTATTTTCTTCTTGGCCTATTAACATCCTGTGAGTTTTATACATTCTGGTCACATTCCTTTAGAACATCATCTTTGGAATTTGGATTTTTATCTACAACATTTTCTTTAATATTTATGACACTTACATTTTCTAACAATTCAACATACCCAGTTAAAGAACTGCCTTCAAGGGATTTTGTTTCCGAGACTTAATTTTGTAATAAATTGACATCAGCTTTCAAATTTATACTTGCATTCAAAGAATCACAATTTTCATCTATTTCCAGTAATGATAAATTTAGCTAAGAGCTACTTGACAAATCCAGTATGCTTATTTTATTAAGAAATTTGAAGTCATCTGTACACACTTCGTCTGAAACTTTATTTGTGGAGAGTATTCTGTATCACTTAAAATCGCAATTTTGATAGTAAACAAAACTGAGTCAGCAGACGATAAGTTTTCTTTATATTATTTCTTTATTAAGCATACTTTGACTATTAAACTGCAGTAAAAATAAAACTATTTCGTAGTGTACGACTTTTTTTCAGCTCATCACAAACGTTCAAAAAATACAGATTTTGCTAAGCATACTTTGTTTATTAAGCATACTTTGACTATTAAACTGCAGTAAAAATAAAACTATTTCGTAGTGTACGACTTTTTTTCAGCTCATCACAAACGTTCAAAAAAATACAGATTTTGCTAATTAGCATGACGATATAAGATACTTACAAATAATTATATATTTATAGTGTTATTCATATTTCATGCTTTTTCTGTAGCTTAACCGTGCAAGAATTGTTGGTAGTAAATAAGAGTGCATGGGTATGCTAATTTAGTGACATCAGTCAGACATGCTTTTTTACAAGCAGTATTAATTTGAAGAAGGAGGTATAAATGTTAAGGCATATATTGTATAATGTAAACTGCAAAAAACGTACCATTTTTCAAATTCTCTGGAAATGAATTTCAGACAAATTATTCTGACATGGCATTCACTACATCACATATAGTATTAATTTTTCTCGATTAAATTATACATTTTTTACGCTATCTGTCATAGAAGATTATACTAACCGTTTTCATACTTTTTATTCTATATGCTCCCATTACTGGAGTGATTTCTTTGTATAAAAAATTTGGTAAATTCATTTCATTTCACATTTTAATTTAAGATTTTCATTTTAATTTTTGTTGTAGAGAAGATGAAGGTAAAAGAGTGCTTTTAATGACAAATATAATATATTAAGATACAACACACTTCTTAATAATATTTTTCGTGGTAAACCAAATGTTTAAATTGTTTTTTTATGAAACCTAAATTTTGAAATATTGCCCTTGGGTCATAAAACATTATCTTTGTGTATCTAAAAATTAGAAGTAAAATCTGTATTTTAGAAGTTTTGAATAGTATCTTTTGATTTGTAAAAATTCAGTTTCTTCTAAGTAAATTTTGCATATGAATTTCATTTTAAAGCACTTTTTCTTCGTGTATTTTGTTTTAGAACCAATTTTTTGAGTTTAGAACCCAAACTTAAACACACGATCTTATTGTGAATTAAGTCTTTTTTCATCAATGGGTGCTAGATAATGAAATTATTGTAACTGTTAAGAAATTTGATGTAGAATTTTATCCCAAACTATGCAAAGTTGAAATCTGTTGAACTTTCTGAAAAATTCAGATACTATCTCAAAAAAATTTCTGTTACACATTTATCTTTTTCAAATATTTTTCTCTTTCTCTATTCGCTTCCATTTCTTATTAAATTATAATCCTTTAAATTAGATCACTGATTTCATGGTTTCTAAGAAAAAAAAATGAATCCCAGTATACAAGAAAGTGAGATTCCAGTATATAGTGATGCTTGAAAATCAAATATTAAGAAGAGGATGGAAATGAAGCAGATATTATAAAGAAGCAATGCTTATCTTCCTAAAATATATTTTTCTTATTTGCAACTTGGATCTATGTTGGGAAAATCTTGATTATTGTATATGTTTTAAATATTTTTAATTGATTGAAATCAATTGGAGTCAACTTAATTTTTTGTACTCGGATTAAGTTTGTTGTGCCATTTTTTATGTTCTCAAGTTTGGTATTGTGAAATCATGCAAATCTTTACATTTTGCTTATTCATAATTTGGGCTCTGTTGATCTATGTGTGAAAGCTATGATTGTTTTGACCTATTGGTTTAGGTATTAAAATTTCTTATTGTGTTGCTATTGTTTATATATTTTTTTCCTACCAGTGTCAAATTAATGATTATATTAAAGAAATATATGGATCCTATTTTAATGTCTAAACCTGCTTGATTGGTAATTACAAAAAGAGTAATTATTTTAAAACCCTTCAAAATATATTAAATAAGTTTTAGCTATAGGTAAAAGGAAAATTGTTAAAAATGAGGTTTTTATACTTTGGTTTTAATTTTACCCTCTCGAACTAAACTGTGACGTTTTTATTTTGTGTGTGTGAATTGTGGATTTTTCATACAGTTATATTTTAGTTATTTTTAATGACCAATACTTATTGTCGGTTACAGCATGTGAATAGAAGAAAATATTTTTCATAATATTTAATTTATGTTAACAATAGTAAATCACTTTGTACGCTGTATTTTGAATCAAGATAGATTTTATTGTAAACAAAGATCTTCAATCCTGTATTTCCATTTATTATAATGATTTTTGATATATTTTATTAGTTTGCTTTTAATGTTGAATTATTGTCACCTGTAGAGTAGTTATCATACTTGTTGAATACATATGCAAGATCAAAATAAGTGGTTTGCTTATTTCATCAACATTGAATGTATTATATTTTATTTATTTTTGTGTTTAAAAAGATGTTTCCATTTGTATATAGTTTTATTTTATACATTGATTATTAGTCAGTCATAGTCAAAAATGTATCTACTATGAAATTATTTTTTATATGTGAAATTTATGTGATAACAATTGAATAAACTATTTTTATAGTAAAACAAGTGTAAAGTTTTATTTGGATTCATTTCTATTCATAATTAATTTGCTGAATGTGTTAGTATTATATGTAGAGTACCTATTTGCTTTGTTCGTATGTTTTAGTGGTTTAACTGACAGTTCCAATTATTTTTAGTTCAAAAATGAAATTTATATTTGTATGCTGCCAACTCATTTTTGCTTTTAAGATACTTCAAATTGTGAAGAAATTTTTTATCTAAATAGTTATACATTTCGTTGTTTACTTGTTAAAATATTCATTGTTATCAATCTAAACTTTTTTAACATTGAATTATAACTTATCATAATTTTATGCTCAAATCCCTATCTGTCAAAATGTATTTAATTTTTAAAGAAATAATTTGGTGGGGTAGAATATTTTGTTTCCTCAGATTAGTCATTACCTGTATTCATATGGAAGAATTACAGTCAGTAGATACATTGTATCTTGCAAAAGATGGGTTAGAAGAGTTTTTTGTACTTGTATATATTGGTGCCAACATGAAAAAATCAAGTTATCCAACATGGCCACCCTCGAAAAAAAATTTGAAAACCGAAAAAAACCACGAAAATTTTCTACTTTTTGGGGGGTTTTCGATATATTTCAGAAATGGTTGAATTGAGCAATATTTCTCTTACATAAAGCTTAAAGACGATTTAATTTCCTGCAGTTTTCATCCTCAGAACTTTTTTGTAGTACAAATTGCAAGCGCATTACAGCTTGAAAGTCGGCATTTTTTCTCAATAATTCAAGTCACTGATTGTTAGCGTTCTGAACATGCAAATATGATTAATACATGTCGCAACCCTACAAGAAAAGTGACACAACTCAGAATTTGAGAAACATCAACTGAAAGGATACTATAATACTTATATTGAAATAGTATAAGCTTCTTTTAAATTTTAGGTAATTCTTTATGGTGGTAACTTCTATTATATTCCATGGAATAGTAATATAACAGGCTAGAGCATTTCATGCATATTTTTCAATGGCATAACATCAAAATTTTAATTTTTTGACTTGTGTCACTTTTCTTGCCAGGGTGCGATATGATCAAGCCATTATACTCACAGTCTGCCAATACTACCTCTCTGAAAGATATTGTTGCAAAATTTAGAAAGGCTTTGTGCGCTTTCGAATGTAAGGAATATGTATCTCGTGTAAAATTTTCCGCAGATTTCAAATCCGTTAAAATTTTTATTCTATCTTTAACGATCGCTGGTATAGAAAAAAGCAATCTGAAGAACTCCAGTAATGACTAATAATTTCTTTTGTTTCACTGGAATCCGTTTCTCAGGAAATCAAAATGAATGAAACGAAGGTCATTTCAGCGAAGGAATCTGTTCGCTCCCATTCGAAACGGAAGGTGAAAAAAGCTTGGCATGGTTCCAAAGGCTGACGTCAATAAAGACGTGGGGGAGAAAAATCTAAATTTTGATGCTTCATTTCCAAAAAAAAAAAAAAAAAAAGAACGGTGAAAAAAACTATTGAATTTATGTTGTTCCAAAGTGAATTTTAAAATTCGCCGCGACCCAAAAATTGCAAAATATTCGAATTACCTGTGTGCCAAATACCATTACTGTAAATGCCTTAGATTCATCAGGACTTTGCGAACAGATAACAGACACTTTTATAATAGTAGAGACTAGCTGGGCGTTGCCGGTGCCAGTTGCTTTTGTGGGGTTATTGGTTTTATCGCAAACCAAATGGGAATTCGTAGCCTATTGGATAACAGCCATTACGAAGTTGTCCGTGTGTTAGTTTGCTTCGCAAACCAAATGGGGAAAAGACTATTGGGTAACAGTCTAACGAAGTTGCCCGTGAATCATGGGAATTCGGCGTGACGTCACTATCTCTTGCGAAAATACAAATATTTAATTGGAAAAATTATTTATTAAAAGAAAATCAAGTGGAAAGGTATGTATGTAAAACTGGAAAAAATTTTCCGCAGATTTCAAATCCGTTAAAATTTTTAATCTGTCTTTAACGATCCCGATTTTACAAAAAAGAACTAAACAATGCCAGTCAAAAGGTTTTTAATTTGTTTTGCTTTCCTTCGCTGTCGAATCGTTTGAGTGCAGGAAATGAAAACTGATTTCCCTAATCTCGAATCAAACGAAGGTCATTCCTCGCGGCAGCGTTCGTATTGGAAAAAATATAAACGTTACAGTTTAAAAATTATTTATTTAAAGAAATCCTATTTTTATGTATCAATCTAATGTAAAATTTTCCGCAGATTTCAAATCCGTTGAAATTTTCAATCTATCTTTAACGAACCCGATTTTACGAAAAAGAACTAAACAATGCCAGTCAAAATGTTTTTAGTTTGTTTTGCTTTCCTTCCCTGTCGAATCGTTTGAGTGCAGGAAATAAAAACTGATTTCCCTAATCTCGTATTGGAAAAAATATAAAAGGAATAATTTAAAAATTATTTCTTTAAAGATAATCCTATTTTTAGGTATCGAATCTCATGTGAAATTTTCAGGAGATTTTAAGTCCGTTGAAATTTTTTCTCTATCTTTATCGTTCTTTGAGATAAAAAAAAAGAACTATATAACTCCAGTTAAAACTTTTTATTTGTTTTGTTCTTCGGCTGAAAATGATCCTCCGCAAAATCAAACAGAACCTAAAAAACAAAAACACATTTAGGTGCTGCCTGTGTCTGGATAGCGGCCAATGAGACAGTTGACTCTACGCGTGCGTTTCGTATGATGTGACGGTCTTCTCGACGACTGGTCTGTCGAAGGCGTCCTGAGCCTAATCGCCGTGTAAATGACGTCTCTTCTGTCCACTGGTCCCAACACCTCACAGTAAAATCAGAACGGCTTACTTGACGAGCTACTCGCCGAGCTGACCACCCAGCTTACATCATCCCGATGATTCTTCCCCTCTCGAACGCTGACAACTGCTCATATTGTCCTCGATGGTGGCGTAACGGCATGTCTACCTCAGCGTTTCCTTTGCAAAAGATTAAGTACACTCAAACAAGCTCTGCTTACCTGTTTTATACTCCAAGGTGAACGAAGTTCAACGCCCTGTAGTGGTATTACGCAATGCGCAATCACGCTGCATTTCTAATCATTTGCATATCTGGCCGACATGTACCTTCATGCCAAGTTTCGTTACGATCCCACAATTATTTCTTGGTGCGTTAATTTTTATGGCAATGAGTAATAGTAGAGACTAGGGGGCCCGCCCCCTGCTCGCTATCGCTCGCCAACCCCAGGAGGATTGCTTTGCAATCCTCATTGGTTCGCTGCGCGAACTTATGCTCGCTTCGCTCGCATCAATGAAGACATGTGTCCTAGCAGAAGGAATTGTTTACAAAATATAATATTCCAAAATAATATTTTTCAAATCTAAATTTTTTTTGCTGCTTTTCAGGAAAGATATATACAGTACCTATGGAATCAGAATTCAAATGAAAACTTTGAGCAAATTTTGACTCGAAATGTGAGCGCTGATTTGGAAATTGAATACCCAGCATGTTGTTTGTGTGTACTTTTACCCTGCACTCGAGCCACCCACGCTTTTTCATTGAGTTTGTTGTCGAAAGTTGTAGCGCAAGCGTCTTGTTGAACTATAATTGTTGGCCTTGAAAAGGACCTTTTATAAAATGACCCTGAAAAAATCCTCCGCTTTCTTTGATTTCTATTAGTAACTGCAACAGCTCAACTAAAATTTTTTTTTCAATAAAGTTTCATCCGAAAACGCTATAAATTCAATTGAAGCGCGAGGCTTCGTGATAAACAAACAATCGTACAATGTTGCCAAAACTCGATAACAAATAACGTCTTTTTTGCGTGCCACGTAAGAGAATTATATATGTAGATGAGATAAACATTCTTTGGCTTGGAGTCGTGCTTGCTCTCCGCTTATAACCCTTTCCAAAACCTTGAAAAGTTGCTATCGATACGTATAACTCGACCAAACACTCACAGAAGGGCAAGATTTTTTTAAATATTGTGAATATCCGTCTCGTTTACATGCTTGAGACGACACAGTCTCGCCATTTCAAAGCAATTTCAGGGTTGCTATCTCTAAGTGATATCTTGTTGCTCGGAAATACAAGCTTGCCGTGCGTTTCTGACCCAAAACCCTCTTGTCTTCTTGTTTTTCGACATGAACAAGAGGTATGATCGCACTTGGCGATATGGAATTCACTGAGATTAACATTCTCTAGGATTGGATTGTCTTATACAATTTATACCCACGGCCCCTTGTTCTGGGTATAAATTGAATAAGACACATTTTAATCGGGATTTAAGGAAAAACTACTACTTTAATAAGGTAATACACAATTGGAACGCGTTGCCAGAAAATATAGTTAATTCAAAGGGAGTGTACGATTTTAAGATACAAAAGACGACTTTAACGGATTTTGAAAGAACTTTTTAGAATAATCAAAATGAAAATTTATAAGGTTTCTGCCGAGGTACCACAATAACCGTAAATACAGATGGGTTGCCTCAACCTACCGTAACGCGTGACTAGATTTGCGCCAAAAAAATAGACAAGGCCGTTGCCACCGCTATAAACGTAGACTGTAGCTAAAACCACGATGTGTGGTTTTTTTTTTATTTTTTTTTTACAGCAACCCTATTCCCCCAAGCGAAGGTGCTCTCTGCCCTGTGGCGTTGAAGCAATAGCCTTTCGACATCTAACCAACACCGGGCATTCAGGTCTCGGGGGATAAGCTTGGTTAGATTTACCCACATCAAGATCTCTTTCATTCCACATTCACGCAGCTTTTTAACTAACTTTTCGCTGGCGCTGGATGATCACCAATTACTAAAGAAGAAAAATCATCATATTCAGCAATACCTCAACTAAAACTAATAGGACCTCCCGGGGCCCACTATTTCCCCCTTCGTCTCAAGCCGCTTATATTCTTAGGTGACTGATGTGTCTGCCGGTTTCTTTTTAGTGACTCCTATACTTTAAAATACGCATTTATATATACACAGTCCAGTCATATTAATGTGACCACCTGTCAAAAGCCAGAATAACCACCTTTGGCAGAACGGACCGCTGCGAGACGTGCAGGAAGTCAATTAGGTTTCTGAAAGTGTTCACTGGGATCTTGAGCCATGCCAACTCCAGTGCCGTGGCCAGCTGCGCTAGATTACGCGGTTGAGGATCCATGGCAATTGTTGTAGGGTGTTTGCTTTCAGACGTTTTACGCCGTATACGCCAACGTCCATCTGTCCGATGGAGCATAAAACGTGATTCATCGAAAAAAAACACCTGTCTCTACTCTGTGGACGTCCAGTTGCGGTATTGGCGTTCAAATTCCAGCCTTCGTCGCCGATGAACAGCAGTCAGCATAGGTGCATTAACCATGCGTCTGCTGCGGAGGCCCAAGCGCATCAACGTTCAGTGAACCATTGTTGAGGATACACTCTTGGTAGCCCCTTGGTTCATTTGGCCCCCCTGACCCCCCTGCCTGGGATCGACCCGGCCTTGATTACATCCAACGGAGAAGGTGCCAGCATGTCATCGGACACGGCGGTAAACAAAGATTTGCGATGCTCTCACACGAAGCCGAGCCGAATGGGAAAATTGACCACCATTGATCGGGAAATTTGCCTCTTTAAAACTTCGATTGTGTGGATCTGATCCCGACGTTCTGTTCAGAAACGCAAGCCCGGAAGCTTCAAGCGGAGGCAGACTTCGCCGTTAGCGGCAGATCTTTTGTGGCCTATAATTTTAGGTAGACCAGTGTCCTATGCTAGCAGACCAGGCGTCCATCCCAGTCAGATTTAGGACGTTCGTCCTACGTGTAGCCAATATTGACAGTGAGGCCCAGATTCTTTGCGGCCTAGAATCGCATATAACGATACCAATAAATCTTGTGATCTCAAGTTCGACGAGTTTTATTTTTGTACGTCCCCGTCACCAGGACAACAGACGCAACAGAAATATAGTGGTGGCAGCTGTGGGATACGAACAAAGGAAGCACTGCATCAGTAATTCAACACTGGAAAAAAGGGTGAGTCTTTTATTTTGTAACACTGACAAAGCAGACGGATGTATATTGATGCCATTTAGATTTAAAGTTTAAGAATTGATTCTGCTTGAAATTAAGAATTAATTATGCTTGAAATTAAGAATTAACTGTGCTTGAAATTAAGAATGAATTATGCTTGAAATTTAGAATTGATTATTAATAATGTGTTGATAGTGGACTGTGAGTGTATTTTGCATAAAATAGTATTACTTGATATACACTGCTGGCCACCGTAAATGCAACACCCTGAAGAAAGCATGGAAATAATATGAAATATACAACATGCATTAGCGGAGGTGAGATATGCAAATGATTAGAATTTCAGCGCAGACGCACATCACGCACACCTGTGGCGCCACTTCAAAGCGCTATTTAAGGCTTGGAGATTTCGACGATTTCAAGTACGGCAATTGTATTTTTCTTATGGTTTAAAAAAAAAAAACGATCAATTATGCCTTGTAGAAAACAGCGATCATCTTTTGATCAAGTATCCGAGTTCGACAGAGGAAGGATAGTGGCCTACCGAGATTGTGGATTATCTTTCAGGGAAATCGGTAGTCGTGTTGGACGAAACCAAACAACTGTAATGCGGATATGTGATCGTTGGATGCAGGAGGATACGACGGACCGACGTGTTCGATCGCATACACCTCAGTGCATCACTCCATGTGATGACATTCATATTGTGCGTATGGCAGTGACGGATCTCAGCCACATCACGAACAATAGCACAGCACATTCAGTCTGTAACGCATCATCCAGTGTCTGCGCGTACCATTCGACGCCGTTTACAGCAGAGTGGTCTGTCCGCAAGACGTCCATTTTTCGTCTACCCTTGACGCAGAACCACAGACGTCTCCTCCACCAATGGTGCGATGAAAGAAGGATGTGGACGGCAGAATGGAATGAAATTGTCTTTACTGACGAGTCACGCTTCTGTCTGCAACACCACGATGATCGGATTCGAGTCTGGAGACACCGTGGCGAGAGGATGCTGGACAGCTGCGTTATGCACTGCCACACTGGTCCTGCACCGGGTATTATGGTATGGGGCGGTATTGGATATCACTCTCACACTCCTCTAGTACGCATTGCCGGTACTTTAAACAGCCAGCGCTACATCTCCGAGGTGTTGGAGCCAGTTGTCCTTCTTTACCTTCAGGGCTTGCCCACAGCCATATTTCAACAGGATAATGCGCGACCACACGTGGCACACATTGTCCAAGGGTTCTTCGTCAATCGCCAGATTGAATTGCTTCCCTGGCCAGCTCGCTCTCCGGATCTTTCTCCGATAGAAAACATGTGATCCATGGTTGCTCAACGATTGACCCAGATTACATCCCCAGCTGCCACACCAGGTCAACTTTGGCAACGTGTGGAAGCTGCTTGGTCTGCTGTACCTCAAGAACACATCCAAAGTCTCTTTGAATCAATGCCGAGGCGTGTGGCAGCGGTGATCTCCAACAATGGCGGCTACTCTGGATACTGACTTTGGCAGAAACTACACTTCACAGAAGTCTGTAAATTTAATCATTTGATACTTGGTCAACATGTTATCTACAAAATAAATGTTGTTGTGATATCTCTTGTCTTTCTTGGTGTTGCAATTTGGGTGGCCTGCAGTGTAGTTGTTCTGTTAGAATTATTGTATTAAGTACTGTTGTTTGTTGTTCGAGCCATGACTTTCTTACTAAGAGCCAAGAAAATAGATCTTACATATCTTTCGGAAGAATGTAGGATTGAGTGTCATCACAGATAAGATTATGACGGGGATGGAAATCATTAATAAAATTATAGAGATTGAGAAGTTCGAAGAAAGCGTAGTTTGAGAGTTAATTGAGGCTATTCAAACTGAAAGACTGGAAAGAGAGAGATTTGAACAAGAAATCAGATAGACAATCTAAAAGAGAGCCTGAACTTGAAAGAATAAGGTTAGAGAATTTACGAGCGATTAGAGTGAATCTACCCCGAACCAAACTGATAATACTCTCAGGAGAACTTCTCAGGAGGTTAAGAAATTAATGCCAAAATTCAACCTTGACGAGACAGACATTAGTTTAGATCTAGCGATGTTCGAACGCCAAGCTAGAGTTGCTAGTAGCCCTTGACGAAACTGAGTGGGCGTCGCAGCTTAAGTCGTTGTTACCATTCGAGATAAACTAAATAATGCTATCGGAATCTAAGGAGAACGTCCGTGAATAACAGTTCGTGAAATAATTAGTTCTTCGTAGATTCCATTTGAGCCAAGAGACCTTGAGACAGAAATTCGTGCAACATGTACGTAGGCCGAATACTGCAGATATTATGTACGAGATCAAAAATTACCTTCAAGGATGGATTGAAGAACTAGGGGTCGATACATTTGATGGATCAAAGAATTCTTAATATGCGACCAGATCAAAAGAAAGGCTAGTCCTGAAATACGGGATCATTTTGTAGAAAAATGGGAGAAAATTACATCGCCCACAGTATTAGTGAGGAAATTAGACGATTTCGTAAAAAAAAAAGCAGTTAAGAAACCACTTAGAAAACCGTTCCCGATAGCGTCGGAATTCCCAATAGTAATTGGTAATTGGTAATTTTTAGTTAACGTCCTACTAGAGCAACACAACGGGCTATTGACGACGGTCCGGGATCAGTCCCTTAAGGGAAAGATCCGAGGACAACACCTCGTAATTTTGAACCACGGTCAGATCACGAAGAAACACCTTAGTTGGCACCCCACTCTCCAAACTTCCACGCCAACCCAATGTGAGGACTTTCGGCCACGACAGATTTAAGGTGCACCAGCCGCCTCTACACCATACGCTTACAAACATCCATGCCCGGACCTGGATTCGAACCAGGAACCTTCCGATCTAGAGGCTAACACCTTAACCACTGTACCGGTTGGTCGGCAGGAATTCCCAATAGAAAGGCTGCACTGTTAGTTCCTTTTTTAAAATAAGATTTAAATTAATGATATATGAGAGACTAGCCACTACGTGGCTAGCCTAGCGTTGCCCGTGCCCGTGGTGTAAGGTATTAATTGGGTGTAAAATTTTCCGCAGATTTCAAATCCGTTGAAATTTTTACTCTATCTTTAACGGTCTAGAAGATAGAAAAAAGAACTAAGTGACTCCAGTTAAAAGATTTATCCTCTAGCTGGAAAATCATTCCTCCGCGCAAAATCAAAGCGGAAACGAAAAAAATAATTTTCTCCGAGTTCCCCACGATAGAAAAAACTTGAATTGGCTCCAAAGGCTGACGGCAAGGTCACGTTTGTAGAAAAGTCCAGATTGGGGGTGTTTCTTATTTGTCCGGACATACGCGTTTGAAGAACTAGGAAGAGAATAAAACTATTAAACTCATTTAAAAATCGTCAAGATTAAAATTTTAAATTCGCCACGACCCAAAAATTGCAATAAATTTAGACTACCTGTGTGCCAAATCTCATTGCTGTAAGTGCCATAGGATCGTCAGGATTTTGCGGTCGCGAAAAAAACAGACAGACAAACACTTTCTTTTATAATATTAGAGATTTTATGATAAACAAAACAGTTTTCATTTCAATATGAGAGCCGACCAACCGGTATAGTGGTTAAGGTGTTAGCCTCTAGATAGAAAGGTTCCTGGTTCGAATCCGGGTTCGGGCATGGATGTTTGTAAGCGTATGGTGTAGAGGCGGCTGGTGCACCTTAAATCTGTCATGGCCGAAAGTCCTCACGTTTGGTTGGCGTGGAAGTTTGGAGAGTGGGGTGCCAGCTCAGGTGTTGCTTCGTCATCTGATCGTGATTCAAAATTACGAGGTGTTGTCCTCGAATCTTTCCATTAAGGGTCTGATCCCGGACAGTCGTCAATAGCCCGTTGTAATGCTATAGTACGACGTTAACTAAAATTACCATTACCATTACCTTTCAATATGAGAGGTAAACTTGAACAGCGGTTTTTCTATATTGATTGTTTACCCCGCCCACAATTAGGGACAACTGCTTGCACCGATAGAGCTATAAGTCAAGCCTTCAGTGAAGCCTTTGTTTTTTACTTCTCAATGGCACAGAGTGAAGATTTTCGTTTGAACTGATGTGAAGTGACGAAACAAAAGTTTGTTTACGAACTTGATTTTTGAAATTGAAATTTTGTACCTGCTAAAATAGTACATAAGTTTATTTTACATTGTTTCCGCAATTCCGTTGAACAGTAATCCATGTTCCATCTGTTAAACGATCCTGCAAGTTTTGTTCCTCTTGCCTCGTCGGAGTTTTATACATAAAATATTTTAGTTTTGTGTAAGTTTAAGATTTCAAGTTTTAATTTGTGTTTTACTTTCAAGATTTAATGAACTGATGTGCAAAATTCAGAGTAATTAAACAGTTGCCTTTGTCTATCATCGTTATAATTTTTTATTACTGTGATACTTCGACCCAAAAGAGAGTAAAAGTAAATATATCCACACCGTAAAGTTTGAAGAGATCGCGTTGTGGTGCCAAAGAATTTCCCTACTTTGGGGCCGCAGTAGCCAGTTGGAAAAGCAAACAACGAATTCCGTTCAAATACCGTCAGGTATATGGGGCTGGTGCACGTTAAATCTGACGTGGTTTCAACTATCTTCATGTTGGCATGGTGTGGAAGTTTGGAGATTATGGTGCCAGCAGGTGTTCTCATCATCTGACCATGGTTCAAACCTACGGGGCCAGACAATTGCCAGAACAAGATGTTGGCATCCATGTAGCAAAATCCACACTGTGAACCATTGCATAAATGGATTTGATAGTAATTTTTTGGTGTGGAGTGGTAGCATACGGGACATGGGTAGATGATTTAAAGTTAAAGTCATATCATTCCCATATGCTGGACATTTCACTCTTGTAGCAATCAATTCAACTTTCTGACAAAATTCAATCACAACCAAGCTCTCAGGATCATTCATACTATCAATACACATTTTACCAAAACACAAAGCATTTATTCTACCAGTTAAACCATCTACTGCCATAGCTAATATCGGGTACGTGAACGATGAACAAAAGGGGAAAAAAGGCAACTTACTTCCAAAGATGTGCCGACCAACCGGTATAGTGGTTAAGGTGTTAGCCTCTAGATTGGAAGGTCCCCGGTTCGAATCCGGGTTCGGGCATGGATGTTTGTAAGCGTACATCAGCTCAGGTGTTGCTTCATCATCTGAACATGGTGCAAAATTACGAAGTAATTGTTAGGAGCAATGATGGTCCTCCCACTGGGTGCTCCTTCACAAGTGGCCATCACTTCCGGCCTTGCAGTGGCCAATGACTTCGGTCAAAATGTGCCAGCCATTAGAAAAAAAAAAAACTTCCAAAGATGTGAATCACACACACACAAAAAAAAACGGAGCAAAGATATAACACAAATGCACATTGAAACGATACAAAAATAAGTGATGTGCAACGTACTTTCAAAGACGTGAATCGAAAAAAAAAGCATAAAAAAAAGACGGAGCAAAGATATAACACAACTGCACGTTGAAACAATAAAAAAAGAAGTGGTGGATTGAGTGTTGTTATCGCTTATCGTTAAACAAGAAAAAAAATCTAAACCATTAAGAGCATGTTTGAATTCTCTTCAAAGCACGTTTTAATTCCAATCAGATAACATCTTCAGTTCTAAACTTCTAAATAGGGTTGCCTTAAAAACAGTATCAATTAAAGGTTGCTACTTCGGCAAGAAATCGTCCACTGTCCCGTTTGCTACCACTCCACCCATCTCTGCAATAAGATCCTTTTATAAACATTAATATTATTAATACAGTATGCATGTGGTATGTGATATTCGAAACAAAGGGATTTATGATTGTTTCTTGGGTACTATTCACAATCTTGATAGACTTAAGAAAAATTTCAAATTCACCGATATATTCTGACAAACCAATTTTACTTAATTGGATAGTTTGGCACATCTGGACTAAACCTGTTACATAATAGTGCCATGAAAAATCAATCAACCACTTAAAGATCCAAAACTGTCTTTCGTTTTATGGAATACTAGGGATATGAACTCTTCAGTTCCCTTTCCAATATCCTGATTCACCTTCTAATGTTAAAATCAAAACTAGAATAGCCAGCAGGTGAGTCATTGGTGTTTTGTATGTTCTGACATCTACAAAGTACTTAAAGATGCCATATCAAAAACATTTAGGCCTTGTCTATTTATCATGAAAATTACTGTCATGTATTTGTGGAGATGGAAGCTACTATAGGAACAGAGCTTGTACATTTTGAGTAGTGTGATATATTTAAGATCAGTGGTGGTATCAAAAGAGTGTTTTACAGAATTCTTTTAAAAGGAGCTGGAACCGTCGATAACTGTTCACTTCAAAGAACTATTTCTCATCTCTACCTCAGACTAAGGCTGTGGAAGTCCCCTATTTTCCACTCCACTCTAGATGGAAATGAACTCTGAGGTTGATCCACCCTTTAAGACGGGATGGATGATAAAAGAAGGTATTCAATCACTGAAAAGAGATTTGTACCTTGCGAACCATGCTAAACAGCACTTTGTAGACATACAAAAATTTGTTACATACTTTTATTTACTAACTAAATTTTGATCTCACTCATTCCTTCAAGGCTGTTATAAAAATATACCTGCACTAACATTTCTGCAAGAAATATCACATTACTTTTTTTTTCTTTAATGTAGAAATAAACTATATTTACACTTTTTAAAAATGTTGTGTTTTTCTTTTCAGTTTTTACGAAGTTATTTTCATAATACTCATGGCCTCGATCAAAGTGAAACAAGATGACCTGAGAAGATTAATGAAAGAAAGAAGAGAAAATGCAAAAGTTCAAGTGGGAAAAATTGATTCTCCATTTGCAAAATATCCTTTTATTGTTTATTTCATGTTATAATACATATTTAAAGTCTACAAATCAAAACGGTGAAAGTTGTAGAAAAAAATGTCAATGCCTTCTTATCAATACATTATAAAAGTATGCAAACATTAGAAAATATTTTTTTTGTATGCTGAGTTAAAAAATAAAAATTACTAAATAAGCTGTTACCAAAAACTTGCACATAGTGGATATGGGCCTTTTTTTTTCTAGGTACAAATATATTTTAGCATGTTTGGTAGTGTCTAAAAATCTTTTCCTGATAACTTTATTTTTCAAGAAACCAGTAGCAGATCAAGTGAAGTGGGGTCCCCAAGGGGTAAAATTTTTGTGGTAATCAAACTCAAGTTGGGAAAAAAAGTTTCAAGAAAACTTTCATTAAGATATTAACAAATAGAAAAGTAATCAAAAACTTCATACCATAAGAATAGCCATAACACATTAAATAAATTTATTAAAAAAACATATTTTTTACATGAATTTCTGTCTTGCTTTATTTCTTGCAAACTTTTCAATTATTTTGGTATTGTCAATTCAGTTAAAAAAATTTTTGATCTATATACACAATGGCCTTATTAATTCATCTTCTCCCATAGTACTCCTTGAATAATTTTTTGCACGCTTTAAAACCGAAAACGATCTTTCTCCTGACGCATTTGATAAGGGAATTTCAATACTATTTCAATGTTCGAAAATGTGCAAGACATTTCTTTGGCGGCTCAGTAAATATATGGTGTGGTTTTTATGGTATCCTCGTCTTCTTTTAAAAGTATTAAAAAATGGTCAAATTCATATTCAAAAGTACCAACATCATTGTCATTTTTGTAAATATCCTCCAACTTTTTTATCGTTCTTTTTTTCTTCTATTGATGAATGCCAATCAAAAAATTTTTGAAAAGGCTCCACAACTTCAATACGTTTGAGTTCTTTGAGATTGCAGTGATTTACTAGTAGCATTTATTCTTTGTAAAATAGTAATCCAAATAACTGTCACAGGGCAGTTTCATATTTGTCCATTTCTTCAGAAGTGAAGTCGCCTACACCGTGGTAACTTTTTTCTTCTAAATTACAAATTTCAGTTAAAGCCTCTTTTATATGGGTGAATCCAAGTTTTATAGCTAATACAGCATCTGCTCTTGTTGACCATTGTGTATTAGAAACTCTTCACTGCTCTTAAAAGATGACCATTGTAAAAACACTGTCGCAACTTTCCTTGAACCTTAATGGAAAGAAAGACATTTTAAGGCCTTAAGGGCCCTTTGGTATAGCGAGGCCAGGTGTGGCCGCTTATCTCAATAGAAGAATCTAATGATAACCCAAAACTTTTTGTAGCCTACCCATTTACTAGATCAATGGGCTTAAAATCTATATTTTAAAAAGTATTTGAGTTACATTAAGTTTTGTTTTAACAATATAAATTTGAAAAAAGTGATAATTTGTCTTAATCCTAATGGTTGAATTTCATGTTAGTTTTATAATGGATATGTGTTCCTTAACTGTTTCGTAAGTATAAGAATGGACAACTTTTTTGTTCCATTTGTAATGTAAATGTAAAAAATAATAGTTTATGGGGCTCCCATGTGGCTGGAAAATTTCACAAAGAGGTAAATATGAAAGGTTTTTTAACTCCAGTATTGTGTGCTATTTGTGATTTGCACTTTTAATGACTCATAATTCACACCTAATTTTCAATTGTCTTTACTTTTTCAATATTGTATAATGTGTACAAACATTAAATAATCATTACATTGAGTTACTTTTGATATTAAAATGTTCAAAATGAGGTACAAATGTTTTAATTCTCCATCTTTTAAAAAAAGTATGCTTAATAACTTTAAAATAAGTAAGTATTCACAGAATTTACTGTTGCATTGAGATTTTATGAGACTTGTTGTTCTTATTAGGAGACTTATGTAGTTCTCATTCTTTATACGAGCTGACAAATGTTTACTTTACCAATTCTACAGTTATAGAAATGTACTACTTTTCAAACTTCACATCCAGAACCCTAAAAGCAACATGTTTTTGTTATATTTTTATTGTATATAAAAAATAATGACGAACAGTGTTGAACCAGTTGAACAGTACTGTCCTTAACAAAACTTTTTGATAGTTCTAAAGTTTTTTTTAAAAGATTTTCTGAAATTAAACTGGAAATTTTGCCATGTTTAATTCACAACATTCTTTTCTTCATAATGCCTTGAGTCATATAAGTTTTCCAAGAAATGTACTATTCCTTTACCCTTGAACATATTTAATGACTAAAAGTCACTTCTATTTCTTGAAAGAATGCCAGGAAAGATTGTATTGATCATCTCTAAAACTGGTTATAAGCCATGCAGGAAAAACTGCTGGGCATGGTGCAATAATGCATGATTCTCAGAGGGTTAATATTAACTTTTTTTTGCATAATTCATAAAAATAAAAGTAAGTGTTAGGAATTAATTTTTTATGGATGCTATAAAATGTTTTTCGGTTATTTTTCATATGTCTTTCTTGCATGTTGTGTGGGTCAACATACTAAAATTGACATGTTGTCGGGTATCCAATTACCTTTTGTTTTTTATTACTTTTAAATATGTGGATTGCATTTGTATTAAAAAAGTTTTTCGCTCTTAGAATTTAACCAAACAAAAGAAAGGAAGCACTGAAAAAGATTTAAGAAATATTGTGAATATTGGAGTGAAAAGAAAATCTGAAGATGAAGTTTCTAAACGATTGAAAAGTAACTACCTTGAATAAATTTTTGTTTTATTGATATCTTTCAATTTAATCTACTATTTGGATCTATTACATGTCAATATTACTTAATTCTGTTTTACAAATAAATACTGAAACCTTTCACTTCAGTTCAGATTAAGTATTTTTCTTTTAATTTATGTTATTCATTTAAGTATCTTGAAATACTAAGGTTTAGAGACTTTTATGTTTTCTTTTTAAATACAATGTGTGAGCTAGAAACAGTATCTCCCAAAATTGAGTATATGCAGTGAAGATATTTTTTTAAGTGCCCAAAACTCTCATAAATCAGTATTTAAACTCAATTTTTCTAGGAATGCCAAACACAGATTTAGAACTATTTTAAGCTTAAAAACTTTTCCATATTTGCTATATTTTTACAGATAGGGGTTTTAAACATCAAATTTGCAAAATTGTGTCACATTATTGACCCAGTGTTACACCACTTTAATCAAATTTTGTAAGGAGATATGTCTTTGTATTTTCTTAACATAAATTCCCAATTTCATTAATTCAATTCAGTTTAATTTGTTGAAAATTGATCATCAACACTTCAATCCATAATTGAATTTCACTGTTTAACTTAACAAATCTGGAATAAACTTGAAATAATTGCTTGTACAGTTTCAATATGCAAGGATGGATCTTTTAAAAATAAATGTGAATTGTTTTTTTTCCCTAAATTTTTGAATTAAAGTATGTATTTGGTCTACAATTATATTAGTTCTAGATAGTTCTTTGACTACAAAGGTCTAGTTGGTATATAGATAATGCTCAAAACAACTTAAAATCTTGTGTCATTTTTAAGATTTGTATCTTATTACCTTAATTATGAGTAAATCAGATAAAATCCTATATTTTTTGTCATAAAAGAAGTGAAATCATTTGAAAGTATGTTGTCAAACAGAAATTAATGAAATTGATTTCAGTTGGACCAAATATCTTGTTCAAGACAAAATGCTAGAAACAATTCTTATAGACATTAATTTTCAAGTTTTCATTTAACATTTATATTGAATGCTTTGTGCCTGATATGGGTTGCCTTGGATTTGATATATTTTTAGCAAAATTTTAATAAATTGATGTTTTTTCATTGCAATGTTAAAATATAAAGTGTTACTTTTATGTGTTAAAATTTTAAACTTAATTCTAACTACATCCTTATAAAATTCATGAAAATAGGAAGAAATGTGAGGTGAACAAATACTTTTGTTCACCCACTATACAAAACATGTTCTGAAGAGTATTGCTATATAACCACAAGACTAAGCACAGTAAATATCACCCATCAAGATAATTGTACTAATGCATGTAAAGGATGCTACAAAAAGGCCTAAAAGTTTGACACCAGTAAAACTCATGTCATGACTTCAAAAGGAAATGAAGGAAGATGTTTTTCCTACTCGGGACTAACTTAGACAGGAATGCATCTGCATTTACTGATGTCTAGCCAAAGAAGGGAGGACAGATAGGGATGGATTGAAAATAATTCTTAAGCAGACCTTGAACACTTTATCGAAAAGATGTATGATCAACAGTTGGCAATGTATCAATATTTTGGACTGCTATCTCAAAGTGTATTCCAGGAATTCATTAATCTTAAATTATAAATTATTGGTTTCCTGGGAACTAAAGTAAACACACTCATGAATTAAATGTATTATTGGTAGTTTGTGACTTTATTGCATTTATATATATAAATCTGAAAAATTTTGTACATCACATGTTTTTCTATAATTTCTAGTTGCTGATACAAAGTCTTCAGATGATAAACAGTTAGTAAGGTTATTTTAAATTTTATATTTCATTGAATGACGCATGAGAATTTATTGTGTTAAAATTAAATGTATTTGTTTTTTAATTTTATTACTTACATGTAAATTTTTACTTTAAGCAGATTTAAAGATTGCTACTCTAATCATTGCTTCTTCCAAAAATTTAGCAGTTATATCATAGTTCATAATCTACTGACATTGAAGTAAATGAGTAGCACTAGTAGTCTAGATAGAAATTTGTGATTTTATATTTTTATTAGATTTTTCATTTTTAAAATTTCTTTTTGTCAGTTTTAGTTATACAAGGTATATAATATTGAAGTGCAAGCCTTTCAACTTGGAGAAATTAAGCTTTTAGATGTATAAGTGGCGTTTTTAAAAATCTTTTTGCATTTTCCAAAAATTTCTATTTATTAAAAATAAAAAAAATTAGAAGAAGAAAGCTGTAAGTTTTTCATGGATAGTCTTTGTGACTTACAAAGTGCTCAGTTCAAAGTTTCAAACTGCTAATTAAAATATTCTGATTTAAGATTAGTTTTGAGAGATTTAAATTCATAAAATTGTGTGTGTGTGTGTGTGTGTTGATAATTGCACCCATAAGGTTTCAGATCATACTGCTATAAACTTTCTTTCAATGACCAAAACCTTAAAGTAGGTTGTCAGGATATTGAATGATCCCACCGCTGTTACCATTTCATGGCAGGATGTAAGGGGATGATCCGAGTCGAATTATCAGGGAACTTTTTTCTTAGGATTTTGTTGCCACCCTGAATAACCATGGATTAGCTTTTTGACTTTGGCTTTTTTAATTATGGATTAGCTTTTTTAGAAGTAAGGATTTTACAAAAAATGCAGATAAACTCTTTTACACTCAGTTTCAAATTCATCTACATTTCCAGTTAATATTTTATCATGTTCTATATCATGTTTGCATGTGCAATATAAAAAATACATTTACTGATATTATTGTTAGCATGTGCTTTATAAATATAGCATCAAGGCACAATAAAGTTTACAAGTACAATGTAGCAGTTGCACATGTTTAAAAAAATTAAGTTCATAGATTGCTTGCATTCACATAGGTTTTCCAAAAAAATGCATAACAGTTATTTCATGAATATTTATTTTAATTTTTAAAGTTCCCAGGTTATCAATATTGATGCTAAAGGATAACTGACAGTTGTCTCGACATTTTTGTGCAGTTGCTAAATGCGAATATTAAAAGATCTTTCACTAAAAAATATAGAAGTGGGATTTTCTTTCTCTTCAAAAATATTTCTGTACAATTATCCATTTATTTATCAAAATAACCTCAGGAGTAAGTTCATCTTGAAAGAGGACTTATGTCATCTAGATGTATAAAAAAAATGAAAGGGGATTAAAATTTATTGTAAAAAATTAGTTTGTATCAAAGGTATGCAAAGTTTAGAAACAGAAATTTGAAGATAAAAGAATATTGAAAATGAATGTTCTGGATAAATCTTTTCTATAAATACCAAAGCAGCACTCGTTTACCAGTTTTTTCCAAATTATACCCCACATAATCTTACTATAAAGAATGGTATGTATATATTAAAATACCCTATTTTGAATTAACAGTTGTTAGTTTTCTGAGCCATGTGGATGACATAAATTTCATCCAAATGGCTACTCCAAATTGGTGGAGTAGCTTGTACTTATTGAGTATTAGTTTAAAAAAAAAAAATTTTTAATTTAACACTTTTTAAATAAGAGTCATTCCATATCAAGTGGTTTAATTTTAAAGATTGTTCCCACTCTATCTTGAGTTATGAAAACTTGAAGAATCATCTAGAAAAAAGAAATCAACTTTGATGCCTCTACTGTTTGAAATCAGACTGTAGATGTGCTGCAATTATAATAGCAACCCTTCTGGGCATGCTTTCAATAGGGTTTTGATACACAGCTATGGGTATTTGTGTCCATTCCTGCTACAAGAATGTCACCAGCTCAGCTGTAGATTTCGGACGTGGTTCCCTGGTCCATAAGCGTTGCTCTAACTCGTTCCACAAATGTTCTATGGGGTTTAGGTCGGGACTCTGAGCAGGCCATGGAAGACGTTTTACATCCATATCTTGATACCACTGCATGACAGGCTGCAACTTGATATAGAGCGTTGTCGTCATGGAAGTAACATTTGCCCATTCCATAAAATTGCCAGCGCATAGGAAGAATCTGATTGTCCAAAAGGTTCATGTAGGCTTCGATGTTCAATTTACAAGTTGGAACGATGCACTTGAATTATACGTTTGCCTGGCATTCGCCAAACCCAAGTACGCCTATCCAACTGTAAGAGCATGTAGCGTGACTTGTCGCTCCATTAAACAATTTTCCTGTGGTCTCCAGTCCAGTTGCGACGTTGCAAACAACAAGCATGTCTGCCAGCTTTGTTGGATGGGCTGATGTTTGGTTTGTGAACAGCAACATATCTGTGGATATTGAGTGCGTGTAGTTCTTTCTGCTAAGGATTGGAATTCACCATAACCCCTGCTGTCTGTTAGATGCACTGTCAATGATTTGGAGGGGTTTCTTGCGGTTCTTACAAACCTCATGCTTTAGGACACGCCGATCCCATTCAGTCAGTTTACAGGGACAACCAATGTGCGCAATTCGTGTGACAACTCCTGTAGTCTTCCACTTCTTCACAACATTACCAACAGTTAACTGTGGCTGTGACAATTCTATCGCAATTGCACGAATAGACTTGCCACCAATGTGACAACCAACTCTTACACTTCTTTCAAAGTCACTAAGTTTCTTTCGTTTCAACATATTGTCCCAATTTCACACAGAAGTAATGATGTTACCACTTCACAAGTCGTATTTTACCTTAACAGGTCACATATGAACACTGGATTTTATGCAAATCTGCTTTCATCCAGGTATTGTAGGGTTGTGTATATGATTTAAATCATATTTAATATGCAAAACTTGTCACAGTATGGCTACAAACTTGCTGAGTATATTCATTCATATCAACTTTTCTCAAACTTTTACAAGTACTCAACAAAAGTTTTTGAAAAACTGATTTTTGACCATATACATGATAAAGTGCTGTTCAATTAGTATTTTCCACATGTGTATTTACTTTGGTATTCATCCTTAAAGTGTTTGCAGAAAAGGCGCTATTAGCATAGACCATATACAGGGTAAAGCAGTTCTTAGGCAAAGACTTTGCACTTATATATTCACTAAGTTATTCATCCTTTAATTGATGCTCATAAAAATGGTGCTATTGCTCATAAACTGCTCATAAAAATGGTGCTATGAATTTCTATTATGGAGCTGAAATTTAGCCTGATTTCACACAGGTTTTTATAGAAAATTCTCTGCAGGTTTCATTAAAATCAAAGGTGATTGAGCAGAACCCCAATGCCTCTTGCCATGAAATGACCAATAAGTAATTACGTCTCAAACAAATTGTTAACTTATTTTTGTAAATAATAAGTATTTTTTCCTCCCTTTTAGCTCATCAAAACCTACCAAAGCAGCTTTACTGGCTGGTTATTCATCATCTGATGAATCTGATGACGATAGCAATCAAGAATCCGAGAAAAGTGATTCACAGACTATATTAAGTAATCCTCCTCTCCCTCCAGGTAACTGAAAATTTGAATACAAAGTTTTGTGGAATGAACAATAAGTTTTTAAGCTACAAATTCAGCTTTGCAAGTGTGTATTTTAAATTTTTTAAATATTCTTTTGGAAAAGTAGTGAATGAAATAACTAGTTTTGGTTTTGTGTTAAGTCTTATAATAGTTTATTTTATTCACTGAACAGTTAGCATGGAAAAATAACACTGTACAACAAATTTTAACTTTTTTTCTGTCCTTTATGTGAAACTATGTGGTTCGGTATAAACAAAAGGTGCTTGATTCATGTATCAAAACCAAAATGGTTCATTACGAACCGTTTTTATAGGAGACCCACTTCTCATAGTTGTAAAAATTGGTTACAGAGAAATGTAACTGAGGCTTGATTATAGAAGACACAAACACTAAAATGATTTGTTTGGCCGTTTCCTCTTGTAGGCATATGTTGGTGTTTAATAGACTAACAATACTCAGCTGGCAAACTTCCATTCCATCGTTCATTGAAACGCTTTTCAAACATATAGATGTACTGGTGAAACATTTCCCCATGCTCATCACTAATTGCTCCAAGGTTTTGAGGAAAGAAGTCCAGATGTGAGTCCAAAAAGTGTAATTTTAATGACATATTACAACCTATAACACGAAAGCATTTCACCATGTCACCAACAAGATCTTCATAGTTTTCAGCCTTCTCATTTCCAAGGAAACATGAGCACACTGATTTGAATGCCAGCCGGGATGCTTTTTCTGCTTCTGACAGTTTATTTTCAAACTCTTCATCATGAAAGACTGCTTTAATTTGTGGGCCAATAAATACCCCTTCTTTTACCTTTGCCTCACTTAAATATTTGAATTTGTTCCCAAGATGCAAGAAAGCCACTCCTTTTCTGTCCAGAGCTTTTACAAATATTTACATCAAACCAAGTTTAATGTGCAATGTTGGAAGAAAGACGCATTGCAGATTCACAAGTGGTTCATGTGATATGTTTTGTTGCCAGGAATGAAAATTTTTTTTGGAGGTTACTGTTTACGGATGTAGTGATTTTTTTTCTGTCACGGCTGTCCCATTCGCAAAGAGAGCAGCAGAATTTAGTGTATCCCTGTTTTTCATTCCTGCTAATATCCTAATGACTAGGGCAACTTTTTGCAACAAATGCAACTTTTTTTTCATGCGTTCTGTGCTGCATGTAAAGTACTAAAACCAAAATTCCTCCTACATGGGGTGTATTGTAAGTGAGTTATAACCGCAACATCAATGCAACTTTTTGCATAAATACAACTTTTTAAAATTACTTAATATCAAATTACTATTTCATTTTTTGCTCTCTGAATCAACCCTTTGATCACATGTGTCTGATCTTGCGAACGCCGAAGTATTGCGGATCAAACAAGTTCATGGTAAGAAGGTGTTCGTCCTAAGACGAAAGTGAAATAAATGGCAAGAAGTACTTTAACACATTGGTTGGCACTCTTGATAATCAAGACGAAACTTTCGTAATCGACTGCAGAGTTTGCGAGGTGAGTGTCGATCATCAATATGTTGTTTGTCTTGTAGATGATGTTTTAAAATATCTGAATGTTGAGCGAAAGGATTTTGCTCTTCTACTATCCGATACAGCACAAATATGACTGCGGCTAGTGCAGGTTTTCAATATTAAAGAAATTACTGGCCAAGGATTGGCTATTCAACGCTCTTCTGCATTTCAATATGCATTAAAATACTGTTGTACACGACTAAAACTGTCAATATATTTTGAATTTTTATCATTTTTTACGAATAATTTATTTTAGAATTTTGAGTATCCAAAATAAATGCAACATTATTTCTATAAATGCAACTTTATTGTTATAAATGCAACTTTTCCCATTTTTACTGCAACAAAAAAGTTGCCCTACTAATGAGTTTCAAATCTCCACAAATGTGACATTTGAATGTAGTGTACTCAATTAACTTCAGTATAGCACTCATACCTTCGTAAGTTTCCTCTGTATTTGTAGACTATGCTACAGGAACAGACAGACAAACATTGCCTATATGGAGGAGCACTGCTTTAAGACTACGTTTGGACGAATCAATAAACAGGCGCCACTGCTGTATTATGTTCATGTCCCAATGCCTGAAATAGGCCATTCACATCACAGCAATATACAATGTCTTCTTTCTCAGCAAAATAGTCTACAAAATGGCTTTGTCGTCTTCTAAATGAACTTATTTTTACACCATTCTCTTAATAGATTCCAACCTTGAACCCAGTAATTCTGAGTCTGAGAGAGTTTTAAGTCCCGTACAAGATCGTTAAGCTCTGCCTGTGTGATATCATGATGTGAACATGTCATAGATGTAGATGTTTGAAAGTCAGGATCTTGATGGTTTGGGTCATCGGAGGTGCCTTCCTCTGAATCAACAGTATATTTATCTGGAGTTGTATGTATAGGAAGATCTTCAGAATGAGCAACTGGTTGCATAGCTGAGTGTAAGTTTGGATACTGAATACAATGTTTGGATTTTAAAGAGAACCACTTGACATCTGTCAAACAAAAGTAGCAATCCGTTACATGATTGGTCGGTTCACACCAAACCAGGTACTGCAAATTTCATTCTACAACGTTTCCCTTGTAACCAGTTTCTCAGATTCCTGGGACATGAATTGTAGCATATATGTGGAGTCCAGGACTTATTCTGGTCCTCAACTCTACATCCAAAGTACAGTTCATAAGCCTTTCTATGGTGACAAGCTACATTGTTGAATCTTCAATGTAAGTTCGCCACACACATAATGAAATAAGTCCGGCTTATTTTTACACTGATGAGACATTATAATGCACTGAACGTAATGTAATCTTGTCCTTACAACACTTGTACACTTCACACTTAATGTCACTAGAATTTTCCAACAATCAACACTTCAATCAGCAACATAAAACAGTAAGAGAAAACATCTGAAAAGAAACAAAAACTCTGATCCCTCAAAACTGCTCTTAGTCAGTCTGGCATGCCATAAGTTTGGCGAAGAGAGAAAATGCACTCGCCTAAAAGTCGCCTAGCTTCCAGTGAATTCTCGGATTTCTTGCTTCCTAATGCATCTAGAGCCTAAAAATTTCGGGAAGGTAGAAAAGACTTTTGTCGCCAAGTTACCGATGGTCCCCTCTGTCAATGAGAGCGTCTTTCCTTTGCATGTAAGTTGTTTTTCCGGCTAATATGTGGATTTTTGGGATAATGGTGCGTGGTAAACAAAGTAATTAAATTGCAGATTTGTTATTTTCAGCCAAATATGAACAAGAAACACATATTTTCATCTAAAGGACATTTTTCATGTTGTACAGTGTGATCCTGTGAACTATAGTGTCACTTTTCTACTTACTGAATTTTATATTTTATCTAGAATTTACTTTTGAGAAAGTCAATGAAAATTTAAATTTAATTCCTGGAAAAATACAGAATACTTTCAATGTGTCCTGTAAAATGCCTGAAAAAATATAGCCTGTTTCATTCCATCGATTTTTTATATTCCAGCTAACTTGTTTTCCAAGATTTTATTTTTTATATTGACGAGAAATCTCATCCAGGTACAGCATTTTACTAGCAGCAAAAATGTGGTATTCTGCTTCAATATCAGTGTATATTGGTGATCCAAAATTTGCTTTTTTTTACATTACATTTACGTGCTTATGTTTTCCTAATGATAAACAGTTTTTGTTTTTAAAAATTCTCTGTTCGATAGTTAATTGATGTGGGGCTGGAATAATTTCTTCACTCAATCTGAAAAAGTTAAATAAAATAGTTCAAATAAAAATGCAATTAATAAAGTAAAATTAACATGCAAAAAGGTTTAAAATTATAAATATTTTTAAAATATAAACTGTGTAAAAGCTGATAGAACTGACTATAAAACAGTAAAGGGAAGTATATTTTGTGAGCCACTCTGTATTTATATTTTTTTATTGTTCAGACAGGTAAATAAGAAGTTGTCAAAGTATTTTTTAACAATGCTTTAAAAAATGGATTTTAAAAGAAATTTACAAAAATAAATAGAGTTAAAATTTCGAAAAAAAAAACTTTTTCAAAATATTTATGAAGCATGGACAGAGCATTTTAAAAATATGCTTAAAAGTTAAAAGCTATATACTTCCTGAAAAGAACAAATTTTTATTTCTTTACATTTTTATGCCTTGATTAAATATATGTGCTTAGGGTGCAACTGCATATTTATATTGAAGTGTATTTGCAAATATTTTTCACCATAATTAATTTTGTACTATTTATTTATTAACAAATTGAAATTCAATTTTTATGTGATGTGGATTTTCATGAATATCAATAAATACTTGGAACCACTGTATGTATAAGTCAAATTAGAATTTAATCTTTGATGTTTAAAAAATAATATTTAAGTTTGAGCAAATTAAATTGATTTAAATAGAAAAATACAACTGTCATAAGCAATTTTAATTTTCAGATTTCTTAGATTCTTCAGTAGCAAATTTAACTACACCTTCATCTTCTAAATCTCATACTAAGGAAGAAAATTCAACAATATTGCCAAATAGTTCCGAAACACTTCCTGAAGGATTCTTTGATGATCCTGTATTAGATGCTAAGGTAAAAAAAAATATTTCTGTCATTTTTTTTAGTTGCTTCTTGCATTAATTTGCTTCTAATAACTATAAGTTGCATTCTCTGTGGAAAAACTAAGCAAATTAATTGGAAAAAGTGATGTTTGCGATTTAAAATGGAATGATGTACTAATGTTATCAATGTGAAATGTGTGCTAACTTGCAATGTTGGGTTAAAAAATTAGTAAGTTTCAGCCTTAAATTGCCAAGGAATTCTATATTTAGCTTATGTGTTTTGTTAAAATGGAATTAACATGACTGAAACAAGCTTAAACTCTGTATAATGTAACCATATGTCGCGTTTTTAGGTAGACTGTCCCGTTGTCCCCAAGCACCCCATTTTCAGACCACAGTAACAATTTCAAAAGGAGGTGCGGAAAATAAAAAAAATCCGAGGGTGCATTTATTCAAATGCTATTGACTGAATATTTAAATTTAGTATAGTAATCACTTTAGGCATCTAGAATTTTGGAATTCAAATTTTAAAATAACAGGTTGTTATTTTCCTACCCCCTACCCTCCCCATCCCTAGTCAGAAACTCGCTAGCTCACTCATTGATTGTGAGTATGCATAGACAGCTCTTTCATCTTTCTTGATAGTTGATTATTGTTTTTTTTTATTGATGTGTGTTATTATAGTTCAATTTAAATTTCTTGTATGTGAGACCTTTGTTTCAACAATGCCTAAATGTCAGCACACTCTTTTAATGTTAACTTATAAACTAAGTACCCATTTATAAAGCACAAGTAAATTTTAAGAAATCCTGCCAATAATTTCACTTTTATTTAAAATAAATACAAAATATACTTAAGCAAATTTGTTCTTCAGAAAATTTTAAGACCACATAAATTATTTATTTTCACGTGCTCATTCCTGTTTTTTCATTTATAAATGAAAACTATAACGAAATATGTGTTTTCTTGAACACTCATACTATTACCTAAAAATTAGTAGATGTTCCGTTTTGAGGAAAAAAAAAATTGATTTTGTTAATCATGTATTATTTTGGAAATGCAAGCATAAAGGGGAGTACCACTTCAGAAAGTTGTATTTTTACAACATTTATATTCATCCAAAAGTAATTTCAAGCCCTATTTTTGAAAGCATCTAGCTTCAATATCAACTGGCAATTCATTAAGTTCATCTTGTAAGTTACATTCGATCTTTTCAATATTTGCGGAAGATGGTGTAACTGTTTTCATGACCTTGCTCCATCTTACAGGTCTTATTCATATCACTTTTCTCACGATTTTTTAATTGCATTGACATTCAGTATGTAGGTTATTCAAGTTAACCTAATTAAATATTACCAGGACAAAGATTCTTATATTTTCTATCGACCCCTCACAGTGTCATATCCACCTCTTTGGAAACCACTGGTTTATGTTCTTATGTTTAAGTTTATGACATTGAGCTACATAAGTTAGATCTATAAAGTGCAATCAAATGCATTTTAATTTTCTATTTACAGAGAAAAATGTTTTTAGCCTTCAACAGAACCCAGAAAATACAATTTTGAAATTAATCCATTCAACATTTGTTTGATTTGTTGATTGAGAATAGACTAACCACCATGTTTAGAAGTCTTGAGTTTATCATTTAGTCAATAAATCTATGTGTCGGAGTTAACTCACTGATTATCCAAGAACCATATTCTTCAAACACGAATTAAGTAACTACCTTCTAATGCAATGGGCTCACTGTGATTGACTTCTACTGTTTCCTCTCTTGATCACGTGATATTGTTTATATTTCTAAAACACTTGAATCTAAAACAGATCACATATTCAATACTTGTCAAATGATTATGGCATAATGTTTTCCAAATTTTAATTTTAATAAAGTGCATGCTTGATAGTTTTAATAATGTATTTTAATTTGTACTAGGAATTAGAACTTAGTGTTACACCTGAATATGTTTAATTCTAGATTACAGTTTTATGAGAATTTAAAAAAGATTTGAAGCAAGAAAGTGAAAATACACTCATGATTATGAAAATTGCAAAACCTTGAAAGAATTGTTTGATTGAAATGAAATCTATTCCTCATGTTAGTAATGTGATACAAATAAATTACTGAAGTTTCAGACCAATGCAACCATATTACTGGAACTAAATTAGTGCAAAGCCGTTATGAGCAGTAATAAGACCTTTCAAACTTCATGGCATCGAATGAAAGAGGCTTTGGGATGTCTTTTTTATTAGAATAATTTTTTAATAACTACAAAAATTACCACTCATCTCTTTTAATCACCATTTATTACTTTAAACAATTATTTCATTTAAGTATAAAAATATATTAAAATGGGAGAAACAAAAACTAAACACTTGCTTGACAAGTAAAATAATACGACTTAAAAGAATTTGAAGAAAAGGAATCTGAATTCCACAATTTTAATGACAAAACAACTGTAGTTGCCAACTGAATTTCAGTGCCAATGAACAGTTGGAATTAATTTTCAAATTCTGGACTTAATCAAATAAAATATTATTACCAGTGATAAAAGTAAAGTTAAAGCTTAATTTGAGCAACTAATCGAATTGAATGTAGAAATAAATATACAGAACTTTTGGTTCTTAATGGTTAATGCAACTGCATTTTTATGTTACAATCAATTCAATTAGTGATTCCTAAAGATGATCACATCAGTAAAGTTTCATCACACATATGAATTTTATAAATTTCGTACCAATCTAAGCTACCATATTTAATATTTGATAATTTTTATTTAGAATAATGTAGCTCAGCACAGAATAAAGTGTGTCATCCATTTTGTTTGTTAACGATCTGCTTTCCTTTCCTCTGCTAATATCTACTGCACATGCGTTACAACTTCCAACTCCAATTAACTGCCATATATCATAGGAACAAAATTTTTATCTATAATGGTTGAATAAACCATTGACATTGTAAATATGGTTTCTTTGATAATCGAGGAATCCATATAATAACACAGACTTGTGAATACATTTGTAAAAGTTATGAATACAGTTTATTTATCATACTTTCGATAAAATTGGATTGCTTTAATAAGTTCTTTAAACTTTTAGTTTGAGTATTGTAGATCATATTTGGTAATTTCATAAATTTGCCTTCAGAGTAATATTAGAATTCTGTATCTTCAGTTTAATATTGTAGAAAAGATTTAAAATGTAGTCTGTTGATAAATTAAATTTCAGTAAATTAAAAAAAAAAATTCTAAACAGGGTAATCATTTTTTGTTAGCCCCCAGGGGCATTCCTTCTTTAGGTTTGTACGGGCTTCACGACCCTGGGGTACCTGAGTGATCTTCCCTCCCTTTCGTTCTGCTTCTCCTCTACCCTTAGCTTTTTGCTTTTTCTTCCTCCCTCGTTGTGGTTGCCTTTTCGGAGGTGAGGGCTCCCCTTGAGAAGCTTTTCGCCAATCTGTGCTTTCAGCTCCTCTTGGGGATTATATCACCCACGTGGAGACCTGTGTCTTCGGAAAGGGTGATCCTGGTGATTGAGGGACAACATAACGCCCCAATACATTGCTTCGGCTCCTGCTTCGAACAAACAGGAAGTGTACTTTGGTCCCAGTACATTAATCGGCTGGTGGGTATATCCTGCTTGGGCTAAGGACCCGCTCACCAACTAGCTCCTTAGGGCAGTCATAGAGGTGAGTGGGGTTCGTATAGTCCCTGGTTAGCACCGGTACATTAACCTGTATCCCCTCGTTGGACTCCATGGTGGGTGGTGCCGCCGGGGACTGAATATTAAATTTTCAAACATGGAAAACCCAAACTCATCTTCTCCTTCAGAGGAGCACCAAATTAATAAAAAAAATGAAAGGAATTTACCAGAACAAACATTTTTTGTAATGAAAAGTAATGAGGGTAACCTTAAGAACATATCAGCAATCTTAATCCATAAAACGATACTGGGAATGGTTGGAGAGACCAAAAACATTAAAAAAACATTAGCAGGAGATGTACTAATTGAAATTTCAAATAAAGTACAGGCATCAAACATTCAAAAAATAATATCCGTCGGGCCAATAGCAGTGACTGTAACACCCCACAAAACATTAAATTCATCAAGAGGCGTAATTTCAGAGTCAGATTTAGTTCATGATATGGAAGAAGACATCCTTGAATCCCTGTCCCAACAAAACGTAACAAATGTCAAAAGAATCTCTATATCAAGAAATGGCCAAAGAATCTCCACCAAACATATTATAATAACTTTTAATACACCTACTATCCCAAAACATGTTAAAATAGCCTATTTGAATTGCCCAGTTCGACCGTTCATACCTAACCCAGTTCGTTGCTTCAAATGCCAAAGATTTGGACACTCTTTCTTAGCTTGCCGTGGCAAAGAGACCTGTGCAAAATGCTCCAGTATAGATCATAAGACCGATATCTGTACATCATCATCCCTTTGCTGTGTAAACTGCAAAGGTGATCATCCAGCTTTTGCCAGGTCTTGCCCTAAATTTCAAAACGAAAAAGAAATACAAACAATTAAAGTTCAACAAAACATTTCATTTCCTGAGGCCCGAAAAATTATAAATGATCGCACCCCGAAACCTGGAATTTCTTACTCTTCAATAGTAAAAAAAACTTTCAAAACTAACGGAACTCAAACCGATGTAACTATTTTTAAGCCATCTGCCCAACATAAAACTTCAATGAACCAACCTATAACGCCTCTTTTTTCTAAAGCATCAGCTACAACCTCATCCAATACAAAACAGATAAATCAACCAAATCGGTCTATCAATACTTCTTTAAAAAGAGCCATATCATCTGAACAAAGTAATATCAAAATAGCTAAAAGTACTTCTCAAACCTCTCTTCAGCCTGATGTTACAACCAGAAACTTGATAACTAATCCTTCCACCAACGACCTCATAAATCTATATATAACACTGAAAGCGATATTTCATCTGTAGAGAGTGATGGCTTGGAGACTTCGCCACCCAAGTCCAAGAAGGATCTTCGGCAAGACAGATCTCGTCCTAGGACGAGAAAACACAAGTAGTTTTCTCTTTTCTTTTAACCGTTATTTTTATGGCTTCCTTTCTTTCCTGGAACTGCCGGGGTTTTCGACAAAAAATTGATGATGTTAAGGACATCATAAACAAGCACAATCCCGTTGCAATCGCCCTCCAGGAGACCTATCTAAAAAACAATGATACCACCAACATCCGTTATTTTAGTATATTTAGAAAAGATTACGATGATGGCCAAAGAGCATGTGGAGGTGTTGCACTCCTAACCTCTCATGACTTTCCAGTTACTCAAATTAACCTAAAAACAAATCTGCAAGCTATTGCTGTTAGACTTCATGTCAATATTTTGATAACAATATGCAATTTATACTTACCTCCTAACACCCATATAGCCACTTTTGACTTAAATAATTTAATAGATCAACTTCCGCAACCATTCATCATACTTGGTGACCTAAATGGCCATCATATTCTCTGGGGCAGTTCAGACATTAATAATAGAGGGAAACAAATTGAAAAAATAATAACAGACAATGATTTATGCATCATGAATAACGGTCAACCTACCTACTTTCATTCACCTTCACTTACTTATCATTCAATAGATCTGGCAATTTGCACTCCTTCAATTTTACCATTTTGGACCTTTTCTGTGGATCCTTACCTTTATAATAGTGACCATTATCCTATAAAACTAAAATATGCAGGCCAATACCAACCTCCCTCTGTCAGCCAACCAAACTATATATTTGAAACTGCCAACAGGCCACTTTTTACTAGCCTTGCTGACCTTACTAATATGGTAGAAAATGGTGATATAAATGAAATTACTAATAAAATTACAGACATAATTATAGCAAGTGCTGACGCCTCAATTAAAAAAGTCAATAATAAGTCTAAAAAACAGAAGAAACCTTGGTGGAATGAGGAATGTAGCGATGCCTATCGGAAACAGAGGAAAGCCTGGAATATTTTTAATAGATATCCAACAAGTGAAAACTCTATTTTTTATAAAAAAACAAAAGCGGCCTTTCGAAAAATACAACGACGGAGTAAGAGGGATTCTTGGATGAATTATATCAATAGTATTAATAGTAAAGTCACAAGCAAACAACTATGGAATAGAATTAAAAGAATTTCCGGTGTTTACCCCAATAGACAAATTCCTATTCTAGAACATAACAACCAAATACTATCGGCACCCAAAGACATAGCAAACACAATTGCTTCATGCCTTTCCGAAATATCTAGCTCCAATAACTACTCCGATACTTTAAAAAAAATTAAAATTGCATCTGAAAAGAATAAAGTTAATTTTTCTTCAAACCGTTTATTATCTTATAATTGTGATTTTACTTTTTCCGAATTGATGAAGGCTCTGTCTTTAGTCCACAAATCAACTCCTGGCCCAGATAATATTAGTTACATCATGCTCAAACATCTTTCAAATAGTTCTCTAAATAATCTCCTGAAATTTTACAACAGAATTTGGAACGAGCACTCCTTTCCGCAGTCATGGAGGTATGCTACCATAATACCAATACTGAAACCGAATAAAGACCCCAAGAATCCTTCGAACTACCGTCCAATAGCCCTGACAAGCTGCTTATGCAAGATCTTAGAAAAGATGGTAAACGCGAGGTTAGTTTTTATTTTAGAAACAGATAAATGTCTCTCTCCACTTCAAAGTGGTTTCCGAAAAAGTCGATCAACTGTTGATAATCTAGTCGCTCTCGAGACCGATATACGAAACGCTTTTGTACAAAATAAGCATATCGTCTCGATTTTCTTCGATATAGAAAAGGCCTACAATAGAACATGGCGACATGGAATTTTAAAGGATATTTTTAATAATGACATAAGAGGAAATCTGCCAATTTTTATTCAAAATTTTTTAGAAAAAAGATATTTTAAAGTAAGGATTGGATCTATTTTCTCGGATATTTTTATACAAGAGGAGGGAGTGCCACAGGGCAGTGTTTTAAGTGTAACTTTATTTATTTTAAAAATTAACAATATCGTTTCTCAATTGCCTCCATCAGTTAAAGGTCTTATTTACGTTGACGACCTGCAAATTTCATGCGCAGCTAAAGACATTCGTTTAATAGAGAGACAACTTCAACAGGCAGTAAATAAAATCACACATTGGACTAATGAAAATGGTTTCAGTTTTTCACCTTCTAAAACCGCTTGTGTTCATTTTTGCAAAAAGCGTAATCTTCATCCTGACCCTGAAATATTTTTCAAAGATATTTTAATTAATGTTGTGGACAATTTTAAATTTTTAGGCATCATATTTGACAAGAAGTTGACTTTTCAACCGCATATTTTAAATCTACGCAAACGTTGCGAAAAGGCCCTCAACATATTAAGAGTTTTATCGAAATTATCATGGGGATCTGATCGTACTTGTCTTTTGAAAATATATAGAACTTTAATACGATCTAAATTGGACTACGGCTGTGTGGTGTATGGTTCAGCAAGAAAATCTGCTCTTCAAACTCTGAACACCATCCACCACACAGCTTTACGTTTATGTTCTGGGGCCTTTAGGACTTCACCTGTGGGGAGCTTGTATGTAGACTCTTATGAACCTTCCCTGGACCTAAGGCGACAGTCGTTGTCCTTGGAATATTATTTTAGAATTTCTTCAATACCGTATCACCCATTGCATACCATTCATCACAGTCCATATTTAAAACGCCTTTATCAAGCAAAAACATCCTTTATCCCTACATTTCATTTAAGAATGCTGGATTTAATGGACGGATCCGAAATTTCTTCACTTGACGTCACCCAGAAAAAACTTTATTATTTCTCTCCTTGGTTTAATCATGATTTTGAATTTCAAAACCCTTTCCAAGATTTTTATAAAGCAGATACCTCTGATATTATTTACAAACAACTCTTTCTAAAGCATTTGGAAAAATACTCTAATTTTATACATATTTATACGGACGGGTCTAAAAGGGCAAACTACGTTGGAGCTGCGTTCACTATTAATGATTCCATTCACAGTTTTAAACTTCATTCTTCGTGTTCTGTTTTTACTGCTGAAATAATGGCCATTTTTAAAGCATTAGAAAATATATCTGATCATTGTCATAAAAAATGTATCATTTTCACAGATTCATTAAGTGTTTTACAATCATTGAAACATCCTGATCATGACAGTCATCCCATTGTTTTAGAATCACTGAAAAGAGTTTATCATCTTTCATCCAGGAATTTTAACTTACTATTTTGTTGGATCCCATCCCATGTTGGGATTGCAGGAAATGAAATTGTTGACCAAGCCGCCAAATCGGCAGTAAATCATATTAGTCATACCATTCCTTATCACGACTTAAAATCTTGCATTTACAAATTTTTAAAAACAAAATGGCAAAACGAATGGAATGAACAAACCGATAACAAACTTCATGCTTTAAAACCAAATATATCTGACTGGAAACCGCTACCCTTAAGAAGACAAAATGTTATCTTGACACGCCTTCGTATTGGACACACTCGCATAACACATAGACACCTCCTCCTCGGAGAAGATCATCCCATCTGCAATTACTGTATCTGTCCACTAACCGTAAAACACATTTTAGTAGAATGCTCTCATTTTAATAGGCAACGACTTAAACATTTTAATTCTTATACCTTGGTTTTAGATGACATGATAGGAGAGAATCCTCATGCAAATATTTTTAGCTTTTTACATGACATTGGTTTTATCCATCACATATAATTGTATATAGTATTCATTCATAATGTTTTGACTCATTTCACTTTATTACAATATTATATATCTGATTTTTTATCTTGAGTTTGGCATAATATGTCCCTAGAGGACTCAATGCCACAAAACCAAATCCAATCCAATCCAATCCATTTTTTGTTAACCTGTGATATTATGTTATGGTTCGTTTATGATAAGTTAAGCGACATATTATATACGAACATATTATATGGCGCATCATATCTTAAGTGTTGCAGTGGGATTCTATGTTAAGTGTTAGTATGATTTTGTTTTATGTTACATTATTCTATACTGTATAAACAAATGTCTTTACACATAACCTACATCTTTCTATTGTTAATGCTTGTGCTCTATTGTAATAATTGTGTGTGTGAAATATTTAATGAGTTACATTAATATGTGTTGCTTATAATTTGTTTTTATTTCAGGCTAGACATATTGAATATAAAGATCCAGTTGAAGAGGAATGGGAGAAATTTCAAAAATCTATTGCAGAAGAAGATAATGCAAGTTAAAATTTTATGATTTTTCGATTAGTTTGATTGTTAATGTATTTTAAAACTTTTCTAGTGGTTCAGAATCCACTTAAAGCTATAGGTTCCAGTCCAATTAGCCATTCAATTATAACACAAGAAAATATGAAATTAATGCAAATAAATTGTTGAGATTAGGCAGACTAATATTGCAATTTTACTTGCAATAAGGATTGGTCTACAAAATCCAAGATTTATGTTTCAACTTAAAAATTTTAGAACTCTAATTAAACTTTTTTCTTTTTATTTATTTTAAAGTATCAGAGATATTGATATAAACTAGCCTGTAGCATTTTTTTAATATTTGTATAGGTTTCAAAAACAATTATTGAAGAAGATCTGGAAGAAAGTATTCTTGAAAGAGATATTGACCAAATAGATGAACAAATGTAAGTTTCATATGTATTATTAAGCTTTTATATCACTTTTGCCTTATAAAGTTTAGAACATTATTTAAAATGGTTTTATTCTTTAATAAGTATTTTTCATTAATGGGTCATACTATGAAAAAAAAAATATGACTGTTAAATTGTATTACAGCCATTTAAATTTGATTAACTTTTAAATTACACTACTCTATAATAATGGAACAGATGACAGGAGATTTGCATAAAATCCGACTACTTGACTGAAATCTACAGCTGAGCTGTTGACATTCTTGCAGCAGGAATGGACAAAAATACCCATAGCTGTGTATCAAAACCTTGTAAGTATGCCCAGAAGGGTTGCTAGTGTAATTGCAGCACCTGTGGGACCATCCCCTTATTAAAACTCCTTATACCATCACATCTTGCTGTCCGCTCCATTATTGTAGGGTAGTATATACGTTTGCAACTGTCCAATACTACAAAGTTTCAATCTGCAAAATTTTAACCTATTTAAAGTCCAAAAGACCAGTTTTTCAAGTTGCACTACGTCCAATTCCTGTTCATTCATGCCCCACACTACCAAATTATGGGAAGAAGTGGCTGAGTATGGACAAGATGCAATGCTTTTAATTCCTCCCACTAAAGTCATATATCTTGTGTGGCTTCTTCCGAGTCTTGCTAAAACAGTCTTGAACCTTTAAAATGCAATGACAGTCCTGTGGTGTTTTGAGGCACCACAGTAATAGAAATGAAGTTGGACTAAGTCAACTACCTGTATAAGTTTATTACACTTATTAGGTTTGAATTTACAACTCTAACTATCTACACGCCTATGTACTCAACATTATTAATGAACTAATGTTCCTGAAACAACAGTAAGTTTCTCTTCTCATAGTTTGTCTTTGTTTTCCTCGGGGTTCGACTTCTTAGCATAACTGTCCAGAGAGCTACCTCATTCACCTTCCTCTGTGGCTTCTCTTGCTCGAGTCGTTTTCCTTTTCTTGTTGGGCCATCAACCTCTCTCCTGGACCGGTTGCTACTTTTTCCAATGACACCTCCCACACTCAAGGTGTGTCAAACCCTCACACATGCGAAAGTATCATGAAACCGTTAGCTGGCTGTCCTTCACAAACACCAGGTGTCAGGTGGAAATCGTGGTGCACAAGAGGCAGACTCCGACCCTTATTACCACGCGTGTGGCTGTTGGCTCCCTTCTCTTGGAACCCTTTCTTTTCCCAGCTGAGTAGAGTACTATTACTTTCTCCCTACTGCACATTTATGGTTGAATAGTTATGTCTGTTTAAAAGAATCCCATTAATTTTTTGATTGGTAAAGACTTGTGTTAAGAAGCCAGACTGAGAAATCTAGGCTACAGGGTTGTATAATGTCCTCAATGCATGACCCTCAGGTATTAAATGATTTTTACTATTGGTGCAAAGTATCCTATATTAGTAAAATCAAAAGTATTTTGATATTAAATTAATCTGAATTTTCAAACTTCAACTGAAAAAATAGGAATTTTATGAACCTTTAAAAAGTTGTAGACGATTTTATTCTTAACCAGAGACAAGTTCAATTTACTCAATATGATTCATTGTATAATTAACATTTTGGTTTAGTTTTATGCCCAAGAAATTTAAAGACACTTAGAAATATTTTAGTATTTTACATTTCATTTTTCTTTATGCTTATTCTTATTGTACAATTTTTGTCATGTTCTTTCCAATGTCATTTCTTCATAAGTTTGTTTTACATGCATAGTGGCTTCAAAATATATTTGCTCACCACGATTTCAGTTTTACATAAATGTTTGCTCTTTAAAGAACTGTCATTTGATTTGACATAATTCTTTCAATATGACATGTGAGAAGTAGCAATAAATTATAACATGTATGTATACTTTTGAAAAAATCTAAAATTCTAGTCCAAAAATGTATTTTTCCTTGTTCCTTTTCAACAAAATCTTATTAAAGAATTTTATGCTTCTCAGAGAATGAAATTAATCTAAGACTGTTAATTAGTGTACAAAATGTGTAATAGATAAAATTTTTTTGTTGCCTTTGAGTTTGTGGCTATGATTGATCCCTAGAAATGCATGGCCTACAATTGAGTTAATAATTTGTCGTGACTTAAGAGAATATGTGAAATATTTTGGCCCCTAAGTATAGCAAAATTAGGTTATTTGATATATTTTCATCAGGATTTAGATTGCTATGTCATCTTTTGAGACTTGTCAGCTCTTTAGAACAGCAATGTTCATTCTTTTTCATTTCATGTTCCTCGTAAAGCAATTACTAAAATTCTGTGCAGCACATCAACAACTACATTGTATATTTTTGCCAATCTGATAAAAAATAGGTATTATTTTCAATAATTTACAAAATATTTTCTTGCCTAATGTTTTTGCTCCAAAGTGTTTCCTTAAAAATTCACTTTGAAAACAATTTATTTGAGAATTAAATCATCACAAAAACACTCCTCAAAATTATTTATACTGATCTCACTTGAAATTATTTGAACACACTGGCCAAAATTTTTAAATTAAATTGTTGAAACGAAATTATACATGAATTAAACTGCTCAATCATCCATAAGGCATAAATGGGCATGGACCATGTTTCCCAAGAGTGAGTTTCCAGCTGCCTAATGCGAATCCCCTTCCTTGGTGGAACTTGAAAAAAGCTGACTGGATCAGATTTTCGGACCTGACAGACACACTCCTCACTCCTGACCTCATATATGAAGAGAACCCAGATAAAAGTTAAGATGCCATCTCTGAAACAATAAGGATCTGTGCACTTGAAACTATCCCGAGAGGCAGAGTCAAGAATTACAGACCTTTTTGGACTGAGGAACTGGCTGATCTTAAAACTTAAAGAGACAATGTGTGCAACAAGCTGAAGCAAACCAAACGGGATTGCGTAGCAACCCACGGGGGTCAGCGAGCGTAAGCGAGCAGGGGGAGAAGCCCTCGCTGTGACGTGATGGACTGTAAAGGGAAACAGGATAATACAAATTATTCAGATAGTTTCACTCTGCGAAAGGAATGTTGGTTTGCGAAGCAAACCAAATGCCATATGTAAAAGGAGTGTTGGTTTGCGAAGCAAACCAAATGGGATTGCGTAGCAATCCCCGGGGGTTGGCGAGCGTAAGCGAGCAGGGGGCGGAGCCCCCTAGTATCTAACAAAAATGAAATTCTTATTTCTAATGGCAAAAGTTTTACTACTAATAGTGACAAAACTTTGGCACTGGCCAAACACTATGCTTCTGTTTGTAGATTATCCAGAAGTAGATTGAAATCCACAAATATTCTTAGAGCTCCTGTTGGCTGTTTAAATCGAGGGGATGACCAACTTTTTAATGACAATTTTACTCACAATGAACTATTGAAAGCAATGAAGGAAACAAAGGGGGAAATTTGCAGGCCCATATGATCTACCTGCAGATCTTTTTTTCAACTTGGGTACAAAAGCAAAATCTACCCTGCTGCTCTTCTATAAAACCATCTGGAAAATCTTTGTTCCTTCTGAATGGCGAAGGGCCATCATTATTCTAATCTTAAAGCCTCATAAACATCCAGATAGTCCTTCAAGCTACAGGCCCATATATTTGACAAATGCATGCCGCAAATTGATGGAAAGAATGATCTCCAATCGTTAAACTATTTTCTAGCATGCCATAAAAGAATTTCTGATTTTCAGGCTGGTTTTCAAAAAAAGAAGCACTATTGAACAAGCGGCTTTTCTTTCACAATGTATAAAAGACGGCTTTCACTGTAAAAAGTCCACTCTGACTGTATATGTAGACTTTAAATCTGCTTATGATTCTATTTGGATTAGGAAACTTATTCAAAAGGTGAAAAACATGAGAATTAGTGGACATATGCTCAAATGGATTCGTTTCTTCCTTTGCCAGAGACAAGCAAGGGTTAGATATAAATCAACCTTCTCTAAATTTGTCCAAATGAGAAATGGTCTACCACAAGGTGCTGTCATTTGCTGCTAATTGTTCAACATTATGATAGACGACCTCATTGAAAAACTCAAGATCCATGGTATCCAGTGTCTTGCCTTTGCAGACGATTTAGCTATATTTTCAACTGACCAAAACATTGATATTGCTAATGCTAATAGTAATCAGACCATGAAAATCCTTGAAAAATGGTGCGAGGAAAACCAAATGACTGTTAACACTGAAAAAACTGTTTACCAGCTTTTCACACCGTCAACTAAACAACATCTGACATCTGTTAAATATAAAAACCGAGATTTCTGTAAACAAGAAAATTTCAAGTATCTTGGCGTTACTTTCGACAGTAAATTATCGTGGAGGAGGCATGCTGAGGAGAATGCGGTAAAAGGTGAGAGCAGACTTAGTCTCCTTAAAAGACTGTCAGGTGTTATGTGAGGTTCATCTCTGGATGTTTTCGCTACCACATACAAATCGTATGTAAGACCTGTCTTGGACTGTGGTAGAGAGTTTCTGGCCACAGCATCCGATCTTTACGGCCAACTTCAGAATTTTAAATGGACATGACTATCTCCAAGGACATCTCCACTGGATTGGTGTGAAAGACATTCCTGACTGCCCTCTGTGTTCCACTGGAGAGACTATGAATTTTAGCCACTTGACAGTTTGTCGTACTATGTCCAACTCAAATTTGAATGTTCTACCTTTTGACAACTATATTTCAAAGGCTAGTTTATATTGGGCTGCACGAAGGAAAATGGTCAATCTAACCCATTCCTCAATGTAATTAAAAACATAATAATAAATAAATGGGCAATTCCTGTGGCACACTGATTGAAAATTGCTGCTTTAGAGTATTCAAATCTAAACTCAACAGAAAATTTGTGACCTTTGATGGACATTGTAATGTGAAAAAACTCACATTTCTTGTGGTCATCACCTTATGTATGTACTTTTTGGGAAGTAGATCTAAAATCCATTAAACTGCTCCGAAAAAATTCATGAAATTCACTGTCCAGACAAGATATAAAAGCTGTAATAAATGCAAAGGGCAGGCTTGAAAAATATCAGTCACTGTATTTTTTCATACGAGACATTCAGCATGCAAGTGTAGAAATACTTTAAAAACATATTTCTAAATTTTGTAATGCACATATTTTTTTTGCATTTTGATTAATTAAGCAATTAGATATTGTCTTATAATTTAAAGCTGCATCTAACACGATCACTTAAATACTTAAGACTTAAAATATTTTTTCCTGTAAAGCTATAATGAGAAATGGTGTAAAGATACTTTTTGTAGACATTATAATTAAATCGACTTTAGTTTGGTTATTAACCTGAATCTGACAAATACACATAAATTACAGAAAACCATGATGATCCATTTTACCTTTCAAAATATTCTATCTGAATAAGTTGATTATTTCATAACAATGACTTTGAATGTCATTTCAACATTTGCATTTTAATGTTAATAAACTGTTTATTTTTTAAAAATTATTATAAAGCCAACAGTGGGAAAGAGTAAAAAATCTGCAGTCACTTGCTGAGGATGTTGTTCAGAAAGCTCCGTTAAAAGACACTGCTGGTGGTGATTCTGGCAATACAGATGAAGAGCTAGAAGATGATGATTTACTGGACTGGAGATCAAAGGGTGTGAAAAGATTGTGACAGGGTTTTATGATAACTAAGGTTTCCATTTGTATATTTTTGTACAGAACATAATCAAATAATTAAAATATTTGCTATATTTCAAGGTTGGTATTTAATTTAGTTGCATTTTTTTCTGTTGGTTTAAATATGTTATAACATTTCTTGATAAAATTATGCTGATATGAATACTTATGTTGTCGTCTACTAACGACAGGCAAACTTAACTTCTATGTAAGCGTTGGATGGCAATACGAAACTCACTAATACCATTTACATATGTACAACTTTATTTACAGTTTATAAACAAACATGGCACCCTGTGCCTATTTCATATATCAACCAATCCCAATGGCCCTTTGTAATTGCATTTTGATTTATGACGACAGTCCCAGACTGTCTTTACACATTCACGGATAACTTGGAACTGACAAAAACGTCTGTACATGCACCCCAAAAGTAATGATTTGTGTATGGTGGGCCTACAAAGAAATTGTTCATTATGAATTGTTGCCACAAAATCAAATTTTCTCAAATGGCAGTATTAAAAGCAGAAACTGAAGCAAAGCGGCCAGAACTGACCAATCGTCGAGGTGCTGTCTTCCAGCATGACAATGCGTGGCTACACATTTCGCTGAAGGTCAGACAAAGACTTATTGAGTATAGATGAGATGTTTTGTGTCACCCCTCCCCCCCATATTCACTGGACCTTGCCCCTCAGATTTTTACCTCTTCAGGTCATTTCAAAATTCTCTGAACGGCCTGGGGTTAAATTCTTTGGAGACTCAAAACAGCATCTCAATAACTCCTTTACAAATAAGCCTAATGATTTAAAAAAAAAATTCCAACTGCAAGAAAGATGGCAAAATGTCATGGAATAAAATGGTGTTTATGTGATTCAATAAAATTTTCTTATGTTTTTGAACTGCTTCGTTGGTATTTATCTTAAAAATGCACAGAACTTTCCAGATGACCCAATATTAAAGCCCCAGCAGCCTTTAAGGACATAACCAGACTAAGTATATGTAAATAATTAATTTTAAGATTAATATTGATGCTTTTTGTTAACATATAAGTCGTAATTACTTCTTTTCTTGAATTTGTTGACAGTTATGTCAGGCCTCAAAATAGATTTTTTAATACAGATGCACCTTGTGCACCTAAGTTTTTAAATTAGGTGCACTGAGTGCACCTAGTGGGAAAAAATTAGGTGCACAATTATATTTTCATGTGCACAGTGCACCCGGGTATTTCGAGCCCTGAGTTTTGTTATGTCAAACTATATCAGGGATAAAAAAATTATCATATTTATCACACAGGGGGAACAATTTATTTTTCCAACAGTGTAGAAATTAATGATTAATCGAAGAGAAGTTAAATTATAACATTTTAATGTATAGAACAAAAAACATGTAACCAGAGAAAGGATGATTTTCAATAAAGATAAAAAGTTTCTTAAATTTTTGTATGGGGGCATGTATACAATGACAGTAATCTACCCCTGATATTGCAAGGTTTTAGCTTAAATTCCTTTGTAACAGCACAAAAGAAGTCAACTGACTAACTAAAAGAATGCTCTAACTGTTTGATACTTGCGAAACTGATGGTGAGCATTATTTTCAGCATTTGAAATGTATAATTAATTTGTGTTTAGAAACATTAAAAGATAATCAATACCCAATTACGTTCCATTTCAACTATCGTCTGGATTGTTTAATTTAAAGTTTAACAGGATTCTCGAGGCCTTACTTCATTTTAATTTTTAAGAACTGTTGAAAAACCTTAATATTTGCTGAAAATCCTTTAAAAGTTGTTTAAAAAGCCTTTGATTTTCTAAAGATTACTGCATATTTTATTTCATCTGGTGCATTCAAAAGACAAAGTCAAAACTTTACGTAATGTTCTGATGAGTTAATCTATTTTAATCTATGCATTATAGTCTTAAAATGGTAACTAGTCTTAAAAGGCTCTATTTTTCTTTTGTTAGAAAAGTTTAAGCTTTAAGTAATGACCATCTAGTTAAACACATGAAGTTAAAATAATTTTCTAATAAAAATCAATGCAATGAATTTTAAATCTGTGTGTAGGAAGGTTTTAATTGTGGTTGAGCATTTTAATATTAAAAACAAAAAAGTGAAAATTGCACCACCACATTACGGTCTCGGACACTCGTGTCGAGACCAAGGGTCCCAGACCATACCAGGAGAAATACACCCAGGGGGACCATCCCCCTATTAATGCATGTATTCTTTCCCTTATACCATCACATTTCGCTGTCCGGTGCATTATTGTAGGGTAGTGTATATATCAGGGTGGTAACAGAACCGGGAAATCAGGGAATTCTAAGGGAACTTTTTAACTCTGGAAATATCAGGGAATTCTCGGGGAAAATTTCCAACTTTCACAAAAAAATCAGGGAATTTTTAAATAATTTATGAAAACGGTAACTATTGTCGTTTGTGGTCTATTTAGAGATGCGCGATTACAAGTACTTTTGGGAATCGAATAAATCGTTTTCGCCGAAATTGTAATTCGAATATAGAACACTGGCGAAAACCGCCGTCATGGTTTTCGCTGCCGGAACGTCTCGTCGCCGTGAGGCCAGCGATACAACTTATGGTATATAATTTTAAAGTTGTGTAACTAATGATTTTTTTTTGTGCATTAAATTAATATTTTTAGCTTGCAATTACATTTTTGTAGAATTTTGTGGTAAAGCTTCAGTCTACGTTTATAGCGGTGTAACGGCCTTGGCGCTTTTTTTTGGCACACTTCTAAATTCGCCAAGGAAGGAATTATTTCAAATGAACCAATGAAATCAACCAACAGTTCAACGAATTTTGAAAGAACTTTAAAGAATACTAGCCACTGCGTGGTTAGCATGGCGTTGTCCGTGACAGTTCTTTTCTTGGGGTCAGGTGCTAATTAACAAGGTGCTGCTCGCTAACCCCCGTTGATTGCTGCGAATACGGTTTCAGATACAAACTAAAAGATAATTCGTAGCCTATTGAATAACAGCCATCATGGCGTTGTCCGTGGTATTGGTTTGCTTCGTAAACCAAATGGGAATTCGGCGTGATGTCACAATCTCTTGTGAAAATATAAATATTTAGTTAAAAAATTATTTATTAAAAGAAAATCAAACGTATAAGGTATCTATCTGGTGTCAAATTTCAAATCCGTTGAAATTTTCAATCTATTATTAACGATCCCGATTTCACAAAAAAGAACTAAACAATGCCAGCCAAAATGTTTTTAATTTTTTTTCCTCTTTCGCTGAAAATCTCTCTAAACGTCACAATCTCTTGCGAAAATTTTGAAGATTTAATTTAAGATAAATTAAAAATTTATGTACATATATATATATATATATATATTATTATTATTATTATCGATCTAATGTGAAATTTTTCGCAGATTTCAAATACGTTTAAGTTTTTACTTTATCTTTAACGGTCTAGTTGATAGAAAAAAGAACTAAATGACTCCAGTTAAAAGTTTATTTGTTTTTTATCGGCTGCTGGAAAATCATTCCTCCGCGCAAAATGAAAACGGAAACAAAAAAAAAATTAGAATCTGTGATCTTCGATGCTGTTGCATTCAATAATAATTACATTTCATTAAATTCATTTTGAAATGTTCTAGATTGAATTTTAAAATTCGCCGCGACCCAAAAATTGCAAAAATTTGCATTTGCATTTCAAACAAAAAAAATTGCATAGATTCGTTAGGACTTTGAATGCAGGAAACAGACAGACTGACAAACACTTCCGTTTATAATATTAGAGATTCAAAATGAAAATTTAACCATTTGACTACGACTATCGATATTACAAGCGCGATTCTTCCTTGGCGCGTTTCTTATAACTTTCAATGCACAACTGATGTAACGGCAGTAGACTAAATTATTTCTTGGCGCGATTCTTATAACTTTAAGGTACAACAACTGTTGTTGTTGTTTCTCATGCCTACACTTGCAGACCAGAGGAGTGCCAGTCCCGTGGAAGACGGCAAGAGGGGTGCGCCTTCTATGTTATTGAGCCCCATTGGGAGGAAGTGCGACTTTGCTCGACATACATGACACATACGTTTTATAGGAAGGCCCCTTTCATACATCCATTCACTCACACATATCGTAATTTAGATCCCAATCAGAGGCCGATAACCCCCTGATCAGGTACCCCCAGAGGTATTGATTTGGTATGGGAACATGGGGGACTTTGTGACCACGACCTATTTAACGTGCCCCAGTCACCATTAGTGAACACGCCGGTCCTTAGCCAGGTCGAAGCGCCGATCTCGCAATCATCAGAATTGCAGGCTCCGCCGAGGACAGAACCCACAACCCTTCTGATGCGAGCCCGACGCTCTACTGACTGAGCTACCGCGGCTCACAACCGATGTACTGGCCGTTGTCTAAATCCTTGGCGCGATGATGGTACAACTGCTGTACCGGCCGTAGTCTAAGGCCCGGTGTACACATCCGATTTTTCAACATGCGGCACCGAAGCCCCACCTATGCACATAAACGCAAATACTCATTTCGCGCCATTTGCGATAAATATTCTATCGAAGAAAACGTGTGGTGCTGCGCCGTGGGGAACTGCGGTACAAATTGCACGCAATATGGACGAACATCGCCGCAGCGGCGCCGGAGGCATATGTGCACTACTCCATGTATCTCAGACCGCAACTTGCTTTGCGGCAGCGGCGCCGTACGTTGAAAAACCGGATGTATGCACCGGGCCTAAAGGTTTAACTTTTCGCTTGCCGAGGTTGCCATGGAAACCATAACAATCGTAATACAGATGGGTTGCCTTAACCTGCCCTAACTCGCTACTAGAAGTGTGCAAAAAAAAAACCCCGCCAACATCGTTGCCACCGCTTTAAACGTAGACTGAATCTGTACCAATTTTTTATTTATATTTGCATTTGTTTTTGATGTATATTTGGATAATGTAGGGACTGTGTGTGGCGTAAAACGTTCATAATCAAAATATTTTTATTTTTTCCCCCAGTTTTATCAATTGCTATGTTAGAGTTCCATTATGGGTCCCAACCCTTACAATAACAATTTTAATATCTGATGACAAAAATACAAAATATTTGTGGAGAATGATCCTTTTACCCCATCTGACCCTAAATATTTTTAAATATTGCCGTGCGGTTACTGTATATCGATACCAATTACGGATCTCGACATTTCTTAAGGGATTTGTAAAATCGGGGAAATTTTTGTCACACTAGCATGGAAATCAGGGAAATATCAGGGAACTTTTTTTCGTGGATTTTGTTGCCACCCTGTAATATTGAAGAGGTAATAGTACCCATCAAGGGCCTATATTTACAATGGAACCTATGGTCGCAATCCACTCAGAGTGTCCGAAAAGTGAAACTTTGAAACACGCCCAACAATCACAAGTAATCATGGCGTCAATTCTGCTCTACCAGAGAAACAGCACTTCTACAGAATATCACCGTGAGACATTCGCCATATGCAAATGTCTAGTGCGAAGATGCAGATAATGTGCTTCCCAGATTGTAGTTGATTGTAGCAGCCTCTTCCACTCACCACACAGAGGGACAAGTGGTTTCTGCATGATGGATCCCCAGCACCCTTCAGCACCTCGAGCCGAAATGTTCTGAATGCAAGGTAACGCGGAATGTGGATTGGACGTGGTGGACCTATGGTGCGGCCTCCACGCTCCCCGGACCTAAATTCACTGGACTTCTTGTGAGGCCACATGTTATTGGTGTATGAGACACCTGCACACTTTGCATAAGATCTCAATGCAAAAGTCCTTGTTACAGCAGACAAGATCAATACGACACCAGTAATCTACGAGAGGGTGCGCCAATCTTTCATTCGCCTGCATGTAACGAAACCCCTGCTGCGTGAACTGTGTAACGAAACCCATGGACGTCACTTTAAGCATCTAATTTCAGTCTTTCACTGATCTTCACAAAATTGAGCAACTTTTGATTTGTTTATGCTTATATTTTCACGATTGAAACTTCAACGTGGATAATTTACTTAACGCTTTGATGACACTGAGTGGATTACGACCATAGGTTCCATTGTAAATATTGGTCGTCTTGATGGGCTTGATGGATATTATCACCCCTTCAACTTTTTCTAAACAGTTTACGACTGGATCCTAATGTTATAGACTACCTCGTGGATGAGATACAGCTCAGTAACAGGATGCCTGCTATCATCTAATTTATAGCAATTAAGAGTTAGGTAAGGTAATTTTAATTAACGTCGCACTAGAGAAACACAACGGGTTATTGAAGCAATTAAGGGAGATCGCGCGATCAGCATTGTGTAACATTTTGGTACCCCATTCTCCTTAAAGACATAAATTATGGCTTTAAGGAGACAATGCTACGTAGTTTTAGTGGTTCTTAAGACTAAATGAAGCAGAAGATACTAAAGGCGAATCCGGTTACAAAGTGTATGTTAGTAGGAATCAATTTATTATTTTTTGATCAAAGAGTAATGCAACAGGGGTTTAGAACAATTGCAATTAATATGTACATTATTAAAAAATTTCTGTGTTTATAATAGTATCATTTTCAAACATGCCACCCAGCCAGTATGGTGGTTATGATCCTCGGTTGTCACCGAGTGGGCCCGGGTTCGAATCCCGGATAAGGCATGGATGTAAAATTGGGAAAAGAATTCGGACTTTCCCCTGGAATGGATTCCCGTCTTGAATGGAAAGCAGCGCACACCTTCTGTTCTTTGCTGGGATCATCGTTTGTTATAATAAAAACATTCTTCTTCTGTACTTGTCTTGAATGTTTCTGTTCACCACTTGCTTTCATATGCATCCCAGAAGAACATACGACAACAACAACAACAATTTTCAAACATCAGTTGCTAGTTAGATAATGGATTTCGATAGGCCTAATCTGTAGCGGTTGAAAAATATTTAAAGCCCTGAAAGTGTTGGTTGGTTATTTATATTTCTTTCAAGTTAAATATTAATACATATATTTTAGATATACAATATTAAAAGAATAACATTTTTTAAACAATTTATTTAGTTATTCATTCACTGAAATGTGAAAGTAAAAAATTACAAAAATATATTAAATAATTTCGAGGAATCAAATTTAAATATTTGCTTAACACAATTTATTGTAATTTGAAACGATATAGTATGTGAACTGAAATATATCAATTTCATTCCTACAACTCCCTCTTACTTGTAATCAAATATCAGATAGACGTTTAGAGAAAATTTTATTAAAAAATTAGGTCCAAAACTTCAATTTCCATAAAATTGCATTTTTATATTTAAACCTCCCAATGGTTTGAAATCCTGACAACTCAACCTGTTGGAGTGTTGATGCATTGAATGGAATCATTTGCTAGTCCGAATTTAGACCATAGGTTCCCTTCCTAGTGATTTAGAATGCACGAATGTAGAATTTTTCAGCAAGTAAAGTGGAAAAGTGTTCTTTAGTTGGAAATCCATTCATAGTCACGTTTTTTTTTTATCCTTTTGAGAGACCGAAACTTTATTTTCTACTGACTGAATTTTTTAGAAAGAATTTCAACAGACGGCCCGAAGTTTCGAAAAAAGCTTATGTTTAGAAGATTACAGTGTTTCCTCCACACTGCGTCCGATGTTTTCCTCATGGAAAATTCTATCATTCATACTGGCAGCATATTCGATTTTATGGATTTTCTTTCATCCAATACTTTCTGGCAAAACACAGGTCAAGCGTTTTCACATAAAGGCGAAGAAGGAAAAAAGTATTCGTGCAGTTTCTCAGTATATACGGTAAAAAAAAATTTCGATGAACATTTCGATTTGAAGCATAAATGCTTGGAACGAAGCGCACCATATAAACTCCCCAAAGTTATTTTTTCTTTAAGCATACCCGTAAGCTAAAAACAAGTTTATTTCGTCAGAGTAAGGTTATTTAGCAGTCAGTTTTGTTACCGGAGACTAGCCTCATTATGTTCGAAAAAGCCTCATTAAAAAGAGCATCTCAAAGCTTCTATAGAAGGTGAGAGTTAAAATTCATTAATGTGTCTTGTTAACCCCTATTTTCTTGATGGTAGAAGTTTACTAAAACTTATAAATTTTCAGGCTTGTTTCGCAGTTGCTACTTGTTTAGATCTCCACTATGTCAGACTAAACTGCTACTCGGAAATTTTATTACTTTTTTAGCCTCCGAGTTACAAAATTTTGTACTCTTATCTGGAAATACTTTTAATTTACTACTTCAGAACTTTTGTTTTTAGCAATTGCAAACCTTAAGCAAGTGAAATAAGAGGTTGTGCTAGTCAGTTTTGATTATTAATTAATTTAATTAATTAGCTTATCAATTTAATTATTTAGCTAAATTAATTTAATTAGATTCTTGATCCTCGTAATTTCTGCAATTACTTTCTAAAATATGCCTCACCAGTGGACAGAGGCGTCGTTTTGAAGAAACTGATGGACTGAACCTGAAAAGCTTAAATCTCAAAGTTGGCTGTTTGAAGTTTTTTTATTTTTTCAAGGATGACTTGACAATGCGGATCAGTTTCACCAAATTCGTTCAGGAAGGTATGTTTTCCCTTGTTCACGATGGGTTTGGTCTGTTAACAATTCCCATGATGTACCGGAGTGTATGGAAGATTAAAGTATTCTTAACATTTATTATAATATTTATACATACATATATTTTTTCTCAATAATGCGTACACATTTAAAAAAAAAACCGTAGCCAATTCAGCTCTTTCTTTCTCATATTCGTATTCAGTACACTGAATTAATTAGGAAATTAATTCTATTCGACTATTTTCATCTAAGAAGCAGAAATTTTTTGAAATTTTGTTGCCTAGTGTTATTGCTTGAGGGCTTATATCATCCATATTGCTTCAATTTTTTGGAACATACTATCCATAGTGTTTTTAACTTTCGAACTATACGATCAATAAGCTAGCATTATAAAAGTTATCAACTACAAAGTAATTATTCGACTTCAGTAGGAGAATAATATAAAACGTTTGTAAAATTTGAACGTGAAATCCTAATTACTACATAATTTGCATATCAGTGTTTCATAGGTTCGTGCAGAAGGGCAGGGCTGCAGAAGAGACTCAAGTCGAAGCACTTTTTTTATCTCAGTTAAAAAGAATGTTTTGATCAATAAATTTAAAACAAACTTCATATTTTTTATGTTAAGAAAATAATTTTTGTTAGAGAGAGAGAAGATTTATGCTTATGTTTATGCTTTATGCTTATGTTGGCTCAGATAGATTTTTTTTTCATGCACGGGAGATAGTTGCTTGTATTTAGAAAAATGGTTAAAAAATTTTTTACTTAAAAAATTGCAATTGTGCGTGTGGAATGTTTACACAAGATGTTTCAAGAATCTTCCCCCTGCTCTAAAAAACTAGCACCCGGTTTTCAATTCAGTCTCTGTCTCTAATGATCTCTGCACGCCACTGATGTGTTTCATGTTATACTTCCTTAATGTGTCTGGTTCTTATTTCTTTTATCATCTCTGTCTATTTTTCTTTTGTACTTTGTTTATATAATACTATGTAAAGTAATTTGGGAAATCAATTCTTACAATCAAATGGGTCATTTTAATTGGAGCGTGAAGTGAGAAATTACAGAGATGTTTTTTGAGAAAAAAAATTATTTTAGTTTTTCCATTGGGATAGGTCATCAGTAACATTTATGCAATAGCGGCTTAACAGGACTTCAGATCTTTAAGAAAATAATACTCAGTGTACACAAAATGGCTCGTATTGGTGTGAATCTTTGTAGTATCTGAAAACATGTGTGGTGGGATTTAAAAAATAAAAAGTACCACTGAATTGAAAACGCATTTCAATTGATATAAGTACTTTTAATTTAAACAATATTTTTAGTAATACAGAATAAAAGAGAAAAATACCTACAACTTTTCAAATAGTAAGTGAACAATCGTGAACATTCATAATAACAATGGTTTTAGAATTATATATATTCATTTATAGTATTAAATTATGTTCATTAATTTATTAACTGAGCGCATTTGTAAAGTGGCAGTGGTTTGATTAAATAATTTATCTTGTACCTGCTGGACAACTTATGTGTTAACGTTTCTGAAAAGTAACCTTTTCGGTCCTTTGAGTTTCTTTACAATTCTTGGTTACTACAGGGTGGTCCCGAATTCATGGTACAAACTTTAATGGTAGGTACAGGACATTGTAACAATGATTTATTGTATAGGAATGTATAGTCGCAAGTGACGCGGTGAGGCGAAAACAGGGGAAATAACGGCCGAAAGGAAAAACAAAGATTTTATTGAAAGCGTTGTTGACAAGTGTCATGTTTACAGTAATTGTTCAAAATTGCGTCCACCAGTATCGATACATGCTTGACAGCGTCGGTGGAGCGATTGGCGTACACGTTCAAAGATGCCTGGTATTTCACGCACACCTGCAGCAGCTACAGATAAGCGAGCGACGAGATCCTCATCTGAGTCAACTGGAGTCTCATAAACAAAATGCTTTAGATGTCCCCATAAAAAGTAATCGAGGCTCGATAAATCGGGAGATCGGGGTGGCCAAGGGACTGGTCCACCCCCCCCAATCCATCGAGTACCAAACGTGGCATTCAGGTAATTCCGTACATCAATGCTGAAGTGTGCTGGCGCCCCATCGTGCTGAAACCACATGCGGTTACGAATGGCGATCGGAACATCATGCAGCAGTTGTGGTAACACTTCTTTCAGAAAAATAAGATAGCTTCCGCCAGTGAGCCGCGTGGGTAGTAAGTATGGGCCAATCAAAAAGTCGTTCACAATACCAGCCCACACATTAATACTGAAACGTTGTTGAAACGCATGTCGACGCGTTGCATGTGGATTATCGGTTGCCCACACATGGGAATTGTGCGCATTAAAGACACCCTCGCGTGAAAATGTCGCTTCATCTGTAAATAGCACATAATCTACGAAATCCGGCTGCAACGCACATTGCTGCATCACCCACAGGCAGAAGTTCACGCGGCGAGGATAATCTGCCGGATTCAATGCTTGTACTTTCTGAAAATGGAAGGGGTGTAAGCGATTTTCGTTTAACACTCTGCATACAGTCTGATGACTCACACCTACGTCACGCGCAACAGTTCTTGTGCTTGACTCGGGTCTATCAGCCACAATGTTCAAGATGCTTTCTTCCAGCCTTGGAGTGCGTACAGCTCTTACTCGACCAGCGCCATGTCTGTTGACGTCGAACGCACCTGTTTCACAAAGTTGACGATGTAACCGTTGAAAAATTCTATGATCCGGCATTCGTCGATCAGGATACTCCGCGCGATACATTCGTAACGCAGCTCTGCCGTTACCATTTGCACGGCCGTACATGTAATGCATGTCTGCTTTTTCTGCATACGTAAAGTCACCCATCGTCTACGGCAGCACAATTGTGAATGGCGCTTTTCCCTACTGCGATGCATCATGTTCAACAGCGGCTAGACATCTACTGCCCTCTACCGGCAATGATACCAACCGATCACTCCATTTCTCTTTCCTTTTATTTCCCCTGTTTACGCCTCACCGCGTCACTTGCGACTATACATTCCTATACAATAAATCATTGTTACAATGTCCTGTACCTACCATTAAAGTTTGTACCATGAATTCGGGACCACCCTGTATATGTCTCACACTGCAAAAAGCATTTGAACTAAAACTTACTATTCTGTCATTTGTAGTACAATTTTCCCCAAACTCTATAGGATTGATTTTGAATAAAAATAAAATATGTATGAATATGACAGGTGTATAATTATAGCATGTCTATGTATGACCATGTAGAAGTTATAAGAATTATTTCTATGTTTAAATTTATTTAAAAGACGAGTTTAAATTATTGTCTCACATCTAACAGCTCCCTTATTCCAATTGGATCTTTCTTAGCGTCAAACAATGACTTTAAAAAATGTCATCTACTGATTACACTCAACAATTTCATCTGTAGTTCTTTAGGTGCCTTGGAGACACCAACTAGGTCAGAAATGTTAGTTTGAGTAACATGTCATGGTTCTCAAAGTAAGTGAACTTTTTATTATGTTCTTAAATTACACTCACTGCCAAAAATTAAGAACGAAATGTAAAATGTGAAAAAAAAAAAAAAAAAAAAAACCCGTCAAGTACAGCATTGAATGACAGGAAATGCGGCAGGAAAGTAGCAAATAGGTTTATGCATGAAACAAAACAAATAACTAAATACAAAGATGAAAACAATATTGCATTTTCATAAATTATTCGATGAAATCAGCGGAGTCAAACAAAATAATGTTTAAATCCAAACAAATAAACGAACCCGACATTAATAGGGTATGTGACCACCCCTCATCCTCATACAAAGTTTACAGCGTGTGACCATGCTTTCCATGAGGTGATTAACAACCCCAGAGTCAAGTAAACGCCATTCCTCCTGTAGAGCAGTTTGCAACTCCGTGAGAGTAGCTACGGGTGGGAAATGTGTAGACATAGCACAGCCGAGGGCATCCGAAATATTTTCAATGGGATTAAAGTCGAGCGAGTACGCCGTCCAAACCATACGCTCAATCCCCTCACTCTCCAGGTAGTAGTCGACGATGCCAGCTCTATGGGTACGCGCATTATCATCCATTAAAACGAAAGATGGACCAACTGCTGCAGCGTACAATCTCACAGTGGGTTCTAGGACTTCATCCCGATAGGGGACAGTCGTCACAGAACCCCGTCTATAGATGTGAAGGTCGTGCGATATATATCCCAACGAAATCCCGGTCCACACCATGATGCTTCCACCTCGGAATGCGTGATGCTCGATGATGTTCTGGGGCCGATTGCGTGTGACTTGTTCTCTCAAGTCCTTTACACGTTTGTCATCTGGCTCCAGGGCCAATCTCGACTCATCCGTGAACATAACGTTTGCCCAGTCAGACACAGTCGAATTCACATGTTGCCGACACCACTTTAATCGTGCCCCTGTGGATTGGACGGATAGAGGAACACAAACTCGTGGTATCCGGGTGTACAGTCCATTCATGTATAGCCATCGGCGCAAAGTAGTGGCAGATATCGTCTTACTAATAGACGCTGCAACCCTAGATGTCACACGTGTGGAGGTTGTTCTTCGATTCCGCTTCGCTACAACAGCAATATATCGATTTTCCGCGGAGGTCGTAACCCTTGGATGACCGGCCACAGGTCTTCGGACAACTGTTTGCCTTGTTTGGAATTGTTTCCATAATCGTGAAATGACGGAATGATGAACGCCGAAGAAAAGAGCAACATGAGCGATAGATTGCCTTGCTTCAAGTCGTCCCAGAGAACGTAAGCGCTCACTATCTGCCATTCGTCTGCTGGAAGCCATAAAAACATGTCTGTCTTGAAAAGTAATCCGTACGAAACTTCTAAAAACTTTTTATCAGCACTTACATGCAACCCATCTAACCCTTCACAATGCTGGCTTCTTATACGACTGCCTTTTTTGAATATTTCTCGACACGAAACCGTGATTGGCTGTTACGTAACACATTTGCATACTTCCATCTACCTCTGTAGCAAATTGCAATTCCTCAAATTCAGATTGGCTTCTAGAAATTGACATTTTCCTCTCCGTGCTTAACTTTTGGCAGTGAGTGTAATAGGTCCATATCAGTTGTGGTGGCCTTCGAATGGGTCATCCTGCACTTCAATGACCTTTGCTAACTGAGGAAAATGTTAATCCAAAATTTTCTTTTAAAAAAGTTTTTTCGAAATACTTGGATACATCACAATATAGGCTTTGTTCCACCTTTCAAAGAAATGTTCAAGACATTTTGATTTGACATGAGATATCACACAGAAATGCAGTATTTCTACAGAAATATTATTTCAATAAGATTTAAATTACTGATTCTGTTCTTCATAAAATTTAACAATGTGTTCACACAGAGATAAAATTTTCGTTAACACTTGTTCCTGTGGTAACCAAAGCACTTAATGGTGGCTCCACAACAAGGGCGACACCAACAGAGACGGGCGACATTTTGTCGCCTGTCTCTTGCTCTTAAAAAAGCCTTCACACCGCTAGTGACAGCAATTTATTTGCACATGCGCATAACCTTCTGTTTCGAAAGCAAAATATTTATTTCCGCTTCTGATTCTGCAAGATGGCTGACAGATCGCGTCTGCGTTTACTAAAACAACTTTTGAAGCGAAGACGATTGCTTTTAAAGCTTCTGGCTGATGATGAAAGAAAGCAGTGGGTGAAAAACATCAACCAAAATCAGATTAGGCAAGGTGCTCAGGAATCTGATTGGTTGTCGGCATGACGACAGAGACAAAAGTTGAACTTCCTCCAAGACTTGAAAGCGCAGCGACAGAGACAAAACGGGAGAAACAATGTTTGCAATACGCATGCGCAATAGCGAAGAGACAAAAACATATAACACAGTCAGCACAGCAACGTCCCAAATATGGGTCATTATTTTTAAGCATCTACTGATAGACATTTCAAGACACAGTGACATTCTTTCCAGCTCTATTGCTGCTAGAAAAAATTAGTTTTTGCGTTTGGTTTTCATTTTATATTTTCTGCAATACAAATTTTCGCTCCTCTCTCTCTCTAATTGAAAATACGGTTGGTCCTTAAAGAGTTTTATAATATTAATACGCGCATTGAATTTATTCAATATTGATATTGCAGTACCAGAAAGCAAGGAAATCATCTTATAAACAAGATATCGCAATTCCCAATAATCATTAAAATATTTGTTTTCTTCCTTCATTGTTCTCTCGGTCTTTAACAAGATGGGCTGCTACTCATAATTAAAAAAAAAAAAAAATCGAATTATGCAATTATTCACAAATTTTACTTCAAACAGAAACAGCGCGCCATTGTCAAAAGCTGATAACAGACTGGAGCACTCAACCCCCATAAACCATCACCAACCAACCTCGTGGGATAGTAGAGCCAGTCAAGCGGGGAAGTTATCAGACACTTTAGTCGCATTAGAACTAAATCATCGTAGCAGCCGTCAATTCAGTCCTTATCGTTAACTAATGTTCGGATTGTGACAGTCTATCTGGGAGGAATATTTCGTCGAAACGTATTTCATTCTATGTATTTTAAAAGTGTTCATATCAAAAATTAAATAAAAATACAAGGAGGAACAAAATTTACAAATAAAAATCTAAGGAGGAACGAAAATTACAAATAAAATTCAAGGATTAGTTCTGTAAAACGTGGAATTGAGTCAAAGGCCGCAGCCGATATCTTGTCGAAACCACTTCGAGGGTTAAGACCACAGATTCCCCACCCCTTGTATAGCACGACCTAGCATCTGTGGAAGCATCTATGGAAGTGTAACGCTAAAAACAAGCGTTAGATTTGAAAATTACTAACGAACTCATGAAGGCGCAAAGCTCACCACTTTTTAATTGACCCCTTAAGGCCCCTAGACAACGCTTTTCGAGAGAGCATTCAAACTTCAGCTTCTATTACCAAGCCTGTGCATCGACTGGCCGAAGAATCTGAACATTTCCGGACTTTTAGGGGACATCCCAATATTGTCGATTAAAGTTTTACTCGCCCACAATAATCAATCTTCAAGAAATACTAACTTCCCCAATTCTCATCGTATCGATTTGAAACCACTCTCGAAGTCATGACTAAATAAAAACTTTTATCGTGATTTCATATCTCTAGGTCTAGTCAAAATTTAATTATTCCAAAATATTCAATTTGTCAACCTGGACCATGGAGGGGACGTAGGTAGGACGTTGGTAGGGTCACTTTAGGGTGATCGTTTTTGTTTTTTAGATTAAGCCCATATCGTAAATTCTGGATAGCACGGATCGTCAAAGGCGCACAAATAGATCGCCAGAGCGGTACTTTCGAACCGACTATAAAAGGCTGCATAGCAATTTCTCGCCATGCACTTGGAGGAAAATTGGGGTGTAGTGCATCCCGGGTGGACACTGCTGCATCGACGGGAGAGCGCCATGCACTTGGAGAGAAATTGGGGTGTAGTGCATCGCGGGTGGACACTTCTACATCGATGAGAGCGCCATGCACTTGGAGAAAAATTGGGGTGTAGTGCATCGATTGGGCGGATCAAGTCAAGTGGGGGCCCCAAGCTGTAAAATTTCGGGTCCCCCCAAACGCTAGTTAGAAAAAAAAATTTCAAGAAAACTCTTAATAAGTTATTTACAAAAACAAAGTAATCTAAAATGTCGTACCATAACACATTAGATAAATTTATCAAAACAAGATCTTTTACAGGAATTTCCCCGTCTTACTTATTTCTTAAAATTCGTCAATTATTTTGCCAACAATCAATTCGATTTAAAATTTCTTGCTTTATATACAGAATGGCCATATTAATTCATCTTTCTTCTCTCATAATGCTCCTTAAATAATTTTTTACACGTTTTAAAACAGAAAACGATCTTTCTACTGACGTATTAGATAAGTGAATTGTTAAAAAAAAAAAATTTAAATACTATTTCATCATTCGGAAATGTGCAAGACATTTCTTTGGCAGCTCGATATATGTATGATGTGGTTTTTATAGTGTACTCCTTTTCTTTAGAAACATTAAAAAATGGTCAAATTCATCTTCAAAAGTACAAACATCAATGTCAATTTTGTAAATATCCTTCAACTTTTTTTATAGTGTTCTTTTCTTCTTCTATTAATTAATCCCACTAAAAAAATATTCGAAAAGGCTCCACTACAACTTTATACGTCTGAGTTCTTTGAGATAATTATGCCTTGGTGTAATCACATATGACACAAAATGAATTGACTCTGGAATTTTCTCTTATTGTAAATTCACATGTCCGACTTTTTTGTTTTCTTCAAAAAACATTTTATCTTTTTTTTTTTTGTCTGCGAGCTTTTTTATCTTTCACGTTAAAAGATAGCCCTGATAAATCAGTTACCTCTTTTTTAAATTTTTCTCTCAATTTTTTATAAAATTTTCTAATGACCTTTAGTAGGATAGATTCTTTCTCAATAGTTCGCATTCCACACTGATTGCAGTGATTTGCTAGTAGCATTTATTCTTTGTAAAATAGTACTCCAAATAACTGTCATTAGGGCTATTTCATATTTGTCCATTTTCTTCAGAAGTGAAGTCGTCTTTACTAGTAGTATCTTTTTTTCTTCTTCCGAATTACATATTTCAGTTAAAGCCTCTTTTATATGGGTGAAACCAAGTTTCATAGTTAATACAGCATCTGGTCTTGCTGACCATCTTGTATTAGAAACTCTTTTTACTGAGACGGAATGTTTACACCATTTCTAGATTTTTGTTTAAAATTTTCCAGCAATGGGTTGACGCTGAAAAAAATGTGAATAAATTCTTCACAAACAAATTACTGAATTGCAGCGCTACAACTTTCTGCAGAGAAATTTCCAATTAAGTTTAAGGAATGATTTAGCACACGTAATAAAAACCGTACTTGGGCTATGTTCTTTAATATGTTCTTGCAAATCTGAGTACTTCCATGACATATTAGAAACATTACCATCTGATTGCCCTAGACAGTTTTCAATATCCACTCCCAATTTTATTAAAGTTTTCAAAACTTCTTGTTCTTTGATGTTCTTGTTATATGATCTATGGGAATGAATTTCAGAAACCAGTCCTTTATATTACCACAGGATGAAACATCGTACCACAAAAGTTAGTAGATCGACTTGCAAAACATCGGGAGTATAGTCAACAATTATACCATAAGTCGCACACTTGATTTCTTCAATTATTTCAGCTCTTGATTGTAAATAAGACCTACAAAATCGTCACAAATATTATGAGATAAATAGTTTATATTTCCTCGTCCTTTGTTGGCATATTTTTGTAGGTGTAACTTCCAACCTAACAGCAGTTCAAGTAGGTTAAATAATTTCCTTTCTTATTGAATTCTTTGCTTTCATCGTGACTCTTAAATCCTAATCCTAAGCGGCTCAAAAATTTTGTTATTGGTATAATTCTATTCAACACACCTTTCCAGTAACAGATTTCTTTTCCTGTAATAGTTGAGAGCAATTCGAATGAATTTTGTCGATCTTTAACACATAGTACACATGACTGACATGTTCTTTCGAAACTTCATGGTCCGATAAAAAAACAGTAATTGATCTCACATTTTGCAAACCAGTTATTGATTTAGACTTTGATGTTGAGTAAAGTTTGCAAGGGTAGCTGTACACACTTTTTCTTGTTTCTGAAAATATCAACCAATTTCTCTTTTCCATTTGATTTCTTTCTGTAAAAATTATCATAAGAAAGTCCTCTTTTTCACTTCATCTCTGTCTTTATACACTGATTTCAAATTCTCTATATTCTCGATATTTTTTGGTTTGTTACTAAGAATATGGTCAATAACAGCATCTGTTAATATTATTGACCATAAAGCTATATTATTTACTACTTCGATGTCTTCTCTATAGAGGCATCTTTCTGGACTATATCTTCTGCGTTTTCGCAATCACTTTTTAACCTTCACAACTTTCCTCGAACCCTAAGGAAAAGACATTTCAAGACCTCGGGGCCCCTTTGATATTCCGGGGCCCTACGCGGCCGCTTAGACCGCGTACCGCTAAGTCCGCCACTGACTGCATCGCGGGTGGACACTTCTACATCGACGGGAGCGCCATGCACTTGGAGAGAAATTGGGGTGTAGTGCATCGCGGGTGAACACTTCTACATCGACGGGAGCGCCACGCATTTGGAGAAAAATTGGGGTGTAGTGCATCGCGGATGGACACTTCTACATTGACGGGAGCGCCATGCACTTGGAGAGAAATTGGGGTGTATTGTATCGCGGGTGGACACTTCTACATCGACGGGAGCGCCATGCACTTGGAGAGAAATTGGGGTGTAGTGCATCGCGGGTGGACACTTCTACATCGACGGGAGCGCCATGCACTTGGAGAGAAATTGGGGTGTAGTGCATCGCAGGTGGACACTTCTACATCGACGAGAGCGCCATGCACTTGGAGAAAAATTGGGGTGTAGTGCATCGCGGGTGGACACTTCTGCATCGACGGGAGCGCCATGCACTTGGAGAGAAATTGGGGTGTAGTGCATCGCGGGTGGACACTTCTGCATCGACGGGAGCGCCATGCACTTGGAGAGAAATTGGGGTGTAGTGCATCGCGGGTGGACACTTCTACATCGACGGGAGCGCCATGCACTTGGAGAGAAATTGGGGTGTAGTGCATGGCGGGTGGACACTTCTACATCGACGGGAGCGCCATGCACTTGGAGAGAAATTGGGGTGTAGTGCATCGCGGGTGGACACTTCTATATCGACGGGAGCGTCCGCCCGGAATTCCTATCCATCCGATATATATCTATCCTGAAATCTCTGTTCATGCGTCTACATTTTTGTAAAATGTCTGGTGAAAGTCATGAGGGAACCAACTCATTGAATTATTTTTGTGAGGTGTGAAGACGAGTACAGTGAATATTCACCAGTTACGCTTGAAAAACAATAAAGTATCATCTACTATTATAAAAAAAGTGTTTGTTTGTCTGTTTATTGCCGTAAAATCCTGACGATTCTATGGCACTTACAGAAATGAGATTTGGCACACAGGTAGTCCGAATGTCTTGCAATTTTTGGGTTGAGGTGAATTTTAAAATTCAATCTAGAACATTTTAAAATGAATTTAATGAAATTTAATCATTATTGAATGCTACAGCATTGAAGAGATCACAGATTCTAAATTTATTGTTTTCGTTTCCGTTTTGATTTTGCGCGAATTTTCCAGCCAGACGATAAAAATAAAGAATCTTTTAACTGGAGTCAATTAGATCTTTTTCTATCTCCTAGACCGTTAAAGATAAAGTAAAAATTTTAGCGGATTTGAAATCTGCGGAAAATTTCATTTTAGATTCATACCTAAAAGTATAATTTTGTTTATATAAATAACTTTTAAATTGAATATATCTTTTATATTTTCGTACGAGATTATGACGTCACGGTAACTTTCCAAAAATAAACAGATTGCATTTCGTACCCCATCGCGTTAAAAAAAAACAGATTAAATTTTCTGCCCTCTTCGATTTCAGTGGAGAGAAAAAATTTAAAACATTTTGACAGGCATTGTTTAGTTCTTTTTGGTAAAAGGGGTTTTGTTATAGATAGATTAAAAATTTTAACGGGTTTGAAATCTGCGGAAAATTTTACCCCAGATTAATACCTTATATCATCACGCGCAACGCCGGGCTAGTCACGCAGTGGCTAGTGTATATTAATTTGACTTTTGCCTTCCTTTTTCACTTCGGACACAGCACAGACCAGTGGTTTGGTAGCCGGTACAAACCTGGTCAGTACAAACTGGAGGTTTAAAGATGATCTCTCGGAACCTTCCTTGTTCTGTGGTACAGCGTAAACCAAAGGTCTAAGAATGATCTTTGAATCTTCCTAATCTGGAATGTGGTGCAGATTCGCCTCGTAAAATCATGCATATATTTAGAAATACACGCAGTTTGTGACAGCCAGGGAATTTGAACCGAAGCAACCGGTTTAAATTCAAACAGCTTTAAAACGCAAAATTTTCGTGATCCCAAAATTATTTTCACCAAAAATAAGACATTAAAACTCATTTTATTACCTCTTACGCCGTATTCACAAGTCCGAGTTAACACGCGGATCAACGATAATCCCGGGGTTACCGAAAAAACCGTATTCACAATGCCTGATCCGTGGTTTAAACTGTTGTTTCGGTGTTACATTTTGATCCTCCGAAATCGGCGAATTAACTCTCGGATGAGAGTTACGCATGCGCATTACTATCTTTTTGCGAAGAAAGCGATATAATGTAAACAAATAAAATGGATGACACTCTTCTTTCTATGCTTAATTACAGTAATCTTGCATTCAACTGATCTTATATGAAATCGGAACAAGAACGTGATTACATTTTCTTTTAAAAAGATATGCCCAGATGTGTTCTGGTTTGAACCTTATTCTGAGTCACCAGAGGAGTACCCAATGAAATACCGAATGGTAGAATATGACCATGGCAGATGCAAATTCGTCGTGGAATAAAAATTATTTTGTTGATTTATTACGAATGAAAGAAAATAGACAGTTCAAGTTAGTTTTCACACCACCAACACACCTATACTGACAAGTACAAAGATAATAGGATTGCAATGATTTGTCAAAGCATTGTGTACAATTCTTTCTTGCAAAATTTAGGTTTCTGTAAAAATCCTAGTTGCAATTAAATACCTTTGCATTTATTTTTCCAAACCCAAATTAAAATGCCGTATGCGTTCTATTAAAATCACAATTTGGAATCAATTCTTCGGGTGAAGTACGTGCTTGATCAGTATGAATGTAGATTCAGGCGTCGTAACAAATGTAAACAATATCATGTGATCGTGAGGAGACGGTAGTAGCCAATCACAGCGAGCGTATCATTTTAAACCGTGGATCACTAAACCGCTGTTTGAGAAAAAATACAGTTCTTGAAGATCCGCGATTTAACTCTGACGCGAGAATCAACTGATCCTCGGGTTAAATCTAAACTTGGGAATATGACTTTAAATATCACAGTATTTTTTTAAAGCAGCATCTGCTTGTACATTTAATAACTCAAAATTTTACTTTAAATTAAAAAACTTCATTGTCCTACAAGGTCCTAACGTAAACTTGTTGTAAGTGGCCATTTATACGGAAATTGGGTTAAGTTTGCTTTTAATGCTTGACACGAATTGGATTTTCTAAAATGTTCTAAGAGTTTCTGAAAACTACTCTCGTGGGTCACTTTAACACTGCGTAGGGAACTTCTTGGAGCAATTCCAGACGGCGCGGCGCGGAAAAGCTTGAACTCTAGAATTAAAGAACTTCAACATCTGTAACTCCATTAAGATATCTTATTTAAATTAAAAAAATAAATATATCTGTTTTTCTGAGATAGTCTGTCAAATATATTTTTGATTTTTTTAGGCTCACCCTAACTAATTGAAGTGACATATCACCACAAAACACATCACTGTAACTTAAAAAAAATGTAAATTTCTTTTGTTTACCTGAAAATTGTATCAGAAACCTCATATTCATGTTTTAATTTTTAATTTTTGTTTCATCGTCAAGTAGTGACTCAGATATTTTCAAAGTCATGTTTTGAATAGTGTACCACTGTCATATTAAAAAAATAGCTACCACTTAGCTCATCGGAAATATCATTAACCTTTAACTGCTGTCATGTGTCTCACAGACCCCGAGTCATTTTCCATTTTTCCACCATTTAAAGTGAATATTGGTCCCTGTCCTATTCAGTACCTTCCCACTACGTCAAACAGAAGCCACATTCCAAGACTGGTTTGGCTGCCCCAACTATTTCATATTTTACTCTATTTGCATTTCCCGAGTGGTCTCATAGACCCCTGCACAGCATTTTCGTTACCGTTCTTGTTGAATGAAATCGTCTAAGTTTGATAGGGAATTTAGACTGAGAGCCACAAAATGACTATAAACTTTACTAAAAAACGATCTGTGTATCTTACACAAAAAGAAATTCAGGATACTGTTGATAATTGGTCTGAAATAGAGTACAGGGACAGTGAAATTTCGGATAATATTATTCAAAGCGAACACGAAACGGATTCGGAAATTTAGGCAGATGAAGAAGAAGACATTTCAAGTGCGTCTTCACAATAATTATATTTCTAGGGAAAAAATTACTTCAAATGGGATGCCCGGGGTGTGTGTGTGTGTGTGTGTGGACCTAATCGTGCCATTAGAACACCAAAACACAACATAGTTTTATAGTTTCCAGGGTTGAAACGTCCTGCAAAATTAGGTCCGAAAGCTGAGCCTGAAGAGACTTGGAATCTACTTAACTTATATAGTAATATAAAATGTATTTCATGTTAAGAATTGCATTATCTAAATTTAAAATGTATAAATAATAATTATCTACTGAATCTTTCATTAATATATTATATTAATAAACTTTATACGCCCTTTAGTGAGCGAGGTCAGAGAGACCCCTCCACACTAGTTACGAGAAGGTTTGTGACACAGCAGTTAAGGGTTAAATATACTTGTGAATGTACAATAAGACGGTTCTGGCGAAATGGGTGAAAACCTAGGTCAGGGATTCCAAACCGGTGGTACGCGGCAATGTTTCAGGTGGTACGCGGCAACGTTTCACGTGGTACGCTAGGATGATACGAGCGACCCAAATATTCTACGAAGTTTGTTCGATTTTTTAGTATGTACAACCACGTTATGCTATTTCGTATGCCATTTGTTACTAGTTACTTGTGTAAGAGTGGTTTTTCTAAACTTTTGTACATAAAAAATAAATATAGAAACAGAGTAAGTGTTGAAGAGGACTTAAGAATGAAGTTAAGCTCCATTGCTCCTAATATTGATGTTTTAATAAAAGACAAACAGCAAGTTTCGCCCTAAAAATTTATTTTTGATTACATTAATCTTTGTTTGCTTAGTTTGTACTAATTATATTTAAAATTAGTTGTGTTTATAGAACTGTGAGTAAAAAATTAAACTGTAATTTTCAATAATCGTTTTATTTTTTCCTTTATTAAAACATCATTAATATGAAATACAAGCGCATTAATCATAAAATATGAAGCTTTCTTAGTATTTTAATTAAAATAAAACAAGCCATCGGGCACTTTTCTGATATTAGATATATGCTTCTAAAAAATTATATGACTGGTGATACGCCAAAAATTTCTAAAAATTTCAAGTGGTACGCAGTTACTAGAAGGTTGGGAACCCCTAACCTGGGTCAAAGCGGGGAGTCAGACTTGGTAGGAAAACAGCAGATAAAGGAGTCTCAACTATAAATAATACATACCTAATACGCCCCAGTATATGCGATGCCCCATGCAAAAGTCAAAATTGCCCCCCTCACTTCTCTATCTAAATACAGTAAATTATAAAATGTTTTTTTTTTTTTTTTTTTTCAATGGCTTGAGCTCAATCAAACCTAATACAAAAGAAAATTAGTATGAAACACGAAAGCAATTAATAATTCCAGTAAAGATTTATGTAGCACATCAAAAATAACGAATTCATTGCCCTAGTCATCTCGCCTACTGTATTATATCATATTTGAACCTTGCACCACAAAACCCAAACTAAGCAACCAACTTCTCTCCTTGCAATGCCTAGACACCTGAAAGTTCGTGGAAGGTTCTACATTAAAGCAGGTGGTTACTGTCCATTAGTACTCCAGAATCAGAGTAGGCAGCTCGGTGCAGATGCCTAAGCGATGCACGAGAGCGGTTATCCTGCCATGTCCGGTTACCAGGAGGAAAGCGGCAAATTCCTCTCGTCACGGCTTGTAAAGTATATTCATGTGAACATTAACTTTTACATTATTTTCTGTTTGTTCTAACTTGAAGACCACATGGAAATGTGATGGAGTGTTTTACAAACAGTTTAAAGCCGCGGTAGCTCAGTCAGTAGAGCGTCGGGCTCGCATCAGAAGGGTTGTGGGTTCTGTCCTCGGCGGAGCCTGCAATTCTGATGATTGCGAGATCGGCGCTTCGACCTGGCTAAAGACCGTCGTGTTCACTAATGGTGATTGGAGCACGTTAAATAGGTCGTGGTCACAAAGTCCCACATGTTCCCATACCAAATCAATACCTCTGGGGGTACCTGATCAGGGGGTTATCGGCCTCTGATTGGGATCTAAATTACGATATGTGTGAGTGAATGGATGTATAAAAGGGACCTTCCTGTAAAACGGAAGTGTCATGTATGTCGAGCAAAGTCGGACTTCCTCTCAATGGGGCTCAATAACATGGAAGGCGCATCCACCTCGCCTCTTGCCGTCTTCGACGGGTCTGTCACTCCTCTGGTCTGCCAGTGTAGGCATAAGAAACAACAACAACACAAACAGTTTCATATCCCAAAAGGAAGTATCGTCATTTGAATGCTGCAGAAATTTCGAACCCTTTTAAGCAACAAAGTCTGCTTGCTCATTAGATTACAATGGACAAGTATCAATTGCAAAACAATTTGTTGTTTTTTGGTCTGAAGGACTTGTAAAAGCTCTTGGCAAAATATAATGTCAGGTCATGATAGGTCTGATTCAGTGGAACTAATAGATAGGATAGCTGCTTGAGAGTTTGACGAACCATCTATCTTTTCAAATTTGTGCTGAAGGATTAGCAACCGCTTATGCGTTATACGAATAACCACCGCCTCAGAATCGAAAATTATAAAACTGTAAAAAGTAATTAGTCTGATTCTTCGAGCTTGAAGATCTGTCAATTATTCTGTTGTCTAATGGGCCGAAAATGTTAATTTCAATTGCAATCACCGAAAGATTAACGATTTATTTCCCTGACCATCTCAAAATATTATAAAAGTTAACAATATCTCAGGTAATGATAAATAATGTCAAAGACAATAGAGTTAATATCCTATTAACCTTCTGACCGTCATGAGATATCACAACAGTGTAGGATTGCTTTCACTCTGCAGGACATTTAATGACTAAATAATCACATCCACATCGGTTGAAATAATCCTACAAAGGCATCTGTTGGTCAAAGACAGAATTAGTTTGAAGTTATCCAGGGCAGAGTGTTGGTTGCTAAACAGATATATGTGTGTGAAATCCCTTAGAGGGTAATGATCCAGCAAACCAGCTTAACTATCGTAAACAATTAAAAACTGTGATGCTTTTCTTTTTCATTTCTATCTTGTGATTTCTAAGACATCAATACCATGAAAATGTAGTTGGGATGTTTTAGTTTTTGTCTTTTCTACCAATTTCATCTTAATTATTAGAAAAACTCGAATTAACGAAAATAAAAATATCTATTTGCTGATATAATTTTGAGTTGAAAAAAAAAAACAATGCTCAATCAGAAGACGCTACAGCTTTTTCAAATAATCAGGACAAGCCACTGCGAATATTTTTCTCGTCAGCTTTAAGAACTCCGCATAGTCGTGTCGTGTTCACACAATTGGCGAGGAAAACCGCGATACTATCAAGCTGTTGTTGTTGTCGTGCGGGCCATATATGGCCCAATTGGGGGTGCCATTGCCCCGGAGGGTTGGACTTCTTCATACATGACACATCCGTTTTACAGGAAGGTCCCTTTCACACATCCATTCACTCACACATATCATAATTTAGATCCCAATCAGAGGCCGATAATCCCCTGATCATTTACCCCCAGAGGTATTGATTCGGTATAGGAACATGGGGGACTTTGTGACCACGACCTATTTAACGTGCCCCAGCCACCATTAGCGAACACGACGGTCCTTAGCCAGGTCTAAGCGCCGATCTCGCAACCATCAGAATTGCAGGTTCTGCTGAGGACAGAACCCACAACCCTTCCGATGCGAGCCCGACGCTCGCATCGGAAGTCTACTACCGAGTCATCTACTGACTGAGCTACCGCGGCTCATACTATCAAGTCTTCATCAAGTATCAAGTAACAAGTATTCATCGCTTCTTGGTGGCTGTTTTGAGGAGAAAATCTCGTTCTTGGCAAAACTGACCAGATTTTAATGGACGAGGTATATCATCGTCATTAGAGGAAAACTAACCCTAGATCTCGTTATCATCAAAAACTGAAATGATCGTAAAAAAAATCTTGATGATGAAATATCTCGCCATTGACAAAAATGACGGTATATCTGGTCGAAACCACTTGAGGGGGTAAATAATTTTTTTTTACATGATGAGTTTATACTACTGCAAAATGTTACTAAAATATTTGATAGATTTTGTTAAGAGCCTTAAAATGATATCACGCACATGCGTGTTGCGATCATGGTTAATGAGATAGCCTGAATCAAATGCGGTGGTATACCTAGAAATATCGCATCATTCCCCACTAATGGGATGGAAGGAAGCGTCGCGCGCACGACATAAACGTAATCACATCAATATCCAAGACTTGTCAAGTAATTCTTGATGACCAGCATCCTGACAATGTTTACGGCTTCATCCGTACACTAACACAGCAGTTTATGAAATCGTTAGTACATAGTAATTGCTAAACTATATTTGAACTAATTGGTTAAGCGTCGTAACCAAATCATTTTTGTTTGTTTATTGCACAACTGCATAACTTCCGCACTTACAAGAACTTTCAAACTATCACCCTCCATTTGTTAAAAGGATTTGAGAAATGTAATCTAATTTAAAAGAGTTGCTTAAACCTGTTTGATATTTACTGAGAATGCGCCAAAACTTGAATACAGTTATGTATGATTTACATCTCATCTATTTCTCGTTCTAAAAACTAAATTCAGCTCAGGTTAAGAGGCTGTCTTAAAATAATCTCGATGAGGGGGTGGCTTTAAAATTCGTGACGGGAATTTATAAGGGGTAACGCAGTTCTTATCTGAGCTCGAATATATCTCCTTTAAATTCGTTACTTACATTACTAGGATATGTATCGCATGAATACTAATATTTTAAGGTTTTTAAAAACAGTTTGCGTCCCCTTTTTACTTGTAGTAAAAATTTAAATTTCATATTTGTATTTTCGTATTTTTTCGAAAGTATATATACACGTAAAAATGAATATAGTAGGTATGTTTTTGTATGCACGAAAATGAAAATAGAAGAACTGAAGTTCGACGGAGGATGTCTAACGTTTAATGAATATTATTTTACTCACTATTTCATGAAAAATTTGTTAGAATCAATGTATTATAAAAAAATTAATGACTTCTGTAGAATTACACCAATTGTGACAGAACTGTATTGGTTTATTTCTAATGAATGTGATATGCGGAACGACAAAAGTTTAAAATCGAAGCGATTAAACGATAAACAATCGATCTAATTTAAAGAGTCTTCACAGTTACAAGTTCCCATGGATGTATTAACTGATAAATGAAAATCAGAATACCTCTGATGAAATTCACAACATAAAATTAGAGCAATAATGTTAGATGGCAGATAGGTAGTTGGATGCAAGTCCAACTGGAGCAATACCAAGGGAAATTGGCAACGGTCCGGGATTAATACCGATGACAATGCCTCGAAATTTTGAACAAAGGTAAGATGACAAGAACAACATCTGAGCTAGCACCCCACATCATACCAAAGTGAGAACATTTGAGGCCACGGCAGATTTAATGTGCACCTGCCTCCGTGTACTCGACGGTCTTTGATTGGATCGAGTTTCGAAGTCGAACTCCTCCGATAATAATACGCGACTGTACCAACTGGGCTACCACGTTCACAAGAATTATAGAAATTAGATAATAGCTTAGATTACATGTGGGTGAGGGAATTCAGGTAAAGCTATTTCACAGATGTCTAAGATAATTGGAACATTATCAGTGTCCAAGTATCGCTGTTGTGTAACGGAATGTTCGTTATAAAAGATTCAAAGAAGGATAAACGTAAATGCGCTTACATCAGGTCATTAAATTTGAATTGTGCGAAATATTAAACTAGGCCATGAATTGATCTAATTCGTGGGAAACCGGAATACTTTAAACTCATTAGAGCTGTACTGAGAATCCAAGGAATTTAATCTTTTAAAGTAAATTGATATTTTAATTTGGTTTCAGGTTGTCTTAGGAAGGAAAGACGTTTATCAATAGCTTAATTTTTACGAACTAAATTGATTTTAGTTTCCTGATAAATGCTTTCTCTTGTTGTTGTTGCTTATCCTCTTTAAAAGATCTGACATATGTCAGATCAACTCCAGTAGGTTGTTGACCGCCAGAAAATCAATAACTATAAGAGGGACAGATGTCAAGTCCTCCTTGGAAAGTCCGACGCAACTCAGTATGTACTCCAGAGAGGCTGGATGGTCACAGCATTTTCTGCAAGTGGGATGAATCTTTCTGTCACGTTCAAAAGAAAGACACTTAAGGTGTCCACTTTCAAGCCTAGCTTGATACTTTCTCTTTATGACTATAAACGGTTTATGTATGTGTTTTGTTTCGTATGTTAAGGTACGTTTGGGAAGCAATGTACATAGATGTGCGAAACTATTTTAGGGAATTATCTCGTCTAGGACTTAATAGGCAGCTACCCTAAAAAAGCTTCATAAAGGTTAGCGGACATTTTAAAAGATTGAACCAGGTGTACGAAATGTCTATTGACATGTACAATTTTTGCACGCAATACGTTTGAAAAGTTAAATAAAAATAAATTATTGATTGATCAGTAACAATTCTCAATCTTGTTAATACGAGTTATAGGTGGCCCATGGTAGATTCCTGTTACTAACCCTATGTGTATTTCTCTCTTCTGTGGCAGCAAAATGTTTTGCGTGAATCTATTTATAACTTTCCGTTGTCTGTCTTCTGATTGGTGTTGCGTAATCAAGTATATAGCCCTTACGGCACAAAATCTTAACCAACCAACTCAATTCGTCTCAAGGATGACACGTCCACCCAAATCCTCAACTATGGCGTTTCTAAAATGTCTAAAATTCTCACTGAGTATATTCCGCTCTTTTATGTCAATAACGTCTTTCCCCTTCGCATGAATGTCCATTTTTTTTGACGTTTGTCATTGCTTGGCAATATAAAGGCCTAGTGCCATAAAACCCCAAAACAACCGATCCTTGACAATTATTTGCTAAATGAGAGCCGAGACGAGTTTCTGGTTTACAAAGGACACAATAGGCAGCAATTTAATTTCCAGTAAATATAGAATTACAAATTTAGATTGTATAATTGAGGATTAAAACATTTATCAAGAGTCAATGCATCTTTTATCATCAGTCTGAAAACTGCATTATTTGAACATCTCTTGTGAAAGTATGTCTTTTACCACAGATAAATTGGAAGTACTGGCCTGATAAACGAGATTCTTAAACTACCCCATAAATAAAAATCGCGGGACTCAGATTTGCTTGCCGTTCATGCTTTTGAAAATTATCGACTGATCATTCTCTTTCAAAACTTTCCACGAAACTAGAAAATGTACCTCCTTTCTCTATTCGAGTAGAATGGAACGATTCTCTTATTAGGATATTCTCCACCTCTGGAATTATTTTCTGAATACGTGGCTGGTTCTGAACTGAATAAGTTGACTAGTGGAATTAATCACCTCTCATACCTTCGCATTTTGTGTATACGAAACGCAAATGTTTGAGAGGTGATTAATATCTTATATCTCAGTTCTCTATTCCAATCGAATCGTAGTGCAGTTAAATGTCTATTGCGATTAATGATTATTTGGTACATATATTATTTGGTATATATATATTCTTTTGTATATTTTATGTGTTATTATTTACCTGTCAGAGTTCGTTGCAGCTTTTGCACACTCCTCTGTCAGTGTGATTTTTTATGATTTTTATTATTTTTACATGGATAGTACAAGTATGAATTTAGCGCCTGGCAAAAAGGACTTACATTCAAATGGTAAGTCCTGTGCTCGGTACATGGGTATTTTGAGGGACTCCCTTGGATCGAAATCCTGTTACCCTAGCATTGATAATTTTGACTCTATTAGTAAACTAAAATTTTTTAAATGCAGCGATACAAGTTGTAAGACTTGCCCTCAGTTGGATGAGTCTAACATTATCGACAGCTCTACTTCGCCAGCCTGTAAAGCCTCTAATGGCATTTACCTTTTAAGATGCAACCTCTGTGGTATGGGTTATATTGGTCAAACCAGTGACTCGTTGAACTTGCGCATTAACATTCACCGTTCTAATATTAAAAATTATAACTCCAACTCCACTTTTAACCTGGAATTCCATCATTTTTCTGTACATGGTTTTAACAATGCACTAATTACTATACTTGATATTGTTAAAGATACAAAATTGAGACTGGCTAAAGAAAATATTAACATTTTAAAATTTAAAACACTTGCTCCTTATGGTTTGAATGATTTATTTCAAAATTCACAGGTTAATGTTGATAACTGCAATACTTTTGCTCTATTCCATACGTCAAAAGAGAAAACGAAGAGAGGATGTAGAGGAAGCGGTGAAAATAAGAAACTAAAAACCTCTGATAATATTCACCAGTTTAATAATTTTATAAAAAACCTGAAATTTCTTGAGAAACACTTTATTGAAAATTTTAATTTTAAACCCTTAAAAAATTCATTTTTTCTTTGAATGATGGTACGTGTCTTAAGTTTAAGAATTTACTCACAAATATTGACTCTCTCATTCCTCATTTCTTACTTTTACTCCATGATCTATTTAAGGCTAGACTTTCTAAAATTAATAAGAAAAAAACTAGCAGTAAAGATAATCCAATCTATATGGAGATAAGTTTTAAACATCCTATTTTTGATAAATTCCACTTTAACAGAATTGTGAATAACCTACAGAATATTTTTCCTTTAAAATTTCTTAATATAAAATAATGCTTTAAATATGATTTACCATTGGGGAGAAAAATATTTAATTGCAATCTTTTCTGCAGTAAGATTGATTTTTATAGAGATAAAGTTGTTTGCTTGTGCGAGACACAACATAGATTTCAGACCCTATTTAAATTAAGACTTAGGACACATTGTGACTGGTGATCTTGGTATTGTTGAAAATGATCCATTAAGGGATGCTATGTATAAAGGTACTAAATTTAGGCCTATTTATAATTTTAAAAGAAATAGTATACTTAAAAGCTTTCTGGAAGACATTGATAACTTCTGTTTTATGACCTCTTCTAAATTTGAAGTCCCTTTATGTTTATTTACAGAATGGAAATGGAAATTATATGAAAAATTTAAAGTTTTTATTAATAATAATATTCAATCTATTTTTGACAATACCGGTAAATAAAAGACAATAAACACAGCCATTAAGGATTTTCAAAATAAATTTATTATTACACCAATAGACAAAGCCTCAGGTACCCATGCTTTCATTTGTAAAAAACTATATTTAAACTTACGGAACAGCTACACTCTACGTTTGTGAGTGATGGCAACGGCTTGGCGATTTTTTTGGCGCATTTCTAGTAGCGAGTTACGATAAATTAAGGCAACCCATCTTTCGTTGCTGTTGTTGTGGTTTTCACGGCAACCTCGGCAAACGGAAACTTTCAAATTTCATTTTTAATATTCTAGAAAGTTCTTCCAAAATCCGTTAAAATCGTTTGATTTCATTGATTCGTTTGAAATTTTTTCTTTCCTCCCATTGGTTATTTTGTTTTTAAAATATCCTTTTATTGCATTGGTCCTTTTAAATCGTTTTCTGTGATACCATTGGTCCATTTATTTGTATTTTGACAGTTGTGGAATTTTTATTTTGTTATAATAGTTTTCACGACAGGATTAAGAGTTTTGTTTTTTTGACCCTTTTCGTTTTCATTATTTTTTTACGAGAGAATTCTGACGTTATCAGGTATTATTTCTTCCTTTTTTTCTTTTGTAAATCGTTTTCTTTTTCAACATGCTCACTGTATTTAGTGTAATTGATAAGTTTCAGGGTATTCTTACCATTCGTAGCTTAGTTTCTCTGCTGGTTCACAAATGTGTTTTGATATGTGATTAAGCTTACTACTTTTTGTGAAAGTTTTTTTAAAATATACTTTTTAAAACGTTCTGAAATGTGCTTAAAAAGTGTGTTGTAAAAAGAAAAAAAACTGTGACAGGAAAAGAGTTAAGAAATAATTCTTTCCTTGGTAACTTTAGAAGTGCGCCAAAAAATCGCCAAGCCGTTGCCATCGGTCATAAACGTAGAGTGTAGCTGTACCAAACTTACTAGATGCCGAACTTAAGAATTCAGATACATATAAATTCTGTAAATCTACTTAAATGCCATTATTAAAAAAATCATTTCTTCAAATAAAAGAGTTCAAATTTCCAATCAACGCATTATTTTATCGTATATTACCGTTATTCCTAAATTTCATAAAATTCCTATTAAATTCCGTTACATCAACTGAGGTAATAATTCTTATATGATTAAACCGGCTTTCTACTATTTAAATATTTAAAAATTGTCCTTGCTGCCATTTTTGATGAAGGCTTTACCTGGATTGTTTGTGATAATAATAAGGTTTTGAATTTTTTGGATAAAAATATTATTAATGATATTCAGACCTATGATTTTAAAGACCTATTTACCAGCATACCCCTGGACAAATTGAGAGATGTTTTGAACTATTATTACCATGATTTTTAAAATTTAATTGATCTGGATTTTGAGGAATGGGAGGTTTTGGTTAATTATTGTATTTTTAATAATTTTATTTTTAATGGTGAGCATATTTACACTCAAGTTAAGGGTATACCCCAGGGTTCTAATTTTTCTTCCATTCTTGCTAATTTATTTCTTCATTATATTGAAAAAAAATTTTGCCTTCAGAAAAATACTGCCTTTAGATTTATTGACGATTTAATTGTTTTTAATAATAACAACTTTTCTAATATTTGGAAATCCATCTATCCAGACGAACTTTCTTTAATTAAAACCAACCTAGATAACAATAATACTGATTTTCTAGACTTAAAAATTTCTGTTTCATGCGGCAAAGTTGACACTAATGTATATGATAAACGCAGCGATTTTAAATTTACAGTCATTAAATTAATATTTTGGGACTCCAATATCTCTAAAATAATATGCTACAACATGATTTCTGGTCAATTGGTACGTTTAAAAAACATTTGTAATTCTGATTCAAATTTTTTATTACAATGTAAATATCTAAAATACACTTCTCAATAATATTTTTGAAAGATTTCTTAATATCAACATCTACGCAACCCATGAATAATTATTTTTCGTAATTTCCTCAGAGCCATGAGAGTTGCTTTTCAACTGTATTTTACAATTTATGAATATCTTTTTGAATAAGGGCTGGGGATTTTAATATTATCTATATTTTTATTTATATTTATTTTTGCTTTTTATGGACTTGTTGCATCGGAAGTATGGTGTTAGCATATAGTTAGATTGTGTACTTGGTGGCATTTGGTGGTAATTTTTAGGCTTGTTGTTGTTGATCTCCCGGCTGTGGCTTCGGATTGTATTTCGTTTTGTTTCCTGCTTTGTTTTAGTATTTTGTTTCTTATTTGTTTTACTTGCTTTTTGGAGGTGTTTGGGGGAGTGTATGAGCAATTTTTCATCCTAATGCTGCTCATATGTAGAAAACACCATTTTATGCTGTTTAGGTCAGGCTCCTCCCTGATGACGCCCTGATCCACCAACATTTCTTCATTTTTTTCATATATATATATACAGGGTGGTCCCGAATTCATGGTACAAACTTTAATGGTAGGTACAGGACATTGTAACAATGATTTATTGTATAGGAATGTATAGTCGCAAGTGACGCGGTGAGGCGTAAACAGGGGAAATAAAAGGAAAGAGAAATGGAGTGATCGGTTGGTATCATTGCCGGTAGAGGGCAGTAGATGTCTAGCCGCTGTTGAACATGATGCATCGCAGTAGGGAAAAGCGCCATTCACAATTGTGCTGCCGTAGACGATGGGTGACTTTACGTATGCAGAAAAAGCAGACATGCATTACATGTACGGCCGTGCAAATGGTAACGGCAGAGCTGCGTTACGAATGTATCGCGCGGAGTATCCTGATCGACGAATGCCGGATCATAGAATTTTTCAACGGTTACATCGTCAACTTTGTGAAACAGGTGCGTTCGACGTCAACAGACATGGCGCTGGTCGAGTAAGAGCTGTACGCACTCCAAGGCTGGAAGAAAGCATCTTGAACATTGTGGCTGATAGACCCGAGTCAAGCACAAGAACTGTTGCGCGTGACGTAGGTGTGAGTCATCAGACTGTATGCAGAGTGTTAAACGAAAATCGCTTACACCCCTTCCATTTTCAGAAAGTACAAGCATTGAATCCGGCAGATTATCCTCGCCGCGTGAACTTCTGCCTGTGGGTGATGCAGCAATGTGCGTTGCAGCCGGATTTCGTAGATTATGTGCTATTTACAGATGAAGCGACATTTTCACGCGAGGGTGTCTTTAATGCGCACAATTCCCATGTGTGGGCAACCGATAATCCACATGCAACGCGTCGACATGCGTTTCAACAACGTTTCAGTATTAATGTGTGGGCTGGTATTGTGAACGACTTTTTGATTGGCCCATACTTACTACCCACGCGGCTCACTGGCGGAAGCTATCTTATTTTTCTGAAAGAAGTGTTACCACAACTGCTGCATGATGTTCCGATCGCCATTCGTAACCGCATGTGGTTTCAGCACGATGGGGCGCCAGCACACTTCAGCATTGATGTACGGAATTACCTGAATGCCACGTTTGGTACTCGATGGATTGGGCGTGGTGGACCAGTCCCTTGGCCACCCCGATCTCCCGATTTATCGAGCCTCGATTACTTTTTATGGGGACATCTAAAGCATCTTGTTTATGAGACTCCAGTTGACTCAGATGAGGATCTCGTCGCTCGCTTATCTGTAGCTGCTGCAGGTGTGCGTGAAATACCAGGCATCTTTGAACGTGTACGCCAATCGCTCCACCGACGCTGTCAAGCATGTATCGATACTGGTGGACGCAATTTTGAACAATTACTGTAAACATGACACTTGTCAACAACGCTTTCAATAAAATCTTTGTTTTTCCTTTCGGCCGTTATTTTCCCTGTTTTCGCCTCACCGCGTCACTTGCGACTATACATTCCTATACAATAAATCATTGTTACAATGTCCTGTACCTACCATTAAAGTTTGTACCATGAATTCGGGACCACCCTGTATATACACACACTATAAAATATAGATTCATTCTAGTAAACTAGGAATGCTTGTTTGTCTAGATTGGATGTGTATCCTCTATAAGCCGACTGTGCTTGGAATGCGTGGTTGTATATGATATGTAACCAGGGCCGGGCCGAGAGGAATTTATTGCAGATGCGAAATGATGGTTTGCCCGCCCCCCCCCGCCCATTTTAAATATTTGCCACATTGTTTCCCTCCCCCTTTGACTAGCCTGCTGTGAAATTAATTTATTTCATTGCTTATAATGAGTATTTTATGTTGACAGTTTTTTTTTTCTTATTGACCTTCATAAGGTAATAGATTTTGTGATACGTCCATTGTATGTACTTAAAAATAGTTATGTCATGGTAATTGGTGAACATAAAAGCTCAATGGAGCTTCATTTCAAAATCATTTTATACCGTAAAACTAACATTAAATTTACACTATAGCTTAATATTTTCAATACGTATTTAGTACTTAAGCAATTAAATATTAAAACATTATTTTATTATTGAAAATAAATACGATGAAAAATATTATTACCCATATTTTCTGCCATCTTTTGTAAAACAGATGAAATAACAAGGTTGGTTAAACGTTATTGCTCCATGCTAGAGAGGAGGTAGTTTTTAATATTGTGTTTTCACTTATTAAAACTGAACTTGCAGGACGCCACTGTAACTTGTAAGGTCAAAAAAAATCCTAAGGGCAATTTAGATATTAGGATATGGATCTTTGAGACAATATTTGCATATACACTTTAACAAGTTAACTATATCCTCAATGAGTTCTGAAACATTGAATTTTATTAATTAAGTCCTCAACATTAATATCCTTCGAGTACTGAAGCCTTAAATACCCCCTCCTACAAGAGTATTTAATTCTTTTGTCATATTGTCATCATTATATCTTTGCTGGAAAAGGAAATAAAAGCAGAAATTCTGCCACCTCTATGTGGACGATGTTTTTTACTGACAGGTTTTACTGCGCAAACCGGCGCCGCCCCTTTATTACGGACGCCCTTGTGAGGATCAACCTGCCAAGATATAGCACTGTCCGCCCCCCCCCATCTTACCACCCTATGCGACCGTACCAGTTGCATGGGACATTGACCGACCTTGGGTGTAACCCACTCTCGTGGTGATCCAGGGTATCGCAAAGTGGTTCACAAAACCGTCATTGTAAATAGTATCCTATAAATAAGTTCAATTGACAGGCATTAGAAAAATAACGAATGCTTACGCTATTGTTTAGAATCAAAGGTACTTTGGTTGATTATCGAGCTTCGTGGGTCTTCCCTTCGAATCTGTACTTGGTTCAGAACAACTAAAGAGAGCTTGAATTTTAAAGTAACACAATCTACTTTACTTTACAAATCCTGATTGAAAATGTATCCAAAAATCTATTTGAGTTTCTCACGCGAGCTACCTAAAGTCTCGAAAACGAGAACCGCTTAGTAAAATATTTTTTAACAAACTTATTTTTCATCAACTGACAAGAATTTCAAGTTATTTTTTATTTCAACGAAGGAAATGATTTCTTTATAAATCTTTATCGCCATTTTAAATATGACAAGAGGGATTTTCAGAGGGTTTACTATGTCGAATAACTTAATGGAAAAAATACGCAAAGTCAAGCCTCAGTTCATAAACCTAATTTCCAAGGAACAAATGAATTCTCTTTACCTTCGTTGCTCAACACCACTCAAAAACAGAACATGATTAATAAGTAATACTTTCATCTTTAACGTTGCAAAGGGCTGTTAAACTAGGAGATAATGAATTCTTTCATCGAACTATTTCTTCAGCAAGACAACCACCCTTTCAAGGTGTTGGGTTTTGACACGTTACTTTATCCTCATAGAGTTGGGGGGTGGCAGAAGTTTTTTCATTAAATTAAGCTACCTACCGATCGATGAGACTGTTATGCCGGTGTTTCGTCTTATTCTTATTATGTTCTAGACTTAATTACAAAAAGAGAAAAATAATGAAGTTATCCCGACGCTCTTGTAATAAAGATGCTCTCTTTATGCTGCGTGGTGTTTCTGGTGTTTTATACTTAATTGCATACTCGGTGTAAAATATGAAATTTGGGCGCTGAAATGGGAATTAAATTTAGTTTTACAAAGGGGAAATTAAAGCACTTTGAAGACGCTAATTTATAACATCGCTGTTGTGTTGGTTTGCAAAACACTAAGATGTGGTGATAGCGTTAAATTTAGATATCTAAAAAAATTAATTTTCAATAAAATCTATTCACATAAAGCACAGTTAATGTCTATATGTTCTGTTAACAAATCTACACCGTTTGGCTAGTACACGCTAAATTTGGTATATCTATTTTTTAGAACCATGTAGGTAACATAGACTACATATTAACTCCACGTTCAATTTGTACTAGGTGTTTAGAGGCGCAAAAACAATTCGAAATCCCCATAAGGCATTGAGAATTATGATTGCGATGGGCAACTGAGTTTTTTTACCCCCCTGCAGTATGACCGGAAAAAACTAATTCTTTCTAAAATTATTTTATATTTCTTTCCAAAATATTAATAATTTATAAATAAACTCTGTAGCAAAAAAAATCGACGCACATAGAAAGAGTCGTCCGATTGCGATAAAAATTGGTGGATGAGAAGAAGATACATAGAAAACCAACGATTAAATTTCAGAACAATTGAATGATTTCTTTCAGAGTTTGACTGTTACTAAGGGAGGAAGTCAATAAGGCGTTAGTCCACCTCTGGTCTGGATATAAGCTGTTCCCCGGCGTGGCATAGACAGAACAATTACCAGGATGGTGTCCTGCGGAATTTCTATTCAAATTTTCTCCAACTGCCGGTCAACGTTCCTGGATGGTTGCAATCGAATTCTCATAGCGTCCAAAATATGCTCCATGGGAGAGAGATCAGGAGACCAAGCAGGTCAAGTAAGTGTTGGGAAAGCTTGAAGACAATTCATAGCAACACGTGACATGTGCGGCCGGGCATTATCTTGTTGAAAAATAAGTTCGTGGTGTCAAAAGTTACGGTAACACAACCGGTCGTAGAATGTAGTCTACGTACCGCTGTGCTATAAGTGTGCCAGAAATGACTGCCAAAGTAGTCCGGCTATCAAAGGAGATGGCACCCCATAACGCCTTGTGGTGGGCATGTGTGGTGTGCTATGGATATGATACCCACGCTGCCTTGGACGTCTCCAGACTCGTCAGGACACAGTTGGAAGAGGAACTCGTCATTAAAGACTACACGTCTCCAGTCAGCGCTGTTAAAGTTGATCAATCCCTGAAAAAGTTCTGGATGGTGTCCTGCGGAATTTCTTTCCAAATTGTCTCCAACTGTTGGGCTATACAGTCAAAATTCCTGGATGGTTGTAATCGCCTTCCCATAACGTCTGAAATGTGCTCTATGGAAGAGAGAGCAGGAGACATAGCTGGCCAAGGAAGTGTTTGGAAAGCTTGAAGACAATTTATAGCACCACGTTACGTATGCGGCCGGGCAGTATCTTGTTGAAAAGTAAGTCCGGGGTGTCGCAAAAGGAACGGCAACACAACCGTTCGTAGAGTGTCGTCTACGTACCGATGTGCTGTAAATGTGCCAAAAAGGATTTCCAAAGGGGAACGACAGTCAAAGGAGATGGCACTCCAAACCATAACACCCTGTTGTGGGCATGTGTGGCGTGCGATAGTAAGCAAGGAAGGATCCCCACCCTGCCCTGGACGTCTTCATAACCAAGTCCAATCTGATATCGAGTACCATAAAGTCCAAAGGACTCACAAAGGACAAAAGTTCATAGGACACATCATTAATGACATTATATTGGGCTGACCAATATTTTTATAATTTCTACATTTTTGAACACAAAACCTATACATTCATATAAAGACGATTTTGAGGGATATTACAAATGCCTTTCTTAAGTTCTTTTCCAGTAAAAATTTGTCAGCTCAATTCGTAAAAATGACGAATATACACCGAATACTCTCGCAACCATATTTTACCTATAAATATTTATTGTCTTGTGGTGCTCTTGCCCCAGGCATGCGATATTTTCAAATTTTGCCACCCTTAAGAGATGCTTAACAAATTAATTTGATATGATATTCATCACTACTAAGATCTTTTAAAGGCGAATATACGTTTTCTCGAAAATTCTATTTTGTGGCTCATGCATAATAGAAGCACTTGGTGTGAAATTAATTGTCTTCAGTGCATATAAAGCAGAGGTAACCTTAAAATGTTTTGAGAAAATGGTAAATCGATTTGACAGCTGTTATTTAAAGAAAATAATCATCTTCAAGAAACTTTAAACATACATAATAAGTTGCTTAAATATAGCTTCAACTCGTAAAATAAATAATCTTGACCCCCTGTCAATTTGACAAAGAATTTTAATATTTATAAAGTTACAGTTAGGCTTTTTCTTTTAGAAAAATCCTGCTTAAAATACACTTTATTCTGACATACATACCATTTTAAATTGAATTCTTTATTATGGTGTTGTGTGTGATAAAAAGGAATTGCAACTAAAAAAATAAATATTTAATCAATTTACAGCAGAAGACAGCGAAGTACGAGGGCTGTTCAATAAAGAATGGTAATAAATTAATAAAAATAATATTCTGTACTAATCCTCCAAATTTTTATGGTCTTTCTCAAAATACTCCCCATTATTTGCATTGGACTTATCCCACCTATTTTCCAGTCTTCAAACACATGCTGGAAGCCATTTTTTGACAGGTCTTTCAAAATCGCCTACGCAACTTTTACCACTGCCTGTGATGATGAAAACCGCTTTTCCCGGAGGTGTGTCTTCAAATTCAGGAAAAGAAAAAAACCGCATGGACATTAGGACTATATGGAGGATGGAGAACATACATGAGTCTCCCCATAATATTCCTGTAGCATCACGTAGACGTCAGCTGACGCTTTTTAAAGGCGAAAACAAAATTGAATTGCTTGTTTGAGAAACCCCATAAGTCAAGTGAGAACAATTTTTGGGAAATCGAGAAAAACTGTTTCTGCGTTAACCGACAACCTCTATATTATTATTTCTAATCTATATATATATTTCTCTTACGTGGCACGCAAAAAAGACGTTATTTGTTATCGCGTTTTGGCAACATTGTACGATTATTTGTTTTTCACGAAGCCTCGCGCTTGAATTGAATTTATAGCGTTATCGGATGAAATTTTATTGAAAAAAAAATGAATTTTAGTTGAGCTGTTGCAGTTAATAATAGAAATAAAAGAAAGCGGAGGATCTTTTCAGGGCCATTTAAAAAAAGGTCCTTTACAGGGCCAACAATTATAGCTCAACGAGACGCTTGCACAACAACTTTCGACAGCAAACTCAATGAAAAAGTGTGGGTCGTTTGAGTGCTGGGAAAATGTACACACAAACAACATGCTGGGTATTCAATTTCCAAAGCAACACTCACATTTCGAGTCAAAATTTGCACAAAGTTTTCATTTGAATTATGATTTTAGAGATACTGTATATATTTTTTCTGTAATACACAGCACAAATTTAGATTTGAAAAACATTTTTTTTGGTAACATATTTTTCAAACAATCCCTTCTGCTAGGACACATGTCTTCATTGAGGCGAGCGAAGCGAGCATAGGTTCGCGCAGCGAACCAATAAGGATTGCGAAGCAATCCTCCGGGGGTTGGCGAGCGTTAGCGAGCAGGGTGCAGGCCCCCTAGTAAAATATATTGTTTGGAGCTAAATACAATCTTTGTGCTCAATGGAGGTCTCAAAAGATAAATAGTTAAATTATTATGGATTTTTAAAGTTAGTTGACTTATGGGGTTTTTCAAATACATATACTTTTGGCTAAAAGTAGTTGCATTCTATAAACTGTATAAAATAAAAAGTACACTTAGTACAGCTCAAATATGCATTCTAAAACAAGCAGAAACATTAAATAAATATGAAACACAAATAAGATTATTTAGTTATATGAATAAGAGTGGTATAAATGGTGAAATAAAATTTATTCATCAGTAGCGTAGTTCTCTGGCAACTGTAAGAATCAGATGTACCTGTAGAACACTGGTGAACTATCTCTTTGTAGAATGTTTGAATGTTTTCTTCATTTGTGGGATGTATTTCATAAGTTTATTTATGTCTTCAATTTTTTTCTTGTTGATGGGGATTTTCCCACTTGGATATACTGGTTCATTTCGGAGTGATAGAAGCAGCTTTTTATTGTTGTTAAACCGAAAAGTTTGAATGCAAAACACATCATTAAAATGTTTATCGATTTCAACATCCTAATGTTTGAAAGAGTGTAAATACTGCATGAACTGCGAGATTTTAAAAGCGACTTTCTCATCCTTTGGAACTTTACGCCTATAGGTCATTTTTTTTCACGATTTCAACAAAAAGTGATTTATGGAGTTTCCACAAACAACCGATTCAATTTCAATGCAGTGTATTGCACTTCGCGTGTCACATCCATTTTTGCCGTATGCGAAAGTAAAACTAGGCGTTCTTGGCCGGGAGCCAAGGCCTCAGCAATGACGTCATGACCGTGAAACTTGCGCTATCTATTCTCCACTTATCCCGTTACACATTCAATATGAATTTTTTTCTTTATTTTTTAATCATCTTTAAAAATTATGATAATTTTTTAATTCTTTATCGAACAGCCCAAATAAAAGTAAAGTTATCGGGAAAGAAAGTTGTCTTGAAGATATTAATTCATTATTCTTTTTTATCTTATAACTTCGCATAGTTGCCAAAACATAACAACTAAAAATTGAACAAAGTTTAAAAATACCATACTAATTCCGAGAAAGAAAACCGGATGAAGTTGTGTCGGGACACTTCCGCTAGGTTTAAGGCGCAGAATATACGTCAGTGAGGCCATATGGTTGAATGAGAGTGATAGAAATTAGTTCTCACATATATCACAATTGGTGCACTCGCTGTTGATGCTGAAGGTTGTGGTTCCTTATTCCATCATTTGATTATAAAACGCTTATGTCATCGAATATGATATTTGCGTTCAACTGAGCTGTGGAGATATTTTGGCGCACTCGTATCAGGCATTTGTTCAACTTGCAGGCGCGATGCCTATGCTTTCAAGAATCCCCTCCGAGCCCACTGACACTCAGCAAAGGATGTCCGGATCTTCTTGGAATCCCCATTTCTCGAACGTTCTTCCTGTTGACGTTTTCTATAATTTTTCTGGTGTTTATTATGCATATATTTATTTGGACATTTAAAAATTTTTGCGAAATTTCCACACTTTGAAGCCCGATATCTAAACATGTATTAAATATTTAAGTTTTGTTTTTGTTATTATTTATAAGGCCTAAAGAGATGAAACAAATGACCCCTTAAACGTTGTGCTCACACAAAGGAGGCCGGAGCTAGGCTATATTAATGTAGGCGCATTTTCGTGACTGAAATTTGCCCTGCGACTGCATCAGCCGATGACGTCAGAGCACGATGAATTGGCATTTATAATATTCTGCATATTAATGCTCTTCTGAAGGCTATATCGTTTATTTATGTATCATTTATATTATACAAGTTATTAAAATTTTCGCACTTGCGCTTTTTTGTGACACTCAAAAATTATGAGTGGTATCCCGGTTTCGAAAGGTAAGACGTATTCTAAGTCACAAAACGTCTTTGTTTGAAAATAACTTGTTTATGAATATCGTATAAATATGGTTGTAAATATGTGTCAACCTTTCATATTGATGGAGGATTAGAAAATATCGCATTCCTGATGTAAAGTGCTACATGTCGTAAAATATTGTTCGTGCAACTGACCACAATAATACCCTGTAAATTTGTAATTTTTAGGGTGAATAGTAGGGTGAACAATGTTTAATTAGTTCATCAAAAGTTTGAAAATAATGATTGAAAGTGAACTTACAAATTTTGTTTACAATAACCCCGCCTTACCCTACAAAAGTACTTAATAAAGGTATCTTATTCAGAAAATACCTTCGCATTTGATGCCCGACTGTCGACGACAGCAATATGTGTTGCTCCTGTGTAATATTAATTAAAATGCCTACCTCATAAAAAACTTGTGGCGGAATGTGTTGTAATTTAGAGAGTGTCAAGGGCGTTCCATACTAGTTCAATGGGGGTTTAAGTAAGCTAAATGGCTATTTCATAGACCCTGGATTGAGTCCATCATTTGGTCCCGCAAAATAGATTTCCGCGACTATTATCGGATATTTTGAAAGGATCGTAAGACATCTTTCTCAGCGTCTGGCAATTGGATGCAACGGCACATCTGTTAATACTGGATGGAAATTCGATGTTTTGAATTGAAACTTGTTAATCTGCAGCAGGTAATATGTCATTTTATTGAACTAACTCTGAGGTATCTGTTTGAAACGTTGGATGGTCCAAAATCATTCTGGTAATATTGGGAAGGCGCTCCTTAAATGTGAAACTTTACCAGTGACAACTTACGAAATTATTGACGGCGAGTTACCAACAACTGATAGACGTGACTTAAGCAAGGATCAAATGTACTTACTAGAAATATTTCAAGCTGTGCGATTGGGTAATTGTTCTGATGAACTGGCTAGACGTAGTTCTGGTCCATTATCACATTCACGCTGGCTGACACAGCGAACAGAGTTCTAAGACTATATGTTAGTTCTCCAGATCCTTCTTTGAAGTTGAAACAAATCGTTTCGTTTGTTTTGAAAGTAAGTTTACACTCCAAACTGGTTTAATATAAAGTCTAAACACTAGCTGAAAGATGGAGCTAAGCATATATGGAATTCTATTTCTAGATCCATGTATTTACCTCAAGACCTCAAGGACGACGTTGATGGAGTAATGTGTTGAAATTCGGTCTTTGCTCATCATGAGAATATCTTGATGTTTATGTTGAACGATGAAACCCCTCACATCAGAGAACTTGCTGCACAACGTATAATTAAGTCGAGAGAGTCATATTCCAGTGTAAAGTCAGTACATGTATTTCTACCACCAAAACGGAATTTGGAAGCTGCTGACTATATGGAATTGATTGACTGGTCATCACTTCTCCACCAATCCTCCGTGATATATCCACTGAAGTGTTTAGTTCCATTGTGCGTGATAAGAAAAATCCAGAATGAGACTTCGTTCACTTCCCATGTCACACACAGGCAGTTGAACGGTGTGCCAAGTTAGTGACAGAAGCATCCGCTAAGGTTTATGGGTTTCAAAGTAGAGACTTGTTCATTAGATCCACATTATTTTCCCAATCAATTATGCCCGAATTCGACCATATGGCTGATTTCAAGCCTCTTCCTACAGATTAAATGTACATAAACTTTTGGCATTGGCATTTCACAACATTCTATTTCCACAATATTCTTAATAAACATTATATTAATATATTGCGACCCGGCTACTATTTAATAATTTTCCGGCAGTATAATCAAAAGTACAATTAATAAAGCAGTAAACAGTGTTTGTACCCATCTATTTTTCGTGTTTGATTTATTTCTATAATACATAAAAAGGTGCAATTTCCTTCAAAAACTGCAAAATTTCAATTACGATGCGAAAACAGAAAATATTATTCGATCGAAAAAATATTTTACACATTTCTTATTTAACCCAGTGGGCACTTCTTCCGCACTATTAGAAAATCAATATTGAAATTTGTTTTACCCAAATTTCCAAAATCCAAGTGCGATGCGGGGACAGAAGATATTATCCAATCAAAAAAATATTTTACACCGTGTTTATTGAATCCAGAGAGAACCCTTTCCGCGCTATTAGAATAGCGATTTCGAAAAAAGGGTTTTTCGGCCCACCCTAGTGTGAATGTGTTTGAGCTACGCAAACCAACACATGGAATAAAGGCTTGCTTGCTGCGCAAGTTCAAATTCTAAGGAATCGGTCCCATTCTCTCCCCACCACCAAAAATGGTACGGGCTTGTCGCTTTATTCTTTGCCTGAAAGAGAAAATAAATTATTTAAGGAATCAGACCCACCAGCACCCGACATGACACGGGCATGTCGCCTCGTTCCTTCCCTGAACGAGAGAAAAAAAAGAAATTAACAGGAACTAACGCTTGGATGACCATGAAGAAATATGAACTGATCTTGAAGTTCTAAGTTGTAAAACACATAAATTCAATGAAATATTTTCTTATACACTATATTTTGTTTCTTTTTTTTTCCATCTTGTACAAATATCTTAATGTTTTCAGCAGACACACATCTCGAGCAGCATAGAGTTGACCATGTGCGAATAGGGGACATTCGACGTAAATACTACACATTCAAAAATATGATATTGTAACTTGTTCATTGTCAACAAAAACGCAAGGCTAACCGGAAATTGTCTTCAATTCTTTCTTCAGACACGGTTTTTTTTCAGCTGCACTAACAAACAAGATTCGAACGACATTTAAAAATTCAAATTAAAACAAACGAATTCGATTCAAACGAACTTATTTAAAACCAATTTTAAAAATTATTATATCATAAGAAAGAGTACATTCCAAGTTTCACGTGGTATTTTCAAATTTTGAAACTTTTAGTATTAAGCTATAGATATGACAGGTTTAGTTTTGTTTCGGAAATCAAGATCTAAAAATTCCTAAATTTGTGTGACCAACTTTTAATTGCATTGAATTTATTTATTAATCAATTTGAAAAATTATTGAACCATAAAAAAGAGTACATTCTAAGGTTTCCCGTGATGTTTTAAAATTTAAAAACTAATAGTATTAAGCTATAGATATGATAGTTTTAACAAAATATAACAAAAATTTCCAGCTTTTTTTCCGCAATTAAAAAAAATATTACCAGGAACCAAATTGAAATTTCTAAAAAAACTCGACGAGATGCAAAAATTTACGTTTTGAGGTACTCTGAAAAAAACCTCTCGGCTGAAGACAGAAAATGTGTACGTGTTTTGCTCACTCCCTAAGGAAATTGGCCGACCAACCGGTAATATGGATCGATGTCACCGTGAATCACAAAACAGTCTATACGAAATATAAAAAAATATTACTATACCTCATGTTATCACTACTGCTAAAAGATTAATAAAACTAGGATTACGAATAATCTATACTAGGATTTGTGTCAGAGCATGTATTTAATCCGATAGTATTACAGTAAATATAGAAGTGAGTAATGTACCTTTCCAATTCTATTGATTAAGACTTCAACGGTCTTTTCTGTTTCGCAGCATTTTCAAGTCTCCTTGGACCAAGTGACTCGAGCTCGAAGCTTTATTTAAAGCTTTAAAAATAATTCGGTATCAAATTCGGCTCGGATAACATGGATAATGGGTTAATAGGAGCTCGGATGATACAGGTTCTAAAGCCTTAAATCACTCACGTTGCTTATTATATTTTAGTTGATGTCATTAAATGATTTTATTGATACATGGTAAATATCGTAAGAATTAAGGAAATGATCCCGACGGAAAGACATTCTGCTTTCTAAGAGTGGCATATAAGCTGAGAAACTTGAAATCTAGTAATTTCATTGTAACAAATCTGGCCGTGAGTTACACACCATTTAAACTTTATTGAAAACTCCATAATGGTCTGTTTTAAAGCACATTTTCGCCTCTGAAAAAGTGCACGCATTCGAAATTGGAGCTTTATTCAAATCTTTAAAAAACAAAAATAACTCGGTGTCAAATTTGGTTCGGATAACACACACTTGATTAATCGAAGCTCAAATGCTGAGGGTTCTACTGTATCAACAAATACCCGAGTTCAGGGCACTATTCTAGAAATAGAATAAAGGCTGTCTAAAAACATTCGGCACAGGTTGTGAAAAAAAAAAGCATGACTGAATTATATACAAACTAAAAAAGACCATTTTATACTCTCTTCTACTCTCTCTTTCTCCCTTATACACACTAACACTCCAAAACACAACACAATAAAAGACTTATTTTAGTACACAGAATAAGTGTAGCTAATGGGAGGGGAGTCTCATAAAGTAGGTTTACACCTTCTTTGTAAACGCTGGGGCAAACACTCTTGCCGGAAGTGGTTGGATTAATATCAAGGGGTGTCAAAATAATAATACAGTAAGTGTAAGGATATTGATCCGACTCTTAGGTAAGTAGAATTCGATGTCTAAGCCATACTTAGAAGATAAAACTTTTGAATTACATTGTATGCTATTACAGTTCGACCGACTGAAATTAAAGCAGGTTTTGAGCACTTGTGTGAAGTTTTAAATTCCTGTGATTTAACTGCAAACTGAATAGCTTGAGTAATTTTCTGTTGAATAATTCGTTAATAAAACTTTAAGGAGTTGTACGAGATATTTTCAGTGCAAACAAAAAAAAACAATCTGCGAAGATTTTACTTACGTTGTTCGAATGCTCTCGTACGATACATTCTTCTAAATTGTAAGTTATCGCCATTTCGCAACGTTTGGAGTTTAATCTAATTGGTGTTGAATCAAATATCATAAATTCGGAATTTATTCTTTGGTTGGTTTTGGGATTTTATGGCGCAAGGGCCATATTTGACCATACTGCGGCGAACGCAAGGCATACAATATTAAGTAATAGAAATACACGCAATGAAATTATTACTGACCCAGAAGGAATCAAACCTGCGCCGCCTACAATTCGTAGGGTGATTATTCTTTGGAATTTTTATTAGTTGAATCGTACTTGAAATCGACTGAAATCGTATTCTTAAAACAAGCCAAGTGTAGTCACGGTCACAACGTATTGAGGTAGAGTTGCTGACACATACGTACAGAAAACCTGATTCGTCTCTCTAACACACTTATATTTGGTTTGACAGAAAATATATCTAAAAAGAATAATTAGTTGCTTGTTGGTTGATGAAGGTATAAAAGTCCCTTCGTAGTATTAGTTGCGTTCGCCAAATATTCTAAACGCCAATGCTAAAGCCTAAGTCAATCGTTTGCGTCCAGATTATTTGATTGAATTTCTTTAGAAATTAAAATGAACAGAATAGAGTTGGCAAACGATAGCGGAAACTCTATTATTTTTTTAGAATATTAAATAGCATCTACAGGGCATCCATCCTTGTTTAATGCATAGAGCATTCGATTTGTTGCTACTCTGTGCTTGATTGGAATAATTTTGCTTTTGCAATAAACATTTATTTGCACAGCAACAGTTTTGTTTCTTTTTGAATTATTAGATTACAGTTTACAAACCGAAGTTGAGAACACACACATTGTTTTTAAACTTAACGCCTAAACAATACATTACAGCTCACAGCAAGTTGAAGTTCTTCACCACTTTTTTTTAGATGCTAAAGAAATAATTTGCCTAAGTAGAAGTCTGTAAAAACTCAAATGTAAATTATTATGGTAAGCATCCTGTTGTATCGCCCAATCATAAGCTAAACTATTTAATTTTTGAATATTGACATTAAAGATTTCTTCATTTTGTTCCTCAATTACTATACACGTCACTTTAGAGATATTATTCTTCTCACGTTACAGTCCGGATCCCATGAGAAGGGAATTTACGTAGTTGTGAACGAGTCTATTCTTTAAATAAGGTGATAGTCGGAACAAACGAAGCGCTATCGTTACATTTTCACGTACTATGGTTCAAGTTCATCTTTCGGTGCCGTTAGCAATAGCAGTGATAAGGAGTGGCGGAGGTAAAACCACATACGGTTATCGACATTCGTGCTTTTGTGTGTATGGTGCCACTCCTAATCACCTTTGACGACGCCTATTCAAAAATCGACTAACCCAAGGTCGACTGCCTCCTCATCAGTACCGTACTTTCAGACAGAAACGTTAGATTTAAATGTAGATTTGTATCCAAAAACAGTCCACAAGTGTACAGCATACTTTGACCTTTCCACAGTAGTGAAAACTGTACAGTGACCTTTTTCAGTTTTTTAATGTTATGCAATGAGAAGAATAACAGTAGCATGTAATATTTATAAATTTAAAATACGTTTTTTGATTATTTGTTAATGGTACGATACCTATAATATACAGCGTACTTAAAAATTGAATAATTAATGGGTTTGTTACTAGGAAAGAAAACGTCGACCACCTAACAAATACACTTTTGTGAAAAACACTCATTCGTTAAAAAAGACCCTCGACTAATGGATGCCTAAGAATAAACCTTTAAACAATAATCAAATAATGGGAATGAGTAACTTGAAATCCCGTTTTTTAATCGCTGAGTAGTTTTTATGGTCCTTCTCAGATCAAATACCGAGACCAAAGAAAGAGAATTTATAATAAGGTGTACTTAGCAATATTCGTTTTGTCTTGTTACTAAGGCTATTCATTTAAATTAGTTTCAGACCTTACTTCCAAGGCTTTCATTGCCACCGTCGAAATTTTTTTTTGCTAGACGAGAGAAAAGTTTAACATCATGTCTACAATGGCAAGGTATTTGGCGGTGACAAAGCGGAATTAAAGCACTTACACGAATTAGTATTTAAACTTGATTATGGCCTTACTACTTATCATATGAGTTAATTGGGAATTAATGTCTCGTCAATCACCTAACTTTGGTGTATGCGGGGATGTAATCCTTTAATTACCATCTTATGCAAACTTAGAAAATTTCACAGGACACAACAGAAAACTTTTCAACCGTTACCACCCATATTGAAGCCATTTTGAATCTTCGATCTTTGTCCCCATTCTCCGATATTAACGAACCTGTGAGTGTGAGTGACGGAGCAGGATAGATTCCTCTTTGAATGTATTCCTCTTTTGTGTCAATAAGAATTTCATTGTTGACTTGTTGACATAAAACTAAATGCAACCAACACATATTAACGGATTTGAAGGCATTATTCCCGCTCATTTTGTATTAATCAAATTCAATCGATACCCTTTTTGAACATGACCTATTGCTTTAAATAATTTAAGCTATTGAAGATTTTCTCTTCGTTATCCATCTACCTGTACTCCACCATAAATGTATCATAGACTGTTGGTTTCAAATATGGAAGAACTATTTAATAGACTTAGGTAAGTATTCAAATATTCGAGTCTTATGCTGGAGATGTATTAAGGTAACTCTGTACGTATGGAACACATTCACTAGCTGGTACAATAGGATTTCTACTGTCTTTCTTGCAGTGGACATGTATTGTCTGAGATATTTAATTTTTTATTGATCTTATCCGAAGCTTTTTGTGATCTTCAAAGCATTTCCTCATGTTCATTTAAATTTGAATAAGAATTTTATCATTAAAGAAAGAATAACTGAATTTGTAAGAGACGCTTCCTTATCTAGGGATACTGACACATTCAGTTCTCAAATGTAATGTGAAACAATCCTTTTCGAGATGTGACTTAATAATATTGTGCTGTCTCCCTGCGAGTGTGTATCATGCATCCTATTCAACTCCACTAAAAAGTTCATACAATTGTTAAACTAATTAGTTTATATAATCTATTTTATTGGAAGTTTAATTCTTAATTAAATACGAAAAAAAATACTATTTCGCTTTGAGTTCCTTCTACAAAATGAAGAACTTTTTAAATAAATACTAATTTTTGATTTGTTTTCATCAACTGAACTTTGGTACCTCAGTATTAAGCCCTGACTGGATGATAAACAATTCCATATCGTAATCGTCGAGCAATTAAAGAAAAATAAATTGATCACATTAAACGTAAACAATCGAAATAATAGCTTTATTAAGGAAAGTTCATTCATCTAAATGTACATTGTTATGAACAAATATAAAAATCCTGGTAAAACGTCATTGGCGAAGCTAAGTATAAATCCAACATTAAAATTGAATCAAACATCACACAATTTTAGCAGTACATATGAATGTGGTGATGGGAAAAATCCCCAGGTAGGGAAAAAGAGGAAGGTCTGATTTGTTGTGGAAGACAGAACGTAAACGATAGTTGATTACTCTTATGTTTAGTTTGGGTATTACAAGTATATGAGAGGCACTTTTTTTGTCAAACAGAATATAGATGGTAGTAGTGTTCCTTTGATGAAACATCTTTCGTTTACGTAAGTTGGCTTGTTTTTCGAATACGATTTCAACTTGTCAACAGAAATTGCAAATATTAAATTCCGAAATGATAATGACAGTTGATTGGCCAACACTAGTTAGATTAAATGCCAAACTTTGCCTAAACAGCGGTAATCTACATTTTAAGGTAGCCCTAATATGTATCAAGATATAGCATTTTTACAACAGATGTAAAATCATCGCAGATCGTCTGGTTTGTTCATTCTAAAATACCATTTATATTTGTTTTGAAGACAGTTTCCACTGAACCGTTCTCGTTTTAGCTTTATAAATCATCACATAGGGTTGCTAACAAAATGCAAATCCCAAAACATAAAAAATGATTTAACCGATAAATAGGAAGAGTTGATATAGCTCAAAGGGAATCATGACTTAAATTATGCTCACAATTTATGTTTTCAACAACTAGGTCGAGTTTAAGAACGCCAAAAGTACAACACAGTTTGTCTTCTGCTATCTGTCAAACACGGGGTTCTAGTTTGGTATAAAATATGTTCACTATAAATAGACAAAACTATCATATTACTTCTTGCGAATATTTTAGCATTTTAGATCAGAGTTATCACTTAGTCTAAAGCTTGTTTCTAAGCCAAGATGTTACTTTTCTGGACGCTTATGCATCCGTACACACAGCCAAAAGTTTAAATCTTAGTTCTAGGAGGGTGGATAAATTGGATATAGGCCCTGGGCAGTTTAGCTATCTGATTTGAATATCATTCAACCATTGGGAGCAGTTTAGGAGAAAGTGTATAATTCCCTCTACTGACATCACTGAATTAATTTCCATACATTTTAAGGGCAGAAATTTCCACGTGAGAGTATTTTGAGGTCGATGATGAATGGAAGCTGAAATAAGATCGATAGTGACCTGAAACTATTAATGATAAAAACACAAGGCTTTCCCAAGATTTCCGTGTCATTTGATTCCACCCCTGTAGCTATTTAGGGTAAAGGATGTTGACAACAAGAATTTAAAACTTCGCTCTTCAAAATAAAAAACTAAAAGTAATCAATAGTCTTACCTTTCGAAAAATAAAAATGAAGAACAAAAATATTTAAATTCAGTGTTCTCAACAAATTTAAAGAGGTAAAAAAATTGGGACTAAAATATAACATTTTCCATAAACACTATGTTAAAGGGAATTGAATGTCTAAATAATTTCAAGATGAAAAAACTCACTTCATCTACTATTATAAAAGGAAGTGTTTGTTTGTCTGTCTGTTTCGCGGCCGAAAAATCCTGACGATCTATAGCACTTGCAGCAGTGAGAGTTGACCCACAGGTAGTCCGAATTTTTTGCAATTTTTGGGTCGCGTCGAATTTTAAAATCCAATCGAGAAGATTTTTAAATGAATTTCATAGTTTTATTCTCCATCGGTTTTTCAAACGCAGATAACTTTTTCTACTCATAAGACCTTGCAGTCAGGGTTTGGAATCATGCCAAGTTTTTTTAATCCGCAAAACGCGGAGAAAATTATTATTTTTTGTTTCCGCTTTGATTTTGCGCGATTGATTTCCCAGCCAGACGATACACCTTTTAACGAAAGTCAAAGTATTTTTTCTATCTCCTAGACCGTTAAAGATAGAGTAAAAATTTCAAAGGATTTGAAATCTGCGGAAAATTTCAGTTCAGATTGATTTCTAAAAATATGATTTTCTTTAAACAAATATTTTTTTTCTCCAATATATCTGCAACTGATTTGAAATCTGCGGAAAATTTTACACCAGCTTAATACCACGGGCACGGGCAACGCCGGGCTAGCCACGCAGTGACTAGTAAATTATATTGAAAGGCGTATACATATCTTTTTAATTTATAAAAAATCCATTGTTTTAATTAAAGCAATTCGTAAAAATAAATACTCACACGGTTTATAAAGATAGAAAAACCTAGGAAAACAGCCATAAACACAAAAATATAGAAAAATACAAACTTTTAACCATTGTAAAAATAATATTTGCTCTTTATAAGAATCTTCAGGATTGTTCCTAGACTTTTACCAATAACCCGTTGTGTTGCTCCAGTGCGACTTATATTAAACTACACTTTCCCTCTACATAAGAGTATTTTCGGTAAAGACGAGTAAAATTGTAACAAAAGATACCCGTTAGAATATAATTCAGAAAAGAAAAGGGGTTAATATAAAAGGCTTACAAAAATTAAGATTATTTCACAAATTATTTTACTTACAATAGGGACCACAATAGGGATTTCTAATGTAAACTTATGAGTATGTATTACCACTTATTACCATAAATATTCAACCTTTGGACAACATAGTGATAAGTCACCGAAATATGTACTGGGCAATGAGAAATATTACAAGCAAAAGTCAAAAATAATTTATAATTGCTTGAATGAGTGCTATTACTTGAAAGTTTAAGATAACATGACCCCTGGAATAATCATACGAAGTCAATGTAATTGGAATTGTTTAAAGTTTGAAAATTGTTTTCCTGAAAAATTTAGAGTATCACTCTCTCTCTCTCTCTCTCTCTCTTATATATATATTTTCAGGGCAATATAATGATGAGCCCTTATTAAATATTTTGCTTAAAGAGTAATATGAAAGAATAAATAAAACTTAAAATTTATTTATCATATGGCAAGGAAGTATAACTAATGTATAGTACTACTAATAAGCTGAAATGGTGTTAGTATCGTTTATAATTAAGTGTTATTAGATAGATAGAGAGAGAGAGAGAGAGAGAGAGAGACAGGAGGAAGAGAGAGAGCCAAATAAGAAAACTTGAAAACTTATCTATTTTTTCAGAAGTAGCAATTTTTCTAAAAATAATGTACAGCTGTAACATTGGATTCATAAGTACATATATTTGGAGCATCATAGACAGATGTTCAATCTTTAAATCACTTTAATACGTTTAACACAATATCGTATATTTAAAAATGTTTAAGAATTAACTATCTAAAAGTCGACCATTGATTGATATATTACATCAGAACTAAATATTTAGTGATCCAGTTATTTTTTGATTCCTGTTTAAGAAATATTTATAAACTTTAATTAAGCTATAACCACAAACTGAAGAAGTTACTTTAGTGAGATTGTGTAGACACTTATTTGATTCTTATAGACCTTGGTTCAATGTTTCTTTACATTTGTTAGATTAAGTAACGCGAAAATATAAAATACCATCGGAAATAACATAACTTGTTGAATGATTACAGTAACTGAAAAAGGGAGGGAACAATCTCGAACACATATTTTGTTATAGCTACGCCCCAAACCAGCTACTTTTTATAAAACATATGCTGTAATCTATAATATTTCAATTTATCATACAAGCTTGTTTCCGTTTTTACATATTTTGCACTTTAATCTTCGAGAAATGATGAAAACATGTCACTAGAAAAACAGACTAGAGAGGAAAGACAAACATAAGATTTTACACAGGTTAAGTCAAATGAAATATTTGAAGGAAGGCTTTTAAAAGGGTTCAGGAAAATCCATCCAATTTAAATAAAAAAAAATTAAACTTGCATGTTGTCATATTTCTTATACAACGAATTTTTTGGCGTGCGGGGGCGTCCTTAGAATATGTCAAATTTCTTTAAGGATTGGACATTGTATGGAGACTACTTTTAAAAGTAACATAATTGCATTACTCTTAACAAAGTTAGAATTTGGCTACTTAATAAGTTATAAAAAATTAATTGATAAACATTTTTCAATTGTATTTTTAACTCTCAAGTATTCTTGAAATCACATGATTTGAGAATTCATAGTTCATATTTGTAATTATACAGTCTGTTGAGTTTGAAGTTGAAGTGTAGAGTCAAGTTTTAGATTCTCCAATGTATGATAATCTAAAGTATATTTGTTACGTTAGATACTGAAGGTAAATTATGTTGTTTACAATTGACGGATGGTTCTCCTGCCACCAGTCCTCGAGCCCTCGAATAATTTCGAACGACATAATTAAAATCTCAAGTTCAGTACAGAATCGTGACAGCCGTTACATTTTATCGAGAATCTTGTAAATTATAGATTGGGGAAGCTACTCCAATACGTAACATGAGGAGCCCATTAGTAATAAATATATATAGTACTGAAATTTAGCACACCTAAGGTAGTCCTAATATTATGCGAATTTTGTGTGCAAAGCCCGAAAATTAAAATTTAATCTAGAACATCTTTTAATTAATTTACTGGCATTTATTTATTATTTGTTTTACTTAGAATGGAAATAGTGTAAAGAGGTCACAGATTCTAAATTTATACTTTTAATTTCTGAGCACAAACAATTCCAGCGAAGCGAAATTTTTTTTTTTTTTTTTTGACAGGCGTTTATTTATTTTTATTCTTTAGTCCAAGTTTCTACCTTCGTAATCGTTTAAGATAGAGTAAAAATTTCAGCAAATTATAAATCAGCGAAAAGTTTTACACCAAATCAATACCTTAAATGTGATTTTCTTTAAATAAATAATTTTTCAATTATAACTTTTATATTTTCGCAATACGAATTTGGCTGCATTTGACGCAGATATTCATTACGAACACAAAAAATACTATTTGAGGTTTTGTCTTCGCGATCGTTAAAGATAGAGTGAAAATTTCAACGGATTTGAAATCTGTGGAAAATTTTACACCAGATCGATACATCAGGTAGTCCGAATTTCCTTTTTTAATGTTTTCAGTATCAGTAAGGACACGAAAAGAACTGTCACGTTCAACGCCGTGTTGGCCTCCTAGTATATTATATACAAATGCTACAAATACCAGACGTTAGATCTCAAGTCATTAGTCCATAAACTCTCCAATACAAGTACATAATACAACTATGTAATAATTTAACAACATAACTGAAACCTCAAGTGCAATGCACGTATCTGTGTTCAACCTTCATAGGTTGTCAAGACTCATAAATTGCTGATTGGGGAATCTATAACACCAATTTCTAACAAAGTGATCGAAACCTAGCAATCGAGTCCGATCAACAACATTTCAAGTCTCAGCTCATCCCTGTAGAACATCAGGAATAACAGAAGTATTTTTATTGAGCACAGCTCTGCTCTTATCCCTCTGTACGACCACGATCACTCTGTTTTAAAGTCCTTAATTTTAATTGATGTTATTGACCTTCATGAATGACAGGCTAAGAATGTCTTTTGAGGACTTGATTACCTTTTATTAACAAAAGGGGCACCTTTTACTGTCATAGCTGCCGTGTATAATAGGAGATGCAAAAGAGGCCCCCTAAAGATCATCAGAAATATTCCAATGTAAGTATGTGTAAAAACAATAGTGGATTTGATCTTTTTATTACAACATAATATTTTTAGAGCCAACGTGATTCATATACCATTCGAAGAAAACTTTCCAATTAAGGCCCGGTGCACACATCCGGTTTTTTTAACGTGCGGCACCGAAGCCCAACTATGCACACCTAACCGTGAAAAAGACGCAAGTACTTATTTCGCGCCATTTGCGATAAATATTCTATTGAAGAAAACGTGTTTATTTCGCTTACTTGGTGTATAAAAAGTATACATTGAAACAAAATAGGCGTTACTGGATACAAACCATTTATTAATTATTATTATATTCCATTTATTTATGAGAACAAGGTACTTCAAACCGGAGAAGCGTGTGCGGCGAGCTGCGGTACAAGTTGCACGCAAGTTGGACGTGCGACGCCGGAGGCATGTGTGCACAACTCCATTGGATCTAATGTATCTCAGACCGCATTTGCGTTGCGGCAGCGGCGCCGCACGTTGGAAAACCGGATGTGTGCAACGGGCCTAACATGTGTCGCACAACGATCAAAGTGTGTATTCCTTAGAGGATAGCTAATTTTTTTTTTTATAAACGCAAAATAACTTTATTTTAGTAAAACATCTTGAGACGCTTCTTCCTACATGGTACATTAAAGTTAACAACAAAAATACTTTATTCTCTAGATTATCAATACTTTATCTCAACCATCTGGAATATATCGATCGCTTTTAAAATAAGATGTATTTGGGTTCAACTTCCAGAACAGTTTACCTAGTTGAGAGATTACACAGTGCTGACAGTCAATCAAGTAAGTTTAACGAGTGAAGCATATGATTAAAGTAAATTTAAATAGGATCCACAAGGTGGGTAAAGAACGCCTCCACGAAGATCTCACGTAGAGGATTTGCGCTTCTGTACTTTATACTTGAACGGTGTGATAGATTTACTTTAATGGAAAGTGTTGAACTTCATTTCACGTCATTTATTTGCACACTTCATTAAACACAAAAGCTGAATTCATAAAACTTCATATCGTAGATTTTTCGGTCTTTTAAATTTCAAGGCAACATTAAACGAATTTAACAGTACATATTTTATTCATTTTTGAAAGTCACCAATTTCAACTTTGTGTTGCAATATTAACCAGTTAGAAGCTTATTATAACCTATGGGATAATAATTGCTTTATTTTTAGTTAAGGGGACACAAAGTGTCCTCTGAACAAGTATTTCTGATTTTAATTTGCAGCAAATGTGTTAGTATACTTTATTTAAGCAATATGAAATATACAACATAAAAAACACTTTAGGCTAGTTCCATGCGGGACTCACACTACAAGTGAGCTAAACTTGAATCTTAAAGCTACCATAAAAAATTATTATTACAATAAAATGAGATTTGCAACTTGTTTTACTTTAGTAAAGGTTTAATTTATAAATATAAGCTAGTAAATTTCATTTATCTTACTGGGTATTCTTTGTATATGGGTAAAACTGAGCTGTGACCTACACTACATGAAAGGGAAGTGATACTTTGATTAAGTGCAAAAACTCTTGTTTCTTCCTCTGTTGATTATCAAAAAATTTTGTTTTAAAATTATTGTTACTTCCAATAATTGTACTTTAATAGCAGATTATTACTAGATTAATTAAATATATAATTAATTTATAACATGACATTTTGTTTGTGACTCACACTACATGGCAAATGTGACCCACACTACACTTCACAAAATCATTTTTATTGACAATTGAAACACTAAGAAAACATACATTAGAAACATTTTTATTGACAGTTGAAACACTAAGAAAACATACATTAGAAACATTTTTCTTAAACTTGCATAATAAAATATAGAAAACATACTATCCCATATGTTTAAGTCATTGAACTTAACATTTAAAAATGTATAGTGCATTCGTTTATCAAATGCTGGTTCATTGTGTCTATTTACTAAATGATCACTAAAATCAATTTCAGATACGTCCTCTGTTTTAGGCCAAGCAAATTTTAAAGTGTCTTTATCAAAGCGCAAAAATTGAATTGTGAGTGTGATTGATATGAGCGCACTTCGTTCCATGTGGATATAAACTCTACTTTTGATTCCGGGTATTGCCAAATTCTAAAACATAAACTTTGTGTCCACTTTTGAATACAGAAGTTTGACCTATTAAGTACATAATTTTTAAGAACAAATGAATGAAAATCTAACTTCAAAATTCTTTGTTATGGTGTACTTTGGCATGGAATTAGCCTTTAACAAAAACAGTAATTTAGAAATTTGAGTTTTTATGAATATTCCAATATTCCAACTCCCAAACTCCGACAGTTTAAATTTTTTTCTTTGAGTGTTTCCAACAATTTTGAGCATTGTTCTGCAGGTACTTCTGCTATTTGCATTTATACAAATATTTGTATTGCAAACAGTATGAAAAACAGAATAAATACAATAATAATTGATTTTACTAGTTTTTGCAAATTACTTTTCTAAATATTTTATTACTTGCACAAATTTATTAAATACATCATAAAAATAACTTCAAAAGTTTAAAACCTCTACATTAGTTACAAAAAAGCCTTAGCATTTTAAGTACATTATAGTCATGAAAAACAGAAAAATGAGAAAAAGGACTAGTTTAAAAGTTAATTAATTTAACTCCTGACATCGAAACAAAAAATTTTAATAAACACGTTAAATAATATAACTGAAGCTGTGAAATTTTACACATGCTCTTTAAAGCTATTCTATTAATATAAAACAACCGACATTTTTGGTCGTTTTTAGTGTACTGTGCCGCCTTAAAATGATGTAATTGAAAAATTTATAATAAAACGTTTTTGTTTAAATGAACACAAATAATAGAGTCCAGTTTTTTATAAAAAAAACCGATGCTAATCCTAATAAAACAAATCACTCATGTATACTACAAATGCAACTGAGCTTAAGAAATTGATTATTATTCAGCGGAGGCTTTAAAAAGGAGATACCTTGGAAGTGTGGCCTTTAAATGGAATGCTCAGTTTTAGGTTTATATTTAATCTTTAAATGCATTTGAAAAACATAAGGCTAACCAAATCCATTCAAAATTATGAAAGGGTACGAATGTCTGTAAAATGAGTTACCTTAGATATACAATTCTAGAATAAAATGTATATTACTCAAAGGACTATTTGAGGTTTTCTATTCCTCAACCTCAATCCCACAAATTTAAACAAAAATTGGCGAAAAAGTATTGCAAGTTTTTTCATAGTTTTATTGTTAAAAGAAAAACACAAATGAAAAAAAATAATATATATATATTTTAAACTTAACGTATGCATATTTCTTTAACTTTTAATTTTTCAAACCTTTTAAACACTGCTTTTAATATCTTGCGGTATTTCATGTCATAAAGCTGTTTATGGCATAAATTGAAAGTTCATTCACATTTCATGCAACTTGCTAAACATGTTTTGTCCAAAAATTAAAAAAAAATATTAAATTTAAATTTTTTGAAATAATACATTTAAAAATTGAAAAAGGTATGACTTTGTATTGGTCTAATATGTGCTAAGTTTCAAGTCGGAGCCTCAAAAGCATTTAAATGTATTAATTATTTTGTTTTTAACTGAAACATTTGCATAGGGATCGATGAGCAATATGCAAATTATTCATACTTTGTTCACAGAGAGCAGCTCATAGCCCCTATTTAATTGTTAGTCAAATCTTTGTTTAGTCAATTTTCACCATAATATATTAATTAACTTAATGAAGTTTTCAAACATAAAATTTCAGCATGATGTAAGCATTCATAGTCCTAAAATATCAATTAATATCGATTTTTTATTCGTACCAGGTAAAAAAATGCGTGACTTGACTTTGGAATTATTTTCTATAAAAATTGTAGGTTGGAGCATGTCGATTAAAATCTGATTTCATGGGCTTTAAAATAAGCTTACGCTCAAGATCAGCTTTGTAGGAATAACACTGTACAACATGAAAAATGTCCTTTATATGAAAATATGTGTTTCTTGTACATTTTTGGCTGAGAGTAACGAATCTGTAATTATTTTTTGTTTACCACGCACCATTGTCCCAGAAATCCACCTTTTAGCTGGAAAAACAACTTACAGGCAATGTAAAGGAGCTCTCATTGACAGTGGTACCGTCCCCATTTGGCGACATTTTTGGCTATAAAATTCTTATCTACCCCTTCCCGAAGTTTTAAAACTCTCTCAAACAGACTCAGAATTACTGGGTTCTAGGCTTCAAAGTTGGAATCTATTAGAGGAAGGTGAAAAATAAGTTCATTTAGCAGATGACAAATCCTTTTTTAGACTATTTAGCTTAGAAAGAAGCATAGTATATTACTGTGATGTGAATGGCCTATTTCAGGCATTGGTATATGAACATAAGCCAGCAGAGTGGTACCTGTTTATTGACTCGTTCAAACGTAGTCTCAAAGCAGTGCTCCTCCATATAGGTAATGTTTGTTCGTCTGTTCCTGTAGCATATTCTACAAATACAAAGGAAACTTACGAAGTTATGAGTGCTATACTGAAGTTAATTGAGCACACTACATTCAAATGGCCATTTGTGGAGATTTTAAAGTCATTGGGATATTAACAGCCATGCAACAGGGATGCACTAAATTCTGCTGCTTTCTCTGCGAATGGGACAGCCGTGACAGAAAAAATCACTACATACGTAAACAGTGACCTCCAAGAAAAAATTTCATCCCTCTCTGGCACCAAAAACATAACTCTGCAGTCGATTACGAAAGTTTCGTCTGGATTATCAAGAGTGCCAACCAATGTGTTAAAGTACTTCTTGCCATTTATTTCACTTTCGTCTTAGGACGAACACCTTCTTACCATGAACTTGTTTGATCCGCAATACTTTGGCGTTCGCAAGATCAGACACGCGTGATCAAAGGGTTGATTCAGAGAGCAAAAAATGAAATAGTAATTTGATATTAAGTAATTTTAAAAAGTTGTATTTATGCAAAAAGTTGCATTTATGTTGCGGTTATAACTCACTTACAATACACCCCATGTAGGAGGAATTTTGGTTTTAGTACTTTACATGCAGCACAGAACGCTTATGCGGTTATAACTCACTTACAATACACCCCATGTAGGAGGAATTTTGGTTTTAGTACTTTACATGCAGCACAGAACGCATGAAAAAAAGTTGCTTTTGTTGCAAAAAGTTGCCTTAGTCATTAGGATATTAGCAGGAATGAAAAACAGGGATACACTAAATTCTGCTGCTTTCTTTGCGAATGGGACAGCCGTGACAGAAAAAAATCACTACATCCGTAAACAGTAACCTCAAAAAAAAATTTCATTCCTGGCAACCAAACATATCACATGGACCACTTGTGAATCTGCAATGCATCTTTCTTCCACTATTGCACATTAAACTTGGTTTGATGTAAGTATTTGTAAAAGCTCTGGACAGAAAAGGAGTGGCTTTCTTGCATCTTGGGAACAAATTCAAATATTTAAGTGAGGCAAAGGTAAAAGAAGGGGTTTTTATTGGCCCAAAAATTAAAGCAGTCTTTCACGACGAAGAGTTTGAAAATAAACTGTCAGAAGCAGAAAAAGCATCCCGGCTGGCATTCAAATCAGTGTGCTCATGTTTGCTTGGAAATGAGAAAGCTGAAAAGTATGAAGATCTTGTTGGTGACATGGTGAAATGCTTTCGTGTTATAGATTGCAATATGTCATTAAAACTACACTTTTTGAACTCAAATCTTGACTTCTTTCCTCAAATTAGTGATGAGCATAGGAAAGGTTTCACCAGAAAATCTCTATGTGTGAAAAGCGTTTCAGTGGACATAGAATGGAAATATGCTAGCTGAATATTGCTGGTCTGTTTTCAGGGACACACCAACAGATGCCTACAAGAGGAAATGACAAAAACATCATTTTAGAGTTTGTGTTTCCTATAATCAAGCCTCTGTTACATTTCTCTGTAACCAATTTGTATAAATAGAAGAAGTGGGTCTCGTACATAAACGGTACGTGATGGACCATTTTGGTTTTGTTATATGAATCAAGCACCTTTTGTTTATACAGAATCACATAGTTTCATATAAAATACAGAAAAACTGTTACAATTTGTTGTACAGTGTAATATATTGATGAATATGAGTAAAAGTCTGGAAAATTGATTTCACATTAGTGACTCCAAACTTCCATACTCATTATTCAGAAATGCTTAGACCAAATGTCGTGAAATTTGATATCTAGAGAAAACCTTTTGAGAAGATTGAAAATGTGGTTTCAGAATTGGGGTTGCTATTGAAAATTATAAGATACTAGCAAAATACCCGACCTTACTCGGTTTGAATTGGTTTACTCTAGATCGAAGACATGATCAAAATATTACACTACAAAATATTAATCACTTACACGTTTTTCGTAGAATAAAAGTAATATTTTAAGAGCTTTCCGCATCTTTAAAATTTTTACAAACTACTTTGGACGCAAATCCTACACATGCATATCCTTTCATATTATACATTTCACATACATCGTACCCTTGATGTATGGCAACGCTATAAAATGACGAAAGGTGACATTAAAGTAACTATTACAAAAGACGATTTAGTGGGAGATTTGGAATTAATTTTCTTATGTTCTTTCATGATTAACTCAATTAATAAAAACGATAATTTACGGCGAGTGCTCTCGTACTCAAAGTCCACAAAACAATATTTTTTTACTTGTGGCACTCCTGCAACCGGCATGCGACATTGTGGAATTTCACATTCTTCTGTCATTGTGACAAATAATTTTTTAATGATTGAGAGGTTCTAGTTTGGATTTTTGAGACATTATTATTTTTCAAAAACGGCATTTTTCTTTCAATAATGGCATAATTACACTTAAATTTGCTTTATTCTGACTTACCAGCCACTTTACGGTAAATACTTTGTAGTGGTGTTGCGTATGATAAATACGAAACTCAATTTATTAACATAATTTATTTAAAACAGAAAGCAAAAGAAAACAGCAAATTAAAAAGAAATAAAAGGTGTCGGGAAAAAGTTTTTCTAAAGGTATTAATTTGTGATTCCTTTTTACCCCTTGATCTCGCAGTTGCCACAACGTACAACTAAAAAGCACAGAGAATTTAGAAATGCGAAATTAATTCAGAGAGAAAGGAACAAAAAATACTACTGCACGTGATCAACCAACACGAGATTCCGTTTCATTCCCGTTCGTTGAAAAAAATCGTCTGTCCCAAATATTCGGAAATCGTTTACATTGCGCAAAGAACAAAAATAATACTCGAAATAAATAAAGTACAAGACTTGAAATTCCATAAAAAAATATTTTTTTTGAAGAATAATCGCTTTTTTAGCAGTACTGGCAAAGCAAACAAAGTAATCGTAATACTCAATCTATATTCCAATTTTTCCCAAACTACAAAATTATTGTTGATTTAAGTATACTTATTCAGGTGTTTTAGCATGAAAAGCATTTAAATATAACAATAAGGAAATTTTTAATATTACATTCACTAAATTAATAGATAATGTATAAAATAAAACACATTGCAATCAAATATCTGTAATAAAATTTATGCGATGCCTATACAAACACACAAACACAAAATCGAACGTAGAACAGAAAGACGGACAGGCAGACTTTAGCAACCATGTTCACTCAATAAATGAAGATAAGTACTTATACAAATTTCCTTGGACATATATTGAACCGTGTAGACGTGTATAGGGCACATACAATACAATACAATACAATACAATACAATACAGACAGACAGACAGATACCAAACACCAATTTCTTATTTATCCATAAGATGATTTGAGACTCTGAAAATTTCTTTTCCATTGAATACAACTAAGTTATTTTGCAATTTTAAAACACTTGAACGTGCGCATTAAAAAAAAAAGGTCTTAATAAAAGGTGATGATAAAATTTTCATATTTTGTGAGTTAGGCCTCTCTTGCTCTGACAGCTTCATATGTACAAATCAGAAGATTACAAACGGAATTTCTATCTACACGGGTAATACCTACTATGTGGTAACGAAGACAACAAACCCATAAAATCTTAGCCCTAATGATAAAACACGTGTGTACAATTTGAAATCTAGTTAAAAAACACCTGTTCTCCAGGATGATAAAGGGTAAAGGAGAGAAATTAGTTGAATTGCATGTGGAATTTGCGTAATGTTAAAAGGGTTGTGACATTCTTTGCTACTGTGTGGGATTTGTTCATTACCCACTATCCCGACGTGGTCTGGTATTTAGAAAAGAAGATGCTAAAGCTTCGCCGTGTGAAGTGGCAATGAATCTATATAAATACGTATGCAGCGTTTGTTTTTGTACATTGAATATTTTGACCCATTTCAAGTTTTCTATCCATTTTGGACCCTTCTGATGCCAAATCAACCTCTTGCGCGTTTGGTGTCTATCTGTCCATCTGTCTATCTGTCCATCTGTCTATCTGTTTGTCTGTCCATTTGTCTGTATGTGTACGCCGTATAGACGTCAACAAGGTTTAATATATTTTCAGAAAACTTTGCATACTGTTAGTACTCATCTTCATTTAGTTAGTCCGTCTTTCAGTTCAATGTTCGATTTTGTGTTGGTGTGTTTGTAAAGGCATCACATGAATTTTTCTCCAGGTACTTGATTATAGTGTACATTATTTTATACATCATACGTATAAATAGTTTAGTGAATGCAATATTAAACTTTTCTTTATTTTTATATTTCGATAAGTTTCATGTTAAAATTGAGTATTACGATTACTTGGATTGCTTTACCGGTACTGCTAAAAAGCAATTATTTTTCCAAAAATTATTATTTTTTTAAATGGAATTTCAGCTTTGATACTTCATTTATTTCGAGTCTTATTTCTTTTCTTTGCGCAATGTAAACGATTTCCGAATATTTGGGACAGACGATATTTTTTAATTAACGGGAATAAAACTGAAAATCGTATTGAGTGATCGCGTGCAGTGATATTTTCTGTTTCTTTCGCTCTGAATTATTTTCGCATTTGTAAATTTTGTGCACTTTTTAGTTGTAAGTGGCAACTGTGCAAGATCAAGAGATAAAAAAAAAGAACCACAAAGTAATATCATTCAAACAACTTTTTCCCGAACACTTTTAATTTGTTTTATTTCGCTGTTTTCATTTCTTTTCTGTTTTAAATATTTGTTGTATTTCCTTTTCATCACACGCAACACCCCCAATTTAAGTATTCTACTTAAATTGATAGGTAAGTCAGAATGAAGCAAATTTTATGTGTAATTATGCCGTTATTGAAGGAATAATAATGTTAAAAAGAAACGAACTAAAACTTTTCAAACATTAAAAAATTCTTTGTCATAATAACATGAGAAGATGGTGAAATTAGACAATGTCACATGCCTGATGCAAGAGTGCCGAAAGTAAAAATGTTTGTTTTGTTGGCTATGAGTGCTAGAGCACTCGCCGCAAATTCGTCAGTTTTATTAATTGAGTTGAACATGGAAAACCAAATCTTCGTCAAAATCGCATTTGTAGCATTAACCTTAGTGTCATCTTTCGTCATTTTGTAGCTTTGTCATACAGCAAGGGTGCGATATATGTGAAATGTATTACATGAATGAACACATGCATTACACGAATGAAAACATGTGTTACATGAATGAAATGAATTACATGGATATGCATTTGTAGGATTTGTGTCCAAAGTAAGTTGTAGAAAATATAAAGATACGGTGAAAGGTGCTAAAATATTATTTTATTCTACGAAAGACATAAGTCATTATATATTTTGATCATCTCTTAAATGTAGAGTTAACCTATTCAAACCGAATAAGGTCGGATATTTTGTTACAATTTAATAAATCAAAAGATAGAGAATCCTGAAAATAGTCGGACGTTAATAATTCCAGAGCACATACTGTGTCTGAACAGGTTATATTGGCGTATTCCTAGATTGGAAATAAATTTTAATGCTTTACACATAGCGAACATTTTGGCAGTGAATATGGATACACTACATGGTGATAAATAGCTAACAGTAGTGAAACCACAGAGAAAGGCACAGCCGACATGGCTAAAAGATTTAGATCCATCTGTGTAAATCGCTGTTTTAATTCCCTTTTTATATTGAATTGTAGTGCTTTATTTGATGTAGAAATTGAAAATGAAATGTATCTCGAATTTTATTTTATAAATGTTTTCTTTAACATAAACCTTCTCAATTTTTGCCTGCATTTGTTGAATGGGTTTCTTCTATGTCACACCACACAGAAAATGAATAATTTTTAACCCGATTCCCTACAAATGTTTAAAAACTTGACTAATTTGTTGCCCAGCCATATATAAGAAATTCTGGAAGTTTTTGACTTTCAATTTGCTATAGGTTTTCATGTATATTACTTTTAAGTTTGAAAAATTGGGCAACATTTCGTGATTTTAGATTTATTAAATCTACTGTACCTCTGTACTTGATTGTCTACTCATGCTGAACAAAACGTTTTTACGTAGAAAAATGTAAAACCTTTTTAATGTCATATCACATGACTTTTTAAGGGATCTTTTAATTTCAAGGTCACTTAATTTAACCTTTGACATACAATTACAAAAAATTGTGTTTTTCATGTTTTCTAAAAAAATATATGCTAAGGTAAACTATCTTTGCTTTCTGAAAGTTGAATAGCAGGACACGCATTTTCATAGCTAAAAATATTCGGATTGGACAAATAAAATCAATACCCTTAAACACCAAATTTTTTTGAAACTCATAGTCAAAGTCAAATCTAGTAACCTTAAAATCAGAAAGGTCAATCATGTAATGTATAATGTAATAAAACATCAAAAAGTTATTATTTTTTCTATAAAACAAGCCTTCATTCATCTCGATTGGATAAATAGATCCAAATATACAATTATTTATGAGTATTGATTTCATAATTCTATTTACATGGAATTTTTTTAACTATTAGCCAAAGATAGTGTTCAGTTTTTTAGAAGAAAATTAAAAAATACACTTTTTGTATTTGTAGGTCAAAGGTAATATTGGATAACTTTGAAATTAAAAGAACACTTAAGAAGTCATGTGATACGTCTTGTGAAAGGTTATAGATTTTTCTACACAATAAAATCTCTTTCAGTATGATTGGACAATTAGGTCCAGAGGTAAAGTAGATTTAATAAGGCTAAAATCATGAAAAGTTCATGAACCAATTTTTAAAACTTAAAAAAATTAATATCATCAAAAACTATTGCAAGTCGGAGGTTAAAAACTTCCAGAATGTCTTACTTATAACTGGGCAACAAATTAGCCAAGTTTAAAAAAAATTGGAGGGAGTCGGGTCGAAAATTATTATTTTTTGAGTGGTGTGATATGGAATGGGGCCATATAAGAAATGCGATCAAAAATTGAGAAGGTTTTTGTTAAAGTAAACAAACATCTATAACATAAAGTTCGAGAAACAATTATTTTTATATTTTTACAAATCATCATCATCAAATAAAGAAATGCAATTTAAAATAAAAGGGATAATAAAACAACGATTTACATAGATGGATCTAAATCTATTAGCCATGTTGTCTGTGCCTTCACCTGCGGTTCCACCACAGTTAGGTATTCCTCACCTCTTGTTGTATCCATATTCACTGTCAATTAAATGTTCAATGTTGTATCCATATTCAAAATTAAAATTAAATTATATGAAAAACTATTACAAATTGGAAGCTAAAAATTTCCACAGAGTTCCTTATAGTATATGGCTGGCCGACAAATTAGTCGAGTTTAATAGAATCGGAGGGGGCCAGATTATGGACTGCGATCGACATGAAATAACCAATATAATTTGTTTTACCATTCGCAATGCTATTTTTAACTCCCCCCTCGTACCAATCCAGCAAATCAAAGTTTACACAGCAGCTTCCCACAACAGCAAGGAAGCAATAATAAAATCATTTCTAGACAGTCCTATGAAATACTTTGTTAAACCGACTGACTGTCAAAACCTTCGACACAGCTTCGGAAATACAGACAAAGTCAAACACAGATGATATATAAGGAAATATTTGTCACTTTCTTGAAAAATAATATGCACGTAAGAATGCTGTTATTATCATTCATTTTAACTTATTTTTGCAACAAAACTCCTCGGTTCTTTGGTTACTAAATTTGAACCATAAACATGTCATAATGCAGTGAAGGCTGTCATTATTCAACTATATACAGTAGAAGCAAATGTTAGATTTATGGGGATTTTAAACACCAAAAAGTTTGAAGCAGTCTTCAAACTTCATGGTGTTTAAAACTCCCATAAATTCCTACCGGTATCTATCTTTCCACTTCGCTCAAGCAAGACATAAAGATTGCGACAGTTTATTATTTCAAAATTTTCAAGTAAGAAACATGAGTTCTCTTTCGAATTTCCAAAGAACATTGTGTCAAGGAAAATGTAATAAGCTGACAGGTTAAAGCCTTCTTGAGAATTTAAATCTTTTTAGAAAATTGGGCTACAAAATCTTTAGCAAGTCCATAAGGGTGAACTAGAGCTTGAAGATTTCATATTGAGAGCATGTATTGAGAAAAATGTATACTTTTACGACCGGAAAGCAATCAGGGATGATTTAAAAATTGAGAACCGTAGTTGTTTTTACAATAAGTTGTTAAAGGAAGTTAAGGTACCTACACTAGGAATCACAATTTGAGTGTACGGATATTGTTCTTGAGCAGATTTACTCTTTTCATTACAAAGTAAAAACCCTTTTATATTTTGTTCAATTACCAATTTATATAATACAAGAAAATACTGAAAAGTAATAATGGGTACAAAAGTACAATAAATACCATCTTGAGAAGAGTGTAGTTTATTTTAAAACAAAATTGGGGGGTGGGGACTTTGCTATAGTGATTCCACAACGTCACACTTTATATTTTTGTGTGCTAATTCAAATATTCAAAAATACCGTGTTCAATGAAGAAAAATATGGAATACCTTTGATTATTTGAATATTATGTGCTATTATCATATAGGGTTGCGGTATCCCAGTTGGAAGAGCATTTTTGGTTGGAGAGCAGAATTTGCAACCGGAGGGTTGTAATTTAATACTCGGTACAGCAAAAGACCGTCATGTGCATGTTGCTGGTGCACGTTAAATCTGTCGTGGCCTTAAATTTCCTCATATTGGCGTAATGTGAAAGTTTGGAGAGTGGGTACCAGATAAGGTGTTGACCTCGTCATCTTAGCATGGTTCAAAATTAATTGGCATTGTTCTTGTATGTTTCCATCAGGGATTAAATCCGGACTGTCACCAATAGTCCATTGTGTTGCTCCAGCGTGACGTTAATTAACTACCTAACTACCTACCATATGCTAAAAGTGAAGCCAAGTCCCTTAAGCAGTTTGCCTTACAAGTAATTCCATACTCCTATAAATATTTAGTATTGTAATACGTAGAATAATACATTTACATGTACGGGAATTGAATACCAACAAATCAATATTAAACTCTTTCTATTCGTACTATTTAAATACGCAATGCGTCTTTCCATAAAATATCGGAGATGATCTACAATATTTGGATTTTTTTACACGTCTGGAATAGTTTTCGAAAAAAGTGCATTAATTCCCAATTTTTATAGTTATGAGTGTTGTAAGCAGTCATCTCTTAGCGTATAGTAACTTTACTATACTTATACATCACACTTTTAACTGTAGCTATCTACGTTTCACATCTATGTGGATGTGTAAGGACTTTACTATGGTTGCACATTATCTACATTGATTAATGATTACATCACTTAAAATATTTTTTATCCAGAAACCCTTCGATATGTGCATTATCTATATTGATTAATGATTGCAGCATTTAAAATATTTTTTTATCCAGAAACTCTTCGAGATGCAAGCAGAGAGACCTCTATTTCATTTCTTACACAGTAGTTTCAGTTTTCCTGGAAATGTCAGTAGCAAACCCTGATCAATCCAATACCAATCTCTAGAGATATGGTTAGCATGCACTCGCAGCAACAAATGATGATTAGGAAGGAAAAGACCGAGGAAACCACTTGGCTTTTAATCTATCTGATTTCATAAGGGAACAATCAATGGTTGTGGTGGTAAGCGTGTAGATTTTCCTCGGGGACACGAAATTTGAATTTAGCCTTTGAATTGATGTTGATCTTATTTCCTGAACGCATTTTCAGTAATGGTTCCTGTGCTCCAAAATACCAAATTCGAAAAGTACTTAGATAATCTACTACTGAAGAAATATAGACCATTTCAATTTAATATAACTGACCTTTGAACCGAGGGGATCATTTCCCTATTATCTGCAACAACCTGCTGTGTTGCTCCAGAGTGATGTAAATTCAACCAACCAACTATGTATAAGAACTGAATAGCTTCTTTCTCTTTCCCATACTGCTTCAGTCTACGTTTATCGCGGTGGCTACGGCCCTGGCCCTTTTTTTGACCCACTTTTAGTAGCGAGTTATGGCAGGTTAAGGCAACTTATTTGTATCATGGGATTTCGTTTTTTAAGACAATTTCGGCAAGCGGAAAGTTTAAATTTTTATTTTGAATATTCTAGAAAGTTCGTTGTTAAACTGTGATTTTATTAGTTCTTTTGAAATTTTCTCTTTGATCCCATTGTCTTTTAAATTTTAAACTATCCTTTGATTTTATTGTTTCTTTTTAATATTTTTCTTTGATTTCATTTAATTCACGGTACAGTGCTGTTGTCTCAGGCTGTATATATATATATATATATATATATATATATATATATATATATATATATATATATATATATATATATATATATATATATATATATATATATATATATTATATATATACTGTGTTTCTGAAGCTTGTTACTTTCGTTGTAAAGAGAAAAATGTTTTGAAATAATTTTTTCTTGACGACATTAGAAGTGCTCTAAAAAAAGAAAGCATCAATGCCATTGCCACCGCGAAAAACGTAGACTGAAGCTGTGACCTCTTTCTTATACTGTAGTGATTTGGAAGCTTAGAAAGTGGGCTCATTCGTCTGATCTTTGTTCAAAATTACGATGTGTCTCGGATCTTTTAAGGATTTATCTCAGATGATCGCCAATAAACCGTTGTGTTACTTCAATGTGATGTTAATTCTACTACCTTCCTACCCACCTATATCAGAAAACGGAATTCTACATTCACGCGTGTTGTTATATAAGATTTTTTTAGGAAAGTTGTTTGAAATGTATACATGCTTTTCATAAAAAACGCATGTTTTTAGCAATATTGGACATAAAAAATAATTTCTTTCGATATTAAATTCATACGAGATGGTTCATCAATAATCTTACATAAACTCATTTCATCAGGTAAAAGGTACTTCACCAAAATATGAGGTTTGTTTATACAAGGATTGGTTGAATCTTATGACGTGAGGGCCCATATTTGGCTAAGCATAAGACAGACAACGTCAAGTTATGGGCATACAAATACAATGAAAGTTTAATTGACATGAAAGAGATTACAGTCAGGGAATCGAACCAATGCCGTCTTTTACTTGGGTAGTCTCATCTTCAACCATTCTATTGGCATCGTCGTGTATTTCATCGATATTGTGAGGAAAAGTTGTATATGCTCAGGATGCGCGCGTTTAAATTGATATAAAAATCTATAAATAATAACTTCTCATCGAACTGTAACATTTTATGGGGTTTAAATTAATGGGGTTGTTTTCAATTTGGCGATCGAGATAAATATTTCTCCCCTATATCGAGCAATAAACTCTGAACTCTACACAATAGTGAAAAATCACATGATGCAAGGGACTTGGGTACAGCTGCAGTCTACGTTTATAGATGTGACAATGGCCTTAGCGATTTTTTTTGGCGCACTTCTAGTAGCGAGTTATAGTGGGTTAAAGTAACCCATCTGCATTTACGGTTATTGCTGTTTTCATGGCAACCTCGGAAAACGCACGGAAAGTTTACATTTTCATTTTGATCATTCCAGAAAGTTCTTTCAAAATCCGTTAAAGTCGTTTGATTTCATTGGTTCGTTCGAATTTTTTTTGATTCCATTGGTTATTTTAATTTTAAAATATCCTTTGATTGCATTGGTCCTTTTAATTTTTTCCCTCTGATTTCATTGGTTAATTTAATTGTTTTTCGCCATTTTTTTTAATTTAAATTGTTTTTACGGTACAGTTTTGACGTATCAAGTTGTATTATTTCTTGCATTCCATTAAAACTAATTACTTTCTTTTGTAAGAAAGTTTCAGTTTAAGCTCATTACTTTTTGTGGACGTTTAAAAAAAATATTTTTCCAAAAGTACACAAATGTGTTTTGGAGCAATTGTGTTTTCCGTTGTAAAAAAAAAAAAAAAAAATCAACTTAGGCTTATTACTTTTTGTGAAAGTTTATAAAAAAATATATTTTTTAAAACGTTCTTAAATGTGTTTTGAAGCTTTCATCTTCCGTTGTTAAAAGAAATATATTTGGGAAGGAAACATATTTTTGAAATAATTCTTTCCTTGGCAACTTTAAAAATGCGCCAAAAGAAAAAAAAAAAAAATCGCCAATACCATTGCCACCGTTATAAACGTAGACTGTAGCTGTACTTGCAAATATTTTCTTCTTTTTTTGTACCATCTTAATTTTATTACTCTCAGGTAAATGTAATCCGTCAGAAGTTTCTTGTAAATAAGCATCTAACATCCAATATTTTTTTGAATACACAGGTTGCTAGACCAACAGTCAAACCCCATGAGCCACAGCGGCTTTTGTTTAGACGAGTAATCTGTGCATGCTTGGTACTATAAACTAGTTTCCATAGTATGAAGAATGCGGCGTGTATGTCATTTAAAAGTGGGTTGCTTAGGTTTTATCTATAGTTTAAAAAATGGATATAAATACAAGCACCTTTTTAAAATTACTTACCAATTTCTTTCTGTACTTTTGTTTGCACCGTTTATTGATTATTACCACTCAAATTATACCAATGCTTCTTATCCTCCTGCTTAGTGTAGAGTTTTCAAAAATTGGATGAGTGCTTGTACATCCCAGCAATCATCCAGATCTAAGCGTCGTCGTTAAACTTCCTGCGTTCATTATCAGAAGCACAAGGCTGTAATCTTCTAGTCTTTTTAAGCGATTCTTGTTATTGATTTTTGGTCTCAATCTCTATGGCGGAGTTGCTTTTGTTTTAAACTATCTTTTGTCTCTAAATACTCAACGTCTTTCGTGTCAGACTTTTCTTATGATCTCTGAGTTTGCTTAAAATTCGGAGTTTGTTAACATTCCTTCAAATTTTGGTGTGTTTAATCACGAATTCTCGTTCAACCAATTAGCTCTGCAAAACAAGTAAAAGAAACTGCAAATTCTCTCTTAACAATAGGCTCTACATAGCAAGTTAGAGAAATTGCGAATTCTCTTCCAACAATTAAATCTTTAAAACAAGTAAAAATTTTAAAATTTCCTTTCAATAATTAGTTTTAAAAACACGTAAAATATATAACTACTCAACAATAGGTAGATAAAACATCTAAATGAAATTCCCCTCCAACAATAAGTTGTAGAAAACAAATAAAAGGAATTCTGAATTTCCTTTCAACAATAATTTCTAGAAAACAAGAGTAAAAAATTCCCTTTCAATAACAGATTCTTCAAAATGAGTAAAAGTAATTCTCTTTCAACAAAAGATTCACAAAACAAGTAAAAGAAACTACGAAATCTCTTACAACAATAGGTTCTACCAAAAAACCCCTTCATTTTCCGTTTCATTATTTATTGCTGAGTTACTAAATTTCGATCGTCATCTGACCGTGATTCGAAATTATGTGGTGCTGTCCTCGGATCTTTCACTTAAGAGATTGATCCAGGACCGTCGTCAATAACCCGTTGTGTTGCTCTAGTACGACGTTAATTAAAAAATTATCAAAAAGTACCAAATTAATTACTAAATTTTGAGATAATTTTAGTAGGAAGAAAAATAATTTACCATCAGATCCCAAATATCTGTGCTTTTTTAATAAAAATAATTGTTTTTTGAGGCCTAAAAATTCAATATTTGTTTAGACACTTGTCTTATAGAAATTTTTTATCATCAAGTGTATTCTAATCTTGACCAAGACTATAGTATTATGTATCGAAGTCTTGTATTATGTGGCCTAGCCACTCATGTCCAAAAGTTCAGCATAAGTGCTGTTTATGTGAATATTTGAGAAAATATGCATTGGACTGTATAGAAAAGTGGTATGCGGGTGTAATAGGGTTATAGAAGACGAAAACAATGCAAATCAAGGATAATAATGATTATCCAAAGAAAAGGGTTTAAACGAAACAGGTTCATAATACGAGTGTCAACTTTAGTGAAACAGAGAATGTTTATAAAACAATGTGATACTGAAGTTTAATACGCTGAGTGGGAACTTCTGGTATCCACTCATGTTGTACAACGATTTACTATACTTTAGATGAGGGTATGGATGAGTTGTGTGCTCAAAGAGTTCCAAGCCACGAGGAGAGCAGTTTTCAATTCAGGAATGGAGCTTGGTGGGTCGCGGAGGGCTGCAATATGTCACCCGAGCATACACCTCACATGCTTAACAGGATTTAGATAAGAAGATTTGGAAGGCCACTGCATATGCGATGTATATCTTCACTTTGGAGGAAGGCGTCGACCAGGGCTGCACGGTGAGTAGGTACTTTATCTTATATGAAACCAGGACCAATAGCACCTTAAAACAGGCCAACGGTAGGCAGAGGACTTCGTCTCTGCATCTTTGACTGGTAACAAACCCCTTGTAAAAGATGTGGAGGTGTGTGCGGCCGTTCACCATGATCCCTGCCCAGACCATGACTCGCCTCGAAGGAAAACGATGCCTTTCCGAGATGTTTGTTCCCGGATGAAAACGCGTTCCACGTTCTCTCCAAATCACACTACGACGATAATACGTTTGCACACTAAATCTAGACTCGTCACTGAACATGACATTGCCCCCTCTGATGTCAAGGCCACTGCCGATGTTCCACACTCTACTGTTTCTGTGCAGACATCAGAGATTCCAGCGTCTGTGTGCAAACTGCTGGTCGTCTGTCATAGAAACCAACGTGTCTAAGTCTCCTATAAACAGTGTGTCTTGAAAATAGGACTCCTCTCAGGACTGACACGTTGGGTTGGCGTGGAAGTTTGGAGAGTGGGGTGTCAGCTCAGGTGTTGCTTCGTCATCTGACCGTGGTTCAAAATTACGAAGTGTTGTCCTCGGATCTTTCCCTTAAGGGACTGATCCCGGACCGTCGTCAATAGCCCGTTGTGTTGCTCTAGTACGACGTTAACTAAAAATTACCATTACCATTACCTCTCAGGACTGAACCCAGCTGTTTGGCAGAAAGGTTTATCTGACGTCACGCAGTTATCGGTCTTGCCGATCGGTTGTTATTCTTGGTCGACTGGTTGTTGTGTAACATCTCCAGTGATTTGAAACCTCTGCCACAGTCTGGAGATCACACATTGAGGTACACCCGTCAAAAAAAAAAAAACAACACTCCCCTTATCGCAATTGCACAATTTACATCACAGAACAAAACGGAAGGTTGCAATCGATAGAGGTGAATGTTTTCAACAAATATAAATATTTAAAATTTGTCTAATGGGTCGTAACTCATCCCAATCGATTGTTACCATCCGTTATGTTCTGCGATGTAAATTGTGCAATTGCGATCGGGTGAGTCATGCTTTTTTTGACGGGTGTACATTCAAAATTCGAGATGCTTCGGTTTGGGATCGACCGAATTTTAGCATTCCAATAATTCGTCCCTTCACAAACATGTCCAGTTAGCATCTTTGTGACATCTTTCGTCCTTATTGATAATTAACAACGTTCCGTACCACATCAATTGCTAAATTTATGTCTAAACTGGTCATGCCGCTCGATGTCGTTTATACTCGTTCTGACGCGCGTCGGTACTTTGCATATGCACAATGTTTTACCTTCGTCCCACGATTCTCCACACGTGATTTTGAACAATTGCTTCCATGTTTACTCCAATGTTTTCACATTTTACAAATTATGCTTACGTTTTGAACATGATTGTACCTGTTAACTCATAGCTATTATTAGCTCGTTGAGTCTCATTAAAAATGCTATTAAAGAGAGTACACTGATAAGTGATACACTGCAGGATTAATCACACTGACGGAAATGGTCTCCGGAGAAGAAATTGTTGATAAAATGACATTAGGCCTGATGGTGCCACGTCATTGATGTGTCGGAATTAATGTTTGGGCCTTCCGCCTCTAACTCTCGGAAGTACCAGCACAACTATTCCCTACCAGCAATCAGTTACTTGATGGTACCTATGTTCAGCTGTTTATTGCTCAACTGGCAATAAACATCTCAGGAACAAGAAAATATTATTTATTTAAATATAACAACCAACAACGATAAATATTAAAAAACAAATTGTTTAATGTAACTGAATTTGAACTTTCACAGCTTGGACAGCGTGCGTTCATGCGTGAATTCGCTTAAAGATGTTGCCCCACTAGCATTTAACTGGCTAAACCATAAAGATAGATACTAAATTAAGCTTGTTTTTTTCTATAATTTCTGTCTTAATAAGAACTCTCTCTCTATACATCTTTGGTTGCTCTTGAAAGCTTCGAATATTTCGTATTGTACTCAGTAGCATTTTATGATAATTTCACAATAGTTTCTTATCATCTTCGATCTTTCTGTTATTGTCACCGTCATTTATTTTAGTGGAACACCGGGCACATAGGGTGAGTCAAAATACATGTGCCCGTTGTGTGTTTAAATTTATAAAAAAATTTAGAAATATTTATTTGTCATCTGAATGCAACATTAATGGGTTTTTCTAATATGTGGCAGTCGGGAGAAATACTTCTCCATTTTGAGCAATTACCTACATGATAACTCTGAATCTTACGTCGGAGTGTAAACCATATTAACACTGCACAAGAACTTGCATTTTTCTATTGTATACGTGTACTTTTAACTGTTTTAGTTTTCTTACCCTCAAAAGCAGATGTTATACGTTAAATGTATAATGTAAATAAATGTTTTATTTTCAAGAAACAGTGGTCATTAATTTATACAGTTAGAAAGGAATCTTAACTCTTCTCCCACAAAATGTTGTGCTATTTTAACGTTTTGTATTTGGAAAGAACAGAATTGCTGATCCACCAAATGATGTAATAAATTTTAGTGTTCACAAATGCAATTCATGAAATGGAAAGTTTGGGTAACACTTGTTTTGTGAATTTTAAACTCTTACGAAAACTATTTTATAGGTCGTAAAGAAAAAGTTTTTGATTTAGGTAGAATACTATAAATGTCTTAATTTTGGTGCTTTTGTATTTACATAAATAAATCCGTCATATTTGATTGTGTTGAAAGCCGTTCTTCAAAATACTAATGGTTTCAGTAAGTCCTAAGAGACTTAATTGCCTTCTTGTGTGTCGTTAAAATTTTGTTTCCATCTTGTCCCCAAAAACAGTTTGATAAAGCGGCATTTCTAAATGGTGGGACTATATTTTTGTTTTCTGTCTATACTTTTGTTGGCTGTTTTTAATTTCTTTGACTATGATTGTTTCTTGTTTCGTAGATGAAATATTTTCATTTTTCTTTTTATTTTCGATATTATTTGAGTTTTTTTTTTTTGGGGGGGGGGACTTGTGTTTATCTCTTTGGCTAACACAAGTACAGAAAAAACTCATTTTATATTTCCAAATTAGAGTTTAGAAATTTTCTAAAATCGGTCTAGTTACCAATACTAGAACACCAAACAAAGTTTGATATATTATACAACGCTGATTTTATTTATTTTATCATACCTATTCTACTTCTTCTGTTATGCTTTTCTCTGTTTCTCTTTTAACCAAATAAACCTTTGCATTTTTCTTTTTTCGAACTTTTGTAATTATTTCTGTGTGGCAGCATTATTATAATTAATTATAATAGTTTCATAAAATTGTGTTTTTTTGGGTTATTTTTCACAATTAAATGTTTTTAATGTTATTACCGGAAAATGCGCTAATTTGATTTCGTCAGAATTACTTTTGTTTGATCTCTAATGCTGTCTTGAAATACCCTAAGAACTGAAAAAAATAAATAAATGATCCAGTATCTAGAAGAGATTAAACATTTTCATCCAACAATTCAATTTTCATTTCAGAGATTCAGTGCACGAATTTTATATCGTGATAAAATTTATGTTTTCTGTTTTGCCCTCAACAAATGCTATACCAATTTTAATATTAAGAGTTCTCACCCATTTCTATTTAATCATCTCTTTTATAAATATACCACGAACCTTTTACACCTCGTAGTTTGTATTTTTGAATGATTAAATTTTATTCAAGTCCTTGCGTTTCCCATGCCTGATTTCAGAGGAATCTAAAATTCTATTTTTTAAAATTTACTCCTTTACAGAAAATTTGGTTTTATTCTTGTGAAAACGTAAATTTAAGCCTACGAAAAAATCCTGCAAAAAAAGTTTGTAGATCCTTTCATAGATGTGTCCTTTTAACCACGGACATCCTCAATAGCACATACATTGAAGAGTTCTAATGCAACGTTCTTATCATTCGTTGCAATTCAAACTTACTTTTTAGAGGGGTGACAGCTTAGATGTTGACCTCGTCATCTGATTGTGGTTCAAAATTACAAGACGTTGTCATTGGATCTTTCCCTTAGAGATCGATCCTGGACCATCACCAATAGCCCTTTGTGAAAAACCAGTGCAACGTCAATTAAACACTACCAATGCGCTTTATAAAGAATTAAAGTGACTGCATAGAATAATGCTAGACTATTTTAACCGCACAAAAAAATTATTTGTAATCCTAAATTCAGTTTTCAAATCACACGGCCCTCTTTAATGAATATGAAATTATCAAGAAAAGTTAACAAAAATGTTTTTAAGAAAAGGAGTTCTGCAAGGAATTCCAGAAGAAAAACAATTTGGTTCTAGAACATTTATGATTCACGGAATTCGTAATATTATGTAGAGTGGATTAAATGTGTTAAAATGTATTTACGTAAAAATTTGTCAATAGTTTCTGCATATGTTGATTGCAATATGATAATTTCCAGACATTAAAGTTATATTTGCATTTTCCTACGAGAAAAAGTACATATTTATACATATCAATACATATTAATACATATCAATACATATTAATACATATCAATACATATTAATACATATCAATACATATTAATACATATCAATACATATTAATACATATCAATACATATTAATACATATCAATACATATTAATACATATCAATACATATTAATACATATCAAAACAGTACAAAATGTGATCACTTAGCTAATAACTTTGCTATTGTAAATCATACGAAAACACATTGATCTAGATTTTATATTTAGATTTTAATAAGCGTATTGTATTTTTATTTTCTGTCTAAATTGTTTAAATAATTCATTGAAACTGCAAAAGTTTCACCTATTTATTACAAATGTAAAATTAATATTTTCTATCGATAATTTATCTACTAGTTAATAAATATTTTGTAAATTATTTTTGTTGTAGTATTGCTATTTTAAACCCCGAAATTCTAAAAATAAGATAAGTATAGAAAAGTTTAATTTTACGAAGAAACAAATAAAAAATGGTACACAAATCTTAATAATCTGTACAAAAATTAAATTAAGGGTTTTATAAGTAGTACCCACGCAATCATTCTGAAACAAGATTAGTAAGAGGATTACGGTTTAGTCATAAGACAAATTTTATTGAATTTAGAATTAGGAATTTCATATTTGGCGTGTACTAATTTCTCATGAAGTTAACAGATTTGTTCCTTGAAAAATAAGCCGATTGTTGCTCATAATATTTGTTACATTACTTAAAGTGGCATTTTAATGAGTCATGAAAGTGTAAAACCATGTGTGTTAAAACCATGTTTTATTTTTGTATTTTAAGTTGAAGCAAATATATAAAAAGGTAACCAAAAAAGTATAGTTTTTCTCTGTCATAACTGTATTGGATATGGTTCTATTTAATGTAAAACATACACTTTTTTCAACCTTCCACTTAAATCTCAAGAAAGAAGGAAAGGTCATGACGAAGATGTTAGTAATGATGCTTTGTAGAGGACATTTTGTCACCAAGTAAAATTTGACTTTAAAATTGTTCCATTCCCAGGGTTACCACACTAAAAACTCAAAAACAAGAAAGAAGATGGATGACCAGACTAAATCATACACGCAACTGAACATCCCCTGCAGTGCGTTTTAACCTATATTTAGTTAAGCTATACAACACATAACGATTTGTTAAGCAGAATAAATATAATAAGAGTAGTGTGTTGACAAAAACGTTTTATTTCCAGGAAAAATCCAATTTAGTAGTCGTACTGTAGACACATAGATGTCACTTCAAATCAACTTTGACAACATGCTGCTCGGATTGGATTGATTCAAGTGTAAAAACAAGAACACAATTAGAGCCGCAACAAATTTATAGTTCTCATTAAAAAATATTCTAATTCAGAATAAATTTATCTAATCTAGTTTATGTTTAACTTATCTATTACCAAACTATTTTATTTTATCTTTAGAGAGTACTAGTAAATAATAAAAATATGAGATAATTATAACACAAATTGCTGTTAGATTTTTAAAAAGCAACCTTCATTTTCTTTTGGTCAAAAAAGTTTCAAGCTCGTATCTGTATCGTATAAATTTGCTTTTACAAACTGCACTCCTCAATATAAGAATTGATTTTAACAATATTTAAGATTGTTTTTCTTTCGTACTTTATAAGCAAGTTTTTCAGAATCTTCACAATGATTTTCATACAATGTAATAAAATACAAACACATGGTCATACCCATAGTGAATGCCAAGCACCTATTTTTTTATAGCTGGACAAAAAGATTACACACTTTTAGATGATTAGCTGAAAACCGATAAAAAAATAGTTTATAGTAATACTTCAGACAGTCATTTGCTTTTAACAACATTGCCCATGTAAAAGTACCATTTGTAAAAGTCATGATTCGAACTGATTAGAGTAATCGAGAAATAATATAGTAATAAATTACATTCGTATGATATGGCAGAAAACCAATCTTGGAAACCAGGCAAAAGTGTAAATTAGCCCGGGTAAATCAAGGAACTAGTGCTATGGCCATTTTATTTAAATTACATGTAGTATGGAAATGATATCATAAGTGCATTTCATAATATTGAATGTTTATTTTACGCTAGAGTCATCAATCAGAAATACATGAAGGCATTAAGAAATATTTGTTTGTTTGAATCGTAGCTTGGAAATGCAACATTCATTAGACTTCCGTAATCATTGTAATCAACTTTTAAGATTGAGATTTGACGATTTTCGCGTAGACCAATTTGTCTGTTTGACAGTTCGCTGAACTGAATACTCCATTCAGTAAATTACAGGATCGTATTAAAGCCTTTCCTTTTAAAGCCGGGAACCATCATTAAAACCAGACATCAAAGCTGATCTCTTGAAGAAGAACTTGGCACGGAGTGTTAGTAAATCTTCTTTCAAAAGAGAGGGGTGATTTTCGAAGATTCCCGGTTGGCCTTTTCTGAATGAAGGGATCTTTTTCGTTTAATTATGTTAAATTATTCCTTTTACATCAAACTGTACTTTAACTAAAGTGTTCATTAAACAAAAAAAAATTTTAAGAATAGATGGGGGTTTGTAATTTGGAACTTTAGTTGGGGAAACGTTTGAAAGTCAAAACGAAGGGTTATTTAGTGATAATGTAATCCCAGCATATAAGAAGCGTTGACAAAATTGCAAAATTATTTTTGAGGCTTTCTATATCGAAATTGTCAATTTTTTATTGCAAAGATAAAACACTTGTAATCGATGAAAGAATACTGAATAGAAGCTGTTAAACTAAATTATCGTAGAAATATTTTTTGTTGAAGGAAAGGTAAACTCTCTCTTAACACAGGATTGACTAAAGTATGGAATGTTAGCACTGAAGACTTCTAAGGTTTAATGCAAGTATTGCTTTTCGTAACATAAGGGTGATAATAATTGCAAACTATTATAATAATACAAGTAGATCTACAGTAAGCACGAATTCGTATATTAAATGAAAGGTAATATCAACTTCAATGTTCAAACTTATTTTAATAATAACCACACACACATGTTTTCACCAAACCACATTATAATTTGAAAGCTTTTAGGAAATTAAACATTGTAAGCATAAATGGTAGTTTGTCGTAACGAAAATCGCTTAGAAGTCAAAACTATAGCGTTATTTAGAGTTGAGAAACTGAAAGAGTTGAGTCACTGAAAAAAGTGTTTTTACCATCAAATTATTTTTAATGATTTCTATATGAAAATTGCCATTTTTTATTGAAAGGTAAAATGTGTTGTTGTTGTTTCTCATGCCTACACTGGCAGACCAGAGGAGTGCCAGGCCCGTCGAAGACGGCAAGAGGCGAGGGGGCGCGCCTTCCATGTTATTGAGCCCCATTGGGAGGAAGTCAAACTTTGCTCGACATACATGGCACATCCGTTTTACAGGAAGGCCCCTTTCATACATCCATTCAGTCACACATATCGTAATTTAGATCCCAATCAGAGGCTGATAACCCCCTGATTAGGTACCCCCAGAGGTATTGATTTGGTATGGAAACATGGGGACTTTGTGACCACGACCTATTTAATGTGCCCCAGTCACCATTAGTCACCGGTCTTCAGCCAGGTTGAAGCGCCGAACTCGCAATTATCAGAATTGCAGACTCCGCCGAGAACAGAACCCACAACCCTTCTGATGCGAGCCCGACGCTCTACTGACTGAGCTACCGCGGCTCAGTTAAAATGTGTTATCTATGTGAAGGAACACTGAAGTAACTGCAACATAATTATATTTTTCACATTAGACGTATTGCCTAATAGGAAGAGCAATAGATTAGCAGTTCGGAAATCAGTCCAGTTTAATATTGGTGATTGTTGAGAACTAAGATTGATAAACGAACTGTATCCAATATAATCTTTTAACTTTATTAAATACACTTAAAAAACTCTAAAAATGAAAATTAACTACGGACATAAATAATACAAATACTGACATATAACACAAGTAAATAATACAAATACTGACATATAACACAAGTAAATAATACATAATCTGACATATGGATTTGGATCAACCATGAGAATTTAGATCTAAATGATAACATATTTTGACTCACCGAATTCTGCGCAGCAATCATAATGACTTGATTTCGATTTGTGGCTAACAAAAAAAGCTGGCTAATTTGTTAGCGCGAATTCTTTCCTAAAGAAAAGGCTTGACATTGCGCGTCGTCAGATTCTGCTGCCTTCTCTAGATTTTTCTAATTATTCTGACTCGAACTAGATTCTAATTGGTTGAGCATTCACATTGAAATACACCAGCACCATTTAGGGGTTAGACAGAGACTGAACAGTGATGTTTAAATGTTCATTCTTTTAAGTCAATGTAGTTAGGTAGTTAATTTACGTCACAAAATGAGGCAACGCAACGGGCTAATGGTGGCTGTCCGGGATCAATCCCAACGGGAAAGACCCGAAGACAACACCTTATACTTTTGAACCACGCTCTGATGACAAGGAGAACACCTGATATCGCACCCCATTCTCCAAAGGTCCATACCATTGGAGATTGGAAGCCATAGACGGACACTGTTTCACCTGTGCGGCTTTCAGCTGTATAGTCCGCCTTACGAAGGAGATTCGGGGATAATTGGTAATTGGTAATTTTTAGTTAATGTCGTACTAGAGCAACACAACGGGCTATTGACGACGGTCCGGGATCAATCCCTCAAGGGAAAGATAAAAGGGCATCACCTCGTAATTTTGAACCACGGTCAGATGACGAGACAACACCTGGGCAGGCACCCCACTGTCCAAACTTCCACACCAACCCAACGTGAGGATTTTCGGCTACGACAGATTTAATGTGCACCATCCGGCCTCTACACCATACGCTTACAAACATCCATGCACGGACCCGGATTCGAACAAGGAACCTTCCGATCTAGAGGCTAACACCTTATTCACTATGCCGGTTGGTCGGCGATCCAGGGATAAGGGAGAGCTGAGCAATCCACAATACATACATTTTTTTTTCTAATGGCGGGCACATTTTGACCGAAGTCATTGGCCACTACAATGCCGGAAGTGATGGCCACTTGTGAAGGAGCACCCAGACAATACATACATAAAACATTTAAGTACACAGAAGGGGAAAGGAAAGTGAAGGGCAAAACATGTAAGCACAAAAATACATGATGACAAAGGAAGAGGATGACAACATTTGAAAAATTGACACAGAACAAAATGAGAAAAAAAAAAGAACATAAATAGGTCCATATCATATCAACGTGAGAGCATTTGAGATTTAACATGCATCAACTTCCGAGTACAACACAGTACTTGGTTGGAATAGGTTTTGAACTCGCAGCATCCAGTTGCTAATCCGTTACTCTTCCAAATGGTTCAATTCTTCTGATACGAGTCTTACACAAAATTTGAGTACATTTGAATTTCTTAGATTTTACGCAAATAACAAAGACGCTTTGAAATATTAACCTTACCGAGTATCGTAACAAGTATCGGATCTTTCCCTTCGGAGGTTGATACCGGACCGTTGCCAATAGCCCGCTGTGTTGCTCCAGTGCAACGTTAATTAAAATATATACCTACCGAGTGACAAGTTAAAGTTACAGCCTTTTCAAATGTAAGTTTTCGAAATGCCTGATTTTCTGTTTGAAAACAGTTATTGGCTATGTCTAGTTTTACAAGAACATAAAATACAATAGCCGAAATCGTAATTTCTCATTTGAACACTTCCTTTTATTTTTCCGATATATAAAAGTACTGAAAATGCAATAAGATAATATTATGGATCAGAAGCAAACGGTAGTGCAAGGCATAGTCGTTATATTTCTCACCTCTGGAACAACTCTAGCTTTGGCCTTCCCAGAAATCTATGAATGTGTGACATAGAGTATTTTTATGACTTAAAAGGAGTGTGTCAGCGACATAAGCTTCGGATGTTTTTATTTATGGTTATTTTGGGTTAGCTGCAAAGTGACAAGGATTCCAAAAGAAGTATAAATAATCGTTTTTATACATAATATTTTCGTATTTCACGAAAAGGTGCTTTGGAAACTAGCGATTCCTAAATGAAACTTTTACTTAAGAATAAAACACATTTCACTTCCAAAAGATTGAGGGCGATTGAATTCTATTAAGTTTAAACATTACTTTTAAAGGGCTAACCATAAATTATTATGAAAATGGACTAGGTAACCTTACTCCTATAGGACCTTTTCAAATTCTTTTCTATTTATTAATAACAGTATTAAAAATTTTACCATCGATTTTAAACCTTTCTACACTAACTTCAACCCCTTTCTTATCGTAATAGATTTAACATTAGATCAAGTACTAATTGTTTTTGCGGTTTAATTATCTCTTCAATTCATTATGTAGATATATATTCCCTTCTCTTCTAAATGGCATTTAGAAGCATCAAGTGATGCCAATTTCAACACTTGACGTGGAAATGTTACAAGAAACAAAAAACACAGATCTAAATAATGAAACCTTAGCATATTTAATATCTGCTAGGAAAATTACCCGAACTACAGTTCAGTTTTTTAAATCCTCAAGAAACACAAGTTTTATTTATCTTATTCAACAGAATAATTACAATATAATAATTTTTCTTTTAAGAGCAAACGACAATTGTTAATAAAAAGTATTGCATAGCCAAGGAATCATAAACGCTGTTGGAAGGAAATCACCAGACGAACATTTGTTTAGAAGTTCACTCTAAGTAGGTAGGTATTTTAATTAACGTAGTACTGGAGCAACACAACGGGCTATTAACGACGGTCTGGGATAAATGTCCACTCTAGTACATGACGAAATCCGAAAGCAGCGTCAACACGTCTACTTATATTAAGTCAAGATATTGAGATAACCCATATTATCATATCATAACTATTGGAATATGTTGTCACCTGGTGTGAGTCTTTATCCTTTTTATTTTTGAATAGAACTAATGCTTATAATATAAAATAATCAGTTATAGCTTTTTGGTATAAAAATAATTTTTGTTGTTGTTGGGGGAAGTACGGTACATATGTATATACCCTTTAAGTTCTTCTTACATCATCATTCGGTGAGAAATTATAATGTAAACTTAAAAAGAATAGTTTTGAACCAAATTTTTGGAATACCAGTGGGACATATGTGTGCATCACTTAAGGTATAAATATTTTACCATTTCGCCTTAATTTATAACCACATGTGACATTAAAGATTTTTTTTTATCAAAATGAGGTTTCTACATTCTTACCGTAAGATAAGAATTCTTTTTCTTCCATTACCTTCAAACTTATCCTAAATAGATTACTACAGTTTATACAGTAGAAATACAATAACACAATTTATAAAACGATTTTTAAGTAATGGCGTGTTCTCACGAAGCTAGTTTAATTGACAGATTATAGTTGATCAACAAAAGTTGAGTGAAAACTATACTGAGAACCTTTGTTTCAATAGAGTTGATCAACTTTTTAGTGGATCAAGAAAAGTTTGACCCATTCAAACTTTATCATTCAAGCGATGAGTCCGCCATTTGCTTTCAAGTTGAAACTTGTCTTGAAACGTGTGAACTTCAGTTGACTGTCAATCTTTCATCTAGTCACGCGTGTCTGTATTTTGTTTTTAGATGTAAGAAAGTTTAAAAAAATGAGCCTCAAATGGTCTAAAAGTGTGATGCTGATATTTTTAGAACTGTATCATAAAATCACCGACTAGATAAATATAAAAATAGAAATGCAAGAGTTGCAATGGATAAACTTGATAAAGTAGTGCAAAGTAAAAAAATTAGACTGATTATGAATCCGACATATTTGATAAATTGCTGTCCTGCTAAAACAGATGCCTCTTTACGATGCAATCATCTGCTAGGAACGAATTCAAACTGTAATAAGACAAAAACGAATGGAACACTTAAAAACATCACCTGCGTATCACCTTCTCTTCATACAACTCAATGGTCGTCGTCGGTTTCAAATGAATCATGCAACAGAGAACAATGCACAGATGATTCGCATGAGCCATCTGATATACTTGCTAAAGATAAACTTGCAAAAACGGACGTTTCTTACTATTTATTCTCATGTTAAATAAAATTGTATTTAGTTCTTTTAACAAAACTTACTATCTGTACAACTTCACTCTCAGCTGCTTTCGACGCCATTTAAAAAATGAAACTTGAGCAGTTTCTATTGAAATGTATGAATAAAAACTGATTCAAAACTGACTGGCAAAATGGCATCATCCAAAATCAGCGGCGTGGCACATGTGGTGCACCACGGGCTATAGATGACAGAGGCGAACGAAGGCTACGGAAATGTGTTCGGGCTAATAGACGTGCAACTGTTGAGCAACTGACCGCCCAGATGAACCAAGGGGCTACCAAGAGTGTATCCTCAACAAAGGTTCAGCGAACGTTGCTGCGCATGGGCCTCCGCAGCAGACGCCTGGTTAATGCGCCTATGCTGACTGCTGTTCATCGGCGACGAAGGCTGGAATTTGCACGCCAGTACCGCAACTGGACGTCCACAGAGTGGCGACAGGTGGCTTTTTCCGATGAATCACGTTTTATGCTCCATCGGACAGATGGACGTTGGCGTATACGGCGTGAAATGTCTGAAAGCAAACACCCTGCAACAATTGCCATGGATCCTCAACCGCGTAATCTAGCGCAACTGGCCACGGCACTGGAGTCGGCATGGCTCAACATCCCAGTAAACATCTTCAGAAACCTAATTGACTCTCTTCCTGCACGTCTCGCAGCGGTCCGCTCTGCCAAAGGTGGTTATTCTGGCTTTTGACAGGTGGTCACATCAATGTGACTGGACTGTTTAATATACATGTCGTTTGCTTATAAGTGAACCACCCTAAGTGAAAGTTTACAAGATATGGTTTTTAGCTTTTCTAGACCAGAATGAGGTGTTCTTTAGACTGGTGACGTCTACTAAGTTATTTTTTGCTTGGCATGACCATTAGATTTCTTTGTGAAAGACACACTTTGTGTGTTAAGTTTAAGGAGTAGAATTTCCAAACTTTACGTTTTCACAAAACTATGTTTTTTACTTAGTGTTTCACATATAAGCCGACGAAAAAAAAATACGTATGAGAAGAAAGAAACGCAAGTCTGCTTGTAATACTTTATCAACCTAAACAGAAATTCATATGTTGCTTGTTTGTCGCGACAAGATATCAAAGATTTTTGTCCTTATTATCTCTAGGGACGAAGAAATTCAAGAGGCAAAAGAATGTGGAGTATTTTTCAAGAACTTTTCACTTGCTCTTACGAAAGATATGCTTTTCAATGGTGTTGCCACTCAGAGCGGCAAATCGAATAGGAATGATCGAATAAGAGATTTTCTTCACTATTAAAATTTCTTGATACTTATGTTTCTGTAGTTTTATTGTGAGAAAGAGCATAAAATAGTAAATATAATTCCCAAGAAAATGTTGGTCACTGTTTTATTCTATTTTTAAAAGCACGCAAATGTTGTTGCTTGAATTCACTTAAGGTGGCACAGTACATCCAAAACTTCAAAAAATGGGTTGTTCAATTTCAATGAATTTAGAAAGTATAAAATGCTCTGATTCTAGTAAAACAACTGACGAAACATTCGAAGCCACTAACTGACTGAACTTTGGAACTGTTTGAGTGGAAATCAAATTTATAAAAAATATAATCAATGAAACTGATATTAAAATCTTATGCAAAAGAGAGTAAAAAAAGCTTTTCAACTAGCTACTGTTCGACGGTCCTGGATTAATCCCTTCGGTTAAGAACCAAGGACAACGCTTTGTAATTTTGAACTAAGATCAGTTAACGAGATCAATATATGAGCTAGCACCCCACTTTTTGAACTTAAACACCACACCAACGCGAGGGCATTTGAGGCTACGACAGATTGAACGTGCACCAAGCATCGTGTACACATTAGTATTTTGCTGGTCCGATTTTCGAAATTGCAACACTCCGGTTTTCCGATGCTCTTCTAACTGGGTTACCTAGGCCCTTTTTAAATGCAAGAAGTATTAGTAAATATTTATCTTGGAACCTTGAAATAGAACAAATTTCTAAACCTAGTTTTTAGGTTAGATTACTTTAAAAAGGCGTAGTAATGTTATATACAATCATAGATGTAGGATTGTCTATCCTGATCGGTCATTTAGGGTTAGCTTCTTTTGCTTTTCAGAGACAACGAGCATACTCGTTAACGCCACAAAACATTTATTACTAATTTAACATAACATCAATCAACTATATACATCCATGCCAAACCAATTTTAAGCATCAGTAAACTGTCAACATCAATCCGATCTCAGAATCAATCAACTATCAGCATCAATCCAATTTCAGAACAACCATTGAACTTTTCTTTTTACCTATTTTCTTAAAAGACACAGAATGTTTGCATGCTCTCGAAATCCGCGCGAAGCGTAAAAACAATAGCACAGCCAGATTCGGGTAGTCAAGTGTGTTGCCTGATTGCAATGTACTCAAGAATTAAAATCTTAAATAGATGACAGAAGTTCATTGCCTGTAGTGTATAGAGTAAGAATTCGCTGACAGAGAATTATAAAACATTGATTTTATTAGCCACCTCAGTTAAAATGGAGAAATTTAGAAAGCAAGAAATGGTACAAAATAAACACACTCAATCTAGTTGTGTTATAGCTTATATTGTCCATTAAAATAATAAAAATAGAAGAATATAGATTTTTTTAATAATATATTTCCCAACTCGACAAAATTCGTACCAAATAGAAAGGCATAGTTTTGTCTGAAACAATGTCGTGTGCAATGAATTTTTATGGACTGCTGGTCGTCGAAGATTTTTAGATAGATTTTTTTAATAATATATTTCCCAACTCGACAAAATTCGTACCAAATAGAAAGGCATAGTTTTGTCTGAAACAATGTCGTGTGCAATGAATTTTTATGAACTGCTGGTCGTCGAAGATTTTTAGATAGATTTTTTTAATAATATATTTCCCAACTCGACAAAATTCGTACCAAATAGAAAGGCATAGTTTTGTCTGAAACAATGTCGTGTGCAATGAATTTTTATGGACTGCTGGTCGTCGAAGATTTTTAGATAGATTTTTTTAATAATATATTTCCCAACTCGACAAAATTCGTACCAAATAGAAAGGCATAGTTTTGTCTGAAACAATGTCGTGTGCAATGAATTTTTATGGACTGCTGGTCGTCGAAGATTTTTAGATAGATTTTTTTAATAATATATTTCTCCCAACTCGACAAAATTCGTACCAAATAGAAAGGCATAGTTTTGTCTGAAACAATGTCGTGTGCAATGAATTTTTATAGACTGCTGGTCGTCGAAGATTTTTAGATAGATTTTTGTAATAATATATTTCCCAACTCGACACAATTCGTACCAAATAGAAAGTCATAGTTTTGTCTGAAACAATGTTGTGTGCAATGGATTTTTATGGACTGCTGGTCGTCGAAGAAGCAACACCATGAAGGAATCATCCAATAATTTGGAAATCCTCACGATGCGTGCATCATAGAAGGATATTCAAATGATTAGCACTTCATCGTATGCGCAAATCATGTACACCATTAACACACCCTGTACGCAGCATAAAATGTGAGAACGGAGAGCCGGTTTTTAGTATTAGAAGTACATTTTCGTACTGTATCTGTTCATAGGAAGCTTTATTAGACCTCGTACAAAAATATGGCAGTCCCTACGAACACGTTTCTGAATTTGACAGGAAAAATTGTGGTTTATAGAGAGAGTGAATAAATCCTTCCGAGAAATCGGTGCTTGTGCTAAACTGAATCAAGTCACAGTGATGCGAATATGAATTCGGTGGGTGGAGGAGGAATGAATTGACCGATGAGAGCGATTTCAGTAGCTTTGTCACTTCAACGAAAAAGAGGACTGACACCATATGTGCATCGTTATTACGCATTGTAATGCAATGTCAATAATCTTAACTCAAGAATGTGGTATAACTTGTATAAGCATCTACGATGAGCGTAAATTGTTTTTCAAGGCTTCGCTACGACTAATTTAAGCTCTACACCACAAGCGTCTGCGGGTGTAATGGTGGTTTAAACGCCGAACATAGACAAACAAATGACATGACGTGGTCTTTTCAGACTTATCTCAATCCTGCCTACAACACCACTATGGTCGAATCCGAGTCTTTCAGTTCGCAGCTATAGACTACATTACTCTTGCATTATGATTTGACATACCAGTCTGTCACTTAATGGTATGGGGTGCCGCAAGATTCAATTCCCGCACCCGCCTAGATCACGATACTCTCTTCATCCACCGCAACATTTCTGGAGTTTGTGAGCCTATTGTTCTTCCTTATCTTCAGGGCTTGCTTAAGCCAGTTTTCACCCGGGAAATTCGCGATTGCACGTGCACATGAACTGTACAATAATTCCTTACCCACCAGGTTTCTCTTCTTGCTTCTTTAGTCTGCCTATTCACCAGACCATTCTCCTTGCATTGTGATTTGACATACCAGTCCGTCACTTAGCGTAATGGTATGGAATGCCGTAAGATTCTATTCCCTCACTCGCGCAGACCACATTGCCGATACTGTCAAAATCCACTGCTACATTTATGGAGTTTGTGAGTCTGTTGTTATTCCTTATCTTCAGGGCTTGCCTGAAGCCAGTTTTCAACCGGGCAATTCGCGACTGCACGTGCATGCAATGCACAATAATTCCTTAATCTCTAACAAGTTTCACTTCTTCCTTACTTGGTCTGCCCATTCACCAGATCTGTCACCTATAAAATATATCTGGTTAATGATATCCCAATGATAGCACACCACAGACCACCCGTGGCTATTCCAGATAAACCTTGGTGACGCGCAAGGGTGCATGGAATGACATACCCCAAACACACATCCACTTACTCTTTTCTTTAATGACGAGTTGTGTAGCAGCATTTATTGCCGCCTATGGTAACTACACAAAATACTGATTTCTTCGGGTAGAACAGTATTGTAACCAATAATTTAATTTCTTGTGTTTTGTTAGTTGTAAAATATCTTCTTTGAGATATCTTCTTTATGCTGTTGCATTTTCGATTGCCAGAAATGTATTTATTTGAGGTAATATAAATCTAAGATTTTATAACTTTGCAACTTCCGTATGCAAACATGGATAACGGCAATTTTATGCTTATGAAAACAAAGTAATCGTTTATATTTGTTATAAGATTTATTTTTGAATCATTTCTTCTAAGTATTCTTCTCAAGATAATCAAATCATCATCTTACAAATTCTAAATGAAAAATTCGCTAAATATATGATCACTGTATGAAATTTCGTAAGTTAATTAGATAAATGTTTAAGTAATCAAATTAGTTGATTTTAGACTTATAAGACTTAATAATATCTAAAATATGGTACCAAATTTAATACATTACAAAACATTATTTAAAACACTCCTAATAAAATCTTACTAATCTATATATATAATTCTCTTACGTGGCCCGAAAAAAAGACGTTATTTGTAATCGCGTTTTGGCAACACTGTACGATTGTTTGTTTATCGCGAAGTCTCGCGCATCGATTGAATTTATAGCGTTATCGGATGAAATTTTATTGAAAAAAAAAGGAAATTTTAATGAGCTGTTGCAATTAGTTTATAATAGAAATCAAAAAAAGCGGAGGATCTTTTCAGGGCCATTTAAAAAACGGTCCTTTTCAGGGCCAACAATTATAGTTCAACAAGACGATTGCACTACAACTTTCGGCAACAAACTCAATGAAAAAGTGTGGGTCGTTTGAGTGCTGGGAAAATGTACAAACAAACAACATGCTGGGTATTCAATTTCCAAACGAGCGCTCACATTTCAAATCAAAATTTGCACAAAGTTTTCATTTGAATTTTGATTTTAGAGATACTGTATATATTTTTTCTGTAATACAGCAAATTTAGATTTGAAAAACATTTTTTTGCTAACATATTTTGTAAACAATCCTTTCTGCTAGGACACCTGTCTTCATTGAGGCGAGCGAAGCGAGCATAGGTTCGCTCAGCGAACCAATGAGGATTGCGAAGCAATCCTCCGGGGGTTGGCGAGCGTCAGCGAGCAGGGGGCAGGCCCCCTAGTTTTAAGTATTAAGCATTTACAAACAATGCTTTTATACAATGGTGGTATTGAAAAAGTCAACAAAATATAATAATTGTGTTACATTTGATGATTAAATTGATGCATTGTCGTTATATTACATCAATCAATACGCATAGCATGAAAATACCAGCAATCCCTAACAAAGTCTTAAAAGTTTTCTTAGTTATCCTATTGAATACCTAATTCATTAATGGTACCTTTGGATTATGTTTCAGAGTTAGAATTTTACGAAGTTATTATTTTGATTTTACTGTATGCGGGCCATTACTGAATGCCTCAAGAAGTCGACTCCATCAGTTTTTGCATTTCAACGTAGTTAGACAAAATCACTTTAGGACTTTTTCATAATGCAATATTTTAGTTTTTTCTTGCTAATAGTTTTCTTATTAGAACAAATTTAGAATTGCTATTTTTAGACTTTTTTTGCAAAAAAAAAAAAGTGGATTATATTTTATTTTTAGGATAAAGATGAAATTTTGTTAGATCTCACATGCATCCGCACATACACAGTTATGATTATAGTTCTGTTGGGTCTTAAAATTTAATATTAACAAAAACTAGGTTCGCTTAAGACCCAACGCAGAAATGAAACGACAAGTGGTTAGTTAGATAAATATTTTTGGAAGAGAATCACTGACTCCTACTCACTTCGGGATAATTGATGAAGGGTGTTCATATCTAAGATTACAAACAAAAACAATCACATAATACTAAAACCATATTGAGTGATGTTTCCATTACACATCATGTGATCAGTGGTGAGAAAAACCAAATGATTAAAAATTAACAGTTAACATTTTATTTGGATATTAGAAGAATCTTTCATTAATATGCTACACAGTCCAGTCACATTAATGTGACCACCTGTCAAAAGCCAGAATAACCACCTTTGGCAGAGCGGACCGCTGCGAGACGTGCAGGAAGAGAGTCAATTAGGTTTCTGAAGGTGTTCACTGGGATGTTGAACCGTGCCGACTCCAGTGCCGTGGCCAGCTGCGCTGGATTACGCGGTTGAGAATCCATGGCGCGAATAACCCGATCGAGGCGGTCCCACAGATACTCGATTGGGTTTAAATCCGGAGAGGTTGCTGGCCAGGGGAGTATGGTTAACTCATCTTGGTGCTCTTCGAACCACGCTCATACACTGCGAGCTGTATGACACCTCGCATTGTCCTGCTGGTTGATACCATCATTCTGAGGGGAAATAATTCGCATGTACGGGTGGACATGATCCGCAAGGACAGATGCGTACTTGTAATGATCCATCGTGCCTTCCACAATGATGAGTGCACCTAGTGAATGCCCGGAAAACATTCCCCAAACCATACAACTCCCTCCTCGAGCCTAGATCCTTCCGGCAATTGTTGAAGGGTGTTTGCTTTCAGACGTTTCACGCCGTATAAGCCAACGTCCATCTGTCCGATGGAGCATAAAACGTGATTCATCGGAAAAAGCCACCTGTCGCCACTCTGTGGACGTCCAGTTGCGGTACTGGCGTTCAAATTCCAGCCTTCGTCGCCGATAAACAGCAGTCAGCATAGGTGCATTAACCAGGCGTCTGCTGCGGAGGCCCGTGCGCAGCAACGTTCGCTGAACCGTTGTTGAGGATACACTCTTGGTAACCCCCTGGTTCATCTGGGCGGTCAGTTGCTCAACAGTTGCATGTCTATTCATCCTAAGTCATGGTTACTTCACCGAGAAAGGATGTGAAATATTAGACCCGAGTCGGATTCGAGATTCTAAAAATCACGGTACATCTACTGCTCAGAAGCGTAGAAAAATTTTAAAAGCCTTAAGAAAGGAAAAAATAACTGTTTTGAATGAAAAAGAAGGTGAACATTACCAAAAAGGAGGATTTTGAAGTTAAATGTAGTGTTATATATGGAATGTTCATATGTTTTAATTCTTTTGCGTTTTTCTCGGAATCAGATTTTTGACATTTTCCTTTCCGCAAAATAACATAACTCAAAATATTATAAGTCTATTTATATGAAACTTTGATAGAATACTTTATAGAATATAATTAAGGAGTTCCACTATTTTTTTTCTCTCTATCTCTGCATTTTTGACTCTAGGTGTAATATATTTTATTTTATGATTTATAAAGTTTGAAACTTATAATAAAATTCGGTGAGTTTTTAATTCTCTTTACGTTTAGTGCTGTAACTTTTTTTAATAAATAGATTTAGGCATATATATAGTGAATGTCCTAAAACATGTTTTTAAAAGAATAATAAAGTTTACAAAACAAAAATTCCGTTACACAAATTTGAGCTATGATGTTTTGCGTAAAAGCTATTATTTTGCAATTTTCATGCATAATTTATGCCAAAATATGAAAACTAAAATTAATATTTAGCTATTTTATATATTCTACAAAGTTTTTTAAAGTATTTGATGGGGTATAAAGTACAAATAGAGTGAAAATTTAAAGCATTAAAAAAAAACCACTCCGAAGGTAGGCAGGCACTTTAAATGAAAGCAGTACCAAATAATCATTAAACGCAAGAGACATTTAACTGCACTACAATTCGATTGGAATAGAGAACTGGGATATAGGATATTAATCACCTCTCAAACATTTACGTTTCGTATACACAAAATGCGAAGGTATGAGAGGTGATTAATTCCACTAGTCAACTTATTCAGTTCAGAACCAGGCACGTATTCAGAAAATAATTCCAGAGGTGGAGAATATCCTAACAAGAGAATCGTTCCATTCCACTCGAATAGAGAAAGGAGGCACATTTTCTAGTTTCGTGGAAAGTTTTGAAAGAGAATGATCAGTCGATAATTTTCAAAAGCATGAACGGCAAGCAAATCTGAAAACCCGCGATTTTTAGTTATAGGGTAATTTAAGAATCTCGTTTATCAGGACAGTACTTCCAATTCATCTGTGGTAAAAGACATACTTTCACAGAGATGTTCAAATAATTCAGTTTTCAGACTGATGATAAAAGATGCATTGACTCTTGATACATGTTTTAATCCTCAATTATACAATCTAAATTTGTAATTCTATCTTTACTGAAAATTAAATTGCTGCCCATTGTGTCCTTTGTAAGCCAGAAACTCGTCTCGGCTCTCATTTAGCAAATAATTGTTAAGGATAGGTTGTTTTGGGGTTTTATGGCACTAGGGCTTTATATGGCCAAGCAATGACAAACGTCAAAAAAAATGGACATTCATGCGAAGGGGAAAGATGTTATTGACATAAAAAAGAGGAATATACTCAGTGAGAAATCGAAACTGCACCGCCTATAACTCACAGGTTGCTAACGCAACTATAACAACCCACTTAAACGCAAATTTCAAATGGGAAAGAGGATTTAATTTCAACTTTGTGTCCAAGCTTTGAACTAATCAGAGTTGAAAGGATGCTTAAAAAGTAGGTGTGCCAAGTTAGTTTATATTTGTAGAATAGTTCTTCTGAAAAAGAGAGACCTGGATATCGTGCAAATTACGAATTCTAGAAAAGGTGCATTGCATATATGGCATTAAATAATGGTTAGTATGTTTTAGAACATAAATGATTTATGACGTGGTTCGAAATAAAAAGCTTAGTTTCAGTTTAGAATTTTAGACATTTTAGAAACGCCATAGTTGAGAATTTGGGTGGACGTGTCATCCTTGACACGAATTGAGTTGGTTGGTAAAGATTTTGTGCCGTAAGTACTATAAACTTGTCGATGATACACTCTTGGTAGCCCCTTGGTTCATCTGGGCGGTCAGTTGCTCAACAGTTGCACGTCTATTTGCCCGAACGCATCTCCGTAGCCCTCGTTCGCCCCTGTCATCTATAGCCCGTGGTGCACAACATGTGCCACGCCGCTGATTTTGGATAGTGCCATTTTGCCATGAACGGTATACTTTTACCACGGCGGCACGCGAACAGTTCACAAAATTAGCAGTTTCGGAAATGTTTCCACCCTTGGCCCGAAAGCCAATAATCATGCCCTTTCGGACGTCGGATAAATCGCTACGTTTCTGCATTACGCCAACGATTGGAATGCTTTCCGATGCCCTAAGACATCCTTTATATACACTCCACTGCAATGTGCTGCCACCTGCCTTTTGTGATTGATTATTTCACGTTGACGTCGAAAGTAGGTGGTGGTCACATTAATGTGACTGGACTGTGTATATTAATCAAATTTATACACACTTTAGTGAGCGAGGTCTGAGAGACCCCTCCACACTAGTTACGAGACGGTTTGTGACACAGCAGTTAAGTGCAGTTACTGCAAAGAAATTAGCATAAAAGAAAAACTTCATAGATTTGTTTGGCTTTTTAATCCTTCTGATGGTCGTGGGCATCGCTATTAGCAAAACCGACCAGATCTTGATAGACGAGATATCTCGTCATTGAAAGAAAACTGAGCAGATCTTGATCTCTTTATCAAAAACTTGACAATATCTCTAGGTGCACCTAATTTTCTATACTTATAATCCAGAAACGACTCAACGAAATTACTTGAAACTTGATATCATTGTAATATGATTTTCAAACTTGGCATCAAAATTGGGTGTGTCATTTTAAGTAATAATGTTTATGCGCAATTGGATATGAAGACAGTCCTATAACAATCTTATACATATAAATTTATTGAATACCTAATTCCCTAATAAAGGAAACCTTCCGATTTATTTTACCATAAAAGATGCTCAAACAGAAAGGAGGAGAGTTTGATGTTTTTTCCACAGGTATACATCATTCAACTGTAAAGTTTTGGTCTCATTACTAATTTGCTACTTGTTTTTCTCTTTTCTAAAAATAAATTGAAAAATATTTTTTATTTATTAAATTGAAAAAGCATATTATTGTATATGAAAGGATTTAATCTCACCCCATTAAAAAGGCCTTTGAACCAAGAATCTAAATACGCATCTAAAATGTAACACTTTAGGCACGTTGCACACATCCTGTTTTTCAACATGCTGCGCAGCTGCCGCAACGCAAGTGCAGACTGAGATACATTCGATCCAATGGAGCAGTGCACACATGCGCCTCCAGCGCCGCTGGAGAGACGAACGTCCAACTTGCGTGGAATTTGTGCCGCTGTTATCCACGGCACCGCACGGTCGACGCACTTGAGTCTCCGTTATGAAGTACCTTGTTTTCATAATCAAATGGAATATAAATAATAACTATTAAATGGATGTATCCAGTTAAGTCTATTTTGTTTCAAAACACACTTTTTTTTAACACCAAGTAAGCGAAATAAACACGTTTTCTTCGTTAGAATATTTATCGCAAATGAGTTCGTGCGTCATTTCACGGTTATATGTGCATAGTTGGGCTTCGGTGCCACAGTGGCGCCGCACGTTGATAAACTGGATGTGTGCACCGGGCCTTAGTGTTTTAGATGTTACAGTATCATAAAAATGGCTGTGCAGCTTGCTGATATAAAATATTTCGCGGGTTGATTTTTCAGGTTGGTAGCAACGCAATGAGATATTATCGATAGTCCGGGATCAATTCCTAAGGAAAAGACGATTTATTTTCCAAGTATTATGCATTGTATTGTGACTGTGAATGTAACTGCATATGGATACATTTATTTAATGAATCAAACTGTTTCAAACAGTATTACTTTTATGTTATGAAGCAGTCATGGTTCAAAGACTTTACCCACTAGGGTGGCAGCCTGCGAGTTACAGGTGATGTAGCTTCGAATACTGTAAGAACTGTGGATTTTCACGAAAGCTAGCCTGTTACCGTTTATGCGGATCTGTCGCACATGCGCACGAAGGATAAAAAAGAGAAATACCTTTTTGATGTAAACTTACTTCGATTTTAGTACACGCAGTTTTGTTTCCTTGCGCGTCTGTGTTAATGTGTGTTCTGTTCTTTTGCTTAAAAAATATATTATTTTTATACAATTATTAAATATGTTTATTTTGCTTAAACATTATTTTTTAAATTGTGCAATTCGTCTCTACATGTGTTCTTGACTGAAAACTTTAGATGGATTATTGGATTTCACACCAAATTTCGACGTTCAAGATGATTGCTTCTCACTCGGGACACAAATGAGGTACGACAATTTTTATTTTATTCCAATACCAAAGATATTACTTCTACAAGGATGTACACTCTATAACAAAAAAATTGACGCACCAAGAAGGAATCATCCGATTGCTTTGAAATTTCGTATGCAAAAATGTTTTGACCAAATATGCAAATGATTAAAATTAGTGTCCAATGAATGAATAGTGCGATCTCCAGCGCATCGGAACTGCGCATCCAGCAGATGTATATAAGGAGTTGTTCTTGAACTGTTGTTAAAAATTTCTGCTGCATTGCGATTTAGGATACCTTTCAGCGACTGAAAAAATGCCTCGTCGCAGGATTCGAGTTAATTACGAGCAACTTTCAGAGTTTAAAAGAGGTCGTATCATTGGATTGAAAGAGGCAGGTTGGGCAAATCGGAGAATCGCTCGTCATGTGAGTCGAAGGGATGCGGCGATTAGAAGATGCTGGCAAGAGTGGGTGGGCAATGGCAGATTTCAGCGTCATGATGGTAGCAGTCGACGTAGGGCCGCAACAGATCGCGAGGACAGAGTGATTGTCAGATCAGCTGTCACAGCGCTTGATTCATCGCTATCAACCATCAGTCGTGCGACCCACACATGAGTGTCCACCATGACCATTCACAGACGGCTGAGAGAGCGAAATCTACGCTCGTACCGACCGTTACGCCACCTGCCAATCACGGCTGCACACTGTCGAGCCAGATTACAGTGGTACTTGGCTCGATCAGGCTGGAATGATGCTGACTGGGGACGTACAGTCTTTAGTGATGAATCCCGCTTCCAACTGTGTCCTGACGATTATCGAAGACGCGTTTGGAGACTCCCAGGGCAGCGTGCCGATCCTGCTTTCTGTTGCACGCCACACGGGCCCTCAACAAGGAGTTATGGTCTGGGGTGCTATTTCCCTTGATAGCCGGGCCATTTTGATAGTGGTTAGAGGTACACTTACTGCACAGCGGTACGTTGACGACATTCTGAGACCTGTTTTGCTACCGTTCCTTTCGCAGTGCTCTGGGCCAGCAAGACAATGCCAGACCACATACGGCACGTGTTGCTATGAACTGTCTTCAAGCTTGTCAAACACTTCCTTGGCCAGCCAGATCACCAGATCTCTCTCCCATTGAGCATGTCTGGAATATGATGGGAAGGCGACTGCATTCGGTAGGGAATGTTGATGACCTAGTCCGACAATTGGAGAAAATTTGGCAAGAAATACCGCAGGAGACCATCCGGGAGTTTTATCGGTCTATGCCACGCCGTGTGGCAGCTTTCTTCCAGGCTAGAGGCGGGTCAACACCTTATTGAGCTCGTTACTGTAACTCTGAAATAAATCATTCAATTGTTCTGAAATTTTAATAATTTTCCATTTTGTACATAATTTTCCTATCCACCAATATTTGTCTCCATCTGACAACTCCTTATTGGTGCGTCGATTTTTTTGTTATAGAGTGTATATTATCTCATCTGTGTCAGTAAATACTCTGCTTGGGTGTGTACGCCTATTTACTTGACGTAAAGATCATACCTTCGTCAGATAGGGTACTTACGATGTAAAAGAAACAATCGACTAACCATTTATACTAGACAGAGCACTGAGCGCTATTTACGTTTCGATGTTTTTATAAATCTTGAAGCTTGCAATATTCATTTGAGAGTATCATAGAGGAGTGGGAATAAATCGGATTGAATTCTAAATATATTGAAACCAAGGATTCTAAGAACCATTTCAGAATAAGAGAATTCTAATTTTGCCGATTTCACACGAGAAAGGTGAGCCCAAGTGACTTCTTATTGTATCTAAAGATAAATATCTTTTTTTCTAATGGCGGGCACATTTGACCTACGTCATTGGCCACTACAAGGCCGGAAGTGATGGCCACTTGTGAAGGAGCACCCAGTGGGAGGACCATCATTGCCTCTAACAATTCATACTTCGTAATTTTGAACCATGTTCAGATGACGAAGGAACACCTGAGCTGGTATACGCTTATAAACATCCATGCCCGAACCCGGATTCGAACCGGGGACCTTCCGATCTAGAGGCTAACACCTTAACCACTATACCGGTTGGTCGGCCTAAAGATAAATATAGCTTCCGCGATTGATAATGCAAACAAGCAGTCATAAAATCTAATTAAACGATCATGGCTTATAAAAATAATCTGAAAAGCAATTTGGAAGCATCCCAGAAAACGCACATGCAAAAGAATTAATTAGAAAGTAATCCCGATTTATAAAAAGTAAATATTTTTATTTGAAAAGCAGAAAAGCTTTCTAAGAACTAATGAATGAATAATAGTTTGAATTTTCGAAAATGTTTAATCGAAGATTTTTCTGGAATATGAAGTACTAGCCACTACGTATCCAGCACGGGGTTTCGTGTGGTTGTTCTTATTATGGGGTCAGGTGTGACCACAACTCGCTAACCCCCGGTGATTGCTACGAATTCCCATTTGGTTTGTTTCGCAAACCAAATTGGAATTCGTGATCTATTGGATAACAGCCTTCTTGGCGTTGCCCGTGGTATTTGTTTACTTCGCAAACCATATTGGAATTCGTAGCCTATTGGATAATAGTCATCACGACGTTGCCCATGGTGGCCTCGTCATTGTCAAATGTGGCCAAATTCGAATTGCGAAGAGATCTAATTGGCATAACGTCACAATGTCTAGCAAAAATATAAATATTTAATTGCAAAATTATTTTAAAAAAGAAAATTAAATGCATAAGGTATCTATCTGGTGTAAAATTTTCTGCAGTTTCCAAATCCGTTATAATTTTAAATCTATCTTTAACGATCCCAATTTTACAAAAAAAGAACTAATAAATTCCAGTCAAAATTGTTTTTTATTTGTTTGCTTTCCTCGGCTTTAATTGGAAATGGAATCTGTGATTTCGCGAACACGATCGAGGTCAAATTCGTTTGGGAGAAAATATAAAAGTTACAATTTAAATATTATTTATTTAAATAAAATCATATTTTTTATTTATTGATTTAATGTGAAATTTTCCGCAGATTTCAAATCCGTTGACATTTTACCTCGATCTTTAACGATTTAGGAGATAGGAAAAGAAACTACATAACTCCATTTAAAACTTTTTATTTGTTTTGTTCTTCGGCTGAAAGCGTTGCTCGGAAAATCAAATGGAAATGCGGAAAAAATAAATTTCGAATCTGTAATATCTTTATGATGTTGCCCTTCAAAGGAAAACAATAATAATTAAATTCCATTAAATTCATTTTAAAATGTTCTAGATTGAATTTAAAAATAAATGCTTCGCACAGAAATTGCAAAAAATTCGGACTATCTGTGTGCCAAATCCCATTATTGTAAGCTCCATAGGTTCGTCAGGACACTGCATACACATAAACATACGCCATTTGCTATAAATATTCTATCGAAGTAAACGTGTTTATTTCGCGTGTTTGGTGTAAAAAAAGTATATTTTGAAACAAAATAGAAGTTACTGGATCCAACCATTTATTAATTATTATTTAGATTCCATTTATTTATGAAAACAAGCTACTTCAGACCGGAGACGCATGTGCGTCGTGCTGCTGCGTCGAGGGGAACTGCGGTACAAATTACACGCAAGTTGGACGTGCGTCTCCTCAGCGGCGCCGGATGCACGTGTGCACTACTCCATTGGATCTAATGTATCTCAGATTACGTTGAAAAGTCGGATGTGTGCATCGGGCTTAAGTGCTGCACTCTAGCTTGCAGCATGAGAAACTGTTTCAGTATCATCAATGTTCTGACTGTAGCAGTGTGTTAGTTATTGCTGTGAATACTGTTTTTTACTGCTTCGTTCTAATTTCTGACATATATAAATCGAGGTAAGTGTCTTTCTTTGTTAATTTTTAGCCGTAATTAGTGTGTGTACGCATTCAACTAATATTCATCTACATTTCTGTGTCATAATTTTTATGTGCAAGAGCCTTCACCAGAGGTCATGAATTAGGATATCCGCCATAGTGTCCTACTGGGGTAATAACGCCATTATAACCGGAAAAATACCACTATGTTGGTGGCATAACTCCTTGTAAAAGTGCTTAGAACTACTGACCTAAAGTATTTTTTTATTTATCTTTTCAGAAGCCCCTCATATAAAAAACCACTACTGAAAAGGCAAAATGGACTCAAGACAAACTTACAGCAGCGATAAAGCAAGTGGATGGGAAATCAATAAAAAGTTACAGTAAGCCTTACAGTTAAATATCCCAAGGATCACTCTGAGAGATAGATTAAATAGTAGCAACGCTTCATACCCTCGAATCTGAAGACCGCCTGTTTTTATAGAAGAGTAGCAAAAAGTGTTGGCCTAAAGGGTTACCACATTAACCAACTTCTTTTATGGTATATCTATCACAGATTTGAGACATTTAGCTTTAAAGCTGGTCGAGAAACTGAAAATCAAACACTATTTTAATGAAGAAACTAAAATGGCAGGGGAAAATTGAGCGTCAGGATTTTGAAAAAGGAATCCACAAATAACTCTTTGAAAACCATTACCAACAAGCATCAACACGGTTTTGGGATTTTACAAAGAATAACTAAATCTGTTTTTTAACAATCTAAATTCACTAATGAACGAATTAAGTTTCCAGCCCATCAGAATATTTAACGTCGATGAGACCGGCATCTTTTCGGTTTCAGAAGCCAGTTCACATGGGTGTGGCGGAATTACCCCGGTTACACAGTAAGCTGGCCGAGGAACTGAAAATCCAGGACAATTTCAATGAAGAAACAAAATGGCAGAGGAAGATTGGCTGTCAGGATTTCGAAAAAGGAATCCCAAATAACTCTTTGAAAACCATCGCCAACAAGCATCATCAGGGTTTTGGGATTTTACTAAGAATAATTAAATCTGTTTTTTAACAATCTAAATTCACTAATAAATGAATTAAGTTTCCAGCCCATCAGAATATTTAACGTCGACGAGACCGGCATCTTATCGGTTTCAGAAGCCAGTTTACATGGGTGGGGCGGAATTACCCGGTTACAGAGTAAGCTGGCCGAGGAACTGAAAATCCAGGACAATTTTAATGAAGAAGCTAAAATGGCATAGGAAGATTGGGTTTCAGGATTTCGAAAAAGGAATTCCCAAAAAACTTTTAGAAAACCATCACCAATAACCATCAGTAGTGTTTTGGGAATTAACAAAGAATGACTAAATCTGTTTTTTAACAATCTAAATTCAGTGGCTATCACTTCCGGCCTTGTAGTGGCCAATGACTTAGGTCAAATGTGCCCACCATTAGGAAAAAAAATCTAAATTCACTAATGAACGAATTAAGTTTCCAGCACAACAGAAAATTTAATGAAGATGAGGCCGGCATCTTTTCGGTTTCAGAAGCCAGTGCAAATGGGTGGGGAGGAATTACCCCGGTACCATAGTAATCACGCCACTGTGTAAATGTTTAGAAAATTCCTTTTTAAGTAATGCTAAAAACCCACTTAAGCTTTGTTAACGTATTTGTACAATGCGTAAAAATCTGTGAAACTAAATAGTCCCTTATTTAGAGTGTTGGGTTACTTAACAGCATCGACAAAACATTATTCCTTAAGGTGGCGTGATTCACACGGTTTACCCTAACATAAAATTTGTGCTCAATTGTTCCTTTTTTCGCTTTTAAAGTTAAAATATTTATTCGTTACTAAACAAGACAACTAAAGAAATTATATAGCTTTACATCCGTAAAAATTGATTCAAACCCTTGAAAAGAAATAACACAAGCGAGTAACTCATTTACTACTATTGTCCCAATTGAGAATACGATGTATGTCAATAAAAATCTAATGCCTTTTAGGTGTTTTTTATTTTATTCAATGTTGTTTATTGATGATACCAGTTACGTAAATGTATGTTTATGCATACAACTAATTTACTGTACATTACGATTCAATTTCTTAACGAAGGTTACCTTGGAAACAGAAAGAAGTGTCAAAGGAATAAATAGAACATGTATACTTTTAATTTAAAGTAAATTACAGTTAGAAGACTTGATTGAGCAAAAAAAGATGCTTAAGAACGTTAAACAAAATGAATTCTAATTTTAAAATAACATTTTTATTCTTTATTCATTACATTCATAGCAATTCATAGAATTCATACATTAAATAGCAAAATGTTGAAAATATTCGTGTTTATTATAATCCTATTTTGAGATGATTTGCAGGCGTAATTAATAAACTAACAATTATTTATAGACGATTTATACATGCATTTGTATAAAAATGGCGAAAATATGTTTAAAAAACAATGGCATTAACTCGAGTTAATACTTAAGTGATTAAAGTCATTCTCAATCAAAAAACTAATACAATAAAATGATAACAATTCTAGAGATAATACAATTAAAATTGAAATAGGATACTGGTTCAAATTACTGGGACTCTTAAGTCCATAAATGCTGCAAATAGCTCAAGAATTTAATGTATTTATTAGTTTACAAAAATTGTGATAAATTTTTTTTTATTTTGTTATTTGAAAAAGTATGCCGTAGTCAAACATTGAAGATAATTATTTTTAAAACTCTTAGCATTAATACTATAATTAAAAGTGAGGGAAGGTTTTTCTTGTTGCGTTCTTGTATAGACTACTTGAAAAAAAAATGGTGTACAAAATCCTATGAATTTTACTGACGTAATTTTAAAGAGGATAAGTCAAATCACATTCATATTTTTCTCTAGTGCGGGAATATAAAATCCCTTTTTGCTTGTCTTGAGGGTCTTAAGTAAATAAACAGACCACCGTCAACTTTAAGTCAATTTCTCAATTTCTATCACTGTCTTTTTCTGGATTAGTAGATTCAATTTCGAACGTAACCTCAGAGAAGAACTGAGTCACAATGAGATATCGTTTGCAATTAATATTTTAAAAGGTAGGCAGGTAATTAATTAAAGTCTTATTGGAGCTATACAACGGGCTATTGTCGACGGTACGTGATAAATCCTGAAGAGAAAGATTAAAGGACAACATCTCGTAATTTTGAACAACGGTCAGATGACTAGACTTTAGCTGGCACCCCACTTTTCAAACGTCAACACCACACCAACTTGACGATATTTGTGGCTACGACAGATTTAACCTGGACATACTCAATCGTGTACGCGACGATCTTTGGTTGGTTCGCGTATCGAACTCGTAATCCTCCGGTTGTAAATCCGTTGCTCTTCTAAACGGTATACCACAGCGTAAATAATTTGAGAACAATAGTTTAATCAAGATGTACTTAGAATTAAGTTTTGACGTAGGACTACGTCTAATTACATAGATAGAACAAGGCGAATTATGGCCGACTGCTTTCGACAAAAATAGGTCACAATTAAAACGTTATAATTGTAAAAGTACGTGCCACGCCGTAATATTGTAAGCATATTCTTGAATCTGCGGCCGAGAAGATGATCCCATCCACTACCTTTTTGACTGTGATCTCACAAGTCCGTGGCATTGGGTGAAACTTTCTCTTCAAAACTACTTTCATTGATGCCAAAGTACTGCCAAAAACAGACACTGCCACCACGAAATCCTTAAAGTGATGGAATTTCTCAGTTACAACATTGATTACATTTATGAGAGCTGAGAAGTCGAAAGTTCTCAAAATAACTTCACCTTCCTTTCGAAATTAATGTATGTCTTTTTGGTGTTTTTTAAGTGTTTTGATTTTAGAATTTTCTTTATTTTTCTCTCTTTTGAATCCGATTTCCTGTTTATTTGTTTATTGTATACGTTTGTTTTTCATTTGTTCTTTGTCAATTTTCAAATTAATTATGTGATCCTTTGCTTTCTTTATTATGTATTTTTATGCTTACATGCTTTGCCCTACACTTGCCGTTTCGTTTCTGTGCACTTAAATGTTTTATATCTACTGTGGATTGCTCGGCTCTCCCTCATCCCCGAATCTCCTCTATAAGGCGGACTATACAGCTTAAAACTGCACAGGTGAAAAAGTGTCCGCCTACGGCGTTCAATCCAAGCATATTTCTGTACAGCATGGAGTCCAATTAGCATACTACGCGAAACAGCATAAGTGTGACCCCTCCTTAAGATGCATTACTTCTGGTTTGACTTAGTTTATCTTGGCAACCATGATAGCAATGCTACTTGTTGCTAAGATAGACAAAGCATGGCATCACTTTGAAATATTAGGAGATCTATTCAAGTATCGGGAGAACATTTTGCAGTTACAACTGAACATTTAAAATCTGTTGGTAAATCGGTGAACTCCTTTTGGTAGCATCGTGATTTAACGTGACAATCTTTAGTGCAACGCTAATGTGTTTGATATGGTTTCAAAGAGCTAGAGGAGATCTATTCAAGTATGCGAAGAAGATACAATAGTGTTTGGAACTGAAAAACAATTGTTTTCTTGTGAACTAGTGAACCCTCGTAACAAATTAAATAAACGCTTTGAAACAGTACTCGACTTGCTAGCTTCAACTTTCCGATTTGAAGACCGTAGTCCTACACTTCAAACTGACGATTGAATCAAGAATGAACCTATTTATTCTTTCAGTTCTAATTTATTGGTATTGGTTGTTTGATAGCATAACGATTTTGTTGCTTTGTATAAAATTCTCGTCGATGGAAAGCGTGTTCTAAAATTTGTTAAGCTACAAGTAGAGTTATAGAGGAGGAAGAAGTCAGGAAGAGTTGTAGAAAATCTCATCTTGCTGGATATATGATGTTATCACAGCAAGAGTGGCCTAACCCACCACCATTCCCAACGGCAATAAATGCGATTTTCTTGGCACCAATTATTTTTTATATATTTTGATTTATCCAAAATATGAATTGAGATTCTAAAAATTTGTTTTACGGTGTTAAATAATAAGTTATTTTATAATTTTAGAAGACTTGAATTTGAACTTTAAAAAAAAGTTAAAAGTCTTAATAAAAGGTAATAGTAAAATTTTCGAGTTTCAGTGGGTTAGGTCACTTTTGCTCTGATTGCCTTACATAACAATTACAAGCTTTAAATTCATTAAGTAAAAAAACGAATTAGGGCCTTCGTAACGCCTTTTTAAGAATAACTTTCAGTTTTAACGCTAACTTTCTTAGGTTTAAACCCACGTATATAGATGTGAAGAAACTTTCATGAGTATTATGTTTCGGTCTCGTAGATTTCATTAAATTTTTTTTTATCTTACCTATAAATATTATATGTCATCATTTTTTTACGACTGTTTACTTTGAACCTGTAAAGTTGACATTGTTTTTTGAGTGCAGTTGAAATGAAATATACAGTATTCTTGTAAAAACTAAAGTTCTTCAAACATTTTATAGACTTTATATATTAAAACTTTTAGGGCCCTCAAAACTAAAATGAAAAATCAGGTCTTAAGGTTTTTAAAAGTCAGTGAAGTACTATAATTTGGAGAAGTTATGCTGTGGGCTGAATGTTAGAATAAAGTGTTAGAATAAACTGAAATTCAAAGAGTAGAAGATTGAAAGAAGTTGGTAGATATCGAGCAAATTAAAAATATAAGGGTAGAATGGAGTGAGATTGAGAAAAAGCTTAGAAGTTTATGTAGAATGCTTTCTTAAAGGATGCTGATGATTTAAGAAGAAAAATACATATAAGCTTTTGGAAAATTACTTTCAGTAACTTTGACAGAAGAGATAAGAGTTTTAAGCAAAATATGTTTCTTTCAAATTCGGTTCCTGGAAAGCAGTATTTGGCTAAAAAAAGATTAAACTAATTCCAAGATCTCTTGGAAGAATAATCTCGAAAGAAGGTACTTTGTTTTGAGAATTTAGCCAAAACACAAGCAGTGTTCCAATAAATATAAAAGTAAGTAAAAAAACACGAAAATATGGCAATTTTATCAATTCTTTTGAAGTAAGAAAAAGTTATTATTTTTCTTTTTGCACGCGGTACCACGAAATGTAGCTTGAATTCTACATTCTGTTCAGATCCTTTAAATCTACGCATAAAAAAACCCACCAGAATGGACAAAAGCCGTTTCATTCACATTTAGTTTCATGCAATATTTAAAATTAAGTTTAATCTGTCTGATTTTTTTGAGTAAATATTATTCTTCAAGAAAATAAATTCACTCCGAAAACTGCATTATGTTCGTTTTTTAGGGATATATATATATATATATATATATATATATATATATATATATATATATATATATATATATATATATATATATATATATATATATAAGAAGTGGAATAAAATAGTTTTTTTTATGGAGTAGAATAAAGTATTTTTTTATGTAGTTTATTTTTTCAACTGAATGAAGGTTTAGAGAGAGATTGGAATACGTATAGATATAACAATTATACGAACTATAAATTATTTGGTTATGGGATGTGGAATATTATTTCAACAAAACCAAAAGCACAACATATTTTATTTGTAGTAGGAGTATTGGTAATAAGGGTATTTGGGACGGTAAAAGTATTCGTAGTGATGGGTATTTGGTATCTAGGAATGGAAACTACTTCGGAATCCATATAGTGTGGCTCCGATGATTAAGCAGTCCACCTTGTGTCAGTCTATTTATGAAAATGCGTGAAAGGTTATCAGGAGAAGGATTGTCATAAACGAAAGCATAAATGACGATAGCCGTGGATGTTTCCCCCCCCGAAAACTCGCTAATCCGAATTTTGCTTTCGGAACCAAACGTTAAACATAAAACCAGAAGTCGCGCTAAGGATGGCGTGGAAGTGTTTTGTTCAAGTTTGATTTAATGAGTAGATTCGTTTAAGACGCGACTCAATTATATATAATTTTCCTTTATGTTTATGGTTATATCTGTATTTACTTTGCAAAGTTTGTACTTCATTGAAAAGTCTTGTGGTAAATGCTGGGAAATAAAAATTATTGGGTTATCATATTCAAAAATACCTGATTTACCCTGCCTTATCACGCTATTGAATGGGTACGTTAACTCCAAAATCGTATACCCATTGCAACGACATGTTTCTAGTAATGAGAGAGAGAGAGAGAGAAAGAGAGAGAGAAAGAGAGAGAGAATAAGAACTTAAATGGAGAGTAAATATATCGCTCACTCCTTTCAACACCGTCATATCTCAAAAAACGTGATTTTTCAGGAGAATGATTTTAAAGTTTAAAAGTACATTGAAATCTTTCTATCTGTTATAAAAAAAATTGTCGGTCTTTTTCAGGTTTATTCGCTGTTTGATTGGTAGATAGTGAGTCACATGATAGCGAGTATTGCGGTTCACCGGGCTAATTAATTTAGAACACGCGCAGACGATAAACACCAGTTATTTTTCAAAATTAATTAATTCATAACATTTGAGAGTACGAGCTAGAAAGTATGCAATGCTTTCAGAAGAACCGGCAAATTTGGTCGCCGTTTGCATGGCAACAGTTGAATATGAAAAAATTAAAAAGTACTCTTGCAACAAACATCACGGATCTGCTAAAACATTTAAAATTATGATAAGATTTCCTCTGAATTTTAACAATATGTTATGCTAAAATATTTCCTTTTTTTATGTGGAAATGAGATGTTTTGTTCTTGAGATTTTTAAAAACATTTTGTTTTTATTTACATTATATTTCCGTGTGTAAGCCGAGAATTTTTGGAACGTTTTCTAAAGCTAAAGTACTGGGGTCGGCTTGTATACGGATCCGCAAATCTAGCAAAAAAGCAGGCAATTTTCCGTTACTCGGGCGTATGCGATAAATATCGCAATGGGAAGGGAACCTTCAATTAACGTCGTACTAAAGGTCCAGGATCAATCCAGTAGCGATCCAAATAGGGATCGATTGTGAAGCAATAACCTTCCCCTCATTGTTGAAAAGTATAGTTCGCAAAACGAACTAAATAAGATTGCGCAGCAATCATCGGGGTTTGAGCAAGTAGAGGGTGGAGCCCTAGTGAATAAAAATAAATATTACTACTATACCAGCTACAATATATATAAAAATATATATTATATATATAAATAGTATATATATATATATATATGTACTACTCTTTCAGGGCATTCTGAAAACAGGTATGTGTAAAAATTGCCGATTTTTGTGATATGACGTTGTTGAAAGGAGTAAGCGATACTTCAAGATTCGTTGTGTGGGTTGGATTTCCTAGTTTATTCAAATTCGTCATTTTATAAAATTAAATATACATCAGCAATTTCTCATACAGTTGCTACTATCCCCTGACAACAAATGAGGACTTGAATGAAGGTTGATTTCATTATCATTTAATAAATGCAGGCATTTGATTTAAAATTTCACTATGCCAAAAAACGTTAAGAGGCATTAAGAAGACAACTCTTGAGATGAACACTACGGAGGCATGCTTGCAAAAAGAAAGTCTAAAAGAGTGTAATTTGTCAATGTATTGTCAATGTATGATACATCAACTTTTGATTTATCATTTTCGTTGAAATTACTAATGAAAAATTACTTTGTATAGATACATTCATCAATAACTATATTTCACTGCTCGATTACTTTCGTTGGGTTAGTTGTCTGGTTCTTTTGGGGTTTTATTGTGCACTAGCAAAATACCCGACCTTACTCGGTTTGAATTGGTTAACTCTAGATTGAAGAGATGATCGAAATATATAATGAGACTTGTGTCTTTCGTTGAATAAAATAATATTTGAGCACCTTTCACAATCTTTATAATTTTTACAACTTACTTTTTACACAAATCCTACAGATGCATATCTCTTCATGTAATACATTTCACATGCATCGCACCCTTGCTGTATGACAGAACTACAAAATGACTAATGGTGACACTAAGGTTGCTGTAACGCTAATTCAGAGCGTTACATTTCGTAATTAATCCAATGGAAGTCGGACGTGTTTCTACTGTGTGGACTCTTTGGAGGATGCTATTCTATATCAAACATCAATTTCTTCTTCAAGAATTTTGGAACGATTTTAGAATTACGAAAACAAAAATGACTTTAATGTGGCTGGTTTGTCTGTGGCCTGATATATATCAATAGATGAGTGAGTAACACTCTCGATATGTGTCTCACCTTTTGATCAACTGTTCTAGACCGTATACTTTTCTACTTGACATTTCCGACCATATATATCTTCTCATTACGTTTAATTCCTGAGATGACAACCCAAGATTGTGATGAGATTTGAGGTGAGCCACCAGAAGAGACGTTTTGACCTCAATTTTGGAGATGATGAAAATAAAGAGATGATTCTTGATGCTAGAGCTTTTTTGTGATAATTTTCCCGTCTCATTCCTTGGAAGAAAAAACAAACCAAGGCCCTGAGCAAAATTCCCAATTCATCGAGGAGAGGTTCCGTACAGATGTTTAAGTTGCTGATCTTTGAAGATGCACTTCGCCTAGATTCTTCATTATGGAGTTCTTGGGACATAGACTCAATGATCAAAATATTTAATAATGGGAACCTCCAGTCTATTTTGTATTCGACACCAGATTCTGGTAATGTGGTCAATCATCTGTAATTGTGCTATCATTGAGAACGTACGTCATGGTACTAATCTAGATGTTGTGGACCATTCATACCCAGACTACACCACTTCACTTGTCCAGGTCGTATGAATTTTTTTTTTAAATTTGCAGCATTAATTTGAGAATGTTATTTGTTTATTGGGGTAACTGCGGTTGTTGCCTGAAGGTCCTGTTCTTAAATTTTATGAAAAAGGAATCAACCACTAACAATTATGGCACTTCCGCAATTAATATTAATCACTATGCATTTAAAATTTATGTTTACTGTTCCAATATTTTATCCCAAACCAAAATTTTATAATTCTTAATTACCACTACAGTTACTATAACAAAAGTCGATTTTGAGGGAGATTTAGAATTCCCTTTCTTAAGTTCTTTTCATGTTCAACTCAATTAATAAAAATGACTATTTACGGCGAGTGCTCTCGCACTAGTAGTCAACACAATAATATTTTTTTACTTGTGGCACTCCTGCATCAGGCATGCGACATTGTGGACTTTCGCTATCGTCTCCTATCACTGTGAAAAATAATTTTTTAATGATTGAAAAGTTCAATTTGGATTTTTTAAACATTATAATTCTTTCAATAACGGCATAATTATATTTAAAAATTGCTTTCTTGTTACCTGACACTTTAAGTCGAATATTTTGTAGTTGTGTTGTATGTGCTGAACAGGAAATACAATTTATTAAAATAATAATATTTAAACCAGAAAATAAATAAACACAGCGAAATCAAACAAAATAAATGTTGTCTGGAAAAAGTTGTTTTAATGAAATTAATACGTAAGTCTTTTTTTATCGCTTGATCTTGCACAGTTGCCACTTACAACTAAAAAGTGCACACAATTTTGAATTGAGAAAATAATTCAGAGTTAAAGAAACAAAAGATATCACTGCAAGCGATCAACCAACACAAATTTCCGTTTCATACCAACACCTCCTATAGATAAGAAAGCCTCACAACGGGAGAAATGACGTCACGACAGTTAGTCTCCAGCAGTGTGATACGTATCCTACGATTATCGCTACTTTTGGAAAGGATAAACTATAGTTGATTAAACTTAATCTTTGTTTCCCGTAAGGTTAATCAATGAGGTACATTATATTTCGTGTTTTTTACGGACTCGATAAATTTAAAGCGATTATATGTGTTGCAAAAATCTAGATTATTTACCATCGAAACGTAAATATATGAAGCACTTATAATAGTTTCATTGATAACATAACCAAAATTTCCCTCGTTTCTTTTGATTAAGCGAAAAAAACACTGCAATTAGAGAAAAAGGAAATGAGAATGACTGAAATATAATTATCAAGGGTGTGAATATTAAAAGCTAAATATATATCATCACAAACAAGGTGAATAAAAATAAATCTATCTGTTTTTTTTTTTAATCAATTCTCTAAACTCTGAATATTTTATTTATTAATACAAAACTATCAAATTACTGTTTGGATAAATACAAGAACAAATATAATTTAAATTACATTTGTTGATTTAATGGCATGAGTGTTAAATATCAACAAAATTGTCTCCTCTTCGCCTAAAATGTTTACAAATCAAAAAATGCCTATAAAAAATTGAATTGCAGATTCAAAAGTTGTTTAATTTATTAATTATTAAACTCTTCTGGTGTAATAAGACACACTTATAAATTGGCACCGACTTTGTCCGTTTTAGGGTAAATGTTAACTTGCAAATACAAAATTATATAAACTGATGAAAATATATTACAAATTTATATTAAATAATTTTCTAATAAACCAAATGCACCCTCTTGTTAGGAAAAATCACCTAAAAATGTAAAGTGTGAAAAAGTATTCTTTATTTAATCATTTATATTAAGGTGGTATAAATCGACCAACCCTGCAAAGAAATCATGACAGAAAATAAAAATACACGTAACAGATTTCAGTGAAACAAAATCTTTATTCAGTGCTTCGTAAGATATGAATGCTTACAAGCAAATATTTGAATGATTATGATTAACACCAAAGCTTTGATGTACTGATGTTTGTAAAAAATACAACACCATGAAGGAGTCATCAGAATTAAATGAAATTTAATGCACAAACGGTTTGTATTATTACAAATAAATGAAGAAATTTTCAAAACTAAAAAACAATATTAAGTGTCCGAAATCAGTATTTGGTGTAGCCACCATGCACTGCAATATGTGCTGCTATACGACGTGGCATGGAGTGAAACAGATGTTGAATGTCTGCTTGTGGAAGATAGTTCCATATTGTTTGTATGCGAACCCAAAATTCGTCTTTTGAAGCTGCAATGCGCGGTCTTGAACTAGACGCCGACCAACCAAATCCCACTCTTGCTCAGTAGGCGACATATCCGGCGAATAAGCAGGCCAAGGAAGAAGTTACGTATCTTGGGTTAAAAAGAAGTCTTGAACATTCCTTGCAACATGTGGACGTGCATTATCCTGTTGAAAGATAGCTCCAGGGATGCCTTGGAGGAAGGGAACGACTTCGGGCTCAAGCACTTCACGGACGTACCTGTTGCTATTTAGATTACCCTCAATTCGTGGCTGCTGAGATCGTCCATGATACGAAACCGCACCCCAGACCATAACTCCGGGTATTCGGCCACTATGACGTTCGATAACGCACTCTGGAAGGCATCGTTCACCGGCATAACGTCTAACACAAATGCGGCCATCATGGTTACACAAATTAAAGCGGGATTCGTCAGAAAAGACAACTTGTTGCCAATCAGCCCGCCAGGCTCTGTGCTCATGAGCCCATTGCAGACGCAGCCGTCGATGGTTTGGCGTGAGGGGGGATCCTGTATAAATTAATCCTTGTACGCAGTTCACGGTGCAGCAGACGTCGGCGATTTGACGAAGCCGACATTAGTACAACTGTAGCATTAGACCAAAGTGCTGCCAACTGCCTGGAGGAAGCTGCACGATCATTCACCGCCATATGGACCAGGTGTCTATCATCGCGCGCTGACGTCACCTTCCGTCGTCCACTCCCAGTTTTTCGAGTTGTCCGCTGCTCGTCGGTCCACTGCTTCCAAACTCGCATGACTGTGGAACTGTTCCGCTGCACACGAGCTGCTATTGCGCGATAGAAAAGTCCTCCTTCACGAAGGCCGATGATTCTCCCCCGTTAAAACTCCGTAAGTTGTTGAAATTTCACCCTATTTCATCGTGGAGGCATACTTAGGTCTCATTAAAAAATAACCATGCACTATTTTCAACGTCCCGCTACAGCTCTCTATTTATACGCTTTTAGCATCAGTTCAGAGGGCGCTGCTCACACCACGCATGCGTGGGGGCTCTGAAACTTTACTACTTTGCATAACATCCTATAATTGACATTTACTGCAAAATTCATTTCATTCGGATGATTCCTTCATGGTGTTTTTTTTTACAAACAGCAGTGTATATTTTAAAGCTGATTTAAAGTATGTTCAGAAACATTTTTCAAAATGAAACTTCTAAGATATTGGTTATACAATACAGATAAAAGTTTAACTATACTACATAAATAGTTAAAAGATCTGATTTTAACTGACTTTGAAAATTATGAAACATTTAAATTTCCTGATATTCATTTAATGAAAGCCAAGCTCTTTATTCATTACTCTCATTTTAATAATAGAAAGAAATCAAGCAGCACCAAAATTTTAAAGCATCCCCAGAACCCCCAAAAAATATTTACTTTTTCCCTAAAAGGTCATTTTAATTTTCAATATCAAAAATAAATATAATTGTGCATAAGCAAACTAATAAAGCAATGAAAAGATAGAGGTATGGTTACATAATATGACTAATTTTATTAATTATCTAGACTTTAAATACAATTTCAAAAGCAAAATCAATCATATAAATTTGACATTTATTATGTCAAACTAATTAACAATATTTTTTATGTAATCTGCAGTATCGACAGTATTTCAAATGTTATTGTTGAGACCAACAAGTTTTAAACTTTCACACACACACTTAAATTACAAACATTTAAAAGCCAGACAAAGATTTTGCCATTCAAGACTAGTGGGACATATTGATTTAGCACTAAGAGTGTGAACATACTTAACTATCCTATCTTATTCTAAATCATCCAATTTTAAAGTTTATCTGTTCACTTAAAAAATCTATCACATCGCGATTATTTTCAGGGATAATTTGTTCAAGTTCACGAAAAGCACTTATATTAAGGATTTTAATTTACTTAATTTATTGCATTCAGAGCCATTATAATTATCCAATTGCTGTATGAGAGACACAAGTTCATTTATATTATTTACATGCAATGAAAATATAAAACTATTGTAATTATTCAGGTATATTACAGTAAAATACACTTACCCTTAAATCAACATCAATTACAATTGAAAATGACAATTCAGGTACTGGTGAAGTGGAAATTTCTAGAAACGTAATTGTACATTCTATTACAAAGATATCGACGCACCAAGGAGTTGTCCAGTTGTAAAGAAATTTCGTACGCAAAGACATTTTGAACGAACATGCAAATGATTAAAATTTTAATATCCAATAAAGGAAAAATGGGAGCTCCAGCGCATCTGAATTGCGCATTCAACAGGTGTATATAAGGATAAATTCTCAATCTATGGTCCAAGTTTCTCTTGCATTTCGAATGAGGATACTTTACATAGACCGCAACAATGCCTCGCTAAAACATTAACGCTCATTACGATCATATGTCAGAGTTTGAAAGACGTCGTGCTTTCGGATTGAAGGAGGTTGGTTGAATGAATCGAAGAATCACTCGACATGTGTGTAAAAGCGATGGGGCGATTAGAAGAGGCTGGCAAGAGTGGGTCGAGAACCCTTCTATAAACATTGGGTAGAGAATGGCAGATGTCAGCGTCAGGACGGCAGCGGTCGACCTAGGGCTACAACAGAACGGGAAGACAGAGTAGCTGTCACAGCATCGGATTTGCCGTTAGCAACTCTCCAACGAGTGACTTCACACATGTGTCCAAGCTGACCCTTTGCAGACGACTGGGGACGTATAGTCTTAAGTGACAGTCCTGTTTCCAACTGTGTCCTAACGACAACCGCAGACTAGTCTGGAGATGTCCAAAACAGCGTGGGGGTAAAATGTAATTCAAACCTATAATGAAAATTTTTTACTGATTAATGAACAACCCTACCAGAACAAAAAGTTACAAGTAGTTTTAAAAAATATTTTTGAATTATTTTCAGGCAACAGTGACAGTAATTAAAATATACTAAAGATCGGCAAAAATTTTTTTTTTACAAAAATCAAGATTTCATAATTTGGGCTAGAAATATCCTACTAAAATTAAAAACCTTCTATTTTAAACACTCTTTCAAATTTTCTAACATCTTTCATTATTTTATTTAAATACCTTTTTTGTGCATCCCTTTAATATTATTAGTGATGTACAAATAGTGATGTAAAAATTAGTGATGAATAAATTTGGAGTACATTTTTACCATGAAATTAATTTTGGGAGAGCATATAGCTTGCAAGTTCAAAATTTCCACAAAACACATGTTGTTCAGACATAATTAGAGAAAGAAAATCTAATTTTGAGATTGAAGAAAAAGTCCCTTTGCACACCACTTCTTGGTGCACACTTGAATAGTAAATCACAGCGACAATTGATTAAAATTAAGTGGGACAAATTTTTTTTTACTATCTCAAAACAACGATTCGTTAAAAGAAATAACTTCCAAACAACAAATATAATTTGGTGCTTACAAACAGTTTATAAAATGGATAGGTAAATAAATTTAAAATTTGGTGCTTACAGTCAATTTACAAAATGAATAGGAAAATAAATTTAAAATGGACATTTTATGTTCTCAAAAAAGAAACACCTTGAAATGCTTTGTACTGCCATTTTTTGAATTCGTCTTCCTTTGGTAGGCTGAAGAACGAAACTGGGATAATCACAGTAATTCCATTTACTAAACGGTACCAAACACTTAAATACGTTAATTCCCAATTAATTTAAGCTATAATTTTCTTTAAATATGATTCTACAGAACGCCCTGCGTGAGCAACGGCTATCACATCCACTGAAAACTTCAAAATAAACAAAAACATCGCCAAACTTTTTCCACTATACTCGGCTGCAGGTTTTATTGGCAGTGGAGAAATAGGCTAAGAGCAAGCGAAACAAATAGATCCCAAAACATCCCCACACATATATAACAATTTTTTGTCGTAATTAGCGTGAAATGTTGAATATTTTGCCTTTTACTTTTGAAGCTAATACGTGCGGCGTAGTAATTTCATTTAGAATCGCAGCCGCAAATTCAACGCCAAGAACATGTTTTTGGCGCATGGTTTGATAAAGGCTAAATGAAGGAAAAAAAGTAACCCGGCCGAAATTCGATGGCCTAACTACGTCTACGTTATCAGCTTTTATAGTTGCCGTTGGAGGGCTTTCTTATCTATAGGAGGTGTTGTTCATACCCGTTCGTTGAAAAATATCGTCTGTTCCAAATATTCGGAAATCATTTACATTTCCCAAAGAACAAAAATAAGACTCAAAGGAAATGAAGTATCAGAGCTGAAATTCCAAAAAAATTAATTAATTTTTAAAAAATAATTGCTTTTTTAGTAGTACTGGTAAAGCAATCCAAGCAATCGTTACAGTAAATATACATTCCAATTTTTTCAAAACTTCCAAATTAGGATTGATTTAAGTATACTTACTCAGGTGTTTCAGCATGAAACTATTCTAATCTAAATATAACAATAAATAATTGTTTTGTATTGCAAACACTAAACTAATATATAGTGTATAAAATAAAGCTTATTGAAAACAAATATCTGGAAAAATTTCCTGTGATGCCTGTACAAACACACAAACACAATACCGAACATAGAACAGAAAAACGGACAGACAGACTTACGCAACCATGTTAACTCACTAAATGAAGATAAGTACTCACACTATGCAAAGTTTCATGAAAATATATTAAACCGTGTGGACATGTATAGGGCACATATGGTACATCAGGCTTCGAAATAGATTTTTTAATACAGGTGCACAAGGTGCACCAAAGTTTTTAAATTATAGGTGCACAGGTTATATTTTAGGTGCATATTTAAAAAAAAACGTAACATAAGAGCATTGATATAATGTAAACTACTTTATTAGTTGGGTATGTTTAGATTAGAGTGCCTATATAATAAGAGTGGCGACATACGGGAAACACTTTCTGATTGGCTTAGAGACCTTTTCTACCGCCCGAGGCGGTCTTTTCTTAGCTCCCGTAGACTTAACATGGGAACTTTTTGTGTGTTCGATAAAAACGTGTGTACATTAAATAAAAAAGAAAATCTAGCTTATTCATGTTCCATTTCGTGTTCTAGAATGTTTATTTATTATTATTTTAGTGTTTTGTGAGTATAAATTTGAAGACTTTTTAAGTAAATAGCTTTTTTTGAACAACGTGGCATTTCCCGTTATCTAAATTAGCGCGTTTTATAATCCATCTCATCAAATACGCACGTAATTGAGCGTTTATATGATTCATTTATACCGAATGTATCCATATTCTAACAATAATATGCTTTTTGTTCTCCTTGAAATTCTATATTAATTCGCCCAGCAACCTTCTTTGAGACGATTCTGGTAGAAAAAGGGCTGCCACGCATGCGCATTGGGCCAAATTTGGTCTCTTGTCGCCACTCTTATTATATAGGCACTCTAGTTTAGATAGGTTAGTAGTAGATAGTAAATAAAATATTTAAGCATCTACATTCTCCCCTTCTCCGGCGCACGGCTGTCTCGACAGTCGCTTCAACAGAGCTAGCTGGAAAATGTTTCGATCATCGGAAAGTTCTGGTGGCATGGCACAAGTAAATCTTCATCCTGTATAAACCCGTTACGGCCCAGCGATTTTGCTATTGCATAGTGTGTATTTAGGAACTTTAATTACGCTCCTTTAGAGCGAGAGAGATCGATACTAATAGTTTGTTAAAGCATCAAAATTACATAAAACGTACTATCCACCTTTTAACATTAGGTGCACCGCATGCACCTAGCTGGAAAAAATTATGTGCACATTTTAATTTTCTTGTGCACAGTGCACCTGTGCACCCGGGTATTTCGAGCCCTGTGGTACATACATACAGACAAACAGACATCAGGCGCGCAAGAGGTGAATTTGGCATCAGAGGGGTCCAAAACGGATAGAAAACATGAAATGGGTCGGAAATATTCAATGTACAAGCAATCACTCCATTCGTATTTATATAGATGGGACATATTTGGACAATATACACCAAATACAAGATCGAGACAACTTTAAGCAAAAACTATGAAAGGGAATTGAAAAATTACGTTCGTTGGGAAATCCACCATTTGTTTTCATGAATTGTTGAGCAAATCACCGTATCAACGTCTATAAAATTTTCTCTAGTGGAGGCCGTCCTTATTCCTATCTGTTGTAGGGTTACGATTTGATCAAGCACATCGCGTGATCCCTACCTCGAATAAAATTTACCTATGAAAAATGCTCTCTTTTTCACATGATCTAAGGCAACATAAATGTGGTGAGTGCTTTCAAGTATCATAGTAATACGAAAGAAGGAACAATATACTTCCAAATGAATCCATAGAGGTAAAGCTGTCAAACGTAAAAACAGAATAAACAGAAAGGAAGTTATTTTAGTTAAAGGTTTTCCCCTTCTAATGCAAGCTTATGGTCGCATAATCCTTCAAGTATAAAATGGCGAGAAAGTGTGTCTCAGTGTTAACCAAGGGAATAATAAAGGTTCATCCACCGTGAACTGAGAAGAGGAAGACATGTCTTTTTGGAGAACCTGGAGGCCCCATTTACGCATGGCCTAAAAAAAACCAGGAAACTTCAAGCAGCCAATTCCCCTTCGGCACATACGAAATTCGAACTTGAAACCATGCGTTCCAGTCGACCGGTTTCTTAAGAGCGATGCCTTTAGCCTCTCTGATGGGGTTAGGAATAGTGGAATAGAATATAAGTTATATGATCTTTACCTCCACAGGATTCGTTTGGATCGGGTCGTACTGTTGTATGATTATATAGTTGATACCTTAAAATCCTGATCATGTATGTAATTGATTTCTTCATAAAATCATTAGATAATATCTCTAAAATCGATGTTTTTTTTTATTTTATTAAATAACTATCTCTTGTTCTTATGCTAAAATGGGATCGCAGATTAGCAACTGGAGGGTGGGCAGTTCGAAACTCTATCCATTCAAAGACCCTCGTCGGCTGGTGGACTTTAAATCTGTCGCGGCATCACATGTCTTAATGTTGGTGTGTGGGGGAGTTGGAGAGAGGGTTGTCAGCTCAGGTGTTGTTGTCGTCTGACTGTGGTTAAAAATTATGAGGTGTTGTTGTGGTTTGACTGTGGTTAACAATTATGAGGTGTTGTTGTCGTCTGACTGTGGTTGAAAATAATGAGGTGTTGTTGTCGTTTGACTGTGTTTAAAAGTTATGAGGTGTTGTTGTCGTCTGACTGTAGTTAAAAATTATGAGGTGTTGTTCTCGTATTTTTTACTTCGGAATCGATACCAGACCTTCGCCAATAGCCCATTGTGTTGCTCCAGTGCGGCGTTAATTCAATTACCCAACTACATTGAATGTAAGACGCAGTGCATGTGAACACAATGAGCATAGCTTGCGCTACTAGTCAATTAAGACCGCTTGACTACCTTCGGGGTAAGCGAGCGGGAGGAAGCAAGGAGAGGGATCCCCTAGTATTTATATTTAACTGAAACTTTGTCATTAATTGTACCCTTGTGTCTCGTTACATCTAACCTAACACAAAAATTCTCAAATCAAATTGCTTTCATAATTTGTGATTTGTACGTTTCAGAGGTTGTCAATGGGGCAATCAAAAGTTTTCTCTCCACTCATTTGCTATCTACTACTAAAGAGGTCTATTAGGACTTATCAGGTGAAGTAATACTCTCATAGGAAATACGAGGAATGGTATGGTACTAATAAGCGTAATGACGCTTCTTATCACTTTGCTTATCTCATTGAAAGGGCATCAGTCCCGAAGGTACGATGATTTGATGACATAATGCAGTTTGTTTCTTAAGATAAGATGCTAGATTATTAGTACCAAATATTCCGGACATGTATTAATACGGTCCTATTTATCTCAGAATATACTAAAGTTATTTTGTTTTTATTGAATCGTGATACATTCTTCGTTATCAGTGTTCTCAGAATTAGCCTTCTGATGGGTTACCAAGCATGATTCCATCTTGCAATCAGCGGTCTTCTTTGCACGACTGTTAACCAGTTTTAAATTTCTTGATAAATATAAGCTCTCCAAAGAATTACTTCCCAAGGAAAGGAACTTTAAAATATTTTTCAAAAATATTTATTTCTAATGAGAGGACCACTAGAATCTGCACATAAAATTCTATTCTGAAAGGAGGACCGATAGAATCCTTTCAAAGGAATATGTTCTAAGTAAAGGACCAATAAATATTTCCAAAGGTTTTTATTTTGAGGAAAGGACTGATATAAATTTTCCGAAAAATCCTATTCGAAGGAAAAAACCAATGTGATATTTATATAAATCAAAAGAATATACTGATTATTTCAACCGATAAACGTGGTTATTTAGTCTTGTGTGTCTTGGATCAAAAGCATTGCTACAAATAAAACGCGTGGTTCACAGAGGAATATACACCTAATGTTAAATACAGTTGTGAGGAGAAGAGCAAAAATAAGATACATAAATAAAAATCCGCTTGAGAGTAAATTTTAACCTTGCTATTTGCGATATAACCCTACCCCTGTCTTTACCACTTAAGTTTTTTATGATTGAGTTTTTTTTATGATGGAGTATAAATACAGTGCATACAACATAAGTCCCCTTTGTCTCATTATTACAAGTCGTTTCATGTTTTTAATAAGGCGAATTGTTTTTAAAATTCAAAGGTTGAAAAATCATTTCTTCATCACTTCATTAAAATATATCAACACAATCGTGGGGCTGATGCACCTTTTCAGAGCTGATAAACTTTTTTTGAGAACCATATCTGGTATACATATACGGAAATTCGTTGTGGTGAAGCTACCCTCACCACATGTTCATCAGTCCTTGAATATAGCACATTGAAGCCCCTCACTAGTTTGCCTTTTGAGATGACCGTCCATCCCATTTGAAGTTTGTGGGATGAGATATAGGTACCCTTTCCTCCAATGAAGGTTTCCCCTTTTTTCCCGCGAAACTTCAGACCCTGAGGAGTGAGAAACGAGATGCATGGAGTCCATTTTCGGAACGCTGGAAGGAAAGGGTGTGACGGGTCATGACAGTGCAAGCAATTTCATGTAATTTTTTTCAATTCAAATCTTTATTTACATTATAATATGTCATTATTCTTGTGTTAAATAGTAATCCCCCACTGAACCCCTTCCTTGCGATTTCGAACAAAATTATAGGTAAATGTATATGTTTTGTATTACCCAATCAGGACATTAGCTATTTTGCAAACAGCTAAAAAGCTTCGTAGCTCTTCTATCAAAAGACATTCTGGAGAACAAATATAATTATAGAAATATACAGGGTGGTCATAAAAAAACTTGGCCGATATATGGACCTCTAGAGACCGTTCCGTTCAACCGATGAAGATGAGATTTCAGATATAGTTATTCAGAGTTATGAGCTCGGGATTCTGTGAACGACAACAAAGTGGCACTCACAGTTACGGTTATAGGTAGAGAAACTCGGAATTTTCGAATGGCAACACTCACTGTTTCCTGTCTCAAAATGCTCAGCGCATGCAAAAACCCTAAAGAGCGTTGGAACGGGACGTGTATCACAAAAAACGGAAGCGTTATGCACTCACAAAAAACAGCTCTGCGAACGTCCAACAAAACCACGATCGGGGCCCAAGAAGGAAATTTGCATATGTTGGAGGCAAGACACCAACCACAGAACGCCTTTCGCCAGATATTCAACCAGATCTTCAGTCAGGAGCTCGCACATGCCAACGAAATGACTCTGTCACTGAAAGTTAATGGAAAATTGGTAAAATTCTATTATTAAAATGGGATGAATGCCGTGGAAGCATTGCGTGTTTACCGTCGAAACCATCTCCAAATACGAGGCCCATGTATCTGGCGAAAGGCGTTCTGTGGTTGGTGTCTTGCCTCTGTCAAATAATTATATGCAAATTTACTCCTTGCGCCCAGAACGTGGTTTTGTTGGCAGAACTGTTTTTTGTGCGTGCATAACGCGTCCGTGTTTTGTGATACACTTACCGTTCCAACGCTCTTTAGGGTTTTCGCATGCGCTGAACATTTTGAGACGGGAAAAAGTTGGCGTTGCCATTCGAAAATTTCGAGTTTCTCTACCTATAACTGTAACCGTGAGTGCCACTTTGTTGTCGTTCACAGAATCCCGAGCTCATACCTCTGAATAACTATATCTGAAATCTCATCTCCATCGGTTGAACGGAACGGCCGCTAGAGGTCCATATATAGGCCAAGTTTTTTTATGACCACCCTGTGTATTCGTTCATTATTTTTCAACTGTTTCATCTTATATTGATAAATTTTCGTTCCACTTTATAAGGTTGGAGAAGTCTTCCAAATGTGAGTGTACTGTATACCATGTTTAAAATTAGCATTCATGACCTCCCTGATGAATTATATATGAGAAATACCAATAAGTAACTTGTTACCATAGGATTACAAGTTAAAAGGTGAAAGACAGAAAACATAAAATCAGCAACCAATAACAAATGAAGTGACATACGTCAGTATGAATATTGGAAGGGGGGGAGGTGTCAAGAAGCCACAATGAGTGGATTTGATGGCATTGATTAGAGGATTGGGTGTGAAGCAACTGATGTAGGGGAACTTTGAATCTCAGTCGAGCAGAGATCTGAAAGGTGCTTGGAATTGATGACAAAAATAAAACGGACTCTTTGACAAATCAAAATGGAAGCTATAAAGTCCTTTCTAGCTCCGTAGTTTCGTCCTCATCTCAACATGCCCTGCATCAGTTTCACCTCAGCGCCCAATGCCAAAGACCAGTCGTTGAGCACTTTGAAAAGGAGTTCGAACTCTTATTGAATACAGTAAACGACTCCCCATGGGTGGGGGAAATGATGCAATATTTCTGGGTGTATCACCAAGTTGGAATCAATTTACTTCAGCAACTTGTGAGTACAAAATGACTCTGCATGATATAATTTCAAAGCTCCTGACATGATCTATTCAAGTATATTAAGATTTCGCAGTGAACTGAGCATTTGAAAACATGGTATCCCTACGTTGCAAATTCTAAGTTCATTCAGAACTAAGCATGTTTAGTTTTTTTACACGATATCGCTTAGTGTGTCAGTCCACTTTGCCGTAAAATCTTCAAATATGTAGCGAAAGGAGATGCATAGAAATCAACGTGTAATCAATATTTACATGCGTTAAGAGGCCTAAAGAAAAGGTTTGAAAGTATCGACCATAACCTTAAAGTTAGCCAAGAGCACAAAAATAAATTGCGTATATCGAGCACTTAAGATCCCATTTCGTCTTACATTTTATTTTCATCGTGGTTTGAATAAAATAAATGTAAGCAAATGCAACCATAAGTTCTAGTACGAGAATCACACATATTACACTTTTGCCTCGGGTTATTTAGAAACCCAAGACACTGCACACTTACCAGAAATGCATTCAAACACGATGCTTTTAAATCGTGTTTACACATCGTTGCTTTTATTTCTTGAGATTAAATTTTACGAACAGTTTCTTAGACATTCTTTGTGTTTGACAAGCAAGTACGTTGTTTTGTTGTGTTGAATACAGTGAAACGTCGCCAGCAACCACCGCTATTGAGCTATAATCTGCACAAAGGACTACTTTCTCTAAGAATTTTATTTCAGTACCGTCAGCACAATATTAATTAATTTTCTATTAAACGGGTACAATATCACGTCTGACATAAATGAAGACTTCTTTGTTGGTCCCTAAATAAAGTGAAATATTCAGGAATGTGACGAACCTTAATTTAATCCAGAGAAACCCCGAACCTATTTCTTTTGCAGGATCTGTCAGATCAGAAGTTTCTACTAGTGTATATGGAAAAATATCTGGCCGCCATTTTATTCAAACTTTTGTTCACAGCAACAAATGAAACTTTGACCCCAGTACAAGTAATTTGGAATACAACTTTTTATCACATTTACAATGTTATTTCTAAATTGGTTTGTATTAGGGGAAGTTAGGCAAGTGTCCGACCCTAAAGTTTATTTTGAACCAATTAGTACTCCGTTCACTTACCCATACTCCGCAATGCTAGCATTCCTTATCATATGTCAGATTTTATTAGTGTCTCTGTGGGACAGTTCCTCGATGAACAGGACTTGGTCGGTTTGAGAATTGAAGGCATGCTTTTTTGAACTTGGTCTCGGCTATACTTGGATCAAGGGGATTGACAATATAACAACACTACTCCGACTCAATAATTAAAAAAAATCCTATTTTTACCACACGTTTACTTTTGCTTTCACTAATATGTTTACACACTTAATTATTTAAACGAATCACCTTCATACAGTGTAAAAATATGCTTAACAATTCTATTTTATGGGGTTGTACTTGCCCTACATTATAGGGGAATTGCCTACAGTGAATCACGCTCTTATTTGAAATGTGATGATAGTTTTATGAATGGGACAAAATCAAAAAATGTCCGTAACTTATGTGTAAAAATTCAACAGACGCTAGGGATGATCTAGTATATAGGGCTCCTTCAAACATTTCTAGCAGGTTGCAGCCCTGTTTAATCAAAGACACCGTATATATTCAGGAGATGCACTTACTCCGCGAACTCACTTCACCCAATTTAAAAGAATAAATAAAAAAAATAGGTTATAACTTTGGTACAACAATTGATGTTATATAAGCACCAGCACAAATGGAGTTTATGTTTCAATGCTTATTTAAAGAGGTATCATTTTTGAGTGTCATAATAATAATAAAGTTAACGATGACGAATAATGTAATAAAGTATTTTACTCTTGATAGCTATTAGAATCTCTACTAACTGTACATTTTTTATGGTGTAAGATGAATTCCGTAACAAGTGAAATGATTAAAGCTAATCTTCCCAAGTGAGGGGGATTTATGATGGGAACCTTAATTTACTGACATATATACTATGTGAGTCTAAGAGTTTAGGGAACATTCTCAGGCGGCCTGGTTATAATTAAGGTAACCGTCTTCTAGAAAACTTATGTCCGATAGCTTCGAATTTCCGTCAAGGTCGTGGTAACGTTTTTGAATATCTTGCGATAAAATGTACATCTGGGTGAATTGTGACTTATGATGTGCCTTCAGTGCCTCGAGGTTTTCGAATAGTGTAGTAGCGCTTTCACCCCACAATATACTTATGACTAAGTTATATCTACGGTTGAGAGGCTACTAAGAAAGATTCTAGTTGTCCAAATTGGTCAAAACTAGTTAGAGATCACACAGAGAAGACTGAATGTTTCGAAAAAGATATGTGAACCCGTCAGAGGGTTAATTAGCTAGTTATGGTTATATTGTTTCAACATTATCCACTTTTAGTCTTTACAAGTTCTGCTTATTGTACATTCATTAAATAGAAAGCATAAATACTTTAAAAATCTAAAGAAGACCGGTAAAGAATGTTACTAGAGAATAATAACTCCACAAGAAATTACAATACAATTTAAAAACTAAGGTAATACCGGTAAAGAATGTTACTAGAAAAGAAATAACACCACATATGAAATTGCAATACAATTTTCATTTTGATTAGTTATAAACTTTGATTGTGGTATTTATACCTATAAATTGAACACATGCATTGTTCCTTGAAACATTTTTGAGCCTCCTATTTATATACATTTAAAATTGGACCTTTTTTTGTAAATTTACATATCAAATTTGAGAAGGTTACTATCGCTACAAAATTACTATCGCTGAATCGACTAAAATTTCACGACAATAATGAATGACAGAAACCCAGAAGTCTAAGGAAATATTTAACTTGTACAATAATGATGGACAGATTGCTCAATGAGTGTAATTTGTCTAGTGGAAAAATATGTGTTATTTTTTGAAACTATCCATTGAAAACCCCAGTTCTATTGTGATTCTTTACCACTTTTATTTCCAATTTCATTGAGTTAAAATGTTTTTTATTTACGAGTACTTAGACATCCATTAATTTTCAGTTTCGCTTTGTTATTTGCCACTTCGAAACCAATTTATTTTTTACTTCATTTATATGTCTGACATTTTTCTTTTATTTTTCGTTTAATGTTCGGTTTTATTTGATTGTTTCTGTCTATCTGCTGTTTATAATTTTTTACACTATGAATAATAGAATACAATACTTCACATAGCCTTGAACCAGTGTTGTATTTAGTATCTTTTGGTACTATTTGCTTACTACGCAAGTATTAAACGTTTAATTATGATTTATTTTTTTGAACTCTAGATTACTACCAGTTACATCAAAAATACAAATTTACATAATTTCTGTCATATGACGTCACTGAATCTATTAGAAAAATAGGAAGACGTACGTCGCTGTATCTACAATAAGATGGGATGGGTCAAGAAAAACAGTATAAGTGACTAGAATGAGCGGACTTGCTGGCATTAGGATTATGAAGCTGGGTTTTAATAGTGTGGATCCGGCAAATTGGTGAGAATTGTAATTTCTATCACAAGCGGAGGAATTATTTTTTGGACAACTGATGCTTATCACAAGTGGGGAAGTGCTGATTAATAAACAAAAAAGGGAAAGCAACTAAACCAGTAACATAGTTTCTCTAATATCGCAAACATGATCGGTAACACCTCAACCCAAACATCAGAGATGTTAGTCGAAGAGTGCCGTTTTCCTTAAAACTTGCCCTTAATTAATTTTTTACTCCGAACAACACATGCACACCCTCTATGACACTCACTGTAATGAAATTAATGATTTGTAATATAGACTCTTGTTGAGCTGAATGTTTCAGTGATATCTGGAGTTGTATTGAACATAAATAATTGCACATCAGATTTTCCATAAGGTTATTGAGAAATATGATGGTACATCATTATACAACGAATAATCAAAATTTACCTTTAACTCTTCACAACACATGTAAGCAATCAAAATAATATCCCTAGGAATAGGCATGAAACAAATTTGTTAAACATTCCAAGAGTTTTAAATTTTTGAAGACATTTTTAATAAAGGTTCTATTTGATTGGTTAAGTTGATTTGTATTTAAATTGTACAAATAACATAGTGGGGATAGTTTACATTGTTCATTTAAATATATGCAATTAGTTTATCGAGTAGTTCCTTCTAGTTTCTATCCGATTGAGTTTTCATTCCAGAAAGTAATGAAACGTTTATTTCTCAGGTGTATTTTGATGAAACTACTAAGTGAAGAATTTCCTCCACTGCCATCAATACCAATTAGGACTTTTCCGTAACACCAATTGTTATGACAGAGGAAGCAACATTTAAAAGATTTAGAATTTTCGTTTTACGTGCATTTCAGGATTTTCAGATGATTTAAGAGAATTAGTGGTTGTTGGAAATACGTGCTTTTGCAATTCTAATTTAGATGAAAGAAAAATTGCATCGTCGCGGTTTGAGGAGAATTTCCTCATAGGTAACCTCGTTTTGTGTAAAACTCTTTTAAATTGTAAATCGCTCGTGAGATGTAACCTTTGAAATAAGGTAATACTTTCACGTTTACCGTTTTGTTGAAAATTTTATTTGCATACGGGTCCTCCTTTATAACAACGAGCTTGCGTATTCAAGTACTCACAGTATTCCTGATATAGTTTAAAAGACTTCTCAAAACGTAATAGTATTTTAAGATTCAGACAGAAAATCCTACGGGATTTAATTACAAAGGTAGTGATTATAACTCTACATTGAATTACCAGAAAGATTATAACAGACGAGCATATGCAAAATATAGAGCAGCGAAACCTATGCACGTCATTAGTTATTCCATACAGTGCATATACACTTATGTCCAAAATTATCTTAACATACCCAAAAATAATTATATTAAATAATTAATAATATATAAAATAATTATATACTCTATACCAGTATAGTAATATTAATAATTATATAAAATAATTATTTACCCAATCGATGTAATCCATTTTTGCGCGGAATATGTGAAAGATAAGCCTAATTAGAACTATCCAATCAAAAGTGTTCAAACGGTTTCTGATATGTAAATCAAGGCATTTCGTCAGCCGACGGTGAATCAAGCGCTTTGCGCAAAGTGTATATCTGAGTGAATTTCTGCAATACAACGTTTGATTTCAGTGTGTCGAAGAAGTTTATGGACGATTCAAAATGGTTCGTTATGGCTCTGAAATAACGTTTGGAAGAATCTGTGAAGTGTGTCATTATCGGCCGTTTAGAAGCAGGGCAGATAATCATAGAAGCAGCGAGATGTGTGAATATTTCAAGACAGACAGTTTATGCTTTATGAAAACAATTTCAGAACTCTGGAACTGTTGTAAGGAGGACTGCACAAGGTCGTAAACGTATAACAATCGCTTCTCAAAATCGATATATGGAAATAGCTACACGTCGTAACAGGAAGTCTACTGCTCGGCGGTTAAGCACAGCCGCCACGAAAACTGTTGTATCACGGAAAATTGTATACAGAAGACTTAATGCTAAGGCCTTTATACCAGAAAGCCAAGGGTATGTTTTTTACTGTCTTCATAACGCAAGAGGGATTGCTTTAATTGGTGCAAAGAACATCCGAACTGGAGTCAACACCAAGGGACTCATGTTCTCTTTACTGATGAGTCGAGGTTTAGTTTAACATCTGATTCTACGCGTTTTTACATCTGGAGGGAGTCAAGAACCCGAAATCTTCCTTCGAACATTATGGAATGTGAGCGTTTTGGTAGCGTAGGTGTGATGGTGTCGGATGGAATAATGATCGATGGATGTAAGCTCCTACATGTTTTAAATAGAGGATCCGAGTCCGGCCAGAGATATCGGGGTCAGGTTTTAGAACGTTATGTAAGTGTTTCGTAAGTGTAAGTGTGTAAGAACTTTTCAGAGGTGCATATGGATCTGATTTTTTTATTTATGGACGATAATGGTCATTACATCGAGCAAACCTCGTTGACGAATTCCTAGAAAATGAAGACATTGAGCGAATATTGTGACCAACAAAGTATCCTGATCTGAATCCGATAGAGAACTTACGGGACTTCCTTTTAAAAGCAGTTACACGGAGACATCTTCCACCTAGAGATATAAATGCCCCGAAGACCACATTGCTGAAGGAGTGGAACTTAATTCCCCAAACTGTGGTTAACATTATTACCAGCATGAAATCACGTATGTGTGTACAAAACAGGGGCTATGACATTCCATATTAAATTCATAAGCCTTAATTTTTTTCTGAGATCTTCATTTTTTTCGAACTCTCTCCTTGTTACATATTATTGCCATTTTTATGGTTTCATGCAACAGTTTTATATCATATGAATAGTTCTTAAATATTTTTCATTGGTATTTTTGTGTTATGATGTTATGTCTCATTCCACACAAATTCATAAAATTATAGTTTTCAGTTTCTAATAAATCCGTGATTAAAGATAATGTAAAGATCCGCATGGTAAAGTTAATTTTGGACACTAGTGTATATGGCGATAGACATATATGGCAGAAACTAGATATGTTCCACAGTCAGAAAGGCAAGTTATCACGTTGGTTATTGTTCCATACAGTGCATATACATGGCAATAGACATCTATGTTTGCAACTGTATCTTTTCCGCAGTCAGAACGTTGTCAAGGTAATCACGCATTAGCGGTTATTAACGGTAAGAATAGTTTCATGCGATAGGCGTGTAACACTGCCTAAAATAACATCGGAATGCATTGCTAGGTCTGCAACAAACATCAACGTGAGGAATGTGTAACGTTTCCTCAAAGACAGAGAACCAGCTCTAATACCCTTGATGAATACTTGACAAAGAGCTATGCGCGTCAATTAGACTAGGCAACACCGCCACTGGACACTTGATGACTGGAAACGAGTTACCTGGTCTGACGAGTTGCTGAATGTTATTGGCAGATTGAAGGATTCATGCTTGGCAAAACTCCCTTGAAGACACGGATTTCACATTTTAACAGAGGATTATACAGGCTTGTAATGGAGTTCCCGTAAAATGTTTTTTGGTTTTTAAAGGTGGCATTCAATGGGACCCTGGCATGTCTTCAAAACGCCTCTGAATGATGTGTCCTTTCTATTGAGTTACACCCCTTCATGTTCTGCATTCATTCTGATGGATTTTGATTTTTTTTCAAAGAACACACACACAATACACTCCTTCACAGAAATCTAGACACTCCAAATTGTAGTTACAGAAGCACATATCTGAGTTTGGGGTCTTACCATTCCCACTAATTCATCAGATCTCAATATAATCGAACATATCTGAAGTGCCAAGTAAGGCTACGTCCATAGTGCGCCGCTTCCAGCTTCCGGCTTTATCGCGGCAGTTGAGCGGGGAGGAAAAGTAGCGTAAACTGTATTGGTGCGGTTATAGTGCACCTGCTTCCTTGCTTCCGCCTGCTTTACCCGCTTCCACCCGCTTTTTCCGGAATGAATTATTAATTCTTTTTCCCGCTTGAACCGCTTACCCGCTTGCCTCGCTCGTTTATTTTGCTGTGTTATTCCGTTCTGCACTTCTACGCTCTTTTGTTGTTGGAATAAAATGGAAGCAGACAAAGATGTTTTAATTTCCAAGTGTTTCTAAAAAGTGTAATTTGGGACAAAATATTTTTTTACGTGATTATGTGGATCCAAACATTGTTAAAAGAGCATTTTCAACTTTCTTCATTGATATAAATTATTTGGTAAAGAATCCCATACGTTTAATATATTAGTGCGGGTTCATTCTAATTTGCACAAATTTTAGATATTTTTCCTTCTACTTCGGAAATCAAGTTATCAAATATATTTTTCCAAACTATACTGCTCTGAAATTCAACTAATTCCATTTTTAAATCATGGATACCCAGCCACTTAAATTCGTTTTACTCCATTGTTTCGAATTTCGTTTTGTATGGATATAAAATAAAGTGAAATGCATTTTCCATGTTTTTAAATTGATTAAATCTATCTTCGAAGGCCTTGTTTTATTTACTGTATATAATCATTAAATATTTTTTTATTGTATTTTCTTGAATGTCAAGCGTATTTTCCATTGTTATTGTGTTTTAAAAATGTTTTTGTAAACATGGAAAATATTTCATAATTTTCATTTCCAAATCCATAGTAAAAATATCAAGTGTCGTCATAAATATCCTAATATTCTCAAACATCAATAAAACAATTTGTCCATTTCCTTGAAGTTTTTTTATTTACTTCATTAAAATGGTGAGTGTGATGTCGCATAAAAACATAAAATCATTTAACTAATCTATATTTGAAAATTCGTCAAAATTATTGTTTTTTTCATTCAAAAAGAGTGTAATTTCTTCTTAATAAATGACAAACCGATTAAGAACTTGACCCGAACTGAGCCATCGAACATTATTGTATGTCAAAATGTTGTCGCCAAACGCGCGTTTTACGCGCCTCATATGAACGGGGCCTTAATAAATATGTCTTTATTATTAGTATTTACCATATGTGTTCATTCTCAAGCGGTACTTTATAAATTTACATATTCTACTCAATAGGCATTCACATAAATTTTAAAACAGCACTATGTATGTATAATCAATAAATCTAAAACCAGGGTGTCAAGATTTAAATCAACAAATAAAATCATGATTTTGATCAAATGATTTTTTTTAATCACTGATTTAAATCACAACTAAACACACATTTGTATAACTAAGTAAATGCACCACAGAAAAATCACAAAAGCGGTCAAATGTTTTAATCTTTCTTCACTCATGGTGATTTCAGCACTAATGGCTACACCCAGCAAAGAGGGAACTGGGTCAATTGCTGCATATTATAAAAGATTGCAACATCCATTTGTAACTTTGATTATACTATTTACTGGAAACAGTAATGTTTCCACACATGACATCATAAATCTAAATGCCAGGAAGAGTAATGTATAAACATTCCTGATTAACAACACTAAAATATAAACACTTAAAGGAAGTACGTAACAGTTTGATTCAAAATTATAAACTAAAGGGGTGACTGATTTCATAAACTAAAAAAACCCACACAGTTCGAAGTAAAGTTTTTTAAGGCTCAGCTTATTCTTGTGGTGTGCAATAGAGATTAAAGAGTAGAAAAATACATATTCACACAGCCATTAAAATGTCAGCAGGAAGAAAGAAAGATCCAATATGAATTAAAAGTAAGTGAAAATTCATTTATTATTGCTGCTCGGCAGTTTTATTATTAGAATTTACTATAGTATGATTATTTCTCTGTCCTCTATTCTACTTCTCACACTGTAGTTCAGGTCTGTCACTTACTCTTACTGATAAATTTGCTAACATGATGATGTAATTTACTCAAGAAAAACTAAGTAGGATGTCAACTTGTGTTTTAAAGTTGAACAAATGTTAATTAAATATTGATTTACCATGTCCAAACTCAATTTTTTATTAAAAAAATTTATACATTTTTTTGTAAAAACAGTTGAGAAACTGCAGAAATTTACATAAAAAAATCTGATTTAAATAAAAAAAATCCGATTTAAATAAAAAATTCCAATTGATTTATTTTTTAATCATGATTTTTTTACACCATGTCTAAAACATTTTACAAAAATCCTTTGTGCAATTTTTTTTCAATTTTAAGTTTTTTATCAACACTGATATTTTCTTCATGTTTTCTAAAAGAAGGGTTCGAAAAATATCAAAAATTTATGTATATGATGAAGTGATAAGTTTATAAAAATCAACGCGTGTGTCATTTAAAAAGCCTGCGTGGGCCAGTGTGACCCGCGGGTCATAGGTTCGCCATCCCTTCAATAGATCCTCGTGTGATAGCTCCATGTTGCAAACTGACAGGCGGTCCAACGCGCGTTGCACTAACCACCCCCTGCTAGAATCGCGCGGTTTTACAACGCTGTTTGCAACTGCCGAGGTTTAAGCGGTAAAGCAGGAAGCTGGAAGCGGTGCACTATGGACGTACCCTAACGCTTTGTGGAACACAGAAATCCTTCACCTCGGAATACAACAGAATTGTGGACCACTTTATAGGAAGTATGGTGTTTAATGCCTATATAATACTTTCGAAATCCCATGAGTTCATACCCCGTTGTATACATATGAAGATCTACGCTCCTTTTGCCTACTAAGTTGACTAATGTCTGGTGTTTTTTTTGGTATTTCAGTACATACAGAAATAATATAAGGTAGGTAGTTGAATTAACGTCGCATTTTGGGGGAAAATAAATTTGTGGGCATACCTTCCTCGATTACCAGAAGATGTTCTTAAAAGGACATTAAATGTTGATATTTCGTAGGTGCAGGACAAACATTGCTACTCCTTTGACGAAGCTTAAAGGTCACAATGTGCTATCAAATAATGTATGAGCCATGACGTGGATAATCTAAATTGGTAGAATACTTTTTGCAGAACTTTTTAAACTTAAGTTTTTTAATTTACGTACTAAGCTCAGTGAAGTGACATTTGCATCAAATTTCACACAAGCGAGAAATACGTGAGCTAATTATTTTTGAGGATACAAAATTTTTATAGTTCGGTAAGTATGAATACCAAATTTGGTTGAGTTTGATCAAATTGTTAACTCTACACGAAGCTATAAAGATCTATTTATTTTTAACCTTCGATCTCAAGTACTTTGTTTCCTCTAATTCAAATACTGAAGTAATGGTTAATTAATATGAAACCTTCCTTTAGTATAATCTTGACTATAAATTGCATAGCTCCCAGCTTTCACACAAACGCATTTTTACATTTAATGTTTAAAAACCCTAAGTAGTTAATATTTAATAACTAGACATAAAGCATCGCGGAACAAGAAATGACGGTAGATCGAAATAATCAAATTAATAATTAGATGCTAGGATATAATGTTATGTTACATAAAAGGTTAGGAATTCGAAAACGGTTGACAGTTATTGATGCAATGTTGTGCATAACTGTATATTGGAAGACATACGTTTCTTCAATTTTGACCCATTGTATATAAAGCGATTAAATAAAATTAAACTAAGAATCAGAACATGATTAGAAATTTAATGTTTTTTTAACTATCAGAAGTTTAATGGTAGTTTATTAAATAGGAAGCAACAATTAATGTTATGGATTTCTTTAATCCTCAATGGATCAACGCTAAGCAAAAGTGATCTGCATTTCTTTCATGCTATTTTACATTTGATATTGATGACTGCGGTTTTTTAGTGAAGTGTTATTTGTATTCATAGTAAATTCCGTCCACTGAGTTTGTAGATATTAAAAAAGGATTTCATTTATAAACTTTTATTTCAATTACAAAATTTTCTAATCGATCAAAGAAAGAAAATATTTAAAAACACTTTAAATTATCTTTGAATAAACAGTAAAGTTTCTTATGACATAAAAATGGTAGTTTTTTTGTAACTTAATATTATATAGAATTGTAAACAACTATATATTTAGAATTAATCTACTTTTAGCTATATAAAATTTATATGATAAAGGTTAAAAGAGAAATGATTTTATTTAAAAGAAAAATATTTTGTTGGGTAATAGCTGGTTATGAATAAAATATCTTGAGTAATCTATTTTTAGTTTCAAGATATTTTAGATAGTGCAAAACGAAAACAGTTTTTTATAGTTTATGCATGATTACTTCAAATATATAAGGATAATTGAAAATTTCATTCATAGTGAATTTCTCAGGTTTCTTTACGAATTTATTCCTATATAAATAGCAAAAGAAGAATTAAAAAAAATTGTTTTTGAGTTTGATTTGGTACCAAATTTCTTTATGTTTGTTTGATCAGAGTCAGATTTCACTACAACAAAACGCAGTGCCGGAGGAGTTACTGATTGGGGTTTCGTGACAAGAAATATATTTTCCCCATCAGTAGAAGCCTTGGTAAAATAAAAGACAGAACTACGAATCATACGAAACAACTACGAATCATTACGTTACAGACTGCTCAACCTACCCAATAACCCTCAATCTCTGAGGTCCTCTTTTTATATCTAGGATGCATACTCACGTTTACCAAACCTCATTTGAGAGACCTAGAGTTACGTAATCATCTTCTTTTGTTGGACAAAATTGAACTGAGCCTAAGACCTGAGTGCCCACGAAACAATTCATTTCTGCTCTTGCTTGCTTGGTGAAAAAGAAATCGGGTTCGCCCTAATCTCAGATATTTCAATTAACTTTATTCTAACCAGGGAAGAAAGCTTGCACAAAGGTGTAGAAAAATTCGACGGAATATGTTCCTTTTCAAAATTTGGAGGTTTCGTGTTACAAGAACTGTGATAATAACTAATGAGTTGTTTCTGAAATATCATAGAATGGATTCCTTGAAAAATGAAACATCTACCTCGATTCCAGGAAATAAATTTTACAACACTCAAAAAGTTTTCTGAAATTCAAAATTATAATTTAATTTCCCCTGGGAAGTAACAGTAGAGAAGTCAAAATATTTGACAGCGAAAATGAGCATCACAACTGTGAGAACTTCATTTTAACTGTAACCTAAGAATCATAGTGGGGTGCGAGAAGTAAAAGAACTGGCATGGAGAGGATATTTCCTGTTTGATGTCGAAGCAAGGTGGATATGCTGTTACCTGCTATTTCACTGCTTTCTTTATGTTTCATGAATATTGAATTGTGCGTATTTGTCCTGTAATGTCATCGCATCTTCTCTAATAAAGTGTACTTGTTTTCAAAAAGCTCTTTTTTGAAAATCTGAACTATACATAATAAAACCGAAACAAAACAATCATATAACTCTTGGATTTATCTAGTCGACTTCACGAAAATCTGTTGGATTATTTTGCTTCGGTTTTATGAATGCTCGGTTTGGATTAGATTATTTTGCTTCGGTTTTATGAATGCGCGGTTTGGTTTAGATTATTTTGCTTCGGTTTTATGAATGCTCGGTTTGGATTGGATTATTTTGCTCGGTTTAGCAAAGAATCATGTGATAGGTATCCGAATCACTGCCGGAAAAGTGCGTCGAATGTCCTTTCAGGAGCATATAGGAAGGTGAGACCAGTACATCTCAAAGTTGAGGGAGATTAATTATTAAGTAAATAAAGATTTTGTTACGTAGTTACTTATTCATTAAGGTATAGCCATACAGCTAGACCAAGCACATGAGTCCGCACATTCTCAAAAAGTCCAATGCTTCCATAGAGATTATTTTCTTTCAAACGTACACAGGATTGAAGAGGATTTGACGAAGCTTTTTAGCTGTTACATTTTCGGCAAGTTAGAAATACCTTATGGTTCTGCACAAGGGATAGAGATAGGATGTGTACGTTCATAAGTCTAGAGTGAGCAGACATTATAGCCACCCATATATTAAAACGACGTTAAGTGTGATGTCTATGGTACCAGAAATGAGCAATCAGATCTCTCCAAATTTCAGTATTTGAGCTCTTCGTTGAGGAAAAAAATTCAAGAGTTATCACGCTGACCACTTTACACTTCTGTCCCGTGATATGCCTTGTTAATTTATGAAAGGTCCTTGAACTTTAAGCATTACTTCTCAGCTATCAATAAATATATTTTAAAATCTTATATGAGGAAAACAAACCTATTTAAATATTAGCATTCAGAGGCAATTCAATATATTAATTATATTGGCCATTGCCGTGAAGTCGTGTCTGGCATTTATTTCACATATTAATTCTATGATATGAAAGATTAAGTTCTTTGATTATGTAGCATGAAAGACTATTTCCTGTTACACATAATATGTGTAATTAATTATCTGAAAGCATAAATATATTTTTCTAAGGTATGAGATTTTAAACACGAATTCCTTTTCTATCCACTCATCTGTATCAATGAAACTTTCATTACGTGTCTCTATTTACTTGATATTATAATTATATGCCGTGTCTGGCGCAACATGACTAAATATGGTTAGGTCATATTTGTACCAACCAACCAACCAACCAACCAACCAACCAACCAACCAACCAACCAACCAACCAACCAACCAACCAACCAACCAACCAACCAACCAACCAACCAACCAACCAACCAACCAACCAACCAACCAACCAACCAACCAACCAACCAACCAACCAACCAACCAACCAACCAACCAACCAACCAACCAATCCTTTTCTATCGAAACAGAGTGTCTGCATTTGGAATAAGGTATAGGAACAGGGATATGATTTGCCTCTGTTCATGCTCAATTTGTATTTTCCACATTTGTAACAGGTACTATGCTGTTGAACAGCAGCAAAGATCCACAAGAGTGTTGGTGTAATAGGTCTGAACGCTCTCTAGGTGTTTGAATGTGGTTGACCTAGTGACCATGATAAGGATTTGAAAGTGCTAGATAGAAAGTATTTGAGAGTTATAGATTAAATCTGTTAGATAAGGCAAGATAAAAATAGCTTAAAATAAATTATTGTTATTTGATGAATTCTGATTTCTTTCTTTTAGCATATGCAATCCATATCTTAAAGCAGATATCTAGATAGACAATATGGTTTGCCTACATTTGTTTTCCCTATTTAGTGATTTAAGAACTCTCTAAACCGTACCTTTGCTTATAGCGCCATTTATTCTTACCGACTCCTGTTGTGATTTATGATGAATCGTGGATAAACATGGTTATGAGTTTTTATTTGACGTTATCTTCTATATAAATAAGAATGGAGTGTTTGTTTGTACATTCAATATTTTCGACCCATTTCAAGTTTTCTATCCGTTTTGGACCCTTCTGATGCCGAATCCGCCTTTTTCTCGTTTGGTGTCTGTCCGTCTGTCTGTCTGTCTGTATGTTGTGCCCTATACAGGTCCACGCGGTTTAAGATATTTTCATGAAAATTTGCATACAGTGAGTACTTATCTTCATTTAGTGAGTGGCATTGGTTGCGAAAGTCTGTCTGTCCGTCTTTCTGTTCTATGCTCGATTTTGTGTTTGTGTGTTTGTGTACACATCACATGAATTGTATTCCAGATATTTGATTACAATTTTTTTTATTTTATACATTATTTATTAGTTTAGTGAATGCAATATTAAACATTTTTTTATTGTTATATTTAGAAGAGTTTCATGCTAAAACACCTGAGTAAGTATTCTTAAATCAGCCACAATTTGATAGTTTTCGAAAAATTGGAATGTAGTTTGAGTATTACGATTACTTTCATTTGCTTTACCAGTAATGCTGTAAACCAATTATTTTTCAAAACAAAAATGTTATGGTGAAATTTTAGCTCTGATACTTTATTTATTTCGAGTCTTATTTTTGTTCTTTGCGCAATGAAAACGATTTCCGAATATTTGGGACAGACGATATTTTTCAACGAAACGAGAATGAACAAGATCGCGCGAGCAGTGATATTTATTCTGGTTCTTTCGCTCTAAATTAATTTCACATTTCTAAATTTTGTGCACTTTTAGTTGTAAGTTGTGGCAACTGTGCGAGATCAAGAGATAAAATTGAATCACAAATTAATATCTTTAGAACAATTTTTTACGACATCTTTTATTTTGTTTTATTTTGCTGTTTCCTGTTTTAAATATTTATTATTTTAATAAATGTGTTTTCCTTCTCATCACACGCAACAGCACCACAAAGTATTAGACTTAAAAATGCTTGGTAAGTCAGTATAAATTTTCAGTAAATTTTAAGTGTAGTTATGCCATTATTGAAAGAATAATGCCGTTATTTGAAGAATAATGCCGTTATTGAAAGTATAGTAATGTTTTAAAATCCAAACTAGAACTTTTTCCAACATTAAAAAATTCGTTGTAATAATGACAGGAGAAGATTGCAAAATTTCACAATGTCGCATACCCAAAAGTGCCACAAGTAAAAAAATAATGTTTTGTTGACTATGAGTGCGAGAGCACTCGCCTTAAATCGTAATTTTAATTAATTGAGTTGAACATGAAAAGAACTTAAGAAAGGGAATTCCAAATCTTCCTATAAATCGTCTTTTATAGTAGTAACCTTAGTATCACCTTTCGTCATTTTGTAGCATTGTCATACAGCAATTGTGCGATGTATGTGAAATGTATTACATGAATGGATATGTATGTGTAGGATTTGTGTCCAAAGTAAGTTGTAGAAAATATAAAGATGGCAAAAGGTGTTAAAATAATGTTTTTTTTTCAAAAAAAAACGTAAGTCATTATATATTTTGATTATCTCTTCAATCTAGAGTAAACCAATTCAAACCGAGTAAGGTCGGGTATTTTGCTAGTTCAACATAATTTTAAACTACACAACATAATTATAGTTTTTGGTAACATAAATTATGTTTTAAGTCACTTTCAATATGAAGATCTATAATCGAAATACCTACTACGACATACACACATTTGAAACAGGGAAGCAAAGTTATGTCTCATTTGAAGTGTTTAGTTTAACTTGGAATGCTTTATATTTGTACATTACTATGAACAGGACACTAAAATATTTTGCAATACCAGAAAACATGTTTAAATGAATGTACTAGCTGAAGAAATGGACCGATAAGTCATTTTGAGAATGAAATAAAAAGAGAGTAATTCATTACAAACTAAGTTATTTGTCAATGAAAGCCTGTTATCCTCAATGTTTCTTCCCAAAACCAAACTTAATTATAAAGTTCAAAAAGCACAACTTTCTAAATAGATTGTTTTGTGTTGTGTACACAAAGGTAGAAAAAGTAATCCGAAGTATCAAAAGAAGTTTTACTTCGACTTTCAAGAGTAATAATTAGATCATCAGCGACAGCTTGGGAAAACTTTGTAAACTAAACAAAATTTTAACTAGTTTGTTTTACAAAAAGTGAATGCAGTTCTTCATTTTGTTCTAGAAATAAGAAAAAAATTGCAAATAATTAAAGTTAAAAAAGGACAGACGCGAAAGAATAATATTAATTCATGAATATACTAGAATTCATTTTGACCATTGGAAACGAATAAAAGAATAGTGTTCATAGAATATTTTATTAAAATTTGGCACTGCAATACGTCTTGGTATATACGTATAAAGTATTCCGTCATATATTTTTATAATTTTCAAACTCATTCAAGAGAGAATAAATGAAATTAAGTATGAGCTTCGAAATTAAGGCATTCTGAAGAAGTATTTCAATGGAAAAGTTTTAGTATTTCATAAAGCAACGCTTTTATCAGAAATGCTGAGAGATTTACATAATCATAATTCAGAAGAAGATTTTTGGAATTAGATACAAGTATGGTTCCTGAATTGTTAGTTTAAAAATGAATATTTCGTTTTTTCAGAATAAAATATATCTCCAATGATATATTTTATGCACAGTTTGCGAAGATGAAAATTGATGAAGACAGAATTTAACTATAACCTCCATCCTTTGTTCTTTCGTGTAAACTTTTAGTTTCTTTGGAAATACAATCATTATTATTTTCCCTGAAACTTCATTTCATTTTGTCGTCGAACTGATAAATAATTCAACGATCTTGGATTTCTTTCATTCTGTTGACATTTATCAAAGAAACATGGTTTCCGTAAGTATGTTAGTTTTGTTTTATAATTTAATTTTTCCCTCATTTGGGTTGCTAAGCAGAAAAGTCTGCAATATTTAAGTCTTAAGTTTAACGAAGGTTTGGATAAAAATGCGGCATTATTCTTGCTTATCAACTGAAGCGAATATGAGAGAAATGGAAATTCTTACGTTTTTTATTCTTTTCAGACTCATTGATTCAAATTTGTATAGGAAGTTTGTATTACTTACATCTTTTGAAGGAGGAATTAGAAATATACTTCCTACGATTTAGTCTTTTTGACTTCAAATAACTTGTTTTTGGGTTTGTGCATATTCATGTATGTGGGGGCACAATGACCATAATTCAATAAGTAAGGAGATTAATTTATATTAAGAATTTTATATGAGCTAAATATAGATTATGATTACAAAATTGAGATGGGTCAATAGGGTTTAGCAATCTTTCTGGCCGAAAAGTTTGTGCACATCTAAGTGACAATATGCCTCACCATCTTTTCTATTCAATAATCAGTAATGTTGCATATCTTTTAACCGATTTGGTGGGAAGCTACGACATTACTGGGTGTCACAAGCAAGTGCCTCCGTTTTGTCGCAATAGCAGCAATGGGCTGCGAGGGATTTCTGATATATTACTGGTCCATTCTCGACAGGACAGGTTCTCCTACCAACAAGGAATCTAAACAATAAAAAAAAAGAAAGAAAAAAAGAAATTGTTTGTTTTAGCAGAATGTAGCTAAAGCTATTTGGCGTCGTTTTCTGCTTGATTGGTGATTGAGCTTAGCTGTTTTTGTTAAGCTTTCTGTTACCCGTCATTGAACTGAATAAAGCTGCCCACAGCTTCCTTAACAGTTCTTGCTTTTATCTATTAGTCACCTGGGGGGGGGGCTCTCACTGTCTCCTGTCTTCTAAAATGAATAAGTTCCCCCCCCCCAAAAAAAAAGAAGAGATGAAAAAAATTGTCATAATTTGGGACTAATCTTTAGAAGCAGGCCAACATTTAATGTTGTCGGTTGCTGTCAATGTTATGTGGGAGTCATCAAATGTTATCTTTGTTACTTCATACCCGTCACAGCGATGATGGATTTTATACACTTCATAGAGGCAAAATAATTTGAAGTTTTCAAGTCGGATCCAAATTGGGATCTTTTGATTGTTCTCCTGTCACTGACTTTTCACTTCTGCCTTTTTCAATGCACATAAAATATTGTATTGTGTGTTGAGTTTTGAAGTGATGGTCCATTCATAATAAATGAATCTAAAAAGTGAAAACTTATTACTTCAATGATCAAACTCAAAGTTCACTGCCAATGGCTTATTGTAAGCAGAAAAATATATCATGTACTGAGATTTGCAATGCCTTTGGATATGCATTAGTAGATAAAATTTTTGACAGCGAGTGTGTGAGCGAGGTAATGTATAGGTAAATGTGTTAGTAAAGGATAATAGTTAACCTCAGTTTTTAAGGTTTAAAAGTGCACTAATTTAGTCTGTTAGTATCCTTTTAGATTTGCACATATGCTTTTTTGTTTGTGTTATACTTTCGCATAAATGATTTTTTAAACGCATATAGAACTGAACTAAATTGATAAAACATAGCAAACTTATGACCTTCGTCCTTGTATCTACTAATTGAATGTTTGTTTTCAATCATTTCTAAGTGATATCAATTGACTGACAACAACAGTTTTGCGACAACTTAAACAAATCAATAGAATTCAGACCTATGTGTTATCCTTTAAAATATGTAGGTACGCAGCTTAATTAGAATTAAGATAGTGGTTATAATTTTAGAAGAAATTATAATTTAACCAAGCAGATGGATTAAAAATCCATTTAAGTGCATCCTGAATTAGGAATGTTAATAGTAAATATAATGCTTAAGGGGCTATCAGATTCGTAAATGCAAGTTTCACTAAACAGAGGAAGGAAATCATACATACGTGGATTAGTGATTGAAGAGTATAAAGTAAACACCAATAATAACTTGGTAAAGTATTATATTTACATAATACTAATGTGAAATACCCTTTATATTAGACATTGGGTAAATTTATATGTCAATATGTCCCCTCTAAGCTTAAATACGTAAGATAGAGGTGGACCAATTAATCTCAACATCTTTGAGACTACACAAAATATTTAATAGCTTGACTCTCTCTTGACTTGAATTAGAGCTTGTATCATACGTGGGATGGGAAAATATAGGCATGAACATAGTTCAGATAGTTTTAGGCTGGAGGTAGAAACATACCACGCATTACCCCTCTACGCTCAAATACGTAAGTTAGAGGTGGACCAATTAATATCAACATCTTTAAGACTACACAAAATATTTAATAGTTTGACCCTCTCTTGACTTGAATTAGAGCTTGTATCATTCGTGGGATGGGAAAATACAGGCATGAACATAGTTCAGAAAGTTTTTGGCTGGAGGTAGAACCATACCACGGATTTTGAAATCGAAATTACCCCACAAAGATTCAGTTATATTAAGATAAAGGGACTTTTAGGAAGAAAGACTAGGTGTTCCACAACACCCACATGTTCATAGAATCATGTTTGAATACACAGAGCACAGTCTGGAGCAAAGGATGGATCTTGGTGGTCGAGATATTGTCGTCATCATAAACAAACTGGCAAGATCTTGACGAGTTATCTCTTAATTAGCAAAATTGATCAGTCTGGAGAATAAGACGGATACAATTGCCGATAATGTTACATGTTTTCCCATGCAGAACTACATGTAATCACAAACCATCCCAAGGTATCCCACACTACATCTTCGCACAGCTCCCTTCAAGCTTAACAGAAGGACGGATGCAGAATCAATATGAAGGGCCTGGGTGGGCGTTTTCAAGACATAAACACGTTTGGTGGTCTGCAATAATATGAATGCAGATTAGTCAGATCAAGATGACCCTTATAGTTTGCTGTGTCCAGTTTCTGTGCCTCCGGAACCATTGTCCTTGCTTCAAAACTTTACGTGGCGCCACTAATGATATTGTAATAACTGCTTTGCCTTGAATGGTAGCAGCATACAGTTCAGTTACAATTGGATAGTTTGGAAAGATATGGGGTCCTGGAGATGGGTATTCATCTTGGATATTGATGAGGTTTTCAAAGAAAGGGAAACTTTGGGCATTATAGAGGGGGTACCTGTCGAAGAGCTCGGAGAACGATTAATTTATTACATATTTCATAATGACGATACTAATATACGATTATTGCGTTTAAGGAGAATTCCACAACAAAAATCCGACCCGTGTACGATGCCGTGGGAAGGGTTCACTTTCCTTTAAAGATTGCCTTGAAAAGGGTTTGAACCTATAAGAAGAATTAGTACCATACTTCTGAGGAAGAAGGAACTGTTACTCCTGAGAGCGCAGAAACTATTCCTGTTGACCTTAAAACTAGAAGTGGAAGGAAAGTTGTTCAACCAGTGTGGTATGGATTCTAATTTCTTTATTTTACTTTAGTGTTGAAACTATTTGACAGATAATTTGTTCTTTCTATGGCATTGAAACCTAATGTGCTGATTTCTATATTTTTGTGTATTCATATTTGTTTTAATTTTCCGATCACCGGAAATGAAAAGGTGGGAGTATGTTAAAAGTAGTTCGGAGTATCTTTTGCACGTTAATTATATATATATATATATATATATATATATATATATATATATATATATACTATATATATATATATATATATATATATATATATATGTATATATATATATATATATATATACGTATCATCGTTTGTACTCTAATTACTGTTATATTTTTGTATTATCGTTTGCGCCCTAGTTACTATTAATTTCGTTTGATAAGAATGACAACAGTATGAGAGAGATTGCAAAGCTTCTGATCTCCGCATTCATTCAAATAAATAATGTCTGATAAGGCAGAAATTGAATAATTTGATTCAAGGAGAGTCTCGCAACATCAGCATCCTTGTCAGCTTTGACTTTTGCCCACTGCTCTCTTCCGAATATGCCGTCTTACTATATTTTATGTAGACTGTCATAACAGTTCCTTTCCGAAACCACAAAGCTGTTTTGCTTGTTTTTTTCACTGAGGCTTCAGCGAGGCGTGTTCCAATTATCATGGCGTACACCAATGATCATGCCATGCGTGCTATAATGATCACGTCTCGTTGGCATTCTGAGAGATCGGATATAACGGCATTTGACCACTAGAGGAATTTTCACATAACCCGTACGACTGTTTCCGATAGACTCCGTACTAGGTGGCAGACTTCTGTGTTAGGTGACATGGTTGTACTGTGGGGATGAAAAACATTCAGTTTTCCTACGAGTGTTCATGTTATTTTATCCACCACCTGTAGATGGTATTGCTTATTAGCTCTTTGAGAGTGTTTGATTCCTCTTGTCTTCTAATATCCGATAATTCAAGTTGATTGCGCACATGGATTGTGTCAAATCATCCACAAAAGTTTGATACACGAATAAGACTCTCGTATTAGTACTTTCCTCGAAAGAGCATAACCTCGAAGAGCAGAGATTAGTATAACATCTTTCAAATTTGAAGATTTCTGGCGCACTAGCTATTTTTACTTTCTTGGAAAGCCTTAGCCACAAGCATGTAGATTACTGAGGTCCTGCAATTTTTAAGTACCCTAGAAATATTCAAATTAAGAAAATGCTGTATTAACATCACAGCACCTGTCCCAATCTGATCGTAGATTTTGGTAACTTAACATTCTGAGCGTCAAGAGATTTCCGAGTAGTTTTGTATTTCGCTTACTTGATTCTCTTGCTTTTGAGTAAACTTATCACAGACGACAATAAACGTATCACCACGACGAATAAAGTTATGAAAACAAATCATTGCAATTTCGATGGGCGATAAAATGACAAAACTGACCAAAAGAAATACAGAGAGGGAGGTGTGTCAATAATTTACATTATTATTAATTTACATTACAAATAAAAGAAAATGGTAGCCTGACCAAACTGAGTAGTTTTCCCACAGAATAACAAACGCTGTGAATCACGGTATTTTTGTGCTGTGTGTTCCAGCCTTATGTGGGTGGGGGGGGGGCGGCGGCGCCGGGCTTCAATTGGTTTGCAGCAGGTGAGCTGAAGGCACCACACGTTAGATTCAACTAACTATTCTGGGTACATCATTTATTGCCAGTAAGACTTTGCTCATTTCATGAAAAAAGTATTGAGTTACCAGATTGGTAGGTGGGTCATTCCACACAAAATGAGTAAATCGGCTGTGGCTGACACATCACAGATTTTAATGAATATTAATTTTTAAATAGATCACATATAGTAAGGGAAAAATGAGTAAATCGGCTGTGGCTGACACATCACAGATTTTAATGAATATTAATTTTTAAATAGATCACATATAGTAAGGGAAAAATGAGTAAATCGGCTGTGGCTGACACATCACAGATTTTAATGAATATTAATTTTTAAATAGATCACATATAGTAAGGGAAAAATGAGTAAATCGGCTGTGGCTGACACATCACAGATTTTAATGAATATTAATTTTTAAATAGATCACATATAGTAAGGGAAAAATGAGTAAATCGGCTGTGGCTGACACATCACAGATTCTAATGAATATTAATTTTTAAATAGATCCCATATAGTAAGGGAAAAATGAGTAAATCGGCTGTGGCTGACACATCAAAGATTTTAATGAATATTAATTTTTAAATAGATCACATATAGTAAGGGAAAAATGAGTAAATCGGCTGTGGCTGACACATCACAGATTTTAATGAATATTAATTTTTAAATTGATCACATATAGTAAGGGAAAAATGAGTAAATCGGCTGTGGCTGACGCATCACAGATTTTAATGAATATTAATTTTTAAATAGATCACATATAGTAAGGAGAAACTGCCTATATTTCAATAAGTTATTGACACAAATTAAAAATTTTTATATTTTTACATTCTTTAGTAAAAGTTTCTTATTAAATTTCCGAATATAGTTGTACATCCGTCACTACTCATTCTCAGGGATCAGCAAAAATAGAGTTTTTGCCTACTTGATAAAAATTTCAAATTGCTCCAATATTTTATAAAAATGGAGAAAGACGGTATAAAAAATTATTCTTAACAAAGCACATCTTCTATATAAAGGTTTGATATAATTTAGTGATTGTGTTTTTATTTCTTAGTTAAGAATAAAATAATAAAAAAGTAAAATAATTGAAAACGGCGATTTTTCTATTTTGTTAAATACAAACTTTATTGTGAAGGACAGCTCCGAAAACCTCACAAATTTTCATTATTATGTGACAAGATGTATATTATCTGTCCTGAAATTTCTATCATTGTAATTTGTTTATTTTCGTCCCAGGAACATTTTTAACTAGATGGAAATTATCGCTTTACTTTATAGCATGAGGAATAAAAAAACCCAGGAACACGCCAGTAAAGCTACGGTTTCGTAAGAAAGCGGAGACGTTATCTAGCAGCCGTAATGTAGTTGTGGATGACGTCACTAAAACGTTTTTTAATACAAACGTAAAACGTTGGTTTCCTAGAGAGCGTTGTTTGTGAGCTTAACGAAAATTAGGGGAACCACCATTTGCATGACGTTCGTCATTAGCGGTCACAAACAGTTGGGGAACGTTACAAGAGAAAAAACGTTCCCCAACTGTTTGAGACCGCTATGAGGACAGTCATGGAAATGGCGGCTCCGATAACTTTCGTTACGCTCACAAACAACGCTTTCTAGGAAACCAACACCATCTGTTTGTATAAACAATGTTTTAGTGACGTCACCCACAGCTACATCACGGCTACGCTTTCTTAGGTAACTGCAGCTTTAGAGAGCGTTGATTGTGAGCTTTACAAAAATTATCATTATTATTATTATTTCCACGACTGTCGTCATAGCGGTCTCAAACAGTTGGGGAACGTTTTTTCTCTTGTAGCGGCGACATGTCATTTGCTGCGCCAAACAATTCGAGCGGAGGAGAGCAAAACAAACAAACAAACATATTTGACTGCCATTGATTAGTTCGTTTTTGTAAATCGGGATCGTTAAACACAGAATAAAAATTTCAACGTATTTGAAATATGCGAAAAATTTTACACCAGAACGATACCTTAAATGTAATTTTCTTCAAATAATTAATTAATTATTTAATAAATGATTAAATAATCAAATGGTAAATAAATGAATAACAAATCTGTTTCGTCTCGATCTGGCGTAGTATTTTACGCCGATTTGAAATCCGTTGAAATTTTCACTCTTATCTTTAACGATCCCGAAGTTAGAAACTTTGGACTAGAGAATAAAAAAGCCACTTTGTTTAGTTTCTGGAATAAAATAAACCACGACAGCCGTCTGTGTCGCTCATTCTCCACCGTATTCTCTCCATCTTCAAGATGACACCTCTGGGCTCTGTTTAGACGGCCGTCTAGTTATGCCCGCGGCTAAATGATGTATCACGGCTGTTAGATAACGGGTCCACTTTCTTAGAAAACCGAAGCTTAAGAATAAAACAGCTAAAGATTGATATTAATGAAATCCAACAAATTTATATTGATATTCACATGAAGTAAAGCAATTGCAGATTGATGTTTATAGAATTGGCCCGGTACAACAGAATTTGGTGGCCTAATCTTTACTTGTTTTACGTGTTATTTTCCTTACGGATATCACATAAATTATAAAAGGTTTCCATAAAATAAATACTTAATATATATATTCAATGGACGATATAAGTTTAACAACAGGAAGTATATTATTTAAGAAATTTCTTCAGAGAATATATGAAGTGAAGACAAATGGAAATCTTTTGTGGTCTTCCATTAGTTTGATTAGAGATATAAACACCATATGATATTCTTAGAATAAAGCAGCTAAAGATTGATATTAATGAAATAAAACGGATTTATATTGATATTTATGAACTAAAGCTATTGTGGATTGATATTTACAGAATTAACCCTATACAACAGAATTTGGTGGCCTAATTTGTACTTGTTTAACACGTTATTTTTTTTTCATTACAGATATCACTTAAATTATGAAAGGTTTCCATAAAATAAATATTCAATGGACGATATAAGTTTAACAACAGGTAGAACATTATTTTCAAATATTCTTCAGAGAATATATGCTTGCATATAGTAGTGAAAACTAATTGAAATATTTCGTGTCTTCCATTAGTTTGATTGGAGATATAACCTCTATATGTCTCATATACTCTTCTACGTGGGCTTACAAAGGTAGAAATTATTTTTGGAGCCTCAATATATGAAGCTAGTGATGCAGACCTTCTGGAAAGGATATTAAATTTCTAATAACAAAAAATCATCGTTGTATCACTGAGAAATGCAAAAACAATCTGACGCATATTTCAATCAAGATTGCTTTTCTCAAGACTATGCATATTACATTTAAACAAGATAAAGATGCACTTGCCTTTGAAGGAGATTAACAATTAAGAAAGAAGCAATCTTTGAGAAAAATTTAATATATTTTTTCTCTTCGCCTTTATAATAAAAAATACTTTCTGGTACCACAATAACGGAAATTTAATAATGCGTTCTTTATCCGTGTTATTCAACTTTCATTGGAATAACTCATGCGAATTAAATTAAGAAATCGTATTAATGAATTTGCCGTTTCGATTGAACTTAAAATATTTACATATCTCGTTATTAATCCGCGAAGAGCTTGACTAACGATGTATCTCACAAATTTGTGTTGTGAATTGAAATACAGATATGGAAAAATTCAATGAATAGCGATAGATTAAGTTTCTTTTGAACTACAAAATTACGTAAGTAAAACTGATTATTTTCAGCTAATTAAATTTGGCGGTGTAGTGCAAGTGTTTTTGCGGCGGAACGTGTTCTTTGTTCGTATTCCCAACGTGTTAATAGTTCGTTTTTTTCGAATATTATTTTAGCACTTCTCCATAAATATTCCAAACGATACATGATAGTTGATAAGTCAATGTCAATTAGATTAAACTCCAAAAGTTACCAAAACGGCGTTTAACAGTATTTTAAGGTAACTCCGGTGTTTAACATTTTAGAACATTTAAATAGGGAAAGTAGAGTATTAACCTATTATTTGAGTTGTTTGTCTACAGGAAAAATCCCTCTCATAGAAAATAATTAATGTTAAAGCAGTCAAATGTAAAAGTTTTTCCATAAAGCTCAATTCAGAGAGCGACAATGTTTAAATATGTTGTTTCGAACTTCTTGCTAAAATTACCATTTTATCTTTTCTGCTGCACAGTTTGTTCGTGTTCACACTAAAAAACATCTCACACAGAAATATTCCATGGAATAAAGCTGAACTATAAATTTCCTCTTTTATTAATAATTAAAATGTAGTTCTTAAACAATAGGAGGAAAGGTTTAATAACGTTAATCGACATTAAAACTGCAGTCTTCATTCTCGCCCACTCTTTGTACAGCATTCATAGCAGTATTAGAGAACGCTTCGCTGTTCATTAGTAATCTCCATTATGTCAATATACGTTTTTTTAACAAGACCTGTGTGAGTACATTTAATCAGAATTGTGAACTTGCTTACGATCCCACTCAATTCCAATGATGGAAATATTTGTATGAAATTATATTGCGAGTTTAGATTTTTTAAAGTAGTATATACGTTGATAATTTGTTCGCCTACGTTTATATTGCTCCACATTCCTCTCAAATTCTAAAACGAATCTATTTTATCTATTACGGATAGTTTTGATAGTTGTTGACTGTAAGTAATTATCATTTGTTTGATGGCATAAAAAGTTATAAACGTTCTTACTTTAAAAGGGATGTATTATATTATTAGATACTCCTTTGCATTTAGGCAATTGGGTTACATTTAATTTCTTTGTCTTCATAATTGCTGACTGTAATTAATTATTTTTTGCTTGATTGCAAAAATGCTTATTTTAGAGAAGATACTTTTGAGTTTAGGCTTCTGAATTGAATTTTATTAATTTTCTTCATTTTGTTTCATTTGTTCTTGCTTGCTTTGTAGTGTTTTAAAGCTATTTCTCATTTTATAAAAAAACATTTAAAGTCATTCTTATTGTTTTATTGTAAACCATTTGTCTTGCTCCATTTTTATATTGAATTCAATTGTATATTTGAAATATAGCTTCAAGAGACCTCAAACACAATAATTTTAACGCCTATAGGAAGGATGGGATGTTTCGAAATATGGGTGGTCAAGTTTATTATTTTAAAAATAATAGAGTACCTTCTTTAACTATTATTAGAAGTTTTGGAAACATAAATGAATTTAGGACTTTAAACTTCCTAGTGATTGTCCCACTAGGTATCTAGCTATTAACAAAACTAGCCATATCTTGATGGTCGAAATACTTCGTTTGAAGAAAACAATCAGATCTGGATCCCGTCCCCCTCAAAAAGCGGTAAGAATTTGAGGGCGAGATATCTCGTCATTAGCGAAACTGATCAGACCTTGATACCTTGCCGAAACCACTTGAAAGGTTAAGCTCTATGTTGTTAAAAAATTAATATTTTCTATATTTGATGTGCCCTCTCAAAGAAATGATTTTAAAACGGTAAGTTGGAAACCTAACTGAACTTTCTTAACACGATATGCAAGTATCAACGATTGTACTGAAATGACCGTTTTGTTGTACATAAATGAAATATTTTTCAAAACTTTTAAAGAAAAAAAATAATTTCGTGATTTATTAGTGATTTACTTCTGATTTTTAACTAGATTAAAGGCTGTACTAAGGGCCTACACCCTCTACTCATAACAGCTCTTTAACCCCCAAAAATTGCTGAGAAATCTTCACAGTTGGCTGTACAAACTATGTTTACTCCACTCACACTCAATATGATTTAGCATCTAAGCTTTCAAGAGTTATCTTGTTAAATAAAAATGAAAATTTTAATACATATGTACTTGGTTGGGTCTTCCGGCACAAGGGATTATATGATATGGCCATTATTAGATTATATATGGCGCGATCAAAAATTTTCCGCTTGAGTGCGTGACTGCAGCGTATATGCAAATTAGCGCGTCGCCGATGCGGTTATACAATCTTTAACAAAAAAAATCGACGCACCAAGAAGGAGTTGTCCGATGGAAACAAAAATTGGTGGATAGGAAAATTATGTACAGAATAGAAAATCATTAAAATTTCAGAACAATTGAATGATTTATTTCAGAGTTACAGTAACGAACTCAATAAGGAGTTGACCCGCCTCTAGCCTGGATGCAAGCTGCCACACGGCGTGGCATAGACCGATAAAGTTCCCGGATGGTCTCCTGCGGTATTTCTTGCCAAATTTACTCCAATTGTCGGACTACGTCATCAACATTCCCTACCGGATGTAGTCGACTTCCCATCATATCCCAGACATGCTCGATGGGAGAGAGATCTGGTGCTCTGGCTGGCCAAGGAAATGTTTGACAAGCTTGAAGACAGTTCATAGAAACACGTGCCGTATGTGGTCTGGCATTTTCGTGCTGAAAAATAAGCCCAGGTTACTGCGAAAGGAACGATAGCAAAACAGGTCTCAGAATGTCGTCAACGTACCGCTATGCAGTAAGTGTACCTCTAATGACGATCAAAGGGGTCCAGCTATCAAGGGAAATGGCACCCCAGACCATAACTCCTTGTTGAAGGCCCGTGTGGCGTGCAATAGTGAAAGCAGGATCTGTACGCTGCCCTGGGCGTCTCCAGACACGTCTTTGATGATCGTCAGGACACAGTTGGAAGCGAGATTCGTCGCTAAAGACTATACGTCTCCAGTCAGCATCATTCCATCCTGATCGAGCCAAGTACCACTGTAATTTGGCTCGACAGTGTGCAGGCGTGAGTGGCAGGTGGCGTAACGGTCGGTACGAGAGTAGATTTCGCTCTCTCAGCCGTCTATGAATGGTCATGGTGGACACTCGTGTGTGGGTCGCACGACTGATGGTTGATAGCGATGAATCAGGCGCTGAGACAGCTGATCTGACAATCACTCTGTCCTCGCGATCTGTTGTGGCCCTACGTCGACAGCTACCATCATGACTCTGAAATCTGCCATTGTCCACCCACTCTTGCCAGCATCTTCTAATAGCCGCATCGCTTCGACTCACATGACGATCGGTTCTCCGATTTGCCCAACCTGCCTCTTTCAATCCAATGATACTACCTCTTTCAAACTCTGAAAGTTGCTCGTAATGAGCTCGAATCCTGCGGCGAGGCATTGTTTTCAATCGTTGAAAGGTATCCTAAATCGAAATGCAGCAGAAAATTTTAACAACAGTTCAAGAACAGCTCCTTATATACATCTGCTGGATGCGTAATTCCAATGTTCTGGAGATTGCACTATTCATTCATTGGACACCAAATTTTAATCATTTGCATATTTGGTCAAAACATTTTTGCATACGAAATTTCAAAGCAATCTGATGATTCCTTCTTGGTGCGTCGATTTTTTTGTTATAGAGTGTATAAACACCGACAACGAGGCATGGCATTATTGTGGCATTCGTTTATTTCAAAAGTGTGTATGAAAAATTCTGAAACGTTAACAAAGGCGACGTCAATACCAAATGCGTCCAAACAGGACCAACGTGCTGTTATTCTTATTTTGGCTGCCGGAGGACAAACACCGGTAGACATACATCGGCGAATGAAGAATGTGTATGGAGAAGCATGTCTGTCGAAAACCATCGTAATGGAATGGTTTTCAAAGTTCGAAGCTGGTCGCGATTCGTTTCAAGATGCAAGTCAATCTGGGAGGCTATCCACATCCAATACAGACAACAAGAGGGCAGTTGCTGATACGATTAAGGCGGATCGTCGCATATCCATTAGTACGCTTCTTCGGTAGCGTGCAACACATCATAGGGCAGGAGTTAGGCTACCGTAAGGCAAAGATCAATCCGGATGGCTGTTTGCCTGAAGCCCCTGATGAGTTTCAATGTTGAAGGCAACGCGTTCCTTGAGCGCGCATTGTTGCAGGTGACGAAAGCTGGTGCCACCACTGGGAACTTGAGTCGAAAGCGTCGACCATGCATTAGTGTCATCCTTCGTCCCTTCGTCCCAAGAAGTTCAAGAGCTAGCCATCTGCTGGAAAAGTGATGATTACCCTGTTCTTTGATTTCCAGGGCGCATTGTTTATTGATTTGAAGGATTCAAGTGTCTGCATCAGTGTGGTACGGTACTGCGAACTTTCCGACGTGTGTTACGTTATTACAACATGCAATTAAGGCGAAAAGTCTGTCTGGGAAAACTGCGAAATGGGGTGATTCTGATTCATAATAACGCACGTACCCATTAAAGATGCGACTTCGATGTCGATGGTTGTAACATCGATGTATTGGAGTCGAGGTTTTTGTAACATCGATGTTTATACTTATCGATGTATTTACGTTGTCGATGTTTTATTTTTAAATGAAAAAAGTACGGTTATAAAAATTTAAAAAATAACCAAGTAGCATAATTTTTATAACCGCCAAATTGAACATACTTTCAGACCAAAGTGGTCAAAGGTGAAGGGTCTGAAAAGTAGGGATGCGACATCGATGTCTTCAAAACATTGATGTTTAAAAAAACAGTAATTTTTTGCTGTCTATGCCGCATCAATAATTGCTAAACCAGTTTTAAGAAATGTGGATAAAAGTTTAAATACACTGAATTTTGAAACATCGATAGTTTGGGGGCGATGTATCATCAACATCGATGCTTCAATTTTGAACATCGAAGTTTCAAAGCATCTAGGTTTTGCTGTCGATGTAGCATCATTAGTTGATAAACCAGTTTTAAGAAATGGAGAAAAAAAGGTTAAATGCACTCAATTTTAAGAACATCGATGTTTTGGAGGCGATGTATTATCAACATCGATGTTTTAATTTTGAACATCGACGTTTTGCTGTCGATGTCGCATCACTAGTCCCCATACCGTAAATGTCGTAAAGCAGAAGTTACATTCACTAAAGTGTGAGACACTCGAGCACCCGCCTTAGAGTCCTGATCTCTCCCATGCTTTTTTCACGACTTCGGCCCCTTAAAAAAGTCCTTGAAAGGTCGACGTAGAAGTGCAGCAGGCAGTTTTGGACTTCTTCATGCAGCAGAAACAGGAGTTTTATCAAAGGGGCATATTCAACCTGGTGAAGCAGTGGGATGACTGTCTAAATATTCAAGGCGCTTTTGCACGACTGGTATACCAAAGCTGGACTGTAGAGATCAGTAGGGTGGAGCGAAAAACACGAATTTCGGAAATTGAAAACGCCTATGGTGGGAATAGTTGGGGACTACCATGCTTATTAATAATACAAAATATGAGCGAAATCAATTAATATCAGATGCCAAAATCACTTTAAAATTTCGAGAAATTTTGCCAATTTTTTCACAAAAATAATAATAACGCATTTAAAAATTTAATACATCTTATTTAAAGCATGGGTGGGTGAAATGAACTTCCCTGCTTGTTAAAAAGTTTTACACCTAACATTATCCCGGAAATAAAAAAAATTCCCCTTTTTTTTTGAGCGCCATCACGCGCGTCTCTACTTCTCTCAATAGACTCATCATTGCGTTCTTCGTTACTACGGGTGTGGGTGCACGGGCGCTTTCCTTTCTTCGTTTGTTTGTAAGGTGGTAAACAACTCGTATATCACCACATGGAGTGGATGCATCTGGGTTTCCTTATATACCCGCCCATTGTTTTTGTAAATATATAGTAGGCGCATGCTCCTACATATACCCTATCAATCTAGTCTATCGGGGAAAATAAATTCCTTTGTTCAAATTGATTAGCTTTCGTTTTGTTGGTGTGTATTTTACTGTTTATTTTTACTTCATTTAGATATTTTCTATATAGAATTTTAATCTTGAAGTTCAGTTTTGTTTGTTAAGGAGACACGGTTCTGTGAATAAGTCAAAATGCCTCGGACACTATCAGTAGATGTATGTCCCGTGTTTGGAATGGCTGAAATAATGAAGCCCAACATGCTTCCAACATATGCAGATGTTATGAAGTATTATCGATACATACAGAAAGATTATAAAATAGATGCAATTATGGCTGATGTATTTTCTATTTCAATTAAAAAACTTAAAAGGATTAGGGGGAAAAATTTAATTCCAACTGTAACAAACCAGCAAATAATATATATGATGAAATACCACGAAGCATATTAAAATATTAAGAAACAATTGAAAAATACAGGCAAACTAGATTTATTGTAAAAAATTGTGTCCTTTAGGGAATCAGCCGAAAAAGATATATTTGATATTAGCATAGGTAAATGTAAGGACTTTCTCTGTTGTACTTGCAAAATGAAAGTACCTATTGCATGAAAGAGCTTTTTTAACAGATCAAAGGACATTCTGCAAAATGGCCATTGGAAATGTTGACATTAAAACCAGCAGAATGCTTGAAAATAGATCGCAGCGCAAAGAGAAGCAGAGAGCCAAACCGTTCAGCTTAAGGATTGTAAAGGAAAACAATCCAAAATACTGTCTCCCTCTATTACGGGGGCAACTTTGAGTTCTAATTTGCCTAAGAATTCTAATGACAGGATAAACACAATAATTAATAATAATTCTTCTTCAACTTCACAAATGAGATCTAAACTTCTAAATGTAGCTCAGGCACTAAATGTAGGTAGGCAACAATTCTAATAAATGCTGCTTTAAAGGATATGGGAAATTTTTCCAAGGATGATTCTTCAAATATAGTTGATCGTAGTAAAATTAGAAGATAAAGGAAAAAGACCCGCAGCTACTTGAAAAGTAAAAATCATGAAACTACCTCTTTATCAGAACATGGAATATACTTTGATGGGAGAAAGGATTAAACTTTAGTTATGATTAAAGAAAGAGAAAGGATTGATAGAAGGATGCAAGTGGTTGGTTGTGATGGTACAGTGGTAAATACAGGTTTGAAAAATGGAGTCATTCGACAAATCGAGCTCTTTTTAGGTCGACCAGTGCATTGGTTTATTTGTTTATTACATACAAATGAGCCACCTTTACATCATTTGTTGCAATATTTAGACGTGAAACCACTGGACCAAAAGGATACAGCGGAGAAATTGGAAAAATGTTAGAATCTTGTGAAAAATTGCCTTTAACAAACTTTGAAAAGATAGAAGTAACTTTGCCATATATTGTCCTTGAGAATCTTAGCATTGATCAACGATACCTTTACGAAATATGCACAGGGATATCAAATAAATATATTCCATTAAGTTTGTCACAAAAAGATCACGGAAAATCGAATAATTCCAGATGGTTGACGACGGCAAATAGAATTTTAAGGTTATATGTTTCAACAGAATATCCAACCCATAACTTGAAAATATTAACAGAGTATGTTGTGAAGGCATACTCATATGTGTGGTTTAAAATTAAGTCAGTCAATATGTCGTACGAAAGTCTTCATTTTTACAATATTATAAATAAATCGAGATTTTTACCGGAGGATTTAAAAATTGTAACAGATCTAACTTTGCAAAGTAATGCTTTTTTGTCCATCTAGAAAATATTATTTTGGCAATGCTATCTGATGATCAAAAACATGTTAGAGAATCGGGCCTTTAGAAAAATTTTAAAATTAAGACAAAAAAAGAAAGTTGAAAAGAATATTCGAGTGTTCAAAATTCTTAAGTTAAACTTTGAAGCAGAATATCACATAAATCGAATTGAATGGAAATCATATTCCATTACATATCCACAACTTACAGTATATCTTTCTGATGATCAAGTCCATGATTCTAGACGTTCCAATCAATAGTAACATGTATAAGTTTCCGAGCCATTCACAAGCAGTAAAATGTTGCGTTAAATTAGTAACTGAAGCATCAAGTGCAGTATGTGGTACAAAGGTACGAGATAGATGTATTCGGTCAAGAACTGCATCTAGACATGCTTTACCCAGATTTGAAACCAAAAGCCGATTTCAACCATTTTAAAGCTAAACCACTTCTATGCCATTAATTTCAATTTATTTTTAAGGGTAAGCTAGTAACTTAAACTGAAAATTTTAGGGTTGGGGTTGGAATTCGATATGAAGTCACCTCCTCGTGGTGACTTATGGGTTGTTTTCATAATGAAAACAGCGAAGAGAGCTGGAAGGTGATGCGCTCGTGTAAACGCGTGGTTGCAGTGATGGGTCAATACTCATCACTGCGTCCACGCAGTGACGACAGAGCAGTGATGACAGAGCAGTGGAGACACGCGTGATAATGCTACACTTTTTAATTTAAATGAATGGTGGAATTTTTTAGTTTTAGGTAATTAGAGATTTCATTTTAGGTAAATAAGAGATAATGTTAGGTGTAAAACTGTTTTACAAGCAGGGAAGTTCATTTCACCCACCCATGGCTTTAAATAAGATGTATGCAAATTTTTAAATGCGTTATTATCATTTTTGTGAAAACATTGGCAAAATTTCGAAAATTTAAAGTGATTTTGACACTTGAAGATATTAATTGATTGAGCTCATACTTTGTGTTATTAATAAGCATGGTAGTAGGTTATAGTAGTAGTGGGAATAGTAGGTTATTAATAACCTACTATTCCCACCATAGGCGTTTTCAATTTCCGAAATTCGTGTTTTTCGCTCCACCCTACTGCACATGTACAGGGTTCGAACGGAAGCTTTTTGATTGCCCTTTGTATATAATATTAAATGGTCGTGTGGTCCCAAACATACGATAATGTCAAGGAATGTTGTTTTGTAACACGTATTAGATATTAAGGTTGTATAGGATAATTAAGATGAAAGGGCTAAATCACAAGACAGGAAATTTCGATGTCTTGCGATTCGAGTATAGGTATACCATATTAAGATTTGAGGGTGGTTGTTTTGGGGTTTTAAGGCACAGAGGACCATATTTGGCCAGAGTATCGGGATAAAAGCAGAAAAAAATATATCTTCATTATATTCCTGAAGCACGGGCCCATCCCTAGTATAGTAAATAAAATAAGCCCACAAAAAAAAAGCTTACTCAGGTATATGGGGTCAGCAAATTCCGTCCACGCTTTAAGGAGAAGTGCCTCTTAGGTTAATTCGAATGTGAAGCTCTTGACAAGAAATTTTAAAATGGTGCACATGACATTGTAGACCTCATAAAATACTAAGTCGTAATTTCAGTCTTGTGTCTCTACTTTCAATTTACAACTGTACTTTCTTATCTATCTCAAAAGCAATTACATGATACTTTACAAAAGTTTGGTACAGTTACGTGCTGTACAAAACCTATCCATTTGAGCTCAAATGGCAGTGAACCAGAAACCCGGTTGATTAAAGCTCAATGGTCTGCTGACAGGAAATTAGCCTCTTTGATCTTTGAAATTCAGTAATGATTTCTATTCTAAAACTTCTTGCATATTCAATAATAAAAGTTTATAAAAAACAAAGTGATTTTATGTAACTACAGGTAAAATCTTGAGGATTTTTTCTTACTAATTCTAATTACTTCTCTTTCTTATTTTTTATGAATTTAATTTAACCAAAATATACATAAATCTGCTATAAACATTTTGTTCCATTTAATGTAGTTATCTACATTCACTACATAGCATTTAGATGAATTACACCGACCGAAGCTCTAATGAACAGATATTGTTGAAGGAAAATTGTTATTTTCCTCTCAAGATTAAAGGCTGAAAGGGAAATATTAGAAGTAATTCAAGAGTATAAACTTAGGAATTGCGTAATTTAAATACAATTTATGGTTTAGAGATTCTTTAAACAGGCTTAAAGCCCATTATGGAAATTGTTTGGAAATAAGAAGTCCCCTGCCATTAATTATTGTGAGGGTTATTGAAATTGAATTATGAATTCGAGTGAAAACGTTTTTTTTTGTCTATGCGGTATTAAGTGTATGTATATAGCAAGTTTTCTGATAGACAAATGAATCTAAAAAAAAACTAGCACTAATCTAGATGGCACATTTTCTTTTCTTGCCTTTGAAAAAATAGGAAATAATAGGGTATAATTTAAGCAATTTTATCGAAATTTGTATTTATTAGATTCACGTATTGACTGCGGCCAACGTTGAGTTGACAAAAGTCTTAGAATATCTTTAGAACCAAAAAGCAAGATTAAAATATGATAAGAAGTCTTAGAAATAATTCAAAAGTATTAACTTAGCAATTACCTAATTTAAATACAATTTATGGCTTGAGGTCAAAATAAAGATATTTAAAAACTATTTTGAAAGATGTTTACATTCTCATAAATATCATCTTCATTTAGATAAAAATACATCTCAATTTATACTGATTAAGAAGTTATTTTCCAACGACGTTTATGGATCGTTTGATCATTCCGCGATTACTTAAAGAGAACGTGGTAGTTTCTGTGTTACCACACGGCAGCATGGGTAGAGCTTCTACAACGTACCCACCGTGAATTCTGAGTGAAATGCCGCCCTGGAGGACTTGGTGGAGCTGACCTGCCTTTATGTATCGCCTCGAGTAAACTACGGACGTGACGTATAAGTAGTCTAAGGCCCGTTGCACACATCCGGTTTTTCAACGTGCGGCGCCGCTACCGCAACGCAAGTGCGGTCTGAGATACATTAGATCCAATGGAGCAGTGCAAACATGCCTCCAGCGCCGCTGGGGCGACGGACGTCCAACTTGCGTGTAATTTGTACCGCAGTTCCGCACGGTCGACGCACATGAGTCTCCGTTTTGAAGTACCTTGTTTCCATAAACAAATGGAGTATAAATAATGATTGATGAATGATTGTATCCAGTAACGTCTATTTTGTTTCAAAATATACTTTCTTTACACCAAGTAAGCGAAATAAACACGTTTACTTCGATAGAATATTTATCGCAAATGGTGCGAAATGAGTTCGTGCGTCGTTTCACGGTTATGTGTGCATAGCTGGGCTTCGGTGCCGCAGTGGCGCCGAACGTTGAAAAACCGGATGTGTGTACCGGGCCTTAGTATTGATTTTGAGACGTGCTTCGTAAAGTATCACCAACAAGTCGATTAGTTGTCACGTGACTTCTCTGAAATACTTTCTCAGTCCGTTTTGACAGTGCCTCGTTTGGCGATGTAGCATTTTCTGTGACAAGGTAGATGTGCGGCGCATTTTAGTAGAAAAAATAAAATGGTGACATCCCAAAGTCTACTGCTATGTTTCAAGGGCAAACCAGATGATTAAACAATGGATGGGCATCTGCTCCTGTCCCAAGAACCAATCACATGGCAGACGAAAGTAGTCTTAAGGATCACGTTACGACTTGTTCTACTCATTTGAAACTGGACACTTAAAAGATTACCATTGCTGACTCTATTTTTATATTTCCTGTAAGGAACTAGCAAAATACCCGACCTTACTCGGTTTGAATTGGTTTACTCTAGATTGAAGAGATAATCAAAATATATAATGACTTACGTTTTTTGTAGAATAAAAATTTATTTTACACCTTTCGCCGTCTTTATATTTTCTACAACTTACTTTGGACACAAATCCTACACATGCATATCCATTCATGTAATACATTTCACATACATCGCACAATTGCTGTATGACAAAGCTACAAAATGACGAAAGGTGATACTAAGGTTACTACTATAAAAGACGATTTTGAGGGAGATTTGGAATTCCCTTTCTTAAGTTCTTTTCATGTTCAACTCAATTAATTAAAATTACGATTTACGGCGAGTGCTCTCGCACTCATAGTCAAAAAAACAATATTTTTTTTTTACTTGTGGCACTCTTGCCTCCGGTATGCGACATTGTGAAATTTTGCAATCTTTTCCTGTCATTATTACAACGAATTTTTTAATGTTGGAAAAAGTTCTAGTTTGGATACATTATTATTCTTTCAATAACGGCATTATTCTTTAAATAACGGCATTATTCTTTAAATAACGGCATTATTCTTTAAATAGCGGCATTATTCTTTAAATAGCGGCATTATTCTTTAAATAACGGCATTATTCTTTAAATAACGGCATTATTCTTTCAATAATGGCATAACTACTCTTAAAATTTACTGAAAATTTGTACTGACTTACCTAACATTTTTAAGTCTAATACTTTGTGGTGCTGTTGCGTGTGATGAGAAGGAAAACACATTTATTAAAATAATAAATATTTAAAACAGGAAACAGCGAAGTAAAACAAAATAAAAGATGTCGCAAAAAATTGTTCTAAAGATATTAATTTGTGATTCAATTTTATCTCTTGATCTCGCACAGTTGCCACAACTTACAACTAAAAGTGTACAAAATTTAGAAATGTGAAATTAATTTAGAGCGAAAGAACCAGAAAAAATATCACTGCTCGCGCGATCTTGTTCCTTCTCGTTTCATTGAAAAATATCGTCTGTCCCAAATATTCGGAAATTGTTTTCATTGCGCAAAGAATAAAAATAAGACTCGAAATAAATGAAGTACCAGAGCTGAAATTCCATAAAAAAAAATAATTTTTTGAAGAATAATTACTTTTTTAGCAGTACTGGTAAAGCAATCGAAGAAATCGTAATATTCAATAAACATTCCAATTTTTCCAAAACTACCAAATTATGGTTGATTTGTATACTTACTCAGGTGTTTTAGCATGAAACTCAACTAAATATAACAATAAAGAAATGTTTGATATTGCATTCACTAAACTAATAGATAATGTATAAAATAAAATACAATGCAATCAAATATCTGGAATACAATTCAAGTGATGTCTACACAAACACACAAACACAAAATCGAGCATAGAGCAGAAAGACGGACAGACAGACTTTCGCAACCAATGCCACTCATTAAATGAAGATAAGTACTCACTGTATGCAAATTTTCATGAAAATATCTTAAACCGCGTGGACGTGTATAGGGCACAACATACATACATACAGACAGACAGACAGACACCAAACGAGAAAAAGGCGGATTCGGCATCAGAAGGGTCCAAAACGGATAGAAAACTTGAAATGGGTCGAAAATGTTGAATGTAAAAACAAACACTCCATTCTTATTTATATAGATAAACCAATCAACTTCAAGCAGCCAACCCGACTTTGCCATAAAGGAAATTCGAACTCTTTAGGAAATGTTTTATTCTGCCAGTTTCTTATGGCTATTTAGCTTCTTGGTCACTGATGGGTACAAAATTGCAGAAAATGTAGATAATTTCCTTTCTATAAAAGATTAGTGCACGAATTTGAAATAAAACAATTAAAATACAACTTTATAAATTCTTCTATATTCAAATTATTTCCAAATATTTACACGATTTGTTTACTGTTTCCAAGTATAATTTTTGCTTTCTTTAGACTTTTTTCTTCTACCATAAAAATGTAAAGAAAATTTTACATATTATTTTATGAAAATTGAAGAGCACATGAAACATCTAACAAGTGTGATAAAACAAGAATGACTTAAAACTGTAAAAAATATTACGAGAAAATGTTTTCAAACTACACAAAAATATTAAAGCTTTAATGACTTTATAATGAAGCATAGTTGTTCGGAAATGTTCTGTCAAATGAACAAATACATCTCTATTAAATTAAATACAGCATTATCGCTGGAAAAAACGACATGGTTTGGATTTCTTCTAATTCATTTATTCAGGAACTTAATTTTGTGATTTTAATTATGTTTCAGTTGAATAATAAAAAAAGTTTTTCATGCGTTGATGGGAAAAATGGAATATTCTGGGGTAATTGCAAAAAGACAAACAAATGAGCAAAATCAGAACTAATGAAGCATTTAAAAGGGAACACTTTTGTAATAAATTAGAGATAAATAATTATAAGCAGTAAAAAGATATTTACGCAGTAGTAAAAACGAACTTTGATTTTATAACGGATTCAGAATCTGTTAAATCTAGAGAAAACTGTGTAATGTGAAATTGTTTTTTAAAACATTTGTTTTGTGTGAAAGTTATGAAAATCCTTTAAACGTTTTGTTTAGTCGAGTGAATATTGAAAGAACAATTTAAAAAAGTTTAACGTTAATGATTGTTATATAAAGAAGACACACAGGGAATAGAATATTTGAACGTCTAGCTCAATAAACTAAGTAAGTAATTGCTCCATTTATGAGATGTGTTATAGAAAAACTAAATATATAAAATGTAAAATTTATTTTTCGGTTGGATAAAGAAGCATAGATATACACTAGTGAAATAAATTAAGAAAATTTGCATATTTTATCGAATTTCATGAAAAGAACTGAAACTTCCAAAAGACTTCATGAGAGAGGGTTGTTCGCAAGAAGACCTGCTGTTTGCGTCCCGCTCACTTCTACGAACAAGAGAATCCGTTTATCATGGCGCAGAGCATAGAGATTGGAGTATGGATCAATGGGCGACCGTTCTCTTCACTGATAAGTCCCGGTTCAGCCTAAACACCGATTCTCGCCGTACGTTCTTATGGAGAGAACCAGGGACCCGCTACCTACACTCCAATGTCCGCGAAATCGACCATTATGACTGAGGAGTTTTAATGGTCTGGGCAGGCATCATGTTGGATGGCCGCACACCTCTCCATGTCTTTGAAAGAGGCAGTGTGAGGTATAGGGATGAGGTCTTGGAGCCCTATGTTTGCCTTTTCAGAGTTGCAATTGGCTCTGAGTTCATTTTAATGGACGATAACGCGAGGCCACATAGAGCTCTTCTGGTCGGCGAATTTCTAGAGAGTGAGGATATTCGCCGGATGGATTGGCCAGCCAGATCTCCAGACCTTAACCCTATAGAGCTTGTCTGGGACGCTCTGGGGAGGGCGATTGCAACTCGCAACCCCCCTCCGAGAACCATCCAGGGAATGAAAACAGCGGTTCTGAAAGCGTGCAACCAATTGCCACAGGAAATGATAAACTGCCTTATTTCAAGTATGAAATTACGCTGCGAGACCTGTATATCTGTAAGAGGGGACCATATTAACCCGTTTTTTTTTGTTTATTCTGCAACCGCTGTTTCATACCTTCCGACTCCAACGAGTGTTACGCACGATCATGCGTGTGTATTACAATTATTGAATGGTTATTTGTTTTGTATTGTATCAATGTATGTACACATCAAATTTCATTAAAATCGGTACAGTAGTTCTAGAAATAATCGACCAAGTCTGGAAATTCTCTTAATTTCTTACACCAGTGTACATTATGATTTGAGGGATCAACACTAGTTTTATTGCATGCGTTATTTTCTCATATTGTAAAATAGAGAATGGCAAAAACTGAATGTATAAGTATTATATGGTGTAAAACAAACTTCTGAGCAATATGGGAACAACGCTGAAGTTTTATTGTATACATTTAGTTTATTGTAATATGATATTTGAGTATGCTTATAGGTAATTGGTAATTTTAGTTAACGTCGTACTAGAGCAGCACAACGGGCTATTGACAACGGTCCGGGATCAGTCCCTTAAGGGAAAGATCCGAGGACAACACCTCGTAATTTTGAACCACGGTCAGATGACGAAGCAACACCTGAGCTGGGATCCCACTCTCCAAACTTCCACGCCAACCCAATGTGAAAGTATGCTTATAGAGGCGAATGAATTATATGGAGTGACAGAAAATTCTCAATAAGGAAAAATCACTATATTTTCATTTTATAAATTAGTTTATCACAATATGATATTCATGAATAGCTATAGAGTTGATTGAATTACATGGAGAAACAAACATTAAAAAACCTTTCTGCAGTGTTCTTTCAATAATTTAATGAAAAAAAAAACCCAGCTTTTCACAGAATTCATTCTTATTGTCAAGAACTATATTAAAATCCTAATTAGCGTTCTTAGCTAACCCACATACTCCTTCGATATTGGATCTCTGAGCTACAATTCGTATTCATTTACAGTAAAAATCTTTTTGATTTTGAACATCTAAAAACCAAGATCTAACCCCCAAAATTAATTGTATAGAATACCTTTGTTTCCAGTTGCATGCCTATAAAACCTCAAATTTCGTGTTCCTTTAATCTTTTTTCTTGCTTCTATTCCAATTGTAAGACAGAATAAACTCTATTTACTCAATTGGGTTTAGTTCTAAGATTTTGTTTCAAGGAAACGAATGACCTTATCAACCATTGGCTTAATAAATTGGGATCGGTAGTAAAGTGCGTTTCATTGCAGAAGTCGATTTGACTTTTACGATGGTGAGAGCTTATTTATTGTAGTGACCTGTAAAAGGGAACAGTAATTTCGATGCAGTGAAGGCAATTACACATTTCTTTTACAAATGTGATTTTATTCCATATGTGTTAAAGTAAAATTATCTTGTTCTCAAATTTTCTTAAATCTCCTAATATCAATGACAAACTTTTTTATTGCTCAGTTTTAATGAAAAGTATATTGCTTAATATTAGAGATCCCTATTGCATTTTGTACTTGTATTTCTCTACCAGAGGAAAAAAAGTGTAGCTACAGTTTCATTTCTTACAGGATCTTTTTCGTCTCAGAAAAATGCTCCTTATTTTCAAACTGCAGGAATCTATCCTTACAGACTGCACACACTATATTTGCCGACATAGATGAATTCTGTAATTACTTTAATTTTCTTATCTTTGACTGCGAAACAAACTACTCTGATCTACATTACATTTTTTCGATTTCATCTTTCTCGTAAATATCTTGCTTTTCTAACCTAATATACAGGTTGATTTTACGGCCATGGGACAAACTTGGAGGGGTGATATAGTTTACAAAAACATACATTTTTCGTATAGGAATGTATGGTCAGAAGTGACGCGTGGAGGCAAGAACAGAAAATGAGACATGAACACAAAAACATGGTTTATTTACAACATCATTGCAAAGCGCTTCTTTGAAACAACGTTTACAATAAATGCTCAAAATTGCGATCCCCAACAGTAATACACACTCGGCGGCTGTGATTGGGTGGCGATGCTGTGGGTAGAGGGCAGTAGTGTACCTGGGAATCCCTGATATGATGAATCTGCTGGAAAACGTCATTCGCAACTCTGATGTCTGTGGTGATGGGAGATTTTACAAATAATGAAAAAGCGGACATGCATATAATGTATGGTGCTGCTAATGGGAACGGCAGAGCAGAGCTACGACTATAACAGGAACGTTTTCCGAACAGGCGTATGCCAAACCACAAAATGTTTGAGCGTTTGCATAGGCACCTTTGTGAAAATGGTTCATTCATCGACAGCTCTGTCGGAAGAGCTGGATCAAGAACCGTACGACATCCAAACATGGTAAAAACCATCTTGAATTCTGTGGATTAAACACCACACACAAGTACAAGAGCTATTGCACGTCGTGTACATGTGAGTCAACCCACTGTTTGAGAGTCTTAAATGAAGGACGTTCACACCCATTCCATATTCCGAGCGTTGTCGGCAAGTGATATCTCGATGCGCGTAGAATTATGCCAATGGTTCTTTCAGCAGTGTGCGTTACAGCGAGATTTCACAGCTTCTGTCCTATTAATCACTGATGAGGTGACTTTTACACAGGAAGGCGTTTTCAATGTGCGCAATGCTCATGTGTGGGCAACAGAAAATCCACACGCTACGCGTCCACATGCATTCCAAAAACGCTTCTCAGTGAATGTTTAGGTGGGTGTTGTGAGCGATTTCCTCATAGGCTCATATCTCCTATCACCATGACTCAATGGCTCATTGTGTCGTATTTTTCTAGAAGAGGTTTTACCAGAATTGCTGCAAGATGTTCCAACTGTCGTTCGTAATCACATGTGGTTTCAGCCTGATAGAGCGCCAGCCCATTTCAACGTCGCTGTCCACAATTACCTGGATGTGGGGTATGGATTGGGCGTGGTGGACCAGTCTGATGGCCACCCCGATCGCCAGATTTATTGAGCATCGATTACTTCTTATGGCAGCATCTGAAGGCCACTCCAGTTGACTCAATTGAGGACCTCATTGCTCGACTATACATTGCGGCTGCAAGCGTGCGCGAAATGCCTGGCATCTTTGGAACTGTTCGCCAATCACTCCTTCGATGCTACCAAACATGTATCAATGTTGGTGGTCGCAATTATGAGCATTTATTGTAAACATTGCTGCGAAGGATGCATTGCCTCCACGCGGCACTTCCGACCTTTAATTTCTATACAAAAAATGTATGTTTTAGTAAGCTGTTCTACCACTCTAAGTTTATTTCAAATTTGTTGAAATTTTACTCTATTTTTAACGGTTTATTGGAAGTAGAAAAAAGAACTAAGTAATTACAGTTCAAGGATAATTGGTTTTATATCGTTTGTTGGAAAATCATTTCTCCACGCAAAATCAAAACGGAAACGAAATAAATAAATTTAGAATCTGTGATCTTCTATGCCGTTGCATTCAATAATGATTAAATTCATTAAATTCATTTTAAAATGTTCTAGATTGAATTTTAAAATTCGCCGCCACCCCAAAATTGAAAAACATTTGGATTGCATATGTGCCAAATCCCATTACTGTAAATGCCATTAGATTCGTCAGGACTTTGCGTGTCCATTTACTCTAATGAACTGCAAGAAACAAACACTGATGAATGGTTATTTGAGGAATAGTTTCAGTTAACAAACAATGATTATTTGTTAACTCAAACTATACCAGTGAAATGAAATAAATCTATCACCATTCCAACTTTTCCATTATCTTTCTGCCACACCAGTAACATTATTGCGGTACACCGGTTAAAAAAAAATCAGGCATAGAAAGATCAAAATTAATTTTTATGAAAACATAATAAGGGAGGCGTGATTGATTACTTCTCACTAAGTGAATGAAGGGAAAGGCTTAGTACCTAAAAGGGTGACGCCATGGTAAAAATATTTTTACTCATTACTTTATAGATTTGTTTGACCATCATCATTTCCTTTATAGATTTGTGCGACGAAAAAGTTCAGCAAGTGTAACCATATTGAATTAGGTAGAGTTCTGGTGTAACTGTGTTAACAAGTTCTTTGTGTTATTTTTCCCAGTACAAATAGCATTCCATTCTCTTCACATTCATTAGAGTAAATGGACACACACATGCTTTTTTTGTTGCTGCAAGATTTGGTTTCGAGTTATCTTTCTAATTTTAATTATGGTATCCTACACTTCAAAGCAGAGCATTGGATCGATTGATTACATTTACAACCGATCCGTCCTTTCACTCAACATTTTTTAGCGAAGTAACACCACCACCCCAAAAAAAATTTATGCCAGACAGAAGCAAATCCTCAATGCTGTCAAACTATTCTACAGCTTAACTGATTTCGTTCAAACCTCTTAGTGTAGAGATCCATTATAGTTATTAGCATCAAGAACACAAATGTATATCTTGATTTAATAAAATCGGGTGTAAGGCTAAAGATTAGTAGAACTTTTATGGTGGAAAGGACTCTTTGGCTGCTCCAGACAAAATATATACAATATCAAGTAATGCACATACACAAACAAGGAAAGTTTTACTGATAAAGAAGATCACCCAAGGGGAAATTGAACCTACACCGTCTACAACTTACAGGTTAGTAGCCAATAGGCACGCCCACTGAGACACCACGTCTAGTAGGCCTGATGGATAAATGTGAATAGGACTCGTGAAATATACTTCGTTCAACAAAAAAATATATTTATTAAGAAATCTAAATTACATTCAATCATCTTGAACTCCGTTGACTAGTTCCTTCATAATAACACTTTGAATATAAGCCTATTACTATTCGTGTGGAGAAAGTTTGTCTTTGGAGGGTTGGGACATGTGAATTGATTCGTTAGCAGATCGTAGCATGGGGAAAACTACCAGAATAGGGAAAACATTGAGATGTTATGACTAACTTTGGATGATTGCTTTTCATGCTATGAGATCCATATTTAGCCAAAGTATGCCAAACGCAAAACAAACAACATCAAGTTAATGGACACATACACAAGGAAAGTGCTATTGACACAGAAAAGAGAAATATAGGCGAGATTGTTTACATTTGACAAACCATACCTTTGACCACATATCAATTTTGCAGCTCTTGATGTACCCTGGTGGCACAACACATAAACCACTCCTTGAAATCAGATATAGAAAGCTATGTTGTTGTGTTAAACTTTTGTTTAGAACAGCTAATAGCACCGGGAGAGAGTTTGTAGTTTTGATTTTTAAAATGTACCTTTTTTTTTGGAAAAGTTATATGTTTTTAATAATTTTTGAATACTGTTTTCATGAAATATTTATTACACTAGAAGATACAACGTTTTATTGTGAGTGTTTTCGTAGATTTACTATTTTATGTTCCACATGACTAATATGTTGATTTAGGTAACTAATAATTTTATAATATGGCACCTTTTGTAGCTATGATTACAAGTTCATCATGTACCTTTAAACTCTGTTCAAATATACATTGTGGATAAAGGCTACAATTTGAAAAAGGTTTTTCACTCAAGTCAAAATTTTTTATTTATTTATTTGACCTTATTAGTGTTATATAAAGAAATAAAAAAGAAATTGTAAAAAGATACTTGATCAATGTGCGGATGTTATGAGTGCAGCTGTAGTTGTAATGGCTTTTCCCTGTAAACAGTATCTCTGAAAACCTCCTTTTTAACACACTATCATGAAACATTCAAAGTTTAAATAGTAAAATTGGATTTGCGTGTCTAGTATTAAATAAGTCCCAAACGGGCAACGCCGGGCTAGATACTGCGTGGCTTACCCGCCGTTGCCCGTGCACGTGGTGTTGGTTAACTTCGCAAACCAACACTGAAAGAGGCAGGAAAAACCTCTACTGAGAGAGGCAGGAAAAATCTCCACTGAGAAAGGGAGGAAATGTAATCTGTTTGTTTTTTAATACAAAGGGAGCGAAATGCATTCTGTTTATTTTCGGAAAGGGAAAGTTACCGTGACGTCACAATTTCGTGTTAAAATATAATTTTCAATTTAAAAGTTATTTATATAAAGAAAATCATATTTTTAGGTATGGATCTAAAGTGAAATTTTCCACATGTTTCAATTACTGCTAAAATTTTTACTCTACCTTTAACGGTCTAGGAGATAGAAAAAGAACTAATTGACTCCAGTTAAAAGATTTTTTTATCGTCTGGCAGAAAAATTATTCATTCGCGCGACGGAAACGAAAACAATAAACTTAAAATATGTGATCTCTTCTATGTTGTAGCATTCAATAATGATTAAATTTCATTAAATTCATTTTAAAATGTTCTAGTTTAAATTTTAAAATTCGCCGCGACCCAAAAATTGCTAAAAATTTGGACTATCTGTATGCAAAATCTCATTGCTGTAAGTGCCATAGAATCGTCAGGATTTTGCGTCAAACAGACAAACAAACAGACAGACAAACACTTCCTTTTATAATAGTAGAAATAAACATGTTAAATGTAAAATTAAATACTTAAAGCGTTTTGGAAAAGTAAAAAAAAATGTGTATATGCTACAATAATGCATACAATAATGGACCGGACGCCAGCGGATTTGCATAAAATCTGACTACTTGTTTGGGAGTGTTTTTCGTGGTATGGCCTGGGACCCTTGCACGTTGTTCCTGGTCAATTGAACGCCGATGTCTACATGCACATTGTGGACAATCAGGTTCTTCGTGCGCTCTGACAATTTTATGGAACAGACGAATGTTACTTCCAGGACAACAACGCTCCATGTCACGTTGCAGCCTCTGTCAAGCAGTGGTATCAAGATATGGATGTAAGATGTCTTCCCTGGCCTGCTCATAATCCCGATCTAAATCCCATAGAACATTTGTGGGACGAGTTAGAACAACGCTTACGGACCAGGGAACCACGTCCGAAATCTACAGCTGAGCTGGCGACATTCTTGCATCATAAATGGACAAAAATTCCCATTGCTGTGTATCAAAACTTTGTTGAAAATATGCCCAGAAGGGTTTCTATCGTAATTACAGCACGTGGGGGACCATTTCCCTATTAAAGCATGTATACTTTACCTTATAGCATCACATCTTGCTGTCTGTCACATTATTGTTGGGTTGTGTATATATTACTCTATGAAATTTTCGTGTTTAGATAAAATTATATTCTAAATGTGTTAAGCTAAATAGAAGGATGTTCTTCACAGTACTTCTAAGCGTCACTGTACTTGAAGAAAACGAGAAATTGGCGGAAATTAAGAGAAAATATGTCATGTATTCAAAGGTACAACAGTCTCCCCTATCCAGAGTAAGTACAGGAACCATACCTGCGAGTGACCACTGAGTCACGGAGGCTTATGTATAGTTAGGAAAGATGGAATACTGGAGTCGATAGTTAATTTCACGAAGTTTAGGTTGAGTATTACGTGAATGAATATATGGTTTATACACAGTATATTTCGATTTTAATGACGATCTGTCTAACAGTTTAGAGGCGCTTTTATTGCACCTTTATTTCGACAGTGACAAATTAAAAAAAATAGTGTCTGATTTACATGATGGGCACAACAGGAAGAGATTCTAGGTTAACTGTGGATAAAGCAACAAAGTCTTTTGCTATCGATAACAAAAGGCTGATAATGGGATCAAATCTTGTGATTATGATTAGACAAAATTATGATAAAAATTGAGCTGAGAAATGCAAATGGGAAATAGTATTTTAAAATATTTGTGCTATAAAGAGTATGTAAGGCGGATTTTTATGAAAAAATTATTTAAAACGCCGTAAAATTGACCGAGAAAATTCATAAAAACCATTGAGCGTGCACAAATCGATGAAAAATCCAATAAAATTGATGAAATTAGTTCTTTCCTCCTAAAATTGTGTGTAGAATCCAAATTTACGATAAAAGTTGGGGGTTCGTATTGAAATTTTCGGTGTAAGCACCCAATTTAATATGAATACGGCCCCTGAGATAAATTTTAAGTATTGATATTTGTAGAAAATATTAATCTCCATCGATTGCTACCTTCCGTTTTTGTTCTACGATGTAAATTGTGCAATTGCGATTCGGTGAGTCGTTTTGTTTGACGGGTGTACATCATTGAATAGTGGCGATAGTATATTTAGAAGATAAAAGACGTACTTAACTATTATGCCTTTTAAAACAAATATTTGGTTGATTATAATCATCTCCAATTACTATAAAATCAAAATGGCAGTTAATGGTAAGTTAAATCGTTGCCCACATAATAATAACCAGAGTGAGGTGCGATGTAAAAGAAAGAGAGAGAGAGAGAGAGAGAGAGAGAGAAAGAAAAAAAAGAAAAAGTGAGAAAAAAAGAAAGAGAGACAAGAAGAGAGATGACACATATATACCGAAAATTTATGTAAGATTGAAGGAAAGTACATTATTAACAATATGAATTTCAACCCTATAAAAGTCACAAGATTTCCAAATAATGCAGCATTGCGTTTTCTTCACAATACTCATAATGACTAAATAACCACATTTCAAGGATGAAGGAATCCTTGGAAAGATTATATTGATCAAGATAGTACCAATTGGTTAGATATCATGCAAGTAAAACTACAGGTTACAGATTGGATATATACGTGTGAACCCCCAGAAGATTAATCTTAAACTTTAGACTTTATGCACTTAATATTTTAATTTTTCTTGCATTATCAGCAAAAATGATGCATAGTAAAAATACTTAAAAATTTTCAATGAATCAATAACTATAATGTAGGGTGCTGGGGTTTTATTAAGTGAATACTTCTAGTTGAATTCGATTTATTATAGATAATATGTACAGAGAGTTTAAAAATGGCGCATCGAGATCACGTCCGTCAACATAACATCAATCGTCTCGTCTAACGTGATCCGATGCGCGCGCGATCAAAAAAGATCGCGCTTCTTTAAGTGAAAGTTGTACTTCTTTTCAGGTAAAAGTTGTAATGCTTATCTTAGGATAGCCGTGGGGCTTAACCCTACATTCGGCCATCCTACCTGGTCATCTGCCCTCAGATGACAGCACTCACATAAACAAAAATTTTGAGAAATACAAATGTAAATACAATAAAAAGAAGCAATTAGATGAAATGAATAAGACACAATTATAAAGAAATCAAATATGCACAGTAAACAAAAACTATATCAATAATCCTGGTTCAAATAGTCCTTAGAAAAATAAGTTTAGGAAAGTTTATCAGTCCAGGGTTTCATATATTCAATGCAGGTGGTGGTTTTTATTGGGTAGAGCCACACAAATTTTGTAAAAGCATCAATGACTGCAAATATGTGCTTATAATTTTTGTGTGTGCTGGCTAAAGGACCAAGATGATCAATATGGTACGTGTGGAGTGGAGTGTCATCCTTCTGTAAGGGGTGAAGCATACCTTCTTGTTTGCCACATTTGCGGTTAGTTAAGATGCATGGGACACAATTAGCAACACACTTGTCAATCTTTTCTTTGAGTTTCGGGATAAAAAATTGTTGCTTAAGCGTATCTTCAGTTTTCTTTGAAGCAAAATGACCTTTTTGATGAGCATTCCTTATGATTTCCGTTTGCATAGATTCTGGGACAACTAGTAGTTCATAGCCATCAACAAATTTATGGAGAATATCAGCTTTCAAGCAAAAGTCCTTATATGGCTTAGTTTGAAGTACTTCTTTGATAGCACTCACTTCATCATCTTGATTTTGAGCATGTTTGATTTGCAAAAGAAGAGAGTCCTGGATGTTCAGAGCACAGCTGGGGATCTGCTGAGGGCGTCAACATGCATCATTCGGGAACCAGGTCGGTGTTCCATTTCGTAGTCGAAATCTTCTAATAGCAATGCCCACCGAGCAATTCTTGTACTCAACTGTTGCTTGCTCATCGTTAGTTTGAATGCGTTGCAATCAGTTACAAGTTTGAAGTGTTTGCCGAGTAAATAAACTCTAAATTTTTGCAATGCTTGCACTATTGCCAACACTTCAAGTTCATAGCTTGAGTATTTTCTTTCAGCTTCAGATGTACGTTTACTCATGTAGTACACAGGATGAAGGCAATTGTCTGAAATGGAGGTTTGCATCAAAATACCACCATAACCATGAATACTTGCATCAGTATGGAGTTCTGTATGGCTGTGTTGATTATAAATATCAAGCACAGGTTTATCACATAAACATTGCTTTAAGAGGGTAAAAGCATGGTTTTCTTCATCACCAAAATTAAATTCTTGATTCTTCTTTAAAAGATCTGTTAAAGGGTAAGCAATAACAGAAAAGTTGGGTATAAACTTACGAAAGTACCCAGCAAGGCCAAGGAAACTCTGCAATTCCTTGTGACATGTTGGTTGGGGATAGTTCATAACAGCTGCAGTTTTCAGAGGTGATGGGAATAACTGTCCATTTTCTATCACGTGGCCAAGGAATTCAATTCTTCTAGTTAGGAAGTTGCAATTTTTAAAATTGATTATCAGTCCATGTTCAGAGGCGACTGAGAGGACTGACTTCAACATCTGTATTCCTTCTGTCTCACTCTTGGAAGGGATGATAAGGTCATCCATGTACAGTAAAACATGACCTTTTAGGATCAGATCCTTGAACACTGAATTGATGAATCGCTGAAACACAGATGGTGATGTACATAAAACAAAAGGTACACGTAAAAATTGGTACTGTCCATTGTGAGTTACGAATGAGGTGTAACGGCGGCTGTTCTTTTCAACAGGAACATGAAAGAAACCATTTTTTAGATCTAAGGTAGTGAATGTACGTGCATCCTGTAGTTTATCCAACAAGTCTTCAATGAGAGGTAACGGATATCTGTCCTTCACTATGTTCTTGTTTAACTTGCGGTAGTCCACACAAACTCTTGGACTGCCATCTTTTTTTTTCACAACAAGTACTTGGCTTGAGTACTCAGAAGAACACGGTTCCACAATTTTGTCGTGTAGCCACACTTGAACTTGATTGTCAACAACATCTCTTTCAGCAAATGGTAAACGTCTAGGTCTGTGAAATATAGATGCATCACTTTTAACTTGAATCTTCATTTCGACATTGGTTGTTTTTGTTTTATTGGGCACATAGTTGGATACTAACTGCTTAATGACATCCTTCTCATCTTTCGCTGCATTGGGGTCTATATCCAACTCGGAACTGTCGTCAACTGAGATACTATGGATTAGCACATCTGCATCATTGTGAGCAAGTTCAGTTGCAGGTTTGCGTATGGAAATGTTATCTTTTGTAATGGAAACATCAGCTTGTTTGAGGATATCCATACCAATAATGGCGTCTGATGACATAGTTTGGTTTTTGACAACACAAACATTAGTAGTAAACAGTTCATGATCAATGAGAATTTCGGTTTCAAAACGACCAAGAGGTAAAACTTTAGAGTTACCAAATGACGTAAGAGAAGTAGGATAGTTCTGCAATTTTGGAGAGCCAATTTTTCTGTATACATCTTCATGGATAATGGTAACTTGGCTTCCTGTATCAATAAGAGCATTAATTGGAACACTATTGATTGTAACACTGTGAAACATTAAGTTTGGAGCTGCGCAGCAGAAAGTTGTAACCTTGTTATTCTCCAATCTGCTAGTTCTGTTAACACAAGAGGAGGATTTATGTCCAAACATTCCACACAACATGCACTTTGGGCCACGATGTTGATCAGGGCAAAATTTTGAGATGTGTCCCACTTCATTGCAATTGTAGCAAATCTGTTGCTTGCGCTGTCTGGAAAAATTTGGGGTTTCCTGACTGCGTTTTTGGAAATGAGGCTTTGTTTCTGTCCCTCGGCGGTGGTTCACATCGTTGAAGGAGTGCGCATTGTCGTCTATTTGTTTGTATTTGGTGCGTTCCAGATAAATTTTCTCATAAATCATCAATTTTGTTTTGAATTGGGATATTGAAGTGGCACCATATAATATTTGCTTATTGCTCAGGGAGTCTGGTATACCCCTGATACAATAATCTATGATAGAAATTTCGTCGATGCAATTGGCACCTCTGCTTGCCAATTCCCGTATAGCCAAGAGATATTCCGATACAGTCTCAGTAGGCTTCATCCTACGATGCTCCAACTGCCTATGCAGGTCGATGCTGTTAATTTTTTGGCTGAACTCTTCCAACAGGGCAGTTTTTAATTTTTGCCATGTTGTTAATCCACGCTGAGACTGCAAAAAGGTTTTGGCTGGTCCAGTTAACAGATTTTTAGTAAATATAATTTTCTGAGCATCGCTCAATGCAGGAAACAGTTCAAGATTTTCATCCACATCACGAAAGAATGCGGAGATTGAGTATGAATCTCGGCCATTAAAGTGTCTGATAGTTTGCGCCAGGTCTTTTAGAATAAACCACCAGCTATCATTCTGCTGAATACTTGCAGCCGGGGAAATGGAGTTTCGAAGTGAGGCCTGCGGAACGGGAAAAGGAGATTCCTCTGAAGAGCTGGGTATATATGAAGCAACACAGGCACCAGATGTCTGATTGAATTGTTCGTCATCGTCGTCAGAAAAAGAAGCGTCGATGGTACTTTGTAGTGCGGTGAGATCCGAAAGGGCATCGAAAATCAACACGCAGAGTTCTTCTTTCGTACCAGCACTGTCAATATGAAGAATGGAACAAACTGAGATAACGTCGTGCAGCTTGAAAGTCTGTTGCACGGATTTCTTTCTCTTCTCCAGATCGAAGTTCTCGGGGAAGGATGAGAAGGCACGCAACTTCTGTCGGCTGTCCCGATCGTATTCGTCGTCGAAAACCACACTGTACAAGAGTCTGATCAATTTCGAAGAACCGGAATGAATTAGTGCAGCTACCGCGGGAATGTCGCCAAGCGATTTCGCCATTTTGTGTACGGAGCCAAGCACAAGACGAAAGCAGTCACACAGCAAACACCAAAGAGATTCTTTTAACCACCAGCGACCCGAAATGTCCGTCGGAGAAGTTGTTTAAAACTCCAGTTTTCACAACAGCAGAGCCTTTACGCGTCAGTTGAAAGGCTAATAACTTTGAGAGCGTCCGTCAACATCTGCTCACAGTAACAGCGTCTTGAAAAGTCACTTCGTCAGGTTTGACCGAGCCCCCATAATGTAGGGTGCTGGGGTTTTATTAAGTGAATACTTCTAGTTGAATTCGATTTATTATAGATAATATGTACAGAGAGTTTAAAAATGGCGCATCGAGATCACGTCCGTCAACATAACATCAATCGTCTCGTCTAACGTGATCCGATGCGCGCGCGATCAAAAAAGATCGCGCTTCTTTAAGTGAAAGTTGTACTTCTTTTCAGGTAAAAGTTGTAATGCTTATCTTAGGATAGCCGTGGGGCTTAACCCTACATTAATACACTTGATCAAACATAGAAAAAAGGAGCTACAAATTATTAATAAAGCTATGAATGAATTATGTAAAGTTAAAATTTAAAGATAAAATATGCTTACAGATTTTTAATCTTCTTTTAGCTCTTATGAAACATTTACTTTTCTGAGCTGGGTCCCTTTCTATACTTTTAAATTTAGACGTAATACTTATACTTTGACTTAAATTAACTTTTGCATAATTATTAATTAAATATTCTAAGATACAGATTTTAAATTCACAAATTAAAATTTGATAACTATTACTTAGGATTATTGTTAACTATCTAAAAGGTATATGTATTATTCTGTTTTAATGAACATTCTCGATGTTTAAGTTTGTTTTACTCTTTATACAAGCCCGAGGAAATTTCTCGACGGTAAAAATAATTACAATATGCGATAAAGAATGAGCCGATTCATTTGTTTACATTATAAAAGGACTTGTGAAGTAGTCTTCTTATCTTAAAGGTTGTATTAATTTGTGTTCCCATAAACTTAACAACTGGTATATCTCCTTTTCTCGTTGTAGAAGGTAAAGTATGACTAAGTAGTTTCTGAAGAATCCTAAAGTTGATTAAATTTGCTGAGTTTATTTGTAAAAATTGTTTAAAGTAGATAAAAAAAGCAAGTATTTTCATTTAGAAATGTTATGTAAACGTATTGTAATTTAATGTTTTGAAGTAAATTCAATATTATTGAATGTGTTCGTTGGTAGGTAGTTGATTTTACGTAACACTGGAGTAACACAACGGGCAATTGAATGCCATCGTTATTCAAAGCTTAAATATAATATTAGGACAAAGAATTGTTTTGACAATGTTGTAAAATAATATTATGTATTTTAATTATATAGAAGTTAATGGAGCAAGGAAACTAGATGGATATGTCAACACGTCAGCAAAACGTGTATCATAAACATGCACCAAATACACTCTATAACAAAAAAATCGACGCACCAAGAAGGAATTGTCCGATGGAGACAAAAATTGGTGGATAAGAAAATTATGTACAGAATAGAAAATTATTAAAATTTCAGAACAATTGAATGATTCATTTCATAATTACAGTAACGAGCTCAATAAGGTGTTGACCCGCCTCTAGCCTGGATACAAGCTGCCACACGGCATGGCATAGATCGATAAAGCTCCCGGATGGTCTCCTGCGGTATTTCTTGCCAAATTTGCTCCAATTGTCGGACTACGACATCAACATTCCCCACCGGATGCAGTCGCCTTCCCATCATATCCCAGACATTCTCGATGGGAGAGAGATATGGTGATCTGGCTGGCCAAGGAAGTGTTTGCAAATCTTGAAGACAGTTCATAGCAACACGTATGTGGTCTGGCATTGTCTTGCTGAAAAATAAGCCCAGGGTAATGCGAAAGGAACGGTAGCAAAACAGGTCTCCGAATGTCGTCAACGTACCGCTATGCAGTAAGTGTATCTCTAATGACGACCAAAGGGGTCCGGCTATCAAGGGAAATGGCACCCCAGACCATAACTCCTTGTTTAGGGCCCGTGTGGCGTGCAATAGTGAAAGCAGGATTGACACTCTGCTCTGAGCGTCTCCAGACACGTCTTCGATGATCGTCAGAACACAGTTGGAAGCGGGATTCGTCGCTAAACACTATACGTCCCCAGTCAGCATCATTCCAGCCTGATCAAGCCAAGTACCATTGTAATCTGGCTCGACAGTGTGCAGGCGTGAGTGACAGGTGGCGTAACGGTCGGTACGAGCGTAGATTTCATGGTAGACATACTTGTGTGGGTCGCACGACTGATGGTTGATAGCAATGAATCAGGAGCTGTGACAGCTGATTTGACAATCACTCTGTCCTCGCGATTTGTTGTGGCCCTACGTTGACCGCTACTATCATGACGCTGAAATCTGCCATTGTCCAACCACTCTTGCCAGCATCTTCTAATCTCCACATCGCTTTGACTCACACGACGTGCTATTCTCCGATTTGCCCATCCTGCCTCTTTCAATCCAATGATGCGACCTCTTTCAAACTCTGAAAGTTACTCGTAATGAGCTCGAATCCTGCGGCGAGGCATTTTTTTAGTCGTTGAAAGGTATCCTAAATCGCAATGCAGCAGAAATTTTTAACAACAGTTCAAGAACAACTCTTTATATACATCTGCTGGATGAGCAGTTCCGATGCGCTGGAGATTACACTATTCATTCATTGGACACCAAATTTTAATCATTTGCATGTTTGGTCAAGACATTTTCCGTACAAAATTTCAAAGCAATCGGATAATTCCTTCTTGGTACGTTGATTTTTTTATAGAGTGTATTTATACGTGCAAAGTATGAAATTTATTAAATAAAATATATAAATATCATAAATCTAAACACTAGTACGGTTATTTATCAATATTTTAAAATTAAAACCGATGCACTTTAACACAGAAATTATATATAAGTTACTGAAAAAGTTAAATTTATTTTCCTTAAATACAATTGATCTTTTGAAGATTTTAGTAAGGCAAATGAAATTCTGGGTTGCGGTAATCTATCCGTTAGCTCATTATTCTAGTATAAATTGAATTGATGTCTTAATGGATATGACCAGGAAGTTGCTGAAAGTTTTTATGTAAAACACAGTAAGATAAAAACAGAATGGCAGTTTTACAAAGATGTGATTTGAAAATAAAGAAATCTGCTTACTTCATTTAAATTTAGATATTTTTTTCATGCTTTGAAATGGGGCGAATTACTGAAGAACCTCTCATGGCTTGGAGGTTGAGAAACACAGTTCTATGGATATCAAATAAATTGAGCAATATGAGACGGTGAAATTGTAAAATGTTGGTACTAAAAGTACAATAACATTGGAATCAGATGAGTTCTTCAAGTATTTGAATTCTTAATGATTTGAATTAAACTATACTGTATTCAGTTTTACGCAGAAGCTATACTTGTGAGTAAAGTTCATTCATGAAATGTTATTTGCTTGTATCATGCAATATTACACTGATAAATTTGCATTACTCAATATGTACCTCATTACTAATGATTCCATTAAATTGATCAATAAATCAACCAAATTAATTTAATTATTTCTATCTCTACCACGACTGCTTAACAATGTAGCAAAGTATAAAAATGTTGCATTGAAAAAGAAATCTAGTAAGGTTTTCAAGATGTCACAAGCAATAAAAGTAAAAGATATATTATAAAAGGAAGTGTTTGTTTGTCTGTTTGTTTCTTTCACGGCCGCAAAATCTTAACGATCTAAGGCACTTACAGCAATGTCATTTGGCACACAAATAGTCCAATTTTTTAAATTTTTTTTGTCTCGGCGAAATTTTAAACTTTAATCTAGAAGATTTTTAAATGAATTTAATAGTTTCATTCTCAACCTGGTTTTTCAAACGCGTTTCATCCGAACGAAAGAAGAAACCCACTAAAATGAACTTTTTCTACCCAAGTGACCTTCTTTTATATTTTCGCAAGAGATTGTGACGTCACGTGAACTTTCTCTTTCCAAAAAAAAAAAAAAGACCAGATTGCATATTCTACCCTTCGCGTTAAAAAAAAAGAAACATATTACATTTCCTGTCTCCTTTTCGGCGAATAGAGCAAGAAATAAAAAAACCATATTGACTGGGATTGTTGTGAGTTTTTTTTCGTAAAATCGGATAAAATAAAGATAGATTGAAAATTTCATCGGATTTGAAATCTGCGGAAAATTTTACTTTAGATTGATGTCTAAAAATATGATTTTCTTTAAATAAATAATTTTGAAATTGAATATATCTTCAACGGATTTGAAATCTGCGGAAAATGTTACACCATATTATCACCTTACATCACGGCGTAGCCACGCAGTGGCTAGTAAAAGATATTTGAGAACAATTTTCCATCATTTATAGAAAATATTTTTTAGCACAAGCATGCATCATCGATATGTTTCAATTTCATTAGTAATGCATTTGTCCAAATGGGAAATAGAAATGAGATTAGCAATAAAGTAAAATGATACGAAAATTGTGTGAGAGAGAGAAAGAAAGAGAGAGAGAGGAGAGAGATAGAGATAGTGAGAGAGAGATAAAGCAATTATTCAATGAAGATGACTGTCATACAGATTAAAATCAGAGCCTCACTTTCTTGTTATCATTGAATAAGAAATAGATTCAATACGAAAATTGGTAATCGAAAACATTGATTGCTTTATCACAAAAATCGATGATAGCTCAAAAAACAAAGCAAAAAATTTTCCATCTTACCAATACTTTGTAATCCACCTCAAAAATAGTCAAAGTGAAGCCAAAAGTTTATTTGTGTTTTATTTCAATGAGTTATTTCAGAAAAAATATTGTTTGGAATTCATAGTACTTTGATGTGTAAATAAAATTTAGCACTATGATCTCTAATGGAAGGAATTTCACAGATATTTATAAAGAAAATACACAAGAGTTGTTCTGAGTCATTACAATATGTTTTAGTTATTTAAATCTGGCACTTGTTTGACCAGTACAGTCTCAACATATCGTTTGTCCAGCAGATTACTGGAAAGGAAGTAAAATCAACCTTTTAAGCAATGTAGACATGAATATATGATTAAATTTTAGTGTTATAAACGGAAATACGTAGATATAAAAAGGGCATTTCATAAAAACTGAGAGTGAATTTTTTACGCAGTGGCAACACCGCGAAACTAAAAAAAAAAAAAAAAGTGCAGGCAATTTTTTCAAACTGTTAACTGTAGAATTTTAAATATTCTAAACGAAGCACACGATTTTATTTTCCTAGTTTCGGGCTTGTTTAAAGAACTGTTTTTATTTGCCCTACAGAAATGGAGGCGAGTGATTCATAGTTAAAAAACGAAATGCTTTCTGCTGTATAATTTTGCTATCGTTTGGGAAAAACAGCTACAGAAACAGTTAAGTTAATGAAAGAAGCTTACAAAGACAAATGTTTTGGTGAGTCTACGATTTTTAGATGGCATGGTGATTTCAAAAAAGGACGTTTGTCTGCAGAACTTTCTCCTCAGCCTGGGAGACTAGAAAGCGTTGTGAATGATCGAAATGTTAACACTGTGTAGGCAATCTTGCAAGAAAATAGGCGAATGACATGTTAGGAGATAGCGGCATCAACTAACATTTCGAAAACGTCGATATTTCGCATTCTACGCAACAATTTACAGCTTCGCCATGTTTATTCCAGATGGGTCCCTCATCACCTTACAAAAGAACAAATGCAAACAAGAATACACCAATGTTGTGAGTGGAAACAGATGCTTCAAAATAATCCGAATTCCCTAAAGACTGTAATAACAGGTGATGAAACTTGGGTGCATCATTTTGATCCCCTTAACAAGTCCGCAACAAGTATATGGAAACACTAATTCTCCGCCTCCGAAAAAAATCCGACAAACCAAATCTGCTGGAAAGGTCATGATTATTTTCTTTGATCATAAAGATGTAATCTATAAGCATGCTGGTGACTCCAAAAACTACTGTGAATGGTGAATATTATATTTCAGTTTTGAAAATTTTGCGACAACACATATCGAGAAAGCGACATGAACTGGTAGGGAATTGGACATTACATCACGATAATGCTCGCCCACATGTCGCTACTTCTGTTCAGCAATATCTTAGCAAATGCAATATTAAATGCATGCCACATCCTCCCCTACAGTCCATATCTCGCACCATGCGATTTCTGGCTGTTTCCGACGTTGAAAGAGAAGCTCCGTGGTAGAAAATTTAATACAGATTCTGAAGTTATTTCAGCAGTGCAGGTTTCTTTGAAGCAGCTTCCATTAAAAGGCTTCTTTACTTGTTTTGAAAAGTGGGTTGAACGATGGGACCGTTGTGCATATGATCTGATGGAAGGTATTTTAAAAAATAATGATGCATTTTTTTCCTGGAAATATATTTCTTGATTTTTTATGATTTTACTCTCAGTTTTTATGGAACGCCCTTTATAGATGAAGAGTAATTGATTATTCATACGCAACTAGCTTAAACTTAATTATGCTAAATCAGATAATTATCTGAGAGAGAGAGAGAGAGAGAGCCTTTTATCTCAGTCTAGCATTACTACAAATACCAAAAATTACTAGATAGCAATTTTAAACATTACCTCTTTAATGTACACTGTTAAACATTATTTATAAAACTGTTTATGTAGAAAACATTGATGAGACCAATAGAGAACACTGATTTTTATTCACAAATGATAAAAGACTTTAAAATAGTAACGATGTTCTGTTAGAACTGGTACCTGACTATTTTAACAACCAAAAATAATTCTGAAATCTTAAGGAGTGCCTGAAAACCATTATATGTAGATATTATAATAGTATTGCCCTACTAAAATGCTATAAAACATAAAAACAAAAAATTGATTGCAAGTTCCTGCGTATTAACTTTTGATTGTTTTTAAATAAAACATTCCCTGTAATTTTTAATCTAAACGTACAAAAACGAAAGCAATCCTTTTCATAAAGATTTTCTTCAAAAGCTTCTATAACCTATCAAATTACGTCCCTTTTCCCTATCCAGGGATTTTCCTCACACCAGGACCTGTTAACCAATCAAATCGCCTCTCATTTTTCCCAATTGAAACAAAACTACCCCACACGTAGGGATAGGAAATACTGTTCTTTTTACAGTTCCGTTCTTTTTAAAGAAATATTCTTTAACCTGCTCTTCTCTTCTTCACTTTCTCAAAAGTATCTAATTAAAATAAAAGCACCGTTCCTCCTCCTGGACTCTATGGTGTCAGTAGTTTAAGCGATAGACAGCTCAAAATGTCATGACACTTTATCTTTGTTAGTATTTGGTAGGTATGCACATGTAAACAAAATACAAATGACTCTTCTGCTAGATTTATGGTTGGTGCGTTTTTCTGTAGTTTTGAAAAGAAGAAAAAGAAAGATTAAATAATCTGTCCAAGCTAAAAATCTAAGCCAAATTATCAGTAATTAAGTAAAGAAAATCAAAATATATCCTTAAATTTGAAAACGGTTTAGAATATCGAAACGTTTAAATTATCGGTACAGCTACACTCTTACGGTTATGGGCGGTGGCAACGGTCTTGGCAATTTTTTTTGGCTAGCAACGAGTTACTTCTAGCAACGAGTTACGGTAGGTTAAGGAAACCCATTTGTCTTTACGGTTATTGTGGTTTTCATAGCAACCTTGGTAAACGGTAAATTTCAATTTTCATTTTGAATATTCTAGAAAGTTCTTCCAAAATCCGTTAAAGTCGTTTGATTTCACTGGTCCTTTCAAATTTTTTTCTGTGATACAATTGGTTACCTACTGTATTTAGTGTAATTAATAAGTTTCACCAAGTTTTTTAAAAATATTCTTTTTAAAACGTTCCTAGATGTGTTTTCAAGATTTCATTTTCCGTCGTAAAAAGAAATATATATATAAAAAAAAGAGTTTTGAAATCATTATTCTTTCCTTGGTGACTTTAGTAGTTCGCCAAAAAAAAAAAAAAAAAAAAATCACCAAGGCCGTTGCCACAGATAATAAACGTAGACTGTTGCTGTACCATGTTCTCTGTGGGTTTCCATGGCAGATAATTATGTCCCGAATCAGAATCATATCAAGTGCGACACTACCACAGAGATAGGTAGAGAACAAAATCTTGATCATTAATATTTAAAAAAAGTAATTTGTTTTAAATTAAAAATTCCTTACCATGTCATTGCCTAACAATGATAAAATTTCAACTTTATTATGCTAGTCTTCTCACAAATTCTCCAAAGGTCGGGGCTTGGTTCAGTCGAGAATAGTTCCGGGAGCAGACTAGCGCGATCAGTTCAGCAAACAATTCATCGAGAATAGCTACGAAAACAGAGAATTGCTTCGAGAACGGAGAACAGCTCCGCAAACGGACAACAGATTCCAAAATGGAGAACAGGTTCAGAAAAGTTTCTGAGCAGGAACCAATTACCGAACAGGAAATTGCCGCAGAGCAGGGGTAGTTTTTGGACAGAGAATGTATCAATAAATGAACAAGAAGCTGAGTTAGTCAAAATCTTTGGGATGAACATATGCGTTTTAGACTGAACAATAATTTAAAAAATACGAAAATGTTTGCGAACTTTGTCCATTTGAGAAACAGATACGTGGTTCTCTGGTCCATAAGCGTCGCTCTAACTCGTCTCACAAGTGTTCCATGGGATTTAGGTTGAGACTATGAACAGGCCAAGGAAGACTTTTTACATCCATATCTTGATATCCCTGCTTGACAGAGACTGCATTATGACATATATACATCGATTATATATATCGTTGTCGTCCTAGAAGTAACATTCGTCCATTCCATAAAATTGCCAGAGCGTAGAAAGAACCTGACTGTCTTAAATGTTAATGTAGGCGTCGGCGTTCAGTTTACAAGGAAAAATATGCAAAGGTCCCAGGCCATACCACGAAAAAAGTAGTAGGATTTTATGCAAATCCGCTGGCGTCCGGAACATTATTGTAAGGTAGTGTATACTATCACCACCTCAAATTTGGAAACATGTGAATAAAAACAATGTTAAACATCTTTGTTATTAGCAATACCTTAAGAACAGGTATTGACAAGTCACAAAAAGAACCTATTTGAAGTTTAAAAAGTGCATAAACTATTAAGTGATAGAATTATATCGTATGTATGATTCTATCACACACACCTTTGACGTTTTCTGTATAAAAATTCTAATAAACTGAAATTTTCAGATGACTTAGAAAACCCTAGAAGCAAAGATCATGGCGAAACCGAGTCATAAACCTGATTTGGGAAGCAATCCGGCAAGAAACAGTAAATAAAATTTACTGCTAAATTGAAACGCAAATTACCCTTGTCAAGCACTTTCCAAGAGGATAGCCACACTACATTTATTTATCACTAACCCTTTTGTGGTTAAAGTGTTCAGTAAGTGCATTAAGTAATGCACCGCTTTGAAAGGGTTTTGAAAGGTGCTTTGAAGTTAAAGCTAATGTATGTAAATATTTTAGACGCATTAAGACTTCTGTGGAGTTAAAAATTTCTAGGCGTATTAAGGCTATGTATATATTTATTCTTTCGTTTAACGTTATTATATTTAGGAATACTTTAGATGGGGTGTAAGCAATGCGATATCCTATCTCTCCATGAAAACATTAGTACTTAAAAATATGCATATCAATTTATATAAAAGTAATGGCCACATATTCTTTTTTCACAAATATTTTTAGCGTAGTTTTACCAACCAAACGAACTTTTAAAAAAAAAAAAATCCCAACCTAATTAATATAAACTGCTACCTAACCTGCATGTGTAAAACAATGTTTTATACAGTGGCAAATTAGAAGTGCTTTTATTGAAACAATGGTTTTACAAATCAAATCGACTGTGGTAAAACGTTTTGGGGCACTTAAATTCAGTGTTTCTCCCACATTTTGCTATTTGTCTCCATTAGTGTCCTCTAGACAAATGAGAGATCGAAATTTAGAATAATTGTTTTTGGGGCAAATGAGAGAGCTTTTATTACTCAAACCATTTTGTATTACACTGGGTTGACTCGAGGAGGAGCTTGTAGGACAAGACAATGGTATACAATATATTTAAGGTTCTGTCAGAGAGGAGATGATTAAAATTTATCATTCTTGGTGATCCTTCTGCTGGAGCCGGAAAGTGTCACTAGACCGTATTCCTCATCCAACGAGGAAGACAGAAAGCCACAAAATTTCGAGATCTCACAATAGACCATTGACAATTATTCAGTCTGTCATAACCTTTGACCCTCAAATTGAATCTAGCCACCATTCCTGAATTCACTCAAAGCATTTTGAATTATAATTAGGGTTCTATCGGAAAGAAGATGATTAAAATTTAACATTCTTGGTGATCCTTCTTCTGCAGCCGGAAAGTGTCACTAGACCGTGTTCTTTGTCTGACAAGGAAGACTTCAAGTCATCAACTTCCGACATACCACAGTAGACTATTGACAATTCTTCAGTACGTCATAACCTTTGACCCTCAAATTGAATCTAGCCACCATTCTAAAATTCACTCAAAACATTTTGAATTATACTTAGGGTTGTGTCGGGGAGGAGATGATTAAAATTCATCATTCTTGGTGATCCTTCTGCTGGAACCGGAAAGTGTCACTAGACCGTATTCCTCGTCTAACAAGGAAGACTGGAAGCCACCAAATTCCGAGATCCCACACTAGGCTATTGACAATTCCAACCTCAAAAATAAGGAGGACATGCCTGTTGAATCTAGCCACTCCAGAATTAACTTATTCCTGCTATATACTAAAAGACTTAATAGGAAAGAATTTCAATATTTTCATTAAAGAAGAAAATCGTGTAACAAATTGGTAACGAAACGAAATTAGTTCCAGATTTGGAATAACAAATCAATTGTTAGAATTAAAATCTTGAACTGGTCAATCAAATATATAATTGTCAGCATACATAACAAATGTGTATATGCCACTGTAGAAACATCCCGTAGTGCTCCTACAACCCAATCTAAAATAGGAGAGCCTAAGTTATTGTTTCACAGCAGTGTTGCAAAAGTTCGTTTTATCTACTTTCTACATAGAAGTGATTATCTAAACATTATGACTGTTCATATGATCAATACGGTGTGCTCTCTCGGGGTAATACCACTGCAATTAATTTGGGGTTATACTCACATACTTTTGCTCGAGATATTTGCGTAATATTTTTGGAGAACCGGTAGCTCTGAAATTATTGTGTCTTCGGTCCGCAATTTTAGGAATGTTGCATTTGTTAGATAGTTTCATTTTTAGTTTTATTAGGATTTTGAGTTTAGCATTTTTCTTGTTACGATTACCAACTTAAATAACCAAGAGAAAGATATGGACCTTTCGTTTCCATATGTCTAATAAATAGAATGCCAAAAGTAAAAACAAACTTTATGATGTGATTAAATCTACTTAATTTGTTAAAACATTAAAAATTCGTACTGGAATCTCCATCAGAAAGAAGAACAAACAATCAATGCAGAAAATAAAATTTATTAATGGATGTAACTAATTTACATTACTAAAACTAGTCATGATACAATGAAATTATATTATAACAATCGGACCTGGGATTGAGGTATTCAACAAATACTTTCTTAAAGAAATATTTTAGTTTTTGAATAAATATTTTATGACTCCATTAGAAATGCTATTTTTCAAAGATGCATTCAAAATGAATAAAATTTCATCCATATTTCTTTAGAAATTACATTTAAAATAGATGTGCTGTTGATATGAAAAATCTACTGTCGTGCGATCGTCAGAAAACGAAAAAACAAATACACGCATTTAAAATAATTCCAATATTTTTGATTAATTTAAAGCATTAGATTTCTTTAGCTATTCATGTCAAAGACGCATATTCATATTCCACGGTAGATAAACTTAATACATTTCTGTTAAAGCGTCATCCATGAAATGGGGTATATTCATTATCTATAATTACGATATTTACTCCCATGGAAATGCGATTGTCTTGATTGGCTGTAAAATCAGAATCTGAATAACAATGTAAATGTATAATTATCAACTATTGATAATTCAGCTATATAATGATACGCGTGTGTCTCTGCAATGTAACCTAGAACATTAATAACGTATCCCAGCGCTTAATATCTGGGTTAGATTATTACGATCGGGGGTAAAATGTATTACAGGGTAGCATTTATCTAGTCTGGTGCGATTAGCAATAATTTAAATAACAAAAAATAGATCAGTTTGCTCATTTTTTAACTTTCAATCTTCGTGGATGGATTGTCACGTTTCGATAATACATCTTTCGTATTTGGTACTGAGCAATTAAGGACTTTATATTTAAATACACAATTTATACATTTTTGACTACATTATTATTAACATAATTTTATATTAAAATTCAATAACTCTCCGCCTAAGAGTTTTTTGGTTTATCCTAAGATTTTAGTACCTAAATTTTTTCTGAGTATAGAAATTGCAAAATTGAAATAAGTTGCAAGTTTGAAAAATGTTATTGCCTTTATTTGCTTATAATCCCCTTTAAATCAGAAACTCTCACTTTTTCTACTCTTTTAATACTATAAACCAACCGATTTAATAAAATGTCTTTCTTCTCAAAAGGTGGCACAGGTTCCAAACACGCCGTTAGTTTATTAGGGATGTCCTCATTTAATAGAATTTTCCAGTACTGTTTTAAAGGAGAACTTATAACTTCATTCAAATCTTCAGGGATGTTAATTTCTAATATGTGGTTTGGGCAAACATCGATTTTTCCTCTAAAATGATTCTTACAGCTAAAATCGAAAAATATTGTGCTTCATCGGATGTAATATTATTGGCCTCATATAACCTTTTAGCATCATTATGAGATCTCAATATCAATTTAGAATTCCATAATAGACATCAACTTGAGAACTAATGCGTCTAGGGACAGCTTTTCGAGCCCTCGCACTTTTGTTGCACGTTTTTAACTTAACTATCTCATTCAAGTTAATATATTTTGAAACCTCGGAGTTTTGAAATTTTTTTTAGCATATCCATTAGGGGGAGGGAGAAACTTGTACATTTTGTGGTTAAGATATATTTTAGTGTTGTTAGTACAGTAAATTTAAGAATTGTATGCTGTATCATTTTGAAGATGCGGGATGGAAGCAGTATATATATATATATATATATATATATATATATATATATATATATATATATATATATATATCGTTTTTTATATATATATCGTTATCGTTTTTTTTTTTTTTAAATAGTACTTATTCGATTTCTTGAGGCGGGGAGCAACACAGGGTACCAGAAGAAAAAAAAGTCTTGCCGACCCCGTAGAGGACCTGAATTTACGCCTTTACTTCCCCCATTTCTCTTTTGCGTTGAATCATCGTCAGCGTTACCCACCCTCTCAATCCTCTTCCTCCCAATGCACAAGAGGCGTACATCTGTCTGTTTATTGGTTGAAATCATCTCTTCCTGTTTGAAAAGTACGTTGAAATTGAGACGAAAAGAGTAAAGGAAAATTTTGTTTTATTTGGTTCATACGTGACGAATAAGAACGTTCATTTATGTTACATTTTCCTTTTAGTCTGCTGACAAATTGTTCCACTGCGCAAAATAAAAACGGAAACGAAAAAAGTATATTTAGAATCTGCGATCTTTTATGCTGTTGCCATTTCAAAGAAAACAATAATAATGAAATTCTATTAAATTCATTTAAAAACGTCCTAAATAGAATTTTAAAATTCTCCGTGACGCAAAAATTGCAAAAAATTCGGACTCCCTGTGTACCAAATCCCATTACTGTTAGTGCCGTAGATTTGTCAGGACTGATAACGAAAAGCAGAAAAACAAACACTTCATATTATAATAGTTGAAATAAGTGCATTGAATATGCCATTACGTTTGCTGCCAATGACACCCACCCACCGACGCCTCCGTTTGATTGGTGTCGCGCACGACGGGATTGTACTGCAAAGGAATGGAAGCGACGAATTCAGCGACGAATCTAGATTCAATTCGAGCAGTGATGACAATCGTGTTCGTGTGTGGAGGCCCCGTGGTAAACGCCTCGATCCTGCCTTCGCTTTACAGCGACACACCGCTTCCACAGCTGGTGTGATGGTATGGGGTGCCATTGCTTACGATACACGGTCACCCCTAATAGTGATCCATGGCACAATGACAGCCCAGCGGTACGTCCATGACATCCTTCAGCCACATGTGATGCCACTCATGGCAGTGCTCCCAGGAGCCATTTTTCAACAAGACTATGCTCGGCCACACACAGCAAGGATGTCACAAGACTGCCTCCGCCACATTACCACCCTTCCATGGCCTGCTCGACCCCCAGATTTGTCACCAATCGAGCATATCCGGGATCATTTGGGACGGCAAGTTGGACACCCTACGAGTTTGGTCGAACTAGAGACGCGTTTACAGTAGCTGTGGAACAAGATGTATCAGGACATCATGCGGAACTTGTATGCCTCAATGTCCTCTCGTATCGCATCGTGCATTCGCGCTAGAGTCCACTCCAACAGAGTACTAAAACTTCCGTTCATTTGTACTTTTTTCTGCAATAAAAATGATCCTTTTTTTTTTCTAATCACTTACTTACATCAAAGTAGTACTTTCATGTATAAAATTTCGCTTGGATTGGATTGGGTATGGTTTTGTGGCATTGAGTCTTCTTGGGACATATTATATGCCAAACTCAAGATAAAAAATCTAGTATTTATAGTCTAATAAAATAAAATCAGTGATGTCGTAATGAAATGAATCCTATATAAAATTATATGTGATGGATAAACCCAATGTCATGTAAAAAGGTAAAAATATTTGGATGAGGATTCTCTCCAACCATGTCTTCTAAAGCCAAGTTATATGAATTAAAATGTTTAAGTCGCTGATTATTAAAATAAGAACATTCTATCAAAATGTGTTTTACTGTTAGTGGACAAATACGAAAGTTACAAGTTGGGTGATCTTCTCCGAGGAGGAGGTGTCTATGTGTTATCCGCGTATGTCCAATACGGAGGCGTGTTAATATAACATTTTGTCTTCTAAAAGGTAATGATTTCCATGGAGTAATATTGTGTTTAATAGCATGGAGTTTTACTCCGTTTGTTCATTCCATTCGTTCTGCCATTTGTCTTCTAAAAATTTGTGAATGCAAGATTTTAAGTCACTATAAGGAATGCTTCGATTAAAATTATTTACGGTCGATTTTGCGGCTTTGTCAACTATTTCATTTCCAAATATCCCAACATGAGATGGGATCCAACAAAATACCAAGTTAAAATTTTTGGATAAAAGATGATAAGCTTTTTTCAGTGACTCCAAAACAATGGGATGACTGTCATGATCAGGATATTTCAATGACTGTAAAACGCTTAATGAATCTGGGAAAATGATACATTTTTTATGACAATGAGCTGATATATTTTCTAATGCTTTATAGATGGCCATTATTTCAGCGGTAAAAACAGAACATGAAGAATGAAGTTTCCAGAGTTTTTTTACCGGAGTGATTAATGGTAAACGCAGCACCAAAATAGTTTGCCCTTTTAGACCCGTCCGTGAAGATTTGTATAAAATTAGAGTATTTTTCTATGTGCTTTTGAAATAGTTGTTTGTAGATAATATCAGAGGTATCTGTTTTATTGAAATTTTTGAATGGGTTTTGAAATTCAAAATATTGATTAAACCAAGGAGAGAAATCATACAGATTTTTCTGGGTGACGTCAAGTGAAGAAAGTTCGGATCCGTTCATCACATCCAGCATTCTTAAGTGAAATGTAGGGATGATGGATGTTTTAGCTTGATAGAGGCTTTTTAAATATGGACTGTGATGAATGGTATGCAATGGGTGATGAAGGATTGAGGAAATTCTAAAACAATATTCTAAGGACAACAACAGTCGCCTTAAGTCCAGAGAAGGTTCAAAAGTGTCCATATATAAGCTGCTTACGGGTGATGTTCTAAATGCAACAAGCGTAAAGCCGTGTGGTGGATAGTGTTCAGAGTCTGAAGTGCAGATTTTCTTGCTGAGCCATACACCAAGCAGCCGTAATCTAATTTTGATCGCATTAAAGCTCTATAAATCTTTAAAAGGCAAGTACGATCCGATCCCCATGATAATTTTGATAAAACTCATAATATATTAAGAGCCTTTTCGCAGCGTTTGCGTAGATTTAAAATATGCGGTTTAAAATTCAACTTCTTGTCAAATATAATACCTAAAAGTTTCACACTGTCAACAACATTAATTCAAATATCTTTGAAAAATATTTCAGGGTCAAGGTGAAGATTTCGTTTTTTACAAAAATAAACACACGCGGTTTTTGAAGGTGAGAAACTGAAACCATTTTCGTTAGTCCAATGTGTGATTTTGTTAACTGCCTGTTGAAGTTGTCTCTCTATTAAACGAATGTCTTTAGCTGCGCATGAAATTTGCAGATCGTCAACGTAAATAAGACCCTTAACTGATGGAGGCAATTGAGAAATGATGTTGTTATTTTTTAAAATAAATAAAGTTACACTTAAAACACTGCCTTGTGGTACTCCCTCCTCTTGTATAAAAACATCCGAGAAAATAGATCCAATCCTTACCTTAAAATATCTTTTTTCTAAAAAATTTTGAATAAAAATCGACAGATTTCCTCTTATATCATTATTAAAAATATCCTTTAAAATTCCATGTCGCCATGTTCGATCGTATGCTTTTTCTATATCGAAGAAAATCGAGACAAGATGCTTATTTTGGACAAAAGCGTTTCGTATTTCGGTCTCGAGAGCGACTAGATTATCAATAGTGGATCTATTTTTCCTGAAACCACTTTGAAAGGGAGAGAGACATTTATCTTTTTCTAAAATATAAACCAACCTCGCGTTGACCATCTTTTCTAAAATCTTGCATAAGCAACTTGTCAAAGCTATTGGACGGTAGTTCGAAGGATTCTTGGGGTCTTTATTCGGTTTCAGTATGGGTATTATTGTAGCATATCTCCATGACTGCGGAAAAGTGTGCTCGTTCCAAATTCTGTTATAAAATTTCAGGAGATTATTTAGAGAACTATTTGAAAGATGTTTGAGCATGATGTAACTAATATTATCTGGGCCAGGAGTTGATTTGTGGACTAAGGATAAAGCCTTTATTAATTCGGAAAAAGTAAAATCACAATTATAAGATAATAAACGGTTTGAAAAAAAATTAACTTTATTCTTTTCAGATGCAATTTTAATTTTTTTTAAAGTTTCGGAGTAGTTATTGGAGCTGGATATTTCGGAAAGGCATGAAGCAATTGTGTTTGCTATGTCTTGGAGGAACAGTGTTTTTTGTTTACTAAATTGTATGTTCGTTTCTCTGTATATAATCAATGATATTTTTATTACTGGTAATTCATTTCCAGAAATATTGCTTTTATTTTGAAAACCTCGATTGAATAATTTTCGGAATCTAATAATTGGTTGATTAATAGGGGTTATATTAAAGTAAATATTATGGAAACAGAAACTACTAGTCACTACTGTTGTTTCTATTTACATGTACACACACATGAGTTGATACACACATATACTAATAAATAAGCATCTATGAATATTACTTTTCATTTTCATACTAAAAATAAATTAAGGGTTATATTTGACAGCAAATTTTTTTATTCTATTAACACGAACATATTGAATTGTATAAACATGAAGTATAGAAGGTAGGACAGTTGAATTGAGCAATACAACGGGCTATTACATCTTAGAGCCAGCTACCTCAGTCAAGTGGCCAATTACATTCTAAGTGACTCTCGTAGGCTCCTAGCACTCAAGAGCTTTGATGTTGATCGCGTCCACGCATAAAACAAAGGAAAGCAGTTAGCTGACAGATTCTGTCTAGATCAGATGCCTCTGTACAACGGGACTCATTCAGATTTTAGCATTTCTTATGCTTTCCATGCTCCAGTATGTTCCCATTTATAGTATTATGTTTGTCCTAATAAATGTAAATTTTGTGATGCCTTAAAAGGCTTGGATTACTTCGGTACAGGGCTACTGGTGACGGTTAGGGATTATTCCTGGAAAAGCTGGTCTGTAACGGTGGCTCGAATTGTTGAAGGGAAGATCCAAGAACACCCCCTATTAATTTTGAATTACGGTCACATGCTGAGTAAACACTTGAGCTAGCATCTCACTCTCCAAACTTCCTCACCTTGTTAACGTGAGGACATTTAAGGCTACAAAAGATTCAACATCTATCAGCCCCATGTAGACGACAGTCTTTATTGGCTGTATGACGATCCTGATTGAATCGAGTTTGGAACTCTCATCCTTTCATTACCATGCATTGGTAGCCCTTTGGTTATGTATCTACCAACTAGTCTAGAGAAGAGAAATCCAACTACATCTCTTCGTGATCTCCCCTGACCCTTGAAGACTTTGATCAAACGTCTGATCCGATTCCAAGGAGACTAATGTAGCAATGACACCCGTTTTCTCCTGCGTGAAGGAAATCGACATCTCCAAAGTTGTGCAAAATGCACCGGGTGACATCTGCTTAAGAAATTGACAGGACATTAACAACCAACTGATCTTTCAAGGACCCATCAAGTCAAGAAACGAAGCATAACTACGATGAAAATATCAGAGTTCAACATGACAGTTTATTTCATATGCTTTCTTGTTTTATAGTAGGAACATCAAAATGATCAGATCAAATTCAAATGTACTAACATCTCAAATTTTACTAACTATCAATAACCAGTTGTGATGATACATGGATTTCTCCTCGTTAGAAATAGGATAGATGATTTTACTAATTGAATTGTTGAAGAAAGAATGCGTAATTCTTTGTGTATTTGTGCTCGTTTAAAAATTTAATGTAGGATTAAGCCGTTTACAAGTTTACTCGGACTTTTCTAAAAGTTGAGAGCCTCTTGAGTACTTTGCCTTCACGCAACTTTATACAAAAGCTTCACACAATTATTATATAATACGAGCTCATAATCTCTCTGGAGAGCTTAGATTATGTAGTACATTCTATATTCCCTTTCTATAATCCTATTTGGTGTTCTCTATCTAAAGCTTTTAAGACCTATGTAGACATGCAACTTTAAAAGATTCTGCGAAAGGCTTTGAATTGTATTATTTAAGATTCAAAAGGTACAGGTGTTTGATGAGGATATCTAACATGAATTGAAATCACGGGCAAATAATTTGTATGCATGTCTGTATAGTTTGAATGACACGATGGATATTTCAACCTAGTGGTTCAATAAATTTCATGCCTTAGTGCTTTGAGCGAAATGTGATTTCAAACATGAAAATACTTTTATTTCTGTTTTAGGTTATTTTGTTCCATTTGTTCATTTAAAGAAAACTTGGTGGTACCGTATGTGAAATTCAACTTAACTGTCAAGAATGCCTTACCTGCAATGCTTTAAGTATTTTAGTTAGTTTAACTGTTAAAGTAACAATTTACGTATACTTTATTCCATAGTTCTCAAAAAAGTTAGTTAACACGAATTATTAACATATGATATGAGTTTCAGAGTGTTTAGCTGTCACTTACATTTTTAAGGACAAAGAATAAGGAATAAGGATTCCGATTTCATCGCATGAAGCTTGACAGTAGTATTTATGATTCTCAACTGAAAATTTTTAATTGTATGCCAAAACTTTTAAGCTCATGAATTCCATTTCTGATTAGTGTATTTTAAACAATAAGTGTGTTCTAAACAATGAGTGTGTTCTAAACAATGAGTGTGTTCTAAACAATGAGTGTGTTCTAAGCAATGAGTGTGTTCTAAACAATGAGTGTGTTCTAAACAATGTATTTTCCCAATTCTTCAACAGTGACATCTGAAGTATCGTTCAGCATTGCGAAACGAACTTTGTAAACTTGTTTTTTTGAGAGTGTTGCTCTAAATAATAATCGTCATAGCTGCAATTACAAGATCAGAAACTAAGAAATATGGAAAGGGTTTAAGAAACCAAGAACGTTTAGTCTGTGTAGATCCGCTGGTGTTAGTAATAAAAGAACATTAAAAATCACTTTGGGGAAGTAACTCTAAAACGAAGAAATATGAATAACTCATTGGTACCATTGGAGACATACCATTATGAAGAATTCTGGTTGTTTGGAGAAAGTACGTCCTTTTGAGGCTATTAAAAGAGAAAGAAGACGGATCCCTACTGTAATAACGATAAGAGATCACCGAACCTGATCAACGCCCAAGACACAACTCGACATACCTGAGAGTAACACTTTAATTTTATACGGCAAACAATTTACATCTCACACTTTGACCCTCGCATAATTGAAGCACCACCTGTAACACCAACTAATCTGAGTAATTTCGCAACACCTACAAAGAGACTCATTCTTATACTGAGAACAGTAAACACCGGAATCTGTACGTACATGTAATCTGGGGTGGAGTGGTCGTTCACGGTAAGACGCTTGTCGCCAACTAATTTTTGTCGCCAAATCAAGATGGCGGCCGAATTCCGTAACAGCAGATAGGGTTGCCATAACAAAAACGGCAGATGTGAAGAAAATCCGGAAAAGGTGAAGGTTACCATATTTGGCGACAAATCACCTTCTTACCGTGAACGACCACTCCACCTAATCTGGTTTGTTGTGAGCCTTGAAATTTGTAAGAAATGTTATTAAATTGTTTGATTGTAAAAATTCTAGAAATATAATGACCACCACTCCAGACAACACAGCATGGATATTGCTTTCTTGTTTCCCAATATGTAAATAGTGGTAAAAAGAATTTTTCATTTAGAAGGAAATGAATTTTACTACAAATGGCCTTGTTATAAGATAGTAGGAGATGTGTGAATATCAAGAGCAGCAGTAAAATGTAATAATATGCAAGCTTAAGTATGACAATATAAATATAAGCTAATAAAAGAAATTGCAGATAAAATAAAAAAATGTGGATGCTAAATATGAAGAGAAGTGTATTGATTTTGGTAGAATACCTGGGAAATGCCACTTGAAATCCTTAGGTTAGAGTAGTTTTAGAGTTGAAAAGCGCAATATAAAACCTATGGGGAAGGGTAATTTTTTATTTGAGATTTATTAAATTTTCTTGCATTTTATGTAGTAGTCCATTCGACATCTTGAGAGAAGAGTTTAAACTAAATCCCAGTAGCAGACGGTAGCTTTTTCTTTTGCAATCATGAATATTCAGAAATGTTTCATTTTCTCCCAATCTAATTGAGCATGAATTGCAAAATAACATTTGTCAGTAAGTTACATTACTAAGTTCGTCAATTGAATTGATCGAATGGTATACTTTAGTTACAAAATTGTTTTTAAAGATTATTACTATAGAAATATGCAACGTATCTTGTTACAAAGTATATTTTGAAAATCATAGCTATTTTAGAATTATATTTGACATAAAATATTCAGTAATTTAAATGCGTGATATATTATCAGGAAATACCGGCAGTAGTAGCTGAATAAAAGTAGCGATGAAAGACTTTAGGAACATTTTTATTCTTATACTTGATGCTATTAGATACAAAAGAGTATACCTGTTATTGATACAATATCTGCCGCCGTGATATCTACCAGATTGATAGGTAGGATACAAAATAGGACAATTGACTATGGGATAAGTTAATGGTATGGCATTGGACAGAGTATTTGTTATTAAGCTAGGGATTGAAATAAAAAGGAGCCTTCAGGAGAATATAATTGGAATTTCTGAAGAGAGATAGATTTATACAAGAGCATGTGAAGGAAGCGCGTTCCTTTGGTAACAAAAGTCGCACTTTGCACACATAAAAAATTGTTAAATTAAAGCTGGTTGTAAATAGGAATTGCACAGCAACACGTGCAGATCAATAAAAGGTGCCGGCGGGAGAGGTGTAAACGCTGTGATTGGTCGGAAGGTATCACTTTGTGTCATGCTCCTCCTATATTTGAATTCAACTTAAGATGTATCTACATGCAGAATTAGAGAAACGGGTGCAAGGGCCTTAAATTGTTATCACTGCTAGAGAGCTTCAATTTTTGTCAAGAAGGTTGCAAATGTATAGAACCTGAATGAAACAATACGCCTTTATCCCACCAAGTGTGTGTGTGTCTCGGGGGGGGGGACGGCATTGATTACCATAAGATAGTATTTTTCAAAATTTAGTCAATAGGTAAGTTTAAGAAAACAGGGAAATTAAAATATAGTAAAGGGTCTGGGCACATGTAATAAAAATATGAAGTTTTTAAAAACATTACTGCCAAATGCGCATAAATTCGAATTGCGAAGAGATTCAATCGACGTGACGTCGCAATCTATTGCAAAAATATAAGCATTTAATTGAAAAATTATTTATTAAAAGAAAATTAAACGTATAATGTATCTATCTACCTAGTGTAAAACTTTCCGCAGATTTCAAATGCGTTGAAATTTTCTATCTATCTTTAACGATCCCGATTTAAAAAAAGGAAATAAACAATGACCGTCAGAAATGTTTGTTTGTTTTGCTTTCCTTCTTTGGAAATGTTTCAGCGCAGGAAATAGAGTCCGTTGATTTCTCAAATGCTTGGTTGGCGTGATATCACGATATCTTGCGAAAATACAAAAGATATTCAATGTGAAAATTATTTATTTAACGAAAATCATATTTTTAGTTATCGATCTGATGTGAAAATTTCCGCAGATTTCAAATCTGTTGACATTTTTACTCTATCTTTAACGATCTAGGAGATGAAAAAAAAATAACTCCAGTTAAAACTTTATTTATTTTTTTCGTCCCATGATCGTTCCTCGCAAAATGAAACGGAAACACAGAAGAAATAAATATAGAATATGCCATTTTTTTTATAGATTTGCCATTCTAAGGAAAACAATAATAATTACATTCCATAAATTCATTTAAAAATTCTCTAGATTAAATTTTAAAATTCGGGCTCACACAGGAATTGCAAAACTTTTGGGCAACCGGTGTGCCAAATCTCATTACTGTAAGTGCTGTAGATTCGTCAGGACAATGCGTACACAGCACACTCAAACATTTCCTTTTATTGGATTGTATGGGAACTAAAGGGGCTGATAGAACATATGGATGGGTTAAAGTGCCAGTGGTGTAGGTCAGCTTTTCAAAAAAAAAAAGAAGAAGATGGACACAGAAACCAGATCTAGATAAGTCAATATGCTAACAGAAAACGTGAAGTAAGTCAATAATTCATTCAACTGCCCACACTGAGTTTTACCTTCGTTGGAAAACAACGTACATTTTTTTAGCGCTTATACCTGCAATCTGATTTAGCCTAAAACAGCCCTTTTCGAGGCTATCACAAATCAATTGTAAGTTACTGTGCTACTGTACTTATTTTGTGGATTAAATAATGCAATCTTCAAATTCCATTATGGAATTAGATTGTGAGCAATCCGTGTTGGATATCACCACCGAACAGGAGATAGGAAAATCTCTAAGTGACCTAAGCTATGACGAGCTCGTTGCCCATAGCGAGGACATTGCTAATGAAAAACGAGACGTTGCATTCTTCATCCGGATGCTTCGAAAGCTGGTGCAGGACTCCAAAACACCAGAAATGAAGGCTGCTAATGAAGAGAATCTTCAGCAATACATGAACAGGATGGAGTCACTAACAGTTCGACAGACACAGTTCATTACTAAACTGCTCGATGCTAAAATGACTACTGTAATTAAGCTGATAGCAGTGTAAGTTCTGTCTTTTTTTTCAAAATATTGACTTACACCACTATATCTTTAACCCGTCCCTACGTTCGTTCCAAAACAATTCGATAGTATCTGAATGAAGGAAGAAAACGAGAACCATACGTCAGTGAGCACAAGGGAAATGAGAGATTAAAATTTAAAAAACCCTAAACAAAACGAAGTTTGAAAACGCTTTATATTCTTCAGATGCTATTATATTTAATAACCTCATCTATTGACAAAGAAACCTAGAAAAAATTATATTAGTCAAGAAGAGCAAAACTGGTCAGAAGTCCTCCAGAGAAGACTAGGATATTGTCTGGATATAAGCATGTGAGCCCTTCAGAGGAGTAAATAATTTTGAATGTGTTTACAATTACCCAGAAACTAGATCTTTGTGATAGGTATTAATTTTAGTCAGATGATGACTTACACAAGCTTTGATTCGATCGATGATGGTTGATGACAACATATCTCACCTACAAGAAACATTGCCGCTGTAGGATATTATATCACCGAATCATTTTGGACGAACTTACCCGAAGCTTCGAAACAATCATTGTCTACATTGTCTATTTTGAATGTGTTTACAATTACCCAGAAACTAGATCTTTGTGATAGGTATTAATTTTAGTCAGATGATGACTAACACAAGCTTTGATTCTATCGATGATGGTTGATAACAACATATCTCACCTAGAAGAAACATTGCGGCTATAGGATATTATATCACCGAATCATTTTGGAAGAACTTGCCTGAAGCTTCGAAACAATCATTGTCTATTTTGAATGTGTTTACAACTACCCAGAAATTTGATCTTTGTGGTATCTATTAATTTTAGTCGGATGATGACTAACACAAGCTTTTATTCTATAGATGATGGTTGATGACAACATATATCACGTACAAGAAACATTGCCGCTATAGGATATTATATCATCGAATCATTTTGGAAGAAGCTTTGAAGAAGCTTTACCTGAAGCTTTGAAACAATCATACCACAAGATATGACAAATGTATTTAATGCAAGGTTAGGACAAATCAAATATTTATTCCATTCCTAAGGGAAATATGTTGAGGCTAAATCTATACTGGATTAATTAAATCTTCTTCTAACCGTGAATAATATTGATATAAAATGTGTTTGAATTTCCACCTTCAATATTCATACAGTATGCTTAATATGCCTAATATATTACAAATATTGATGGTATTCACAATAAATTATAACTTATTAAAAGCCTGTAGTGATTTCTCTCCTTTTGATGTTAAGGAAATGTGCAGAACGGATGAATACTAGTTTAAATTATTTTCCATACTAGTTTAAGTTATATTTTAAAAACCTAGAATGGGGGGGGGGGGGCTCTCTTTAGTCATTGAATAAAAACACACCTACGAAAGTATGTAGAAAATAATCCAAGTAGAAAAACTGTCAGATCTTAAGCAACTCATTTCAGTTACCATTACGGGAAACAGTAAGGAGATTATACCTTCAGTTGTGACTGGTCAAAACTACTTTAACATCAAAACCAGTTTCTTTTAATACTTGTGACTTTTACTTAACATACTTACCTCTTTGGAAACTATTTATTGGTTGGAAAAGTCCTCTACACATATAAAGACGCATAGAATGGAAATCTTAAAACAAAACATTGAAGATCAAAAGTTTGCTCACAAACTTTTTTTTGTGATTGGTGGAACAGTTCTCAAAACATTTTACAATCGAAAAATCCTATTCGTTAAGATTTTCTAGAAAGTAAAACAAGATCTGAATTGCAGAAAACGTAAACTTGTTCAAAGCAAGCATGTGCATCAATCGATACCAATCCAATAAATGCAAACTCTGGGTAAAAAAAAATCCAGGGACACTACTGAGTATATTTGATTTGGAATATTTGAGGTCCCTTCCCTTCAACATTGATCTCGTATATTGAAATCCCACGCACGAAAGTGAAACTACATTTCGATCCCCACAGCTTACACAGCTACAAGGTTTATAAAAGATGAAATGAATAAATGGTGGAGCATAATCTCACTGACATAACAAAAAACTCGTTGTGTAAGCAGTAAAATAATTACATACATCAATGAGTTTGAACTGAAATTCTTCTTTCAAATTATATTGGAGAATAAAAATAAGCCGCTTTCTTTTCATCTATATGATAACTACGCAGAATACTTAAAAGATCTAAACACATATTATCCAAATATTTCGATTGTATGAGAATCTTAATAGCATTCATAATGTTTTATTTTGAACAGTAAGCAAGTATTGTATATGAAATGTCAAATTTTTTTTAACGATAATGGTTGGAAAAATTTAAGCATGTATACAATGATTTTTAAGTTCTTGTACTGTGTGATCGTCAGCATATGACTTTATTTCTAATGAAACCAACTCTCAGATTATTATCAATATAATATTTTATAGAGTTAGAGCTACACACCCATTAGCTATAAAACGCTCAGTAGCTACAAAATTGTAATATAATTGTAAAATAAGTTTTCACTTAAATTTTAAAACTGAAATGAAAACTGAATGAAATTCAAAACCGTTTGTTCTAAGTTTTTAAATTTAATTGCCAGTTGATATAAATAGGTATTTAAAAAAAAATGTTTCCTTTCAGTTTTGTAAAAAATAATTTGTATTGTGTACAGTCCGTCTAAGCAAATATTTTTCTTTAAAACTATTTACAATTTATGGATCCGCATTAAATTTTTGACGTAAATAAACGGATGACAAGAAATGGATATTTTACTATACGAATAAATTAAAAATTATTCGTTATAGGTAGATAGCTAATTAACGTCGTACTGGAGCAACATAATGGGCTAATGGGACGGTCCGGGATCAATCCAAAGCTAAAGATCCAAATTCATACTAGAAAATAAATGCAATGATTTTTAATGCTATAAATCATGGACCACATATAGCTTAAGAAGTCTTCTAATGAGAGATATTCAACAAATAAAAATTAACAACCGTAAAGTAAAACAAAAGAAGCTGCAAAAAAATGTATTAAATTTGAATCAATAATTTTACATAAAGCTTACGAATGACATTATAGTCAAATCTAGTCTTGTTCTATTATGTTTTTTACTGTTGAAATTGTTTGTTCTAAGTATAAGGAATCCAGAAATACCGGGTTTTTTTTGGGGTACCTTTGAGCAACTAGCTTTATTCAAGATGGCTTCTTCCGCCATATTGGAATATGTAACTTTTTCATATTTCGTGATCTATCAGCCAAAATTAATTTTTGTGTAAGTTGCAAGTGTGTATTTGAATATTGAAGTACTGTAACACGAAAATATAGAAATACTGAGAATAGTAACTAGTGAAATAGTGAAAAAACTGGAAAATTTATCAAAGCAGCGGAACAGCGAATTTAAACTATTGTTTCATGTAGTGAGATATACGACGATGGAAAACACATATAATTTCAAAAATTGATAGGAAATAAAGACGTTAAGTTAAACTGTCATAAATTTTGTGTTTGTATGTATCCTGATAAAAATAAAGTGGCGAAATGTGAGAAATGAAAGTGAGGTAGTTAAGATTCACAACTTGTGAAGATTCGAAGAGATCAAGTCCACCTTACTTTAATTTTAGACAGCATTGTATTTATTGTAAAACATATTGTATTACAGTAAAAGATAAAAAAAAAACATCCATACCCGTAGAGACCTGCGTACATATCCATGAAAATTGAGTTGATGAAGGTATATGGATTGTATTGGATTGTATATGGTTTTGTGGCATTGAGTCCTCTTGGGACATATTATGCCAAACTCAAGATAAAAAATCAGATACATAATATATTAATGAAAAGAAATTAGTCATGTTATAATAAAATGAATACTACATAAAATTATATGTGATATATAAACCCAATGTCATGAAAAAAGTTAAAAATATTTGGATGAGGATTCTCATCAATTATGTCTTCTAAAACCAAGGTATAAGAATATGAAGGTCCATGAAACAGTCAATATTGTATACAGGTAACAAGCAAAACTATGAGTGGACGTCACTTGTTAGAATAATAGTTGAAGGAGTGGTTAGTGACTTAAATGTTGCCGAAGGAAGATACCGTGGTGACTGTCGAAACAAAGTCATGAGGGTCATATCCGTAACTGGAGATCTTGTAAACATCAGTCAAGAGGAATACCAGCAGAAGGCCAAGCAACGCAAACACAAAGAAGAGATGAAAACTCGAATTCGAACAGATAACAAAGACCATGAAGGACTTCGTCATCAACTACAAAATTACATGGATCCACTGAAACCTGACTCCCATCCTTTACACTCTTTGATTATTGCAAACGGCAGATTGTGTCCAGACAACATAAATGTAGACGATAAGATGTGTGACACCCAAATAATTTACTCTAGTGTGATTGGTCTGTACGCTCTTATGATATAAATGTGTAGCAAGTCCTGTCACATGAGCTATCTCCACTTCCAACAGATTTGTTTGACAATTCTGGTGAAATGAGAATGTATAAAAACGTGTCAATATTGAAGACATTGCTGCAGGAAGATGTATCCTCCCGAACAGTGACATCAGATCGTGTCTCCTTTGTAATTGGTGAATCAGCCTTACTCAGGGTTATTCCTTGACCTAATGAAGGTGTTAAGTTACTACATCTCTCGTTTCAAATCTGCGCTCATAACGAAACTACAGTTAAGCGATGTATACTTGTCAGCATCAAAGATGTTGTAAGACATGAGTGAGGAACCGGAGTTTGCAGAGTTTACCAGTTAGCAGTGCTACCTACACTTCCATCACAAAAAGTCACACTTACCGTCACAAAAAGTCACACCTACAGTCACAAAAAGTCACCCTTACAGCCACAAAAAGTCACAATTTCAGTCACAAAAAGTCACACTTACAGTCACAAAAAACAAGAAATAATTGATAAATCTTAGCTGCAGCGAACTTGTACAAAATAAAGAATATTTAGAGCCTTACATTAGAATTATCAAGTTAGTGGTTACAGGGCAGGATGAAATCCCAAATGAAATATTAGACTTAAGTTTTTTAAAATGGCAAGATTTAGCAACTCTGCACAAAGAAGATGTCATAATTGCTCAACAAACATGTAGACTAAGAACAGAAGAAGGAGGCAGGCCGGTGACTGGTTTCTGAAGATGTTTTTTTGTTGCTTCTCTACCACTATATTTAAAGGAATGTATAGCCATTTCATTGTACACGGAATCATTCATCAAAGAAAAGTGGTTGATTGACATTAAAACCTCCGTCTGAAAACACTGAAATACCATATATCTTGGCCGGACATGCTCTGAATGGATATGGTACCACAGCTTGACTTTTTGGTATAGGGAAAGGTAAAATAGTAAAGATATCAAAAAGGGGGTCATTAACTTTCATTGGGCATAAAACAGAAAGCATTGAAGATGTGAACAAACAAGCATCAAATTTTATTAACATCTGCTACGGTTATCCAAAAGGTTTGACAGCTTCAGAAGCAAGAATGAGAGCCTGATCCACTAAATTGGGAAGAAATAGCTCTTCACAACCTCCAAGACTGTTCACTACAACCGACTAATGAAGTTGTTCTGCGTAATGTAAAACGAGCACACTTTCAAACTATCATCTGGAAGAATGCTTTGGGTACAACTCCTGCCATAGATCCTGAACAACTTAAATTCTACAAAAACAGTGTTCCTGAAGTACTTCTGCCCATTGGTGTGCCATATGATGCTACACTAGATTCAAGTGAGGTCTCGAAGTTAATTAAATGCTCATGTAATAGTGAAACACCATGAAGTACAAAAATATGTGGTACGTGAACACAGGCTTGTCCTGCACACTTTTGCAGTTGGGTACATAACAGAATTTTAAAAAGAAATAGCCAACTACAAGAAGAAGATGAGGACGATGAACAAATATAATTTATTTAGATTTAAATTAACAGACATTTTTCTTCATTTAGTGAGACATAATTGAAAATCTAACTGAACTACCGAACATTACGTGTGAATGTATCTTTTACTTGTTTCGTTTCAATTTAATTTACATTTTGTTAATCTACTACTTGTGTAAATGTATGTTTTAAAAATAATTAATAAATATTTGTTACAATATCAAGTAAAAACTAACAAAAATTGATAATTTTATATATTTTCAGCAAATTTTCTATAAATTTAGTAAAACTATAAATTCAATATGGCTACCTTCATTATTAAATTTTTTTTACATATACAAGAGTTCAAAAGTAATTTCATCTAATATTAGCTATAAATATACCTGGAACACATGTCTATGACAAAAAAAGTTCAAATTTTCATAGAACCTGAATATTTAATATAGGGATGACCATCTTGAATTCTGAGAGTCCCTCCAAGGGTAATGTATGGGTATCCGCAATTTTATGAATATTTATACCATAAACAAGAAATACCAATAAGAAAAAATTTGTATAATAGTTAAAAACAGGGTTCGAAGAAAATCCCTATTTGGCTGCCGGACCATACGTATATGAACTTTTATATTGTACGGCACGATTTTCATTGAATTGCAATTTTAATTTAAAAAGGTATATTGACACAATTTAAAATTTTTAGCAGTTGCGAATTCCCAACAAGATTGATTTTCTACCAAAGTCGTCCTTTTCAATATTAGTTTACTAAAATATTCATCATTCTGTTTGGTAAGATATCCATGAGAACAGTAAGATAACTTATATTTTTAAGAAAATTATCATTGTTTAAACTCTTGTATGCACACACTTTCACATATTTAATAAAGGGAAGGACATTAAAAGAAGAAGACTAATTTTAAAACAATAGTGATTTAGAAATGTTTAGAAGCTTGACTCATGATGAAGAAAAATATAATAATTAATTTGGACCAAAATTTTCACATGAATAATTGTATTTATGAGATTGTATTAGAGTTTTTAATTTTTCTATCTTTATGTCTTTAATTTTAATAGTTAAAATAAATGACAAGAAGGGTAGATATAATTATATTTCTCAACTATAATGATACTTAATCATTATAATAAGACTAGCCCGGCGTTGCCCGTGAACTTGGTAGCAAACCAACACCACGGGCAACGCCGTGATGTAAAGTATTAAGCTGGTGTGAAATTTTCCGCAGATTTCAAATCCGTTGAAGATATATTCAATTAAAAAATTATTTATTTAAAGTTAATCCTATTTTTAGGTATTAATCTAAGTTGAAATTTTTAGCAGATTTCATATCCATTGAACTTTTTACTCCATCTTTAACGGTCTAGGAGATAGAAAAAAGAACTTTGACGTAGTTTAAAAGATTTATCGTCTGGATGGGAAATCAATCGCGCAAAATCAAAGCGGAAACGAAAAAAAAATTTTTTTTTGGCGTCCAGCGGAGGAAAAAACCCTGACTGCAAGGACGCATGAGTAGAAAAAGTTCTGCGCATTTGAAAAAACGATGGAAAATAAAAATATGAAATTCATTTAAAAATCTTCTAGATTGCTTTTTAAAATTCGCCGCGACCCAAAAATTGCAAATTATTCGGACTACCTGTGTGCCAAATCCCATTGCTGTAAGTGCTTTAGAATCGTCAGGATCTTGCCGCCCCAAACAGAAACAAACAAACACTTTTTTTTATAATTATAGAGATGAACGTAATATTGTATAACCCTAAAGTTAATAAAAAAATAAAATATATTTGTGTTATAAAATTATTTATAACCTTATATAACTAAAAACCTTTAGCAGAATGACTGTTGTGATATGGAAAAGAAAAATAATACCTGCACACCGATAGGATAGATGGATTGTCAATTTCTCCAACGAAAACCATTAGGATTTAACGAATGAATGATTTATACCAAATTGTTTGCATGTAACTTAACGCATGAGTTAAAAATGCCACCTGATGACTTGAACATTTTGGTTGGAAACAAAAACAATTTATATCGACTGACACAACGAAAACCTCAGCACATCCATCTTGTATGAAAATTGAACTTCTAAAACTTTTATCATTTGTCAAAAATGACATCAAAACCTGAATACTATTTAATCAAGCATTTTTTTCTCTGGAACTTCTACTTTATCATTAAAAAAGCGATCATACTCGACACATTTAATTTTGGGATTCATTATTTTTCCTCTGCTGAAATAATGGATTCCTTCGTATTCTTTTTAAGGAAACCTTTACTTTCTGTCTTATTTTCTGTCAAATTAACTTTCGCACAGAAGGTAATACACTCCCTTTCGACTGTGCATTGATAAGTATGCAAAAATAGTATTTCACCGAAAATGATTAAAATATTTAATGACTTTTCTTTTCGTATTTAAAACACCTCATACTTTAGAATGATTGTTCATGCATATTGACACTTGAATCACTTGGAGTCCCAATGAAAATTTCATTATTTTTAAATTAAAAAGTGAAATTTTAGATTACCGTGGGCGAATAGAATGATTTTGAATTACTGCGAGGCCATTAAAATTCGAACTACTTGCTTTAAAATGACGTCAGGTTGTTGAATTTTCGCAAGGCTATTAATATGTAACACAAAAATATTAAAAGTAGTGATCGAGTAGAAATCTATTACACATCTATTTTTAGAATAAATATTTTAGTTAAATGATTTTGTAATATTCCGATTAATTATTGTTTACTTTACTAGTATAGTAATACTACTTAAAATGTAAGACACTTGGAAAATAGTTCCAATATCCGTCCTTAATTTAGCGTACTGTAAACTGACTATACTGAATACTTTGCTCTAAAATAACAAACTAGCTGTAATATAAAATAATAATTGCATTAAATTTATGCAAGAGTACTTTTATTTTCGATTATGAAGTTATATAAGGGAATAGCATATGAATGAAATTGATTTAAATGTAAAATCTTTTTCACTCTCAGTTAAAAAAACACGTTCTTCAGATTGAATGTTCTTACGTATTAATACTTGAAATATTTGGAGTTATAGTAAAAATTTCATTACTTTTAAATTAAAAAGCGACATTTTATATTCCAGTAGACGGAAGGCATGATTTTGAAATACATTACTATGTACTCTTCAAGTTTAAATGTAACACAGAATTTCTTAACGGAAAAATATTTCTGTAATAATTTGAAAACGTGATTGCATGGATTGAATAACTTTTTAAAAATCAACTTTTCGTGTATCAAGACTGATGTATAAAATGTATTCTTCCGTAACTTGAAACCGAAACAGAACTAAAGGCATCCGATAAAAAAATGATGTAAAAGAGAGAAACACCTAATCTCTCTAAGAGTATAATCCTAATATAATTGATTCCATGTTAAATTTTAATTAAAATTAACGTCTTAAAGAATAGTTATATATAACACTACGACATAAAGTTCAACTAGAGAAAATGTAGTTCAGATAGAGTTATCAAATGCAAAAAAGGGGTGAAAATTATGTTTGGTGTTGTAGTGTATTGCTAGTAAAATCAAATGTGAAGCTCTCATCAGCCAAAAATACGGTTATGTCTTGTTAAAACAGGCAATGTTTCGAAGAAAACATCGCCTATAATGAACTTAACATGTTTATTTTTGTTCAGATGTTTTAATTTGTATTCATTTATTAAACGGAACGAAAAATGATAAATTAAATAGAGATTAAATGATAATTCATGCATAAAGGAAAATGTAAATATTTCTGAAGTCCTTTACATTTTTATGGTAATCACTAACCATTAGGAAATAAAAACATTATGTAATAAAGTATTCAGGATTTGATTCGCTGACTAAAAATGAGATAAATATTATTTTATTGATAAAAACAACCTTGACGTTTTTGAAAGATATCACGTAGTGTTATTAAAATTAAAATTGTGTGTTTTCCCTCTGTATTCAGACGTATTTGTAGATATTAAAACCTTACGTATTACAACTTCAAACACTGATAAAAATTATCTTAAGTTTATAATGAAACAATCATTTATAAGAACGATAACTTTTGTAAGTGAAAAATGAACTGTACATAATATCAACATATAACAAATAGTAGTTTAATTGCTCTTCATAAATTACTTTTATTATTTCAAACAAAAATAAAGTCAAGTAATCACAAATTGACTATCCTATTACATAGCCCAATTTATTTGTAAAAGCCTTTAAAAAAACACACACACATTCTCAAAGACGTTAAAAATTTAATTTCTAGTAATGAATAACATAATTGGTTAAATTATTAAAATATACTTCCCAACAGTTAATAATACAATTCCAATATTTGTTTGAGTTGCTTCTAATACGTTTCGCTTTGATTAATTAAATAGACACAGAATTAAAAATGCTAAAAGGAAATATTTGATTCTTAAGACGTTTTTGATGATATATTACATCATATACCCCATTAAAATCGTATTACATCTATAATTGCATATAAATGCATAAAACTATTTCTTTATTCGTTAAAAGCAGTTAAACTTTCCATTAGTTCTGAAAGTTTACTTGAATATCAATCAATTCAACTTAGGAGAAGATAAAGACACGAGAAAATAAAAAGCTAAGGAATATGAAATCGAAACTACTTAAAGAATGATGTATAGTTACAGGAACGTTTGAATAACATTCGTGACAGTGAAATATGACCTAAAAGTAAAGTTTATTGGGTGAATTTATACCATTCTTAGATTGCATATTCCTTCATAAAATTTTTGTTTCAGAGCATCTTTCTTTCACAGCCTAAATCTTGTTCTCTCTGTCCCCCATTGTTCTTATTTTCTAAAATAAATTTTACTTAAATCTTAACTCTTTCTCAATAGTGCCTTAGTAGCCTTTACCGTAATCTTGCATTAGTCTGTTAAGCAGATTCGGTTATCCTTGCGAATCCCTGTCATCTGAACTTCATTATCCTTTCCAACAAAGCTTAAATGCAAAATGTTTCTCTTCTACATTGTATTTCTTAATCCCAGTTTCTGCATTGTACACCTTAAATATTCCAAAATATTGCATAAAAACTCTTTCGCTGGAAACATGAATTGAGATATGGTCAAGTAGTAAATGCAATTGGTAAAGTTATGTTATTTTTATTTTGTATATCACTGCATGAATATTCTGATTTAAAGCATGCGTTTGTTTGGTCAGTGGAATTCTTGTTTTGCTATTCTTCAGCGCTCTTGCAAGTGTTCGTGTTTACAGAAATAAATTTAGTATAAATCTTATCGTTTTCTCAAATACACCGTTCTAATATTTATCATAATCTTACATTAATTGGCAGTCTTTTAAGAAGATTAAGTTGTCTTAAGTGACTCGAGGAAAGATAATTTCCTTGCAATCTGAATCTCATCTTCCTTTCCAGCAAAGAGCTTAATGTAAGATGGTGCAACTTTCATGTCGAGTTATACAATGTACGCTTTAACTGTGGCTTAAGAACTACTTCATGAAAAATTCACACCACATTTAACTGTAATGGATCATTTGAAGTCTTCCATTATCACATCACATCATTAGATTATCAAGTGACAAAGCAAAGGATTCAAAAAGCTTTACTTTCATTTCAACAGGCCTTGTAACGTATGAAATATCTCATCATCATCTTAGAAACTAGCTTTCAATTTTTACTCTTTATCGCCTACCTGCGTTTGTAAGTTTCAGATGCGTTGGAAAGGGCGTTAAATGGAGGGGATTGTAAAATACTCTCGCTACATTCACAGAATTACTTCTTTAAATCATTTCTCTCCTTCATTTACTTGACTGCTCTTTCTAAGATTCTATTCAGTGTTTAAGTGAAAGGATCCTTTTAAGAGGATGTGCTTTTGAGAGTGGAAGGTACTCGATTACACTTGTTCGTTCTACACCGTTAATCTTTTACGTTCTCAGCGTTCAGCCATATCGATTTCTACATCCCGCATCGTGACTGCAATACCACGATAAGTAAAAAAACCGGTAGATTATGTCGAGGATATAAACCGTAGTTTTGACATGAGTACTCGAGCCTGGTGATGGATTATGGAATGAATGAAGCTGACATAGGAAGATTTAACGATTGCTTAGTGTGTGAATAGTCAACAATTTACAGTTTGACTGATTAAAGCAGGCCTCGAAATAGATTTTTTAATACATGTGCACCTTGTGCACCTAAGTTTTTAAATTAGGTGCACAGATTATATTTTAGGTGCACATTTACAATAACCTAATGTAAGAGCATTAATGTAATGTAAACTACTTTATTAGTTGGGTATGTTTAGATAGTAAATAAAAGTAGGTTAATAGTAAATATTTAGGTGAAAGGTTAGTAGTAGATAGTAAAAAAATATTTAAACAGTTGTTTTTATCTGCGAAATTATTACTTACAAATATTTAGTCATCAGACATTAGTGAGCAAAAAACACAAAAAATAAATGAGTGCATTATATTTTAAGTAGATAAAATCTGAATTTAAAAATAAATAATGAAAATATTTGTTACGATACGCAGTGGCCAGACAATTCTCAGGAATTCTTACGGCTTTACACTTTATTAAAAGTCGAGGTGTTTACAGAAATGCGGAATGCCTATAGTTCGCGGGTGGTCAAGTGATCTAAATTGTCACTTTTCCGGCTGTCGGGACAGTCGCTTCAAGACATCTGGAAAAAGTTTCGATCATCCCAAAGTTCTGGTGGCAGTGGTACAAGTTAACCTTCTTCCTGTAAAACCCGTTACGGCCAAATGATTTTGTTTTTGCATTGTGTGTATTTAGGTATTTTAATTACGCTCCTTTAGAGCGAGAGAGGTCGATACTAATACTTTGTTCAAACATCAAAATAACATAAAACACGCTCCCCCCTTTTTTTTAAACGTTAGGTGCACTTCGTGCACTAGACGGGAAAAAATTAGATGCACAATTTTATTTTCATGTGCACAGTGCACCTGTGAACCCGGGTATTTCGAGCCCTGGATGAAAGTGTAGTTTAATTTTAGTATTGAAGCCTAATTTTATGGATTAAAGGATTGGAATTGTGGTTTTCCAATGGCACCTTATGCTGTCTTCACTCCAAAGTTTCTCTAGACGAAAGCTCACCCAGCGCCCCGCCCCCACAGGATTTCCACATATTTCAAACTCCCTTCACACTATCAGCATGAATTTACTCTATCTGAAGGGTCTTAAAAGGTACGGAATTCCTTTGTCTATGCCAGGGGTGGGTACGCAATAAGTTGTTGAGAGCCTCATTCCGGTTTATCATATATTATAAAGAGTCACACCATAGTTACATATTATTAAATACACAAGTTCAAATTTAATTAAATTAAGTTAATAGTGTTAGATATTCTGCACAAGTCTTAAGAACTATGTAAAATACACATATAAGGAAACATAATTTAGAGAAAAAGAAAATGCAAAATATGTAATTAGTTCAAAATTTTATTAATAAAAATAAAATACTAAAATGTAACTTTCGGTCAAATCTTTGAAATTTGGCGTAAAATTTGTTAAAGACGTCCGCAGTAATTCTATGTGAGATGATGATTAATCAACTGTGAATGATATCTCGATTTCATGACTTCATTGTGGAGTACAAAGATTTACAGAAATATGTTCTATAAAAATTGAAATTAGATGGCAAGCAACTTTCTTTAAGTGTGGATATTTTGATACTGGCACGAGTTCCATTTAGTAAATTTAACAAGATTAGTGAAAGAAGTTCTGAAATAATAAAAAAGCGGATTTAAATTTTCAATGGAAGACACACGTAATTCAGAGCCGAATTTGCCCACCCTTGGTCTATACGATGCTATATTTATCTTCTGGATGTTTGTCTTAGTTTTTAAATCACAAGACAAAGTACTTGTAACGCTTTCTTGAAACTATCCATTTTTTAAGAATGCCCCACCACTATTTCAATTTTAAAGACGTATTCACATCCAAAATGAATTTCCAGTTTTATGGGAAGGTTGCCAACTTTTTCTGAGACAATTCCGGGACATATTGCCCCTATCTGAAATGTATATATATATATATATATATATATATAGTTTCACATTATTCTCTACTGAGAAATCCTTTAACATAACACACTTACAGTGAAGACCCAAAACATTATGACCACCTACTCAATAACGCGTTATGCCTCCTTTGGCATGCAAAACAGCTCCAACTCGCCTAGGTATAGATGCCACAAGTTCTTGGTACTTGACTGGAGACAGGTTGTACCAAATATCCAAGCAGCGGTCACGCAAAGTCGAGATATTCGGACATGGTGGTGTTTGAGCTCGGAGCTGCGGCTCCATGACACCCTAAATGTGCTCTGTCGGATTAATATCCGGCGAGTAAGGTGGCCAGGACATTAAGTGGAATTCATCAGTATGCTCCTCGAACCACTCCAACACAATCCGAGCCTTGTGAAATGGGGTGTTGTCCTGCTGGAAGATTCCATTTCCAGTTGGGAAGATAGACGCTATGTAAGGGTGCAACTAATCCGCAATGATGTTCAGATAGTTCGCATTGTTCATGGTCTGTTCTACCATAACTACGGGTCCTAGAGTAGCCCATGAGAACGACCCCCAAAGCATAATACTGCCACCGCCAGCCTGTGTATGACCTGCTGTACAAGAGTGGAGCAAATGTTTGCCTGATAGACGGCGTACCCTGACACGGCCATCGATGTGATGAATAAGAAATCGGGATTCATCTGACCAAGCAACTCTCTTCCACTCATCCATGGTCAAGTCTCGATGTTCCCGGGCCCACTGTAGGCGTAGTTGACGATGACGCTTGGTCAACAGATGCATACGAGTGGGGCGTCTGCTGCACAGTCCCATATCCAACAGTGCTCAATGAACTGTGTGTTCCGAAACACTTGTGCTTGGACTTGCATTGTATGGGGCTGTCAGCTGAGTGACTGTCTATCGCCGAATTTGCTTTTCCAAGCGGGACAGTCTCCGACGTCCTTTTTCTTTGATGACGCCTGAACGACCAACACCTTGGCGTCTACTCTGGTGTCACCGTCATTTATCCACTTTGCATGAATACTAACAACAGCATATCGTGAACAACCTACCAGTCGCGCAGTTTCGGTGATACTCTTTCCGAGTCTTTGGGTCATTACGATCTGCCCTCAATCAAATTCGCTTAGATCGGCAGACTTTCCCATGACTCGCAAAAGCAAGTGCAAGAATGATTACTTACCTTCTACAGCAGCAGTTAAGTACCATTATCACTTAATCATGTGCCCTCCACGTCTTCCAGACGAGTTCTTTGAAAAACGTGGGGATTTTCATAATGTTTTGGCTCGTCAGTTTAGTTTTCAAAGAAAATTTTTTTTTTATGTTTAAAAAATATGTAAAAAAATAACAATAGTTATTTTATGGTTTAAAATTTTTTTAATTACTATATGAACCTGATGTGGTCCTCTCATATTCATAGTAATAATAATATATCTAAACCTAACCATTCGTTGCATTGAAATGATTAAAAAATAAAAATGGTAATGTTTGTATACAAAATAGAGATACTGTTCGTCTGTAGTTATACAGAACCAAGAGTGTTCTGAATTCTATTTTAAGAAAGTAGAATAAGAAAAATTATGTTCGTCCCCAAATCTAATTTTGAAAATAAAGTTCAAACACAGTACAATAGAATTGAAAGGCAACTAATACCATTCCTTAACTATGTCCCGCTCTGAACAGACTGACATATACACTATTTACCACTAAGTATTTCGACACTATTGCTAATGACGATTTAATTGGTCCTGACATATGTCACGCCCTTCACCGTTAAATATCGTGTGGAAAAAAACATTGGCATTAGTCGCATGCAAGATGCCACGAAGTGCAGAGTTATCTGATTTCGAGAAAGGTGTAATCGTCTGGTACCACAGAAATGGCCGATCCTTAAAGGACATATCAAGCGAGCTGAATTACCCAAAATCGACAGTGGTCTATGGGATTCAGAAATGGAAGTTGAGCGATGATTGTCGGAATGTGCCCCGAGTCGGCAGACCCACGGAACTGGGAGATAGAGACCGACGGATGCTGTCCAGAGAAGTTCGGAGAACCGCACCCAACCAATGGACCACATACTCCAGGAGTTTCAACAGGCATCCGGGAGCGTTTATTCGATAATTACCATCCGTAAGGAAGCACATCTGCTTGGTTTTCATGGTCGTGCTGCGGCCATAAGCCTTTGATCACAAAGTCCAACCGCGCTGTCGGTTAATATGGTGCAAAGCATGTCGAAAGTTGACCGTAGGTTAGAGGAAACGGGTTCTCTGGAGCGACAATTCAAGGTTCACCCTCTACCGTTCGGATGACAGGGTTTGGATCTTGCGTCTGCCTGGTGAACGCCTCCTGCCAGAATGCATTGTACCCACAGTAAAGTTCGGCGGTGGTGCAATTATAGTCTGGGGGTGATTCTCCTGGTATGGACTGGGACCCTTGGTCCGAATTCATGGAGTGAAAGAAAATACCACTAGGCGTCACACAAGGACTTGTGGAAAGCATGAGCCGAAGGGTTGAGTTTGTAATTACCTCTCGTGGAGGCTCTACCAACTATTGAATATGAATAATTATTTTTCTTTTCTTTCACAGGTGTCCAAATACTTATTGGTAGATAGTGTATAACAGCCACTGCGTTGCCAGCACGGCGTTGTCCTTGACAGTTATGTTCGTTTAGTCAGGTGTGACTACGAATCCCCGGTGATTGCTACGAATTCGTAGCCTATTGGATAACAGTAGTCAAGGCGTTGCCTATGGTGTCTGTGTGCTTCGCAAATCAAATTATGAATACTATGAACAATGGTTTGCTTCGAAAACTAACACCACGGGCAACGCTATGATGGCCTCGTCATTGTCGAATTCAGTCAAATTCGAATTGCGAAGAGATCCAATCGGCGTGACGCCACAATCTCTTGCGAAAATATAAATATTTAATTGAAAAATTATTTATTAAAAAAAATCAAATGTAAGGTTGTGGTGAAAAAATTTTACGCAGATTTCAAATCCGTTGACATTTTTAATTTATCTTTTAAGATCCCGATTTTACAAAAAAAAAAAAATTAAACAATGCCATTTAAAATGTTTTTATTTGTTTTGCTTTTCTTGGTTTGAGCGTTGGAATTTCGAATCAAACAAATTTCATAAGTTCGTATTGGAAAATTTATGAAAGTTTCAATTTAAAAATAATTTGTTTAAAGAAAAACCATATTTTTAGATTTTGATCTAATGTGAAATTTCCCGCATATTTCAAATCCGTTAAAATTTTTACTCTATCTTAACGATCTAGGAAATAAAAAGAAGAACTACAGAACCATAGTTAAAAACTTTATTTATTTTTTAATCTGTTGATAAAACGTTCCTCAAGGAAGGGGGAGAAGTAAATTTAGAGTCTGTAATCTTTTATGCTGTTGCCCTTCCAAAGAAAACGATAATATTAAATTCCAATAAATTTAGTTTAAAATGTTCTAGATTGAATTTTAAAATTCGCCCCGACACTGTGGAATTGTTTGAGCGGAGACTACACATTCCCATTTAATTGCGAAGAGCGAAAGGTGAAAAAATTGGCATGGTTCCAAAAGCTGATGTCAATAGTGACGATTGTGGCGTGACGTCACAGGGGAAAATAGCAAAATTCAGTGCTTTCTTCAACTGCCAGAGCGGGACGAAACGAAGATATAAGGGCGAAAAAAACTATTACATTCATTTAAAAATTTTCTAAATTGAACTTTTAAATTCGCCGTCCCTAAAATTAGAAAAAAATCGAACTACCTGTGTGCCAAATACCATTACTGTAAGTGCCATAGATTCGTCTGGACTTTGTTAACGAAAAACAAACACTTCCTCTTATAATTGTAGAGATTGGCTTTGGATAGTAGTGGTGAAACGGACGTTCAATGGATGGTCACGGAAGTCATGTGCAATAGAAATAACTATTTGGGAGTATAGTTAATATTGGGGTCAATATAATCTTTTACATAAATTTCGGGGCAGTTTGACATTTAACTGGGATTCTAGACAGTAACTTAAATTGCGGGACAATCCCGGCCTATACAGGATTGTTGACAATCCTAGTAGTGAGGCATATTATATGATTATCCATGCTGCAAATCTGGGACAGCTGTCTTCTACTGTGGTGACTCAACTATCCTCTATTGAAGTCTACAGCTGCGGCTGTTTTGTACACGCAGATCCATGCGTTAACCGTCTCTTTTTTTTTGTATACATAAAACAATAAATTATTTGTTTAGTCATGTCAGTATTGTAACCTGGGTGAGGAACGTTTGGAAACTATTTCTAAAATAATCGGGCATAGCAAAAAATAAATCGGTTCTTGAATTCACAGATGTTAGTTTCACATGCGTTTGGATAGTAGTGGTGGAACGGACGTTAAATTTATGGACACGGAAGCCATGTGCAGTAAACATAACTATTGCCTGGAACTTTTCAATCAAACATTACATCATTAATGAACATGCCAACTATCAAATTGTTGAGTAACTGAAGCTTTTTATTTTGAAAATTATTTTGGCCTTTTGAATAGTAGTATAAATATTTTGACTTTGATATTAACTATTTAATTTCACTGCTTTGACATGTTTGATTTCTATATAAATAGAGGCAATGCTATCTTAATTCAGAGTCCCAGATTAGCTACGGTTACTTGTTGATTGTGGCACGGATTAGCAACCGGAGAGATGTTGTAAGTTGAAAACTAGACTCAAGAAAATACCACCTTGCAAGTGGTTAACGCCAAATCTGTCATGGTATCTGTATGTCCTCATATAGCCTGGGTGCGGAAGTAAGGAGAGTGTGGGGTGCCAGTTTAGGTATTGCCAGATCTTGATCTTGTCGTCATCGAAAAATTGCTAGTACCTTGATGACGAGGTCTCGTCATTGGCAAAATTAGTCAGACCTTGATGAGTGAGATATCGTGTCAAAGGCACTTAAAGGGTTAAGCAATTATTGTAAGAAATCATGTGAGGCTGAAATGAAGAATCATACTCATTCCCTGGTTGGCTTTTTACGGTTAAACTGAAGGAAGTTAAAATAGTAAGTTATTTAGTCACTCATATTAAGTTAAAAAATTGTAGATTTTGCTTATGTTTTGCTGATTTGTATTTATTTTTCTACCTACTTTAACTTTTTATTTTAGAATGCCAGGCTTCTAGCCTTCAATACACGCAACGCCAAGCGCGTCAACACTGAATTGCTAATATAGTTATAATTGATGGAATACCAGAAAAAACATCTGACATTCTCTAGAAAAATTTTGACTTATTGGGAGATTAACCAGAAACGAGACCATATTTTCACAAGTTCCTGTATGAAGTTTTTCCACACTAAGTCCGTCGTGGAACATCTTTTGCGTGAATTATGAGACGACAAAAGTAATTTACAGAAAGAAATAATTGAGAAGACGGCAGACAAGTCCAAACTATTGAAAGTGAGTTATGTTTGTGATATGGAGATGTAATTGAATAATGAAGACCGGTCGATAAGCGCTTTAATCGAATTTAGGAAAACAACGACGGCAGTTGTGGTTGTTAACTGCACTTAAATAAGCTCAGCTCTGATTTTTCGTGGATTTTGTTGTCATAACTATGCTGACAGAGAATAAAAGGATCCTGTTTATTAGAAAAAATAATATTTTTATCATGCAGTAACGTTGGAATACAGTTACATCTAAATGCTTTTAAAAATGATGTCTGAAATGGTTTTTTACGTTTATTAAAATAAAGAGCATTTTCTTTAATTATTTTAGAAAATATTTTCATTTTATGTTTTAAGATCTGTATTTAAATAAATTACTTTAAGTTTATAAAAATAACGGAAATTGTTAAATCATATAACGTTTACATAAGTAACGAAAGTGTTCAATTATTTAGAAAAAAACCTTTACATTAAAGCTTCGAGAACTAACTAATATTTATTTGACAAAAGTACTGGTTTATTTTCTCGGTTTTCAAAATCTTAAATAAATGCAAAACAATTATGTGCAAGACTTTTAGATGCCTGATTATCCAGTTTAAATATCCGTGTAATCCAACGTAAATTGAGGAGAATAAAAGACCATGCAAAATCGAAATAAAACATACAAAAGTTATGCTAAATACATGAGTCAGGAAACGAGTTACCATGAAACATCTAAAAATTTATTTAGTTGTTATAAGAATAAATTTAAATATGAGTTATATGGTTCTATTCGTTAAATCGATTAGAAAGTTTTCATAAAATTGACAATTAAAACTATATTATATTTTAAGCATAGTAAAATTTTTCTTTTATTTTAAAGCAGTTTCTATACATAAATGTATAATAATGTAATATGTTCAATATATAATACATAAAAATAAATAATATAATATATAATATAATATAATATATAATATATAATATAATATAATATATAATATAATATATAATATATAATATAATATATAATATAATATATAATATAATATATAATATAATGTAATATATAATATAATATATAATATAATATATAAGAATGGAGTGTTTGTTTGTACATTCAATATTTTCGACCCATTTCAAGTTTTCTATCCGTTTTGGACCCTTCTGATGCCGAATCCGCCTTTTTCTCGTTTGGTGTCTGTCTGTCTGTCTGTCTGTCTGTATGTTGTGCCCTATACACGTCCACGCGGTTTAAGATATTTTCATGAAAATTTGCATACAGTGAGTACTTATCTTCATTTAGTGAGTGGCATTGGTTGCGAAAGTCTGTCTGTCCGTCTTTCTGTTCTATGCTCGATTTTGTGTTTGTGTGTTTGTGTAAACATCACATGAATTGTATTCCATATATTTGATTACATAGTGTTTTATTTTATACATTATTTAATAGTTTAGTGAATACAATATTAAACATTTTTTTATTGTTATATTTAGAAGAGTTTCATTCTAAAACACCTGAGTAAGTATACTTAAATCAGCCACAATTTGATAGTTTTCGAAAAATTGGAATGTAGTTTGAGTATTACGATTACTTTCATTTGCTTTACCAGTAATGCTGAAAACCAATTATTTTTCAAAAAAAAATTTTATGGTGAAATTTTAGCTCTGATACTTTATTTATTTCGAGTCTTATTTTTATTCTTTGCGCAATGAAAACGATTTCCGAATATTTGGGACAGACGATATTTTTCAACGAAACGAGAATGAACAAGATCGCCCGAGCAGTGATATTTATTCTGGTTCTTTCGCTCTGAATTAATTTCACATTTCTAAATTTTGTGCACTTTTAGTTGTAAGTTGTGGCAACTGTGCGAGATCAAGAGATAAAATTGAATCACAAATTAATATCTTTAGAACAATTTTTTGCGACATCTTTTATTTTGTTTTATTTCGCTGTTTCCTGTTTTAAATATTTATTATTTTAATAAATATGTTTTCCTTCTCATCACACGCAACTGCACCACAAAGTATTAGACTTAAAAATGTTAGGTAAGTCAGTATAAATTTTCAGTAAATTTTAAGTGTAATGCCATTATTGAAAGGATAATGCCGTTATTGAAAGAATAGTAATGTTTAAAAATCCAAACTAGAACTTTTTCCAACATTAAAAAATTCGTTGTCATAATGACAGGAGAAGATTGCAAAATTTCACAATGTCGCATACCGGAAGCAAGAGTGCCACAAGTAAAAAAATATTGTTTTGTTGACTATGAGTGCGAGAGCACTCGCCGTAAATCGTAATTTTAATTAATTGAGTTGAACATGAAAAGAACTTAAGAAAGGGAATTCCAAATCTTCCTATAAATCGTCTTTTATAGTAGTAACCTTAGTTACACATTTCGTCATTTTGTAGCATTGTCATACAGCAATTGTGCGATGTATGTGAAATGTATTACATGAATGGATATGTATGTGTAGGATTTGTGTCCAAAGTAAGTTGTAGAAAATATAAAGATGGCGAAAGGTGTTAAAATACATTTTTTTTTCTACAAAAAACGTAAGTCATTATATATTTTGATTATCTCTTCAATCTATAGTAAACCAATTCAAACCGAGTAAGGTCGGGTATTTTGCTAGTATAATATATAATAGCAGTTTAGTACGTTTATAAGTAGTTTCATTCCATTATGAACTGAGGAAATTACGATGACCGAAAAAAGTTTGTGATTTGTTTTCTCTACGGTTATTGTCTGCTACATTTGGCAAACGGGAAAATATTTCTGTCAAGATATTTCTCACAGTTGAACTGAATCACTTTTCAATACCACTGCAATTTGAGAAATGGAAAGTAACTGAATGAAAGAAAAACGGCTAGAAAGAAGACATAAGTGCTATTTTTGGATCATCTTGGAAAAGATTTTCTATAAGAAATGTGTTGTCACACCCTCTGACCTGAAACTGACATGAAAAAGATTCTTTGAACGTGAAATAACGTTTTATTACGCCTTTTAGTATCTTCTTAGTTTGAGTCTCCAAACCGTGGAGACGTAGAAGTTAAAAAAGTCCATATTTTCAATTAAATCATGATGTAATCTCTACAACTCCGATTAATGTACGTCGTATGATTTCTATAGAAGTATATCTTGAATTCATTAATGGGACTATGAAATTTCCACCCAAACAAATATTCTTTGGAAATATATTTCCCTCGTATGTGTAGGTAAGACTTATCCTATGGATGCCATGGAGTATGAAAAATATTTATGGTAATAATGCCAACATAAAGTTATTTCGTTGCATTTTTAATGTTCTCAGACGCGTTTGGTAATGCTTACTATGACATTTTTCAACATGATGTATCACTTTCTTTTCCAGCCAAAGTAGCAAGTAACATATACATCCTTTCTACAGATGTATAAAGCGTTAAGGTGCAGTTTATCCAGAATTTTTACCTTTACGCTTACATGTTTTACGAACAAAAATATTCCGAAATGAAACGTAACTGTATATTTTTAGCCCAAGCATTGTCCCAAACTTAAATGAATTGAAGCATTGTTGGTCAGAATCAGGTAGATACGGTTTTGAATAGAAAGTTTATAGCCACAAAATAAATAAAGCATATTTTGTTCCATCTCCTGAACGGAAAATATTCAGAATTTGATTAAACATATGCTTCACATGTACAGTCGTTATCAAGGAAGTTCGATGAAGTACTTGAAATGCCTGCTTTTTGTTCTATGATTATAAATAATATAAATAGCTACAGTGAAATTTCGATTAACCGTCAGGGTATGAACAGGGACAATGACGGGTATTGATTAGACGGATAACAGAAAAATTTTAAACACAACCCCATCCATTGCATATTAACGAATGATGAAAAATGCAGGTTTACGAACTGGAAATACACTGTACTTACATATATTTTATTTTACAGAAACAAACAATATACGATTTATACTAAGTTCTGTACAGTACATATTATTGCATGAACTTACGCTCTATAGACGTACATACATTTATGTGATTAACGTGTATTAAAATTTTAAAATAGTCTGACATTTTCTTTTGTATCTTTCGAAGCTCATGCTTTCTGAGCAGCAATGTAACTTAATAACGGAATGACAGGTAACAGAAACTGGCGATTAAATGAGTGATGGTTAATCGAAGCTTCACTGTACTTTGTTTTTATTACTGCCATATTATATAAAATTTAAATGTTTTTACAAAAGAATTAAGAAAAGGTGATTTAATTTTGCCTTTTCCTTACTAAATTTTAAGTACTAGTTAGTGAAATCGACAAGTTCTAATTAGATCTTATATAGCTCATCAGTATATGTCATATGTATATCAAAACATCCATGACAACGTGAATTTTAACATACGCAAAGATATGGCGTCTAAATTCAATATTTCCTTCGCCTCGATATGAAACTCGTTGCACAGAGCTCGTTAACCGAAGGAATTCCACAACGCGACAAGTATCATTAGTGACAAGATATCGCACCCCGTCAAGAAAAGTGACACAATTCAAAAAATAAAAATTTCGATGTTGTGTCATTGAAAAATATGCATGAGATACCCCATCGTGTTATATTACTATTCTATAGAATATAATACAAGTTACCACCACATAAATACTTACCAAAAATTTAAAAGAAGCTTATACTATTTCAGTATAAGTTTTATAGTATCCTTTAAGTTGATGTTTCTCGAATTCTGCAATTTTGAGTTGTGTCACTTTTCTTGCTGGGGTGAGGTATGTAAATATTTGCAAATGGTTGCGACCACTCAATTTCCGAATACTTAAACGTATTTAACACGATTTTGTGATCAAAAGAACAAAACGTATCCGTTATATTTTCCATTAATTTCCTTGGGTTTTACATGCTAGTGAATACTGTCACGTCTGTTTATACATTGTATCTGTCTTGTCACTGGTAGAACTTGTAAATATCCTTTACTTAAATATCCTATGAATATGACATGGATTATGAAACAAGATGTTTTGTTTTAAGTTTTATAACAGACTTTCAAAGATATTTTAATGGTACAAATACTGTAAAGAAATCTAAAATACCGTATCTTTAGAGCAGAAACGCATTAACTGATAAACATATTTTTACTTTACTGCTTGCTGTTTAAAGATTAAACATTAGTTTTTAAGTAAAATATATAAGATGTATGCATCTCTTAAACATATCACAGTATGACTATGCATTTAGCTTCATGAAAACAAGCACTTATTGTCCCCGAAAAAATACCAGTTAATAGATTTCTGTTCTAAGCCGAAGATATGATGATTACTTTAAGATGAGACCGAGTTGGATAGTAAGAGAATGGGAAAATTCCGTTCGCTATTTCAATACTCATCTCAATAGCTAAAGAGCATAATGCACAATGGTAATAGTGGTATTATAATACTTCATTGATAAATCCTACAGCGTACAAAACTGAGTTTTATTACTATAAAATCCGATTTGATAGGTCTTGAGAAAGTAAAATAATATAGATGATGTAAGCAATACCGAGCTTTGAATAACAAGAATAAAGAGTTCCTAATACAAATAATGCATTGAATTCAAAGATCAGAACTGATTAGGAAGAAGCCTACATGGACGGATTACATGATCACAATAATGTATATCATAAGGATAAGCTGTATATACAAAGCAACATGCAGTTTTTAAATTATATTATTTACGTTCAAAATTATTTCCTTATCCCTCAAAGAAACAAGTAACTTATTATTTGGTTTTCAATAAACATAGGTTTGTGAGCAAAGGAAATGAGAGAGAGAGAGAGAGAGAGAGAGAGAGAGGAGAGAGAGAAGAGAGAGAGAGGAGAGAGAGAGAGAGAGAGAGAGAAAGTTAGTTAAAGTTAAAATTATTCTCTGATCTCTTTTCTAGTGTGAATAAATTATTTAATTGATGAAAAAAGTTTATTTCCCCTAGTGGGGGGGGGTGACCATTTAAATTTTCTAATCTCGTACCTCTTAATAAAAAGTTTTATTAAAAATAAAGTTATAACACATTTATGTCTCCCGTGTGACTTATTTAAATCTTTTTAATCTCGTACTTCTTAATAAAAAGTTTTATTTAAAAATAAAGTTATACACATTTATGTCTCCCGTGTGACTTATTTAAATCTTTTTAATCTCGTACTTCTTAATAAAAAGTTTTATTTAAAAATAAAGTTACAGTACATTTAACAACCACTGCCAATAATTTAGAATCGTATTGTTCTCGTTAGTATTATGTGTTAAAATGTAATGCTTAAAAAGAATCATCGAGAAACATCCACAAGTGTGTTGTGGCTTTAAATTAGCTGTCGAATTTTTTTAAGATAACGAATTTTACGAATTCCTTTAATTCAACAAAAAATAACGTTTTATCAAAAATAATCCCTTCCCATGGGAATCGATACTATAAACTACAAAACTGTTATTTCTAATCTCTTTCCAGTAATTAAAAACGAAATAAAAATGTAAAACCAATGAAGGAACAAATGTAGCACTTTCGCAAACTTATATTTTAATATTTATTTAAAGACTATTCACATTTTCATACAAAGCCTTCAAATGTTGTTATTATTTTGTAACCGTTTTCATTTAACCCTCAAAGTGGTATCGAAGAGATATCTCGTCCATCAAGAACTTGACCAATCTTGCTGATGACGAGATATCTAGTCTATCAAAATCTGAGAGGTAACGAGAAACAAGAAATCTCGCCATGACAACCAGGAGGTTGAAAAGGTTTAATTAATTAGTTTTGGTTAGTAATATTTTTCAATATCAATGCTAGACTATATGAAGTAAGAGAATATTGCATACACACTTGATGAGTAAGAATGTGTGTTGCTTATTCAAAGTACCAACGTAGAATTGGTGCTTATCTTATTATTATCGTAAGTAATGAGAAATAAATCGTTTTTTACTAGTTTAATACTAGTAAAACATTTATAAATGATTGATATTTTCAAAGGAAATGGAAAATGAGTTCAAACAGTAGGTTAAAACTAAAAATATGGAACTATAATATTTTGGAAAAAAATTACTTTTCAGCAATACTGGTAAAAAAAAATCTGAGTTGTGTGCGTACTGCAATCTTAAATAATATGCATTACTAATTCTTATAAGGATTTTGAATTGTTTTTTGCTCCCTCTGTACACTTAGGATACATCGAACGGGATTTAATATGCATCCCATATATCTGCAGGGTTCTAAAGAATGTGTACACCAAAATTGGTCTAGGTTAGTCAAATCGCGTCGATGCTTTTTAAGAACAGATAGATAAACGCCAACACTGTTTTATTTACTACTTGAATTACTGCTAAAACAACTGTCGTAAGTTCACAACTAAACTGTTGAAATTAAATACATCATACACAATTTAAATCATTTCACCATCCGCAAGGCACACTAGTACCATCCTTTCGGCACACCAGAGTGTAGTGAAACATCTTTTGCAAATCGCTATTGTCTTGACTGAATATCATATTTTATTTCGCAACGACAATGAAACTTGACTTTTAAATTACAGCAGACGTACAACATTTGAACAATAGGTCTCAACCATTAAACTATCTTTAGATGATCAACAATAACAGTTTACTGCGCGGTGTTGTAGTTAAGGATTTAGGAGTTACATTCAATACTTCGCTAGATTTTTCTCAACATATTGACAATATTGTATCGAAAGCTTACAAAGTACTTGGCTTTCTAAAATGAAAAAACTGCAAATTTTTCTAATCAAAATGCTATAAAGTTATTATATTTCAGTCTTATTAGCTCAAATTTAGAATACTGCAGTCGTATTTGGGATCCATACTGTAGCAATAAAATTAAAATTATTGAACATGTCCAATCCAAATTTACACATTATGTATTTTACAAAATTTGTCATATCAGTTTTCTGGATTTATCTTTCTCTCATCTGCGCAATATTTTTGATTTTCCTTGTTTAAAATCTAGACGCGAATTAACATGTGTTTTATTTTTCTATAAAGTTTGTAATAATTTGATTGATTGCAATGAAATATTTAATAGCTTACATTTTTCAGTGCCCAACAGAGTTCTTAGGAAACAGTACTTATTTAGAAATACTTTTACTAAATTGAATTATGTTGATAATTTTTGTCTCTATAAATTTTATAAAACCTATAATAGTATTAGTTTTGATCTAGATATTTTTAGCATGTCTTTGGACATTTTTAAAACTAAATGTTCTGTACTTGTACATTTTTAGTGTATATTTCTGTTTTGATACTTCTGCATTGTGTGTTGTTCTGTTTTAGTTTTGCTACACTGTAATTGGATCGATGATCTGTTGTGTATGCTTTCAAATAAAAATAAATAAAATAAATAAAATAAATAAAATAAATAAAATAAATAAAATAAATAAAATAAATAAAATAAATAAAAAATAATATAGCAAGAGCACACACACTTCACTGTACTCCAAGGCATCTTGTCTCCTGATAATTTTGTTTCTTTATCTTTTTGCAGTGGTGGATTTTCCAATAAAGGCAGCAATTCCTTTAAGATCATAGTATGAAAATTAGAAACATAAAAGGGTATTGCACCACTTATTCATAGTCAGTCATAAACCAAAATATTTTTCAAAACTCACAATCTGAAAAAAAAATATGGCTCAAGATAGGATGGTATGTTTAGAGACATTACAAAGGGGGGTTTCCTTTAAGTCTAATCAGGGCAGGTAGTTGAATTAACGTAGCAATGAAGTAACACAACTTGCTATTTGCGACGGTCCGGGATCAATCCAGCATTGAAAGATTCGAAGACAACACCCCTTAATTTGAAACACTGTCAGATCATTAGATAAACATCTGATTTGGCACCCTACTTTCAAAATGTCTAAACCTCACCAGCATGACAGCATGAGAGCATTTGATGCCATATCAGATTCAACTTAGCTAGCCCCCCGACGTATACACAACGATGGATAGCGTTTCGAATTTGAAACCCACCTGTTACTAACCCCCTACTGTTCCAATCGCAATACCGTGCCAACATACATTTTATGCAACATCTTTAGAAGTTGGTTTTAGAAACTATATTAAATGTAATGCTTCAGTTAGAACGCCCATATATTGTATTGTACGATTTCATTCTTTTAAGAAAGCATTATCTTTTTAGCTATTGAAAGTTAAGTGATGTTAAGATTTTGTTTACCCGTTTATGTAAATGCAATCGATCTTATAGCACAGAAAACATAAAGTATTTCTATATTCCAGATTGATTGTTAACAATCTGCAATGTTTTGCAATTCATTCATCCACCCAAACGATTTTTATTATTTTCATGAATTTTACAAGTATATCTTAAGATTTAAACTTCAACCCCATAAGAGTTCCGTTTTTATACAGTCTACCATATAAATATTCAAATAATTGTTAAAGGTTTTGCTGATAGTAATTAAAATGCAACTTAAATCGTGAAATCATGCAGAAAAAATTATTCTGAATCTACCGTAAAAAGTAAAAATGTTCAACAAAAATTTGAAAACCAATTCCATCATTTTTTTCGCGTTTTATCTTAAACTGTTTTATGAATATATCATTCTTTGACTAGTATTTGGTCCATCTAAAACCAATTTCATTCTATTCTGATTGAGAATAAATGTTCGAAGGATTTCAATATTTTATGAAAAAAAAAAAAGATTTTTTTTCAGATTTCCTTAGGTGGCAATGAATATTGTAGTCTACGTTAACCCACAATCCTAGAAATAGATTCAAAGGATGGTATGGATTTTCTTTTCGTGGTATGTGGAGTATCGTTTTTGATCCGGCCTTTCAAAATGATAATTATATAGAATAAATAGATGAAGTATTCCTATGATGGTGTTACATACTGTTTTGGAGAATATTTCTCAAATTTGAATTATACCATTACATTATGTCACAAATAAGTACCTTGATACAAAGCAAGGCGCCTATTTTACCATACTTCTACCTGGAAAAGCAAGGATATCAAAGATAGTAGTTTACTCCTTGAATTAAATGCGTTAATGAAGCCTACTGGTGCCAAAGAAAATACTTGAAAACTCAAAGTTATAGACAGTAAGATTTCTTTCTTCAGTTAGTGAACAACTTACTATTATACATGAAACCCCGTTATAACTGACACTCGACGGACTGATCCAGAAGTTTGCTATGACCGAGGGTTCACTGCATACAATATTTTAAATATTGGCAATACAAAATTTTCTGAAATCCTTTAAAAAATTTCTGTGCTGAACAAATTAATTCCACTGAATAGCATTTAGTAATGGGCTATAATAAAGTAAAATAAATATGTGTTCTTAAAAATAACTAAACAATGAAATTAACTGTACTTGCTTTTATTTGTCTAAAGTATGAAAATATGTATTAATTTTTTGTTGAAATTATCTAGATTTCAAATATATTTTATCTATTTTCTTATCAATAGTTAAAAAAGAGTCCATTTCGTTCTGATCCACAGTTTCTGTTGCAAAGAAATTGTGCAAAATTTTCACAGTTCCATCGCATGAGAAATTGAAGGACCTGAAATTACATCTCCAGGAATGACAAAAACAGTTTCTACTCGTGGATTCGGTGACCAGCTTCCAAGACTTCGCCAAAATAACTGCATCCAGAAGGGATCTGTCACAGTCCATGTTTTTTTCGTAGCAATCGAAAATACGTTAAATCAACTGCTTCCTATCTTGACATTTTAGACATGTGGATCACACCTTGATCCATAGGTTGCAAAACTGATGTATAGCGAGTAGAATTCCCGTGAAAGACCTGAAACTAAGCTTGAAAAGTGGAAATTTTTGTTCAGTATATCATAATTCCTTGCTTTGAAGATTGCTACAAGCATTTGAAAATGTTCATTGTTGACATAGGAGTTTGGTTGGTACCATTTAAAAAGTTCGTTATAACCAAGGGATCGTTACATCTCGGGTTTATTATAACGGAGTTTGACTACAATATGCTGTATGAATTTTACAGAAAATGTTTATTATTGTCAAATCACAAAGTCCAAATAGTCAATATCTCTGTACGATTCTATTTTAGTGCATACGAATTGAAGACAAAATCAGTTTTTTCAAATGTGACGACCAATTCTTTAAATTCATCATCTTGGTTAAGTTTTCTTTATGGAATTTACAGAAAATATTATTTATTCATTGTAACACGAATACAATTAAATCCAATTCCGGGTAAATCGTCTCTAATCCATAAGAATGTGTGACAGAATTAATTTGCTCAAATGGTTCTAGAAGGTCCTTATATTCACTATAGTCTTTCTTACAACAGTTTTGCAATCTAATTCTCAATTGGAATTCCACTTCGGCGGAATGTCGTACCTCGATTAATATTTTCTTTGTTCCGAAGAACATTTCATAGTGCATATTGAAACCCATTTTAAGAGAAATATATTCAATTTCACCACAGATTCACATTTGTAATTGTTCGATAAGTATATCTATATGTGATATCAGCATCAAAACACTTATATTACAAGAATAACTTAGGGCCGTGTTGGTAAAAAAGAAAGGTTTTAATTAAAGTGAAATGTGAGCCATAACCACTAGCATGAATAATTCTGCAATTTAGAAACCTCACTGCAGACCCTTTAATCGAGGGTATCTTCTATTTTATAACTTATAGCTACATTTTCCACTTGAAGAGAGAACCAATCATTCATTTATCGAGATAATTTATTTGGAAACGTATCATTAATTACACTTAATGCTTATAATTATGTCGGAGTTGTATCTTCAACGAACTTCCTTGCTCAGCTTAACGAATTTTATATGCTCAGCCTCGTGAAAACTGCTGAATTCGTAGAATCACAAAAATTAAGCCATGCATAGAAGCGCTTCATTATTTTATGCATAATGTCAACGATAGCATACGCGGAAATGAAATGTTGAAAAGCTGACTCTGAAAATATATAAGATATAGTCATGTAATGTTTTTTAGTGATTAGTATTGTATCATAACTTTAATAATAGTTAACTTTATACTGTAGCTTTTAAAAGGGAGTACTATATTTAATAAATCAAAATCGTAGGCAAATAATGTAAGTCTCCGTGAAATAATTCTGTTCACTTATAAATGCTGTACACATCGAAGTAAATTAATGATTTTATTTAAAGTAAATGTTTTGCATTCGAATTTAATATTGTACTAACTTCTCTAACATAATTGTAAAGTCGTAATATTTTTAATATATGCTTCATGATTATAGCTTGAAAACAATTTTTTAAAAGTTACATAACCATTATCATTGGCCGTCATGGCTCAGTGGAATTGTCCACTGCGTTTACAACCTGCTAGTTGTAGGCTGACTATATCTAGTTGTAGGTTACAGTACTGATGTATAGCGAGTAGAATTCCCGTGAAAGACCTGAAACTAGGCTTGAAAAGCCTGGCTTGATTCCTCTCTGAATGTATCTCTTTTCTGTGTCAATAAAACTTTTTTTGTGTGTATATCCATTACTTGATATTGTCTGTCTTGTGTGTGGTGCAGCATGATCAAATATGATCTTTGTACCATAAAATAGCCCAATCAATCATAAGCATAATTATTACTAAAACGATGAACTCCATGTGGTAATATTAAGAAATTGCTTATTATATTTATCAATAGTCCCGCAGACGCTGGTCATACGAGTATCTGAAAGCATTTTCTGTTTTCAAAATCCTTCAAAACAAAATTATTTAGATTTCTGTGCCTTCCTTTTGCAAGTTATACGAAAATTAGAAGTTTAATGAAATCAAGTATGAAACAATTCCATTCAAATGGGTTTATATAGCTTATACTCTATAAATGCATGTAAAGTTATTTATAATATGAGTAAATTTATAGTGTATAAGCAATAAATAATGATTATATTTTAAAACACTACTGTTTTTCCAGTGAAGTTTTGCAGCTTTAATGTTGATAAACAGAACAAATTCGACATTCAACCTATAAAAGTTGGATGAATTCCATAAAATAGAGAACAATTAACTATCTTTAACGAAGTTTACAATCCACACAAACTTGATTTAACCAAGAATTAGCACACAAATTCAATCAACTCAGAAAGTAAATGTCCAACGAAATACAACCTTCAGAAATTCCACCCAGACGTTTTAGAGATACTTCAAGCAAACACTCCAAACATACAATTATTCTCTACGCATCTTAGCCCACATATTCGCCCACTGTCCTCGAAATTAAGCCTGAGAGGTATTTCTCCCGTGAAGAATTCTAGGAAAGGATATTGGGGCCATAAGGTCACCATCCAACTTCGTTTTCCTTGCTTGGAAATAACTTCCCGCGCTCTCTGATCAATGAAACTGTAACCTTTAGATAGGTCAACCTAATGCAGTAGAACTTTGTAGATAGTTGTGATTAAAGTCTGATATCGTTTGGATAATAAATAAATCAATAATATGTTAGTTTGTTTACTGTAAGATTTAAAACTAATTTCTTATAAGTTCAAGTAAATGTTTTCTGGAAGAATTGAGCAAGATTATCGTGATAGTTTGTGAATTATAGAATCAATAGGTAATGTATGCAGTCAATGTAACAGATTTACAGGTACATTTCTCAACAAAACATTCTATAGTAATTACACCTATTTGGATGTTATTCTAAGTGCTTATTATTTTGATAACTTGTTTGGAGTTTTATAATATATTATATGCTGGTTTCTTTATTTCGCATCAATAAACGTAGTGTCACCTTTTCCTCCTGTCTTCTGAGAATAGGAAGAATGAAAGAAAACAGAATAATTGACTGGAATGAGTGGAATTTCTGGATTAGGTCAAAATATTTGAGAAGCTGGCGATTGAATCGGTGTGGAAGACAGAATCAGACAGCTGTAGTTTCTAGTGTGAAAGGGGTGATAATTTTGTATTGAAGTTTGTGGGCGAGGAACACAATAGTGGAAGCATTAACATTATGGCATCCCGGACCAGAAAGTAATGCCATCCCATTTCAGACTAGAGATTAAGTAAACCCAGAGACTATATGTCTAGGAGTTATGTCTATGAATATTTGTAAAGAGTTTACCACCCTGTGTAACAATTAAAAACGCATTAAGGCACTGAAAACTCATTCCTTGTAGCAGCTGAACTCTACTCTAAATGTGTAAATAAAGTTAATATCCACAGATAATAAACATGTAAATTGTGTAAAGAATTACTTTATGCAGCTATTTAATAGCATGTAACAATATAGTATCGACACCGAATTGAAAGATAAAACTGTAAAATTGAAATTATAATTAGGAGTACACATTACAAATGCATGTACACCCGTCAAAAAAAAACCCGACTCACCCTGCACAATATACATCGCAGAACATAACGGAATATGGATGAATGTTTTAAAGAAATACCAATATTGAAAATTTGTCTAAGGGGCCCGTCTTCATACTAAATTGGGTGCTTGCTCCGATAATTTCAATACGAACCCCCATCTTTTATCACAAATTTGGATTCTACACACATCACTGCGGAAAGAAAAAAAAAGTTCAGCAATTTTATTGGACTTTTCACTTATTTGTAAGTGTTTGAAAATTAGATCTCTTAATGTTAAATTGGTGTTCAACGTTTTTTGTTATATTTGCTAGAAACATTAATTTTCATTGGAAATTGTTTTTCCATCCTTTGCTATATAAAAACCCAAACACAATCTATAACCATTTTAATCATCAAACTAAATGCTGCAATTTTTTATTAATTATGAAATAAAAATTCGTAAAATTATGAAGAGAAACCTGGGCAAATTTTGACTTCAGGCGATTCAAATGTTACTGAAACATCGGAAGTCCAAATTTCAGCTCATCACGTGCATAATTAGTAGCGCAGTGAGACTGTTTGGAAAATTCGATGATTATTATCGTTATTGGGATTGTTTATACCACACGTCTTTATTAATATAAATAATGTGATTTAACTCCGAACATTTACATGCTCCCTCAATGGTTATTATGATTTTTTTCGGTCAATTTTACTCCGTTTTACATAATGTTTTCATCAAATCCGGCTGAAATTGTTGTAGAATCCAAATTCGTCATAACAGATGTGGGTTCGTGTTGAAATTATCGGAGCAAACACACAATTTAATACGAAGACGGCCCCTTAGACAAATTTTAAGTATTGGTATTTGTAGAAAGCATTCATCCCTATCGATTGCTACCTTACGTATTGTTCTGTGATGTGAATTGTGAAATTGCGATCGAGTGAGTCGTTTTTATTTTTGGACGGATGAACATGTCTAACAAATAGATATTTTAACTAATATAATAGGCACATACCTTTACGTTGCCTTCATAAATATGCCTTTATGTAAAATTAAAACATTTTTATTTGTTTCTACGTTTTCCTTTTCTTACATTTACATTTGTCTCTTGCTAAATTTTTATCTGGAATAATCAAAATAAAAATATTTTTTCTTTTCAGCTCAGGAAAAATATTTTCTTTAAAAGTAATAAGGTCTTTTTTTTAAACAATTCTAGGTCCACACAAGCATGTAAGGAAGCGAGTATTTATATTTTTGTGATCTGGTTAACATGAAAGTTAAATACAAGAATTGAGGATCGAAAGTTTATTCACTAGTTACAGACATTTAATATATAGAGCCGACATAGAAAATATAAATGCAGACTTTTATAAATAAGTATAGAAAATTATTTATAAGCCTAAAGTATTTTAACATAAAAAACAAAACATGAAACATTTAAAAAAACATATTCATAATGAATTGAATACTTAAAAATTTACTCACCAAATTGTTTTAAAAGTTCATGTTTAGTATATATTATACCTAATTTTACAAACACAAATAATTTAAACTTCGAAAGTAACACGTACAAACCTTTCCTTCTTGAACACGCCCTTCAACTAGAAAAACATTTATTGCCTTAATATGGTGGTGCTTGTTAAGAACATATTTAGGTTTCTAGCTGACTAAATTATTGAAAAACAACAACTTGTATACCTATAATTCTACAATTAGTTTATATGCGCTTACTACATTTGTTCTATATGTACTTATACTACATTAAGTCTACCTTTTTACTTCTACGACATTGTACTACGTCCATCTATACATTTTACTTTAAAATTAAAAATTATATGCTTTAAGTTTAATTCTCACATAATATCAATATAAGATGAAAGTTTGTCGTACAAAACTTATAAATTGAAATGCGTAGAAGGACTGGATGTTAATTTAAGAAACATTAACTGCACATAGTTCATTGCAAAGGAATTTGATTTTAGAGAAACAATTTTGTATACCAAAATCCCTTTTCGTGTATAAATAAATTAATTTCGTTTACATCTTAAATCAAATTTGCTTTAAAAATAAGTTTCTTACATTCACTAACATTATTAGATTATTTTTTACGCTGTTAACTTTTCTTAATGTATCACATACTTAATTCTCGCATTGAAACTATAGTAAAACTGTCACGTGAAATACACTCTAATATAAAAAAAAATGTTGCACCCAGAAGGAAAGGTCAGAATGCAATGAAATTTGCAAGATTGGTAAAATTTGCTTTTATGAATGAGTAAATGATTAAAATTTGAGACTGAAATATGCAAATTTTATTGAGAAAAATTCAAAAATGTGGTACCATTCAGTATGGCGTATGACCGCCATTATTTCTAATGCAGCATGCTAAGCTCCTTGGTAGTGAGTCATAGATCTTTATGAATTCCTGCGACATTCCATCCCATGCTGCTTGAATCCTGACACGTAGTTCCAGCAGAGTACGCGGTATGGGTTGAGTGGTGACATCTCATCCAATGGCATCCTATACAATCTCAATCGGGGACAAGTCCGGTCAGTATACCGGCGATGGTAAGATATCGTTGTGTAGCAGACAACCTTTAGAGACGGCAGCAATTAAGGTAGAGAATTGTCTTGTTGAAAAAGCGTTTGAACTTGGAAGTTCAGTAATGGGAGTGTAACTGGCTGTAAATTTCTTGTACGTAACGCTGGCTTGTCAAAGACCCCGTAACGAATTCCAAAGGTGATTTGGCATCATACGCAATTGCACACCAGACCATGACACCAAGTCTTCTAAACGTGTAACGCTGCACAACAAACAGTGAATCTTGAAACTGACCATGTTTACTCCACACACGGATTCGATTGTCGTCTCTTCCCAGACAGAAGCGGGATTCGTCAGTCTTTGACGGCGATGCAATTCTGTTAAAGGCAGTCGTCGTAACGGTCTAAGTGAGTTTAGTCCCACGTCATGAAGTCCTCAACAAATGGTGCGATCACTTATTGAATGATAGAGAGAGGTTCACACTGCTCGTTGTATGTCTGCAACAGTGGATGTTGGATTATTACGCGCATGTCTTGCAATACGGAGATCCTCTCTCGGTCCGGTTTCTCAAAGCCTTCCTGAGCCTGGTTGATGATGCCACGTGCCTTGTTGTATCAACCGCTGCCTACAGCGTACAACAGTAACATCACTACAACCAATATGTTGCGCCATCCGTCGAATAGACCACTTACCTTCTCGGAGGCCAATTTATTTGGCTTCTATCAAACACTCACAGTTGCTTAAATTGCTTGCGAACATTTTCCCAAGGCATAACTATATGAGAAACGATGTAACCAACACAACAGCATGAATCGAAATGAATTTGCTGCGTTACTGGATATCCTTTTATGCCCCGGTATGCAGCGTATTTGAAAGCTGCCCTGAGCGTGGTTCCAAAAATTTGGACATTTGCATCTCCTACGCAGATGTACCACTCCTCCAAATTTCATTTATACCGGTCTACTCCTTCCAGGTGCAACATTTCTTTTCTTCTTAGATTGTACAATCGAAAATATAAGTAATATCAACAATACGTGTGAGTAATATAATTAAGTATTCAATAGACAGAAATGTATAATTAGCTATGTTTCTTCGCATAGGATTAGGTAAATGTAACTAAATTTAACATAACTAAATACAAGGCGAGAGATACATCATCCAAAATTACGAGGTCTGTCCAAGAAGTATCAAGCCATGGGATACGAAACAAGATACATTGTACCAAGTACTTTTGAAGTCTTCTTAGTTGGTGTCGTAGATCACACAATTCTAATGCATTTCTTCGATTTTTTTAAAAATTGTGGAAAGCCCATTACTGGAATATAAATCATCTCGTCTTGTTCTTCTGAATCGTATCCATGGTTTAAAAACGATTGTTACGATTTTGAAATTACAATAAGAAACAAAGAAAAAAGATAATTATACTTTAAAAAGGCATTAAAACCATACACATTAAATAAAAATGGATTACCGTTTGAAAAGCGTGAGCACAGTGTCAACAGCGGCACAGTAAAAACTTAACAGTCAGAGTTTGAATCAGAGCCAAGACCGATTCAAGACTGTTGCCATTCTTAGGAAACCAAATAATAATTATATTTCAATAAATTAATTTAAAAATGTTCTAGATTAAATTTAAAAAATCGGGGTGGACCATAAAATTGCAAAAAATTTGAACTATCTGTGTGCCAAATTTCATTATTGTAAGTGCCATAGATTCGTCAGGAGACGGCGAACACACATTACACGAACTTCATTTTTTAATAGTAGAGAAGATACCTGGATATTAGAAAATTTCTTGCTGGAAAATGGTCAAAAAGATAAATTCTTCTACTGTTATACAAACGATACTTTTTAATTTAACTAGGGAATTAATGTGGAGCAAAACAGCTTTGCTTGTAGTATTATTTTTCTCTTAGAAAAATACAAATATTATTTAATTACCAGGGAAATAGTGTTTCAACATAACTTTGGCACCAAGTAATTTCTAAAAGTTACTTTGGATACAAATGCATATACATGATATGAATATCAAGATAAGCAATTTCACATACTACGTAGCACTTCTGGCATGAGACAAAACGACAGAAACTAATACTAAAGTGACTACTACAAAAGTAGAAATTTAGTTGAGCGAATATGTATACCTGTTCATTTCCTGTAAAGTTGCTCTAACCATAAAAATGACTAATCCATAATCTCGTACTCATTTTTCTATCAGTATTTTTCAACATGCGTTACTTATGCACAAGGAATGTGATGTTTCTGAATTTCACAATCATTAACGGAGTAGTGATAAATGCCTTTAACGCAATATTAATGATTAATTTCGCTTATTGGAAATGGGGTAAAGCAATTCCACTATCACGTATAAGCGAATAAATTCCACACAGGTTTAATTTAGAAAATTGACGGAAGAGGTGATAAGTGATTTAGACTTATGAACTTTTCAAACAAGTTTAGTATGTATACTGGTAATAAAACAATCTTGAAATCACAAAACAGAAATATTGACTTACGAAATTTGGTTGCAGTTAGAGGGAAATGAGGGAAGCCCTTTGAAAATAGAAACCCTATACATTTCAGTGATGAATGAATATATTACCCATGGGAATTGGTTCGACTTCAAACAATTCAAAAGCTTCAATTAATATCGGAAAATATCAATATCCCTTTGGAGAATTCAGAAAAAGAAAACTCGTGAAGAAATTTCGGGGAACAATTGAAATAACCAAGGAAATATGAAAACACCTGCTCTCACACACTTATTATTCAGTCAGAATAAAAGTTTATCAACGCTATAACACAGAAACAAACGTAGTCATCATGGAAGACACGAAGTTTCAGAAACAAAGGTTTAGTGATCGTAAGTATTTTATTAAAATTTCCTATCCTGGAGAGGAAGCAGTCACTATGTACAGATAATTATTCGATAAAGGGCTGGAAGACTTTTAATGTGTACTAAGCTTTACTTCCCAACACCCTTAAAAGGGTTTTCAGGAGCGTAAAATCACTTATGCAGCTGCTGTAATGTGTAATGTCTTTAGGAAATTAAACGATAATACCTTCCCACCGGAATATTATGCTAAGAAAATGGAACTCCAATATTTTGTCGTTAAATGATGCTAGTGTTTGCTGTAATACATTGGCTATTAGCTCGATAAGTTTAAAAATGATTATGAAACTTTCAAAATTTTGAACCACATACTTCGACTTGCTAAAATTCTCATTTCAAGTAATCTACCTTGAATGTGTCACATGAATTTTGATATCGATTTAGAAAACAAGTCGGAGTGTATTTTGGCCGTTCTTCAAAGAATAAATGCTTTATAATGAAAAGAATTGTTTAAACGCCTGTTAACAAATTGGTTTAAAAGATTAAAGTTGCACTGAATCTTAAAATTAAAAAGTGATTTTTAAGTATATTATGCAAAATGCATAATTGATACAAATATAATACAATTCTATACATCAATAATGCAACTGGAGAAGCTTATTCGATTTGACGTTGTATCATAAAATTCTGAAATCGAACAATATATTATAATAAATACTATAAAGAACAGGAGTAATGAATGACACTTTGGTATATATAAATAGAATTTAATGATTAAAACAACATAGGTACGGATTATTTACAAAAATGGTTCACATCGTTCTATTGCCTGCATCGTATATTTGAACTTGTTGTGTGTATATATATATATATACATACATGTGAGGGGGGGATTTTTAGGTCGGAAGTCCTCGCATGCCCTACACTGCTTGTTCAGGTATTAGTAACATCTCTACAATTCAATAATAAAATACAATAACATGCAATTTAAAAACAATTATTAAATTCAACAATAATATACATTAATATCATAAAATGAATGCAACAAAGCTAGAATAATGTAAATAATAAGATAATAGGAAGGTGCTCCTATAGTATGGATAGTAAATACGGGATAATAGATAACTTACAAATTCCTTTTTATGAGGAACTACAAAATCAGGATAGGTTTAATCAATGTTTGGAGTATTCTAAAAGAACTATTTTTATTTTCGTCTTTATTGCGGTTTGGGTTTCAACATTTGTATGGTACAAAATAAAAAAAATATGTGTAGGTTATTCGAAAGCCAAATTATCCACTACACTTTGACAATGCCTTTTTGACAATTCTAACCCTCTAACTATCAAACTTCTAACTATCATATCCGAGGACAACCTCTAAGGGACAAATATGCGCGTATGTTCTTTTTGGAGCTGATGTAGAGTCTTAATACCTTTCTTGTAAGCGCTGATGCTAAAGGATTTATCCTCTCCATTTTATTGTTAATTCTGTTAAAACATCCGCTCCTATCAGGGGGTAACAACTAAATCTTTAAATCCAGTGCAGGATTTTACGATTTTCTAAAAACGTTAAGCTCTTTTAAAAACGTTTGTAAAAACAGCTGAATTCATTTAGAGAAGTCGAACAGATTCAGAAAATGCGTTTGAGAGGATCATTCAAAAGAGCTTTTGAGAACAAATTCTGAAACATGGTGCTCATAAAATCATGATAATAGCACGCCGCTTGAAACCATCAGATGGATTTTCTGCGTATAAAAACAAATCACCAGATGGTTGGTTGACTATGATTTTATGGTGATATAATAATCCGCTAAAAGCCACAGGAAGGCGAGGATATTTCTCCCTGTGACCCAATACGAAATACGTAAAGAAAGCATATTCCACTATAAATACCCTAGCGACATCTATATTTAAACTTACAGAAGTCTTTCTTAGCTGCTGATACACGTTTGCTAATTACTTTCTGTTTGTGGTGCATTTATACAAGGGTTGTTCAAATGAAATGGAACGAAACGACACTGTGGGTATAAATGAAGACTTTATTCAAAGTATACACCATAAGACTGAGCACAAGATCCAATTGATTAATGAGCCGAAGGATTCCTTGTTTCCAGAATTCCTGTGTCAGTGACGAGACACAGTCCTTCACAGCGTCCTTGAGTTCGTCGTCCAAGTTGAAGCGCTTCCTTTTCAGATGTTTTTTCAGGAGACCAAACACATGGAAATCGCAGGGTGACATGTTCGGGTTGTAGGGCGGATGGTCAAGCTGCTCCCACTTCAACTTGGACAGTTCCGCGTGTGTGACCCTGGAGACGTGAGCAGCCCCGGTCTTTTGTTCTTGATGGACATTCGTAGGCTTCGGAGTGTCTCACAGTACACATCGGAATTAATAGTTTTTCTGTGATCGTAAAATTCAACAAGTAGCGGACCTTGGACGTCGCAAAAGACGGTGAGCAACACCTTTCCTGCTAACGCCACGGCTGTGACCTTTTTAGGGAGAGGTGACGACGCATGCTTCCACTACATGCTTTTCCGCTTTGTCTCTGGCTCGTAGTGATGGTACCAGCTCTCATCACTTGTGTCGATCCGATCCAGAAAAGCGGGGTCTTCATGATACCAAAACAGATGTTGAAGTGATAGCCCCATACGCAGCTCCTTTTTCTGTTCGGTGATCTGCTTCGGAACCCACTGCGCGCACACCTTCCGATAACGCAACTTGTCGTGAACAGTTGTCCACACTGTTCCAACGCTGACATCCACCTTCACCGCCAACATTCGCAATGTGACACGCCGATCACTTCTCACTAGGTCGCCCACCTTGTCGATGAGATCGGCCGTGATGACTCTGTTTGCCTAACCTGGTCTCGGGTCATCAACCAAACTCTCACGGCCTGCACGAAAACGAGCACTCCATTTTCTCATTGACTTGTCGGACACACAGTCTTCCCAAAATACGGTCATCATCCGGCGATGAATAACCGCCGGTTTAACATCTTTCGCTATCGGAAATCGGATAACGCCTCGCTTCTCCTGAATCGTCGAATTTTGCAATGTGAACGCCAACCTGTCCTCACATGCACTGCCGCGTAAATTGGACGGTACTCTTTATAAGAGCCTCTGCTCTCTCCTGCTCATGCGTGCACTCGCGCATGCTCCAATCCATGCCGGGAATTTCAATCATATCCCTAGATGTCTCGCTACGTTCTCCCATAGCGGCATAGGCAAATGTGTTAACGGTTACGTTGTTACTACGCTTCGTACCTTTTCATTTGAACACTCCTTGTATATTGTCTCGTATGGTTAAATTGTCAAAGTTTATATTTTAATTAAGTTTATTTTATTCCTTAAACGTCACAATGGAAATGGAATATAGGTATTTTTAAAATTTTTATTTTAATTTAGATGGAGTTTGTGAATTATTTTTACGTCAAACTGTTTAACGTAGCGGTATTTCTTTATGGGTCGTTCGAAAGTGTTTTGACTATTGGTAAACGATATAGTTCCTTTTCGTATCCTTATCCTTGAATTCCCTAATTCCCACCATTGGAAAAAACTTTAAACAATACCACTACCAGAAAAAAGCGATAAGATTACCATTTTCATTTCATTATTATCCCCAAGAGGGGTTTTCGAATCCAAACGCGTAAAAAACCGTTAACGTGACGATGCGAAACGATAAAATTTTTATCGAAAAGTGCTTCAACAAAGACGTGACTGTTTTTTATTTATCTGAAAAAGACTAAAATTCTCGATGTTTTTCGATTGATCTTTGTTTTGTTTTTGTGCTTTATACGTTAGATTCGAACATTTACTGCTTTAACAGTAGAAGTACATCCATTCATCATCATTATAAATGTCTTAACGACTAAAAGGTTTTGCCAAATTTATATTTTGACAACTTTTTAGCAATGGCTCCAGTTGTGATTAATTATCTACGTTTTTGGGTCTTAACTACTTTTAAACGAGTTTTTAACCATTACTACTGTAGTATATTATGTAGGATTCGTGCTTTATTCCTATGATAATTCGCTGATTTTCTTGGTAGGTGGGGGAATTTACGTCGCACTGGAGCAATATAAAGAGCTATTGATTATTATTGGAAACATTGGGTACAACAAATAATCCATAAATGGTATATACATGACAAGGTCATTTTGAATTCCAGCTCTATGTTGTTTGATCACTACACTTACAGTCGGTATTTTTTTCCCTGGATATAGGGAATCATGGTAATAGCTGGTAGGCAGTTTAATTTGTTTCGCACTGCAGCAATACAGTAGGCTATTCGCGAAAGTTCAGGATCGATTCGAAAGGGAAAGATTCAATGGCAACACCGAAAAATTGTTAACCACGGTCAGGTGACGAGTCAGGTTGAAAGAGTAGCAGATTAGTTACGAGTTCAAAACTCGATCTAACAAAAAACTGTCGTGTGCTTGAGGCTGATTCACACTTAAACTGTCGTTACCTCAAATTCCATCACTTTGGGGTGGTGTGAAAGCTGGAGTGCTGTTCCAGCTCAAGTGTTGATCTCGTCACAAGACCGTGGATCGAGGTAATGAGGTGTCTCTCTGGGATCGTTTCATTCGGGATCGATCTCAGACCGTTGGCAATAGCCTGTTGTGTTGCCCCTCCCTCCAAGGGACGTAAATAAACTACCTACTATCGACCTCGTCAAAAGACCCTGGATCGAGATAGTGAGGTGTTGCTCTTGGATCGCTTCCTTCGGGATCGTTCTCAGACGGTTGGCAATAGCCTGTTGTGTTGCCTCCAAGGGGACGTAAATCAACTATCTACCTCTTTCTTGGAGTTTAATGCCAATTTTAATGTCGCCAAATTTAATGCTCCAGAGCAACTAAAATTCAGTTATAGATCCTTTTGCTGTGTTTTTAGTATATGCATTTTAATACCTAGGGCTTTTAAAAAAAATTCATGGACATTTTTAAATGTTTAATGTCTCTTATGGAGTTTAATGATTCTTTCATATTTACAGTACATTGAATAACACTGCTTGATGGCAAAATTTAAGTAATACAACAGCATTGTTTGTGATTAAGTCTGATTAGTTTTGTACTACTCTTTGAACATGCGAGTGAGATTACTTTAACTTACTTGGTTACACTTCGTCTCTTTTGAATCTATATAATTTATTTTCCTTGTGTGAGCATATTTATGCGTTGCCTGTATTTGTCAGAGCTTGTTCAAGTACGACCTTTGTGAAATAAAATACAATCGAATCAACCAACCCAACACAATTGAAAAGCCTGTCTGGAATTTTAGAGTTATGTGTTGTTTTATCTTTCCAACGAAAATCCTTTTCAGAGATAGCACAAATGTAATGGATTATAATTTTTTAGAAAGTGAAGTACGTTTGAAAGTCTTTTTTCTTTAGCGAAAACTGTTGTTTTCAATAAATGTTATGCCGATAAGTTACAAGAACAGTTTCAACTCGTAAAGTACACAACATCGCCATTTTGGTGTTGATACATTAAAAAAAAAGTAAGAAGTCCTAGTGAGGATATTTTTTACTATCAACAATCATACTACACTGGCAAATTTCATTTAAAATTGTCTGTAATGCAAATGACTTTCAAGTACAAATGTAATCATTAAAGCACTGTTTTTCAATTTGTAGAGTTGCTTTCTAAACGGAAATCACGTATGTGTTCTTAATTATATATGTAGTTATTTGACTGTTGAGTACACTTTCAATAAACACAAACAGTTGAATTTTAAGAATGAAATATAAATACAAATGTTACTTACTTTAATGGTCCTTTCATTGGAACCTATGTCAAAATTTAAAAACTCAGTAGTTATAACACACGATTAGCTAGCTAACAGAGTTATTTAAAAAACATTTTGCATATTTTATATATTTTTATAAATGGAATGCTGTAGCCATATATTTAGCTGATCCAGAAAGTAAGTACCGTTTGCGCATCTCTCCCGGAAGTAGCATCTTTACATTCCTCTGATTTGCTTCTTTGCACTAAAATTCACGCTCCCGGAATGTGTACAAGATATTCCAAATGTGCAGATATACCAAACTAGGTAAATTAAATTCTAAACATGTTTGGAATTTCAAAATTTAATGAAAACTACTATCTTGCATGGAAATAGATTTGAAATTGTTCGATTAGATTATAACCAATTATTTATTTCTTGTCTAATATAGCTAAACACATGAACTCATTTCTTGATGATATGTATGTATTTATATTTGTATGTATTTCGACTAATGTTCTTTAAAGGTCCTAGGCTTAACTACTAATATTAACTACTAGATTTAACATATTCAGCTATTCCAGAAAGTAAGTACCGTTTGAGCATATCTCCCGCACATCTGACAGCACGAAGGTCGCGCATGCGTAGTTACATCCTTCAACTCGAGAACGAATTAGCCAAGCCATTTTGTTTGGTTATGTTAATATTTGAAGTCACTGTTTGTCGGTAATCATGTTTAAAACAATCGATTGGCCCGCCAGCTGTGAAATAAACTAACAAAATTCCTTTACAGTCCCAAAATACGGTGCACATGATTTTTCTTGAAGAAAGAGGTGGCTTGCCTTCTTGGGTTTCGTAACAAATTCATGTTTCATCGCCTGTGACAAACCTTATCAAAAAATGATTTCCTTCTGTCGCATAACGCTGCAAAAACTCCAAGGCTACTCCAATGCGCTTCCGTTTTTAAATGTCCGTTAGTGTTTTCGGTACTCATCGTGAATAAAAATTTTTATAGTGCAATTGTTCAGTCCCAATTTTGTGTAATAAAGATCGTGAAATGTTTTGAAAATTCATTGACCAATCAAAAATCGTGAATCGCCTATTGGAGCTAACTTTTTCGTCGATGCAACGCACCAATTCTTCGGTGATCAACGACGGGCGTCCACTGCACTTCTCGTCGTGGACATTTTCTCTTCCTTCGTTAAACATCCTAACCCACTTTCGCACCATACCTTCACTCATCTCGTTCTCTCAGAAAGTCTTAACTATCTTACGATAAATTTCACAAGGTTGAACATTTCTTGCATTCAAAAACTTGATAACGGCTCTTATTTCACAGCTGGCGGGCCGATCGATTGTTTTAAACATGATTACCGACAAACAATGACTTCAAATATTAACGTAACCAAACAAAATGGCTTGGCTAATTCGTTATCGAGTTGAAGGATGTAACTACGCATGCGCGACCTTCGTGCTGTCAGATGTGCGGGAGATATGCTCAAACGGTACTTTCTTTCTGGAATAGCTGAATATGTTAAATCTAGTAGGTTAAGCCTAGGACCTTTAAAGAACATTAGTCGAAATACATACAAATATAAATACATACATATCATCAAGAAATGAGTTCAAGTGTTTAGCTATATTAGACAAGAAATAAATAATTGGTTATAATCTAATTTAATAATTTCAAATCTATTTCCATGCAAGATAGTAGTTTTCATTAAATTTTGAAATTCCAAACATGTTTAGAATTTAATTTACCTAGTTTGGCATATCTGCACATTTGGAATATCTTGTACACATTCCGGGAGCGTGAATTTTAGTGCAAAGAAGCAAATCAGAGGAATGTAAAGATGCTACTTCCGTTACCCAAAGTCTCTCACTTGATACATATCGGGATTGCCTTATAATATAGTTGACTCTAAACGCCACTCATTATCTCAACCCAAAAATTGCTTACTTCTATGCCCCCATATGATTTATATGTATGTGATTTAGTTTTTATAAACACATACTTTTATAATAACTAGGGGGCATTCAAAGCATTCTGTCACATTTAAATGAGCAAAAGAATATTTTGAAAGGATTTCACTCCAAGGAAAGGAACAATAGAATCTTTCTAAATGGTTTTATTCGAAGTAAAGGAACAGTAAAATCTATCCATATGATTCTATTCATAGGAAGAACCAATATAATACTTCCAATGGATGCTATTTAAAGGAAAAGAACTATAGAATCTTTCCAAAAGTTGTAACAATTCATGGATTTTTTCAACTAATAGATTTGTTTAGTCAGTAACTGTGTTGTGGGTAAAATCAATATAACTACATAGAAATCAATCGATGCTCAGAAGCTTAAGCCCCCATTGCAGATCGAATCTATTTAATTTTTAAAAGAGATATATTTAGAAGCTAGTGAGTTCTTTGAAGATTTTGCCAATTAATCGTTTGAAAACGGAGTATACAAGGAAACAATTAGTACATAAATATTTAAAAGACAGTTTTTGCTTCTATATAAAAGGCCGAGTTTGTTTAGAAAGGAAGTTTTCGCTTAAGACACTCACGGTATAGAAAACATTTTTCTTCTCTTTTGCTTAATCCCTTTTGAAAAATTAGAAAATTCATTTAATAAGCACGAAACTTCATTTTTATAACTCATTAAACTATTTGACATTTTACGAAAAAAGTTGGGAAGACCCAAACATGCAAGCGACTAATTGCTCATTAATGAGTTTACTACAAATTTAATGGATAAACGATTTATAAACCATTTCAGTAATATTCAAATGTTTAAAATAAAAATGGGATATGTTGAAATGTAACAATTTTTTTAATAGTGAATATATGTGTTTCAATAAAGTACAAACACATAAATCATGTTTGTTGTTTTCTGACTACTTGAAAAGCGTAGAATGTGAATAGATTTTATAATTATCAAGAGCTTACAAATTTGGATACTTTGTTGGAGTTGGATCTGTGGTAATTTCAAAGATATTTTACTATTTCTTTCAAACATTACTCAGTTTCTGAAAAAAAAGATTGTGAAAGCCCTTCCAAAGAAAAGTCTTAACAAGGAAAATTTTAACAAACACAAGTGTTCTACATTGAAAATTTTCGTCCAATCTCATCTGGTTTTTTTTGCCATTTCAAAGGAAAAATCAACGTTTCCAGCATTTTATATCAATTTGAACATGTAACAGTACTAAATAAAAAAGGCTGTATATATAGTTCAAACATTTTTGATTATATTGTACCTTAACAGCATTTAAGTAAATGTGCCACTCGGTGTTGGTATGTTGGATGTATCTATGTATTTGCATATCGGCGAGATTATCACTATAAAGAACTCAATATTTTTACATAAAATTAGGTTTTGTTAAAAACACTAGGCCTTATGTATCTTTCAGATTATATATAAAATATTAGAACGATTGTTTGATGAAGAGATTGGTTCTCAGATGACTTTTATTGGCATCGAGTGAAAACATAAAACCTTTTAAAATGTGAAAAATGTATAGTTGGGGCAAGTATCTCTAGTTATCCCTTTAAACTTAGGCTTGTCAGAGTACTCTAATAATCTTAATTGGTCCCTGTTTGCGCAACACTAAAACACTTTTGAATATGAAAATTCAGGTTTTATCAATTCTCTCCTGTTTACAATATAAAAATTAGAATGATTGTCTGAGTATTTTAATAACCTTGACTGTCTCATTTTTACAAATTCAGGTTAGGTCAATTCTCTCCTGTTTACAATATAAAAATAGAATGATTGACTGAGTATTTCTATAAACTTGATTTGCTCATATTTACAATTTCAGGTTGAGTCGATTCTCCACTGTTTACAGTATGAAAAAGTATGATTGTCTGAGCATTTTAACACTGATTGGCTCATTTTTACAAATTGAGGTTGGGTCAATTCTCTCCTGTTTACAATATCAAAATAGAAGTCTGAGTATTTTGATAACTTTGATAGAATCATTTTTTCAAACACCAATACACTCTGGAATACAAAAATTCAGGGTTGTGTCAAGTCTCTTTCGAGTTTCTCCAATAAAGCTAGAATTACTGTCTCTAATAACCTCAATTGGTTCTTGGACGCAAAACCCAAAAACTTTTAAAAATATGAACACTTTTAAATAAAAATATTTCGTTTACACTATGCATAAAGAATTGAATTTCAAAAATTGAAAAATAATGTTATAAGCAACAAAGTTGATACTATTTCCTTCCAACCTAAAATTTTAAAGGCATAACAGTAGCAACAGATTGCATTTCTTGTTATTTTGTCCATTCTAGCAGTTTCATTCAATGGAACAAATTGTACATAAAAATAAATATATGGTAAGAAAGTAGGCATATAGGAAATATCAAAAGTTTTTTTTAGCCGACCAAATGGTTTCGATGAGATAGCTCTCTGAGGATTGCCGAATTGTATTGCTTTTTATTCCAATGAAGAATCAACTCTTTAAACACATCTAACGTTTATTATAACACAGAGAACAGCACAGACAGGACGACTACTTTAAGTATGGAAGAACATTATTTACATAAAATTAGACTACAGTATCTCAACGTTCCGAAGAACATATCAGACACGTCCGGAGTCTACAATAACCTCCGACGTTCTCTGTAGTACCAATCACCTCGCGATAGATGGCGTTATCGTGTGCTAACTTGCCCGTCTCTTACAAGCTCGTCCACCACAGTCTCACGAATTTTACTAATGAAGAGATGCTTCCTCATCAAGGGGGCTAAGTAGGTATGCCATTGCATTAACAACCAGCGAGTTATAGGTGGTGCAGATTTAATCTTCCATAGGTACATTTTTTCTGAGGCAGTAAAATTTCATTTAGTAAAAATGTCCATTACTTGACATTATATATCTTGTTTCTAGCACAGCATGGCCAAATATGGCTTTACGCCATAAATACCCATCACAACGAATTTCATCAAGATATTAACGTTTTTGTAATGATGACAGATCAAGATCTATTCAGTTTTCTTCTTATGACGAGGTAGCTTGACCATAATATACGTACAACTATCCCATCCATCTGGTCAGTTTTTCTAATGACGCTATAGCTCATAGAGGATAATTTTTGGTAATTTTTAATTAACGTCGTACTAGTGCAACACAACGGGCTATTGACGACGGTCCTCCATCAATCCCTTAAGGAAAAGATAGAAGAACAACACCATGTACCTCGTAGAAGACCAGGAGGGTCAAGTACATAGTTTTGCAAGTTAATAAATCAATTGATTGCAAAATTATTTTCTGTTCAGAATAAAAATGAAAACATTACTTTTATTAGTTTCAAGTTAATTTTAAAACTTCATCTAAATTGGTGGCTTACGAGTGTAAAACACGCAGTGTTAAAATTGTATATTTATTAATATTTTAGTTTCTGTAGACGCATGCGGTTGTCTTTAGCTGGTCAGGTCCAAAATAGTTTTTATTTGCCTGAAGATTATAATTCTTCTTGAGAAACACATTTTGTGAGTAGAATTTCCCTCCTTCGAACCTTTCTCAGAACTATGTTTTACGACAGTATGTTTCACTTGCCAGCCGACGAAAATAAAAAATATTGGTCTTTTTAGGTTTAATTAATCAACATGCTCATAGATATTTAAAGCATATGAAACACTTCTGATTGAAGGGAAAAATTAATTAAAAATAATAATAGTAAACACAAAACATTTGCTATGGTTAAAAACTCATAAATATATATTATTTGTTCTCATTATTTACATGAAATTGTTTTCTGTATTTAATAAATCACATAAAAAATACAGAAAATGTAAATTATATTTTATTATCAAATCTATTTTACTTAAGTATGAATATATATTGCATCAGTTTACTGAACTTGCTCCCCTATAATATCCATTTCACACACACGAAAACACCGAATGAAGGAAATACTTTCATTTCCGTTTTAAACGCAGAGAGGTGAAAAATAACCAGTAACGTGTGAATTTCAATAAAGAAAAAGTGTCAACTGTGCCATATCATTTCGCTCTAAAATTTCCATTTTGCAACTGAGCATTTGAGGGGCGCAAAATTGCTTTTCCTCTTATCAATCTTTTTCCTTGAGGATTCGGACGCATCAATTTGAATAGTGTGGAATTGAAACTGCATTCAATCTATAAAGGAGCATCGTGGAAAGTGACAGTTTTATGTTAATTGCTGTTAAAAAACGTTTGAGAAACAACATTAATTTGCAAGCATCTGTCGTATTTTTATCAGCATGTTTGATTGTTAAATTAATTATTGGACAGCAAAAAATATTTATTTAATGCATACTATTTAGTTTACACAAAATGACGTGTCCAAGAACATGAGGAAAAAATGTGCACAGTATTTGTTACAACTTTCTTTTTCATACATAATGTTGAATATCGTAACATCTCGCGACATAACTGGTATAACGGTCATAGCGTCCGTCGCCACTATGGGTTCACCCAGTTTGCAAGAGGTAGATATTCATCATTGTCTCTGTTAGGAACAACTGCGGTTTACCTACAGGATTATCCGCACAAACGGGTGCCAGTTCTTCCCTTATAGTGTAACCGAAGGTCGTCTTAAAAAAAAAGTCTCACAGAAAGAATCTTAAATAAAAAAGAGTTTCTATATTAATAGTGACGATGCAGCTAACCCCATTTTTTGAATTATATTTCATGTTCTTGAAAACAAAGATAAAGTATCGATATCTCTTCTAAGCAAGATATATTCTCTTTCAAATAATCAGACATCAGTTTTCTCTTTATATTTAAGTTTTGTGACTTTTAATTGTATAGCAAATAAAAGTCAAACGTAACAAATACCCACAAAATACAAAATCAGTGAAGTATTATTTTCTCACGGAGCTCTTACGCTTCAAAGTTTTTAATCCTTGTGCTAACGGAAACGGTAATTTAATATATATTTAAGAAGATCAAGAAGATTAATTAGAGTAGAGGTTAGATTAAGTTCTTGCGAGAGGACATTTCTGCTTGTGTAATGTTTGCGTGGGTGGTTTTGTACGTGAGTTGGAGAAATTAAGACTTAAAAACCTTTTTTTTTTCCGCTAGAAATTTTTAATAACTGTAATGTATAAGTCCCTATGACTATTTAATGTTTCTCTGAAAGAAGTAATTTAAAGAGGAATATAGGTCATTTAGATTTGATGATAATATAGTTGCAACTGAATTTTAAATTTCAAAATATGAGACTAATATGAGGAAAGTGTGGATTCAGATAGATATATTCTCTACCTAATAATTACTATTTGTGAAAATTGCAACATGATATATATATATATGAATGAATCATGGGATTCAAATAAAATTTATCTACCACATATTACTGATATTACTGCATCTCTAAACCATTAAAGGCCTTGAACGATTCAACCATTATAATATTAACAAATGAGTACTCTAAAATCTTCATGAGCTTGAGCAAGAGCTACTATATGTCGTGGCATGGAATAAAATGAACTTTGGATGTGTTCCTGCAGAATCAGGCCAGGTGCACACATCCGGTTCTTCAACGTGTAGTGCCGCTGCTGCAACGCAATTGCGGTCTGAGATACATTAGATCCAATGGAGTAGTGCACACACGCATCCGGCGCCGCTGAGACGACGAACGTTCAACTTGCGTGCAATTTGTACCACTGTTCACCATTGCGCAGCAGCTCGCCGCACACGCGTCTGCGGTCTGAAGTGCCTTGCTTTCATAAATAAATGGAATATAAATAATAATTAATAAATGGTTATATCCAGTAACGTCTATTTTGTTTCAGAATATATTTTTTTTACACCAAGTAAGCGAAATAAACACGTTTTCTTCGATAGAATATTTATCGCAAATGGCGAGAAATGAGTACTTGCGTCATTTCACGGTTATGTGTGCATAGTTGGGCTTCGGTGCTGCAGAGGCGCCGCACGTTAAAAACCGGATGTGTGCACCGAGCATTACTTGTCTAGGATGCTTGTATAAGAGTTCACACTTCATTGGTACTGGCTGCTAGAGGACTTTGACTGGCTAGTTGCAGGGCGATCATAATCCAGATATGTTCCATTGGATACATCACTAGCGAACGTGGAGGCTTGGGAAGAACCAGTAAATGTTGAACCGAGAAAAAGGCTGTAAAATTCCTGGCAACACAATTGTCCTACTGGTAGTTAGTGTCTGGAGAGTTCTGTAGGAAAGGTATAACTTTTACTTCTGCAAGATACTTTTATGTAGTGTGGTTGCTGTTGAGATTACACTAAATCTGTCATCCTGTGTTGTAAAATTCAGGGTCCACTGCAGGATTCTGAATGTGTCTGGTCAGTCAGTTAATTCTGCACATGCGTCACTGTCGTGACGTTATGTCCCGTACGACCAGCAATGTTGTGGTGCGATAATTCACCTTCATGCAGGTCAATTATTTGTCCTCGTTAGAATTCTGTTCTTTGTCATCGAAAAGGAATATCTATTTCTGATGAAACTTTTACAGCTTGCCCACAATACACTACTCGTGTGCTCCTAAGCAACGCTCTATTTACTCTCCTAACCCGATAGTTCAGAGAGCCCAGCTGGAACCAGGCAAACGCAATTGTAGGAAATCATCCTCTCGACACCAGCGACTTCTGTGCGAAGCGTCTGGCTTGTCAGTGGTGAGACGCACTCCCTGATGTTAAGACATGATCTTACGACGTAATGTACAGAAATTTGTTCCGATGTAATCATTAACTTTTAATAAATATCTCAGCGTTTGTGAGTACATTTTATTAATAGATGTAAGTCTTCAACGTGGTTTCGAAAAATTGAAGGAGCGTCAAACCGAAAGCAATGTTTCTTCAGACGACGACACTGACGGCGCCGAATTTTCCCGCTCGCAGAACGCAAAAATACCAGTTGCGATGAGTTTTAATCCTAACGGATCAGCAGAACTGAGTAATAAGCATTATTCATCTGTCGCCATAAATCATAATGTACAAAGCGAAAGCACTCGACCGATAACTCCTGTTTAAAGCGGTCAGGGTCAACACTTGAGTTCTGAAATGAATAATTTTTTATGGACCACTTGGGGAATTTAACATTGGGATTTATTCCACATTTTCAAGGCAATAGCTCAGTTTGAGTAAACCTTTTTCTTGAAAATATTATGGACGCTGTATAATTGCAAATTTAAATTATCTACAAACCATCTCGTTAGAAAAAAGTTAGTTAGTTTGAAAGGCTCATCACTGAAATTAGTGCAGGCAAGTAAAACATGCGCATATTTGACAAATTAAAAGATAAACTACTTGCTGAATTACAAGATCGAGTAAATAGTGCAGATATCCATAAACAATAGTGCGTTTCATAGAAGCGTTATTTACGAAAAAACGAAACTCTATTAGAATATATAATTGCCATGAAAGAAATTTCTTCTAAAGGCATAATTGATGAATCACCCCTTTGTGTTTATATATCATCAACGAAATTCCACATAAAAGGGGAATAAAACCGCTTTATGGTTCTAGAACATTACATAAATTACATGAAAACATTAAAATTTCTGAGAAGATTTGTTATCGTGGCAATTCATTGAAATCAATTCCCCAGAAGTACGGCAACAGTTGACATGAATTTCAACGAATAGCAGGGAATGAACGTACTGAAATATTGTCAAATAATCAAACAAACACCAAATTATTCGACGATATTATTCCTGTGATGGAGTAAATCTTTTGAGTAAGGACTGTCAACTTAAACACCGTGGTCCTCGTAGTTTTGCTTGAAATGCTTTTGGTCATAAAAGTCAAGAATGTCCCCAAAATTCCAAATCCAAATCTTCCGAGTCTAATATCAATAATGTTCGTGAAGTAGATAATTTTAAAAGTATGTGAAAGACAGTTACGATTTTACATCAAAATTTCGAAGCACTTGTTGGCACAGGTTCACAAGTCACGTTAATGACGAAAAGCGAGTGGCTGAAGTTAGGTTCACCAAAACTGTTGATGGTGTTCTTAGAGGATTCGAGTTTTCCCCTATTCCAGCAGTCTGTTCATTTTAAACAACTATTCAAATAGATATACACACTTTTCCCACTCAAATTCGTGTTGTCCAAACGATTCAATGATTTTTTCTGTTATCATTGGATTTGGCATAGTTAAAATATTTCTGAAGGTGTAATTTTTGAAACAATTTCTGCAGATGATGGCTCCTTACAAGAGGCACTGTTTACGTTTTAAATTTATACAACCTCAATATGAAATTTAATCTTGTGTTAATTCAAAAGAAAGATCAGAAGTTGATAACTTAATTAGGTGTTATAAACCGAATAAAACGCAATTTGGTAATGTTGAGATGTCTATCATTTTGAATGACTCAAAATCTATTTTTCGAAATCCCCGATGTTTGCCTTTTTTTGAACGTACTATAGGCTTGAAGCAACTACAGGAATCGCTCGAAAATAAAATTATTGAACCCTGTTCTTCTGAATATGCTAGTTCGGTTGTTGTAGTCAAAAAGAAGGATAGTAGTCATCGAGTTTGCATTGACAATCGACCTTAAGCTGCCTCATCGAAAACGATCACTAACCTTTGCTCCCTATTGAAGACATCCTCGACAAATTATCAAATTATCTCTGACCGCGTGATACAGCGTCTACATATTAAGAGTTCGGCAAATATAGCTCTGAAGAGAATATTAGACTGCATCATGTTATCACCGGACTTCTACGAGTAAATGGACAGATTGAAAGAACGAACAGAGCGCTATTATTTCGGTTCCTACCAATCTGTTGCAAGATGATCCGCATAAGTGGTATAAATTTGTCCCAACGGTTCAACAGGTCAACTCCACTTTTCAGCGTAGTATAAACATGACGCCCTTTGAACTCTTATTTGGTGCAACAATGAAATCAAGATCTGATCAGAACATTCATCAAATTCTTAAAGAGCATATTCACAATCCGAATTTACCCAACAACGAGAAATCTCCGAAAAGCGGCTGAAGAACAACTTTGCAAAGTTCAAGATGAATACCCAACTTACATACAATTTAAGACGAAAGAAACCTCAGAAATAAAAAAATTTATCAACAAGTTGCCATCAAAACAATGCTCTCTCCTGGTAAGAAGTTATTTTGGAATTCATAGGACCTTACCGTGTTACCAAAGTTAAGCCAAATGATACCTACGACGTAAAAAAACTTTCGACCTTTGATAAACCTAATCGAACTTCTACAGTGGCTGAACTTATGAAGCCATGAACTAATAACGTGAACTAATTATTTTTGTTTCAGTGATAAGCATTTTTCTTCTTTTTTTCAGATGAAATATTTATATGTGCCATGTCATTTTACCTAGTGCATTTTTCATTTCTTATTTTATTTTATTTTGCAGATCATTATTTCGCAGGAACATAGTTTTAATGTTAACTTATGTATGCATTTTTGTTGAATTGTCTCATGATTCCATCCATCTTTAAAGCATTCGGATTTTTTTCATTATTTTTACAGAGTGTGACTTCTTGTTTTGAATTTATGTTTATTATTTCCTTTGTTTAGTTATGATTTCTCGTATAGTTGATTCCTCCCTAATGTATTTTCGAAAATCTTTTCCCTTTCTTATTTTTCATTCCAGAGTAATGGATCCTGCTTGTATTTTTTTTTTGTGTTTTCAGGATTGTAGTCCGATATTATTCAGATGTCTCACCATGTTTTATTCGATTAACAGTGTCCTATGTTTTAAAAGTTTTGCTTGTATGTATTTTATGCATCCATAACTAATATTTACTTAATTTGTTTTTTTAAATTGTATTTAACTGTGGTTTTGCGATTAAGTGCACTTATTTTTATTATTTAATTACTGATTGATTTAAGATGTAATTCTGATGTTAGATTTTAGATTGGGTTCATTTTTCTTGAGTGTGATGTCATCTTTTGAGCGACAGCTCTTAACATGTGAGGTCGCAACCATGAAGAATGGCCGAGTTGTAGGATATTATCCTATCGACCCTCGACACCAGTGCCCTCTGTTTTGCGATTCGACTGATTTGTCAGCAGTGAGACGCACACGCGCTCTCTGGTGTAATATGTGATGACACCAGCGCCCTCAGTTTTTCGTAGCGACTGACTTGTCAGTAGTGAGACGCACACGCACTCTCTGGTGTAAGATATGATGACACCAGCGACCCCTGTTTTGCGTAGCGACTGACTTATCAGTAGTGAGACGCACACGCACTCTCTGGTGTAAGATGTGATTACACCAGCGCCCTTTATTTTGCGTAGCGACTGACTTGTCAGTAGTGAGACGCACACTCACTCTCTGGTGTATGATGTGACGACACCAGCGCCCTCTGTTTCGCGCAGCGACTGACTTGTCAGTAGTGAGACGCACACGCACTCTCTGGTGTAAGATGTGAATTACACCAGCGCCCTTTGTTTTGCGTAGCGACTGACTTGTCAGTAGTGAGACGCACACTCACTCTCTGGTGTATGATGTGACGACACCAGCGCCCTCTGTTTTGCGTAGCGACTGACTTGTCAGCAGTGAGACGCACACGTACTCTCTGGTGTATGATGTGACGACACCAGCGCCCTCTATTTTGCGTAGCGACTGACTTGTCAGCAGTGAGACGCACACGTACTCTCTGGTGTATGATGTGAATTACACCAGCGCCCTTTGTTTTGCGTAGCGACTGACTTGTCAGTAGTGAGACGCACACGCACTCTCTGGTGTATGATGTGATGAAACCAGCGCCCTCTGTTTTGCGCAGCGACTGACTTGTCAGTAGTGAGACGCACACGCACTCTCTGGTGTAAGATGTGATCTTCCTACGTAATGTACAGATGTTTTGTTCCGTTAACTCTTAATAAATATATTTAGTCGTGATCTTCCTAAAGATGTTTTGTTCCGATGTATTCATTAACCCTTAGTAAGTATATTTAGTCCTTTAATCTCTCTCAGCATAGTTGTATAGAACCACTAGACTCCCACACAATTATAAAACATGTCTAATTTTATTTGCATTTTATATCTCTCTCTGCATCCCCATACAGTATGTAATGTACATTAGCACTGATATGATTCCCGTTGGGTTGGTGCGGATGTTTGGAGAGTGGGGTGCCAGCTCATGTGCTGCCTCGTCATGTTACCGTGGTTCAAAAATACGTAGTGTTGTCCTTGGATCTTTTCCCTTAGAGGAGTGATACCTGTCCATTGCAAAAGCCCGTTGTGTTGCTCTAGTGTGAAGTTAATTTAAAATCACCAAATTACCAGATATGATTCCCACTACTATCTTTTTTTTTCACATTTTTAGGATTTCCTAAATTTCTGATAACGCTACGAATTTTATTTAAATAATCCTCTTTTCTTCACATTTGAAATTTGAACATTTTCTAACACCCAAAGAACAGTTTGTAAGGTTGAAATACGATATAATAATGTGTATTAAAGTAAAATTTTTTCCCCTATTCTTTTCGATTCTTCTTTAAGAATATAAAAGCAACGAAGCATAGCATTCTGAGAATGATATATGGACATCAAGTGATGTTATATTGAGCACTTTGAGGATTGTAGATATATTCCATGAATTCAACTATAAATGGAATTTTCCCAGAATCCAACTATCAATAGCTGAATTCAGAAATTTACTGTTGAAGCATTCACTGTAAACAAGTGCTCCATTAATTGTAATTAATGTATATCTAATAGATTTCTGTATACAGTTATTACACTTCATTATATTCTCTCAAAAGCTTTATTACCGTATAATCAAAGCTTTTATACCGTACCATAATTACCAATAAATATATTTTAAAGGTTGAAAGTTAATATGCATTGTAATTTTCTACTGAGCACAACAATTCAATTTCAAAATAGTTTTTGTTAACAACTAAGTGGTAATGAATAATGTCACTGAAATTCATGCAAATAATGTCATTTTCTACTGAGCACTACAGTTCAATTTCAAAATAGTTTTTGTTAACAACTAAGTGGTAATGAATAATGTCACTGAAATTCATGCAAATAATGTCATTTTCTACTGAGCACTACAGTTCAATTTCAAAATAGTTTTTGTTAACAACTAAGTGGTAATGAATAATGTCACTGAAATTCATGCACAAAATTGCCATGTACAACAGACTGGAAAATTGAGTAAAATGTAAAACTTCCGTTTATTAAGTGCATATGAATTATTTTTTCACAATCAGTTCCATTCATTCATACATTTCCACAACATTATAAAACTACATAATTGCATTCACAACCGATGTTAACAGTTTAACGATGTGTTTCTTTTCACTTTTTGATATGTTATCGGAAATTGAGGTTAATTTGACAAACAGGTTTTATCAAATTCACCTCAATTTACGTGATCTGAAAAATTACAACCTGATGTGCGAAGATTTTTCCCGTCATTTTACATTTTTTTATATAACCTTTTCCCACATTGAGACAAAAACGAGTACAGTCAGGTGTTTTCGTCACTCTGAAAGAATAGAAGTTAAACTGATATAAATTAAATTTTCACGTAAGAATTTTACTATAATTTCTTATTTTATATACCGATTCTAATCAGATGTTCAAATGACTAATTAGATTCATCCAAGTAATCAGTTTTAATAGCATGTAATTTTTATTACGTAATAACTTGTTTTCCTTACTGTAATACTTCAGATCCTTAGGAAATTTCACCACAATGCCAACTGTAATATCTCACTAACACTATCTTGGGAAAACAAACAATAATGGCAGTTTCTACTGCTAAATGAATATCTTCACAAATTTTTAGAATAATGTGTCTATGGCATGAGATAAAAATATAACTAGATTGCGAGTAGTTATGTATATATAATATATATATATATATATATATATATATATATATATATATATATATATATATATATATATATTATATATATATATATATTATATATATATATATATATATAATATATATATATATATTTATACATATATATTTATATATATATATATATATATATATATATATATATATATTTATATATATATTTATATATAAGGTTTTAGTGAGTGGTTTTGTTCTGCGTTCTGTTTGAAACTAATTTTCAAGCAGTTAATTTTTCAAAACAAAAGCAGATCATAAAAGTAACTTTGAAGGTCTTTTGTTTGAAATAATTTCCACACAATCACCGTAATTCACTGCATTATTTAAAATGGAATTTGTCTGAATCATGAATGGGAATGTTATTTACCTGAATTATGAATGGGAATGGAATTTACCTGAACGAAATTCCGCCAAAAATTTGTGCCGCACAGCACGACCTAGATTTCATGATTTCTACAGTTCATATTAGAAAGGAGGAATGACGTTGAATCTGTGGTAATTTCATTGCTACGCAAGTGCTAATTAGATTCGGACATCATATTCAGAAGTTGGATAAAATATTGAATGAATTCAATTTTCAATTTACCATTTGGAATGTATCAAATGGCAAAAAATGGAATATAGATTTAATCAACGAATAAAGTGATTCTAATTTTTTTAAAAATCAGTTTAGAAAACTTCGTCTTCCACTCTGACTAACTATGTGCTGGGATAAGTCACATCATTTTCTTCTTCCTCAAAAGATAAATTTTAAATTTTTTAGTGATATAAACCCTCTTTTCTCTCTCTCGATTCAAACAAACTGCTGCTATTTCTTCTTCCTATGTAAGAGCTTATCGTAGAAATGATCCCATCGTCATCAAGTTTAAACTCCTCTCGCTATACCTTCTGGATGGGTTTATGAACCACAGTTTACAACAGCAATCTGAAACCTAATGAGACATTTTCGGTAATATTGACAAGGATACTTCTAAAGCCTTATGGTAGGTTGGCCTTATCAGGGAGTGACCGAAAAAAATGAGGCCTTCAGAGTGAGCTGCAAGAAAGTAGTTTGTTACTCTCAAAATCCAGGAAGGTAAAAACAATTTAGCAAGTAAAATTAGTTCATAATAAAGGAAATGTGAGAATTATGCAGAACGCTATTGTAGTTGTTCACCCTTTTTATGAATGTTTCATCCACACAGTATCTCATCGGTTTAATTCATTGTTTCCCAAGCATATTTTGTCCTCAATGCCCTCTTATCAAAAAAGTATTTTTCGCTACCTCTCATTAAAACTCTCCATCAACTAACAATGAATTATATTGTAGTTAAATACCTCTATTTTTTTTTAAGTTTCGCCAAAGTAATTATGTAACCGTGCGTGTAATTTTAGACTTCCGAACAGCAAGTTTAAAAAAAACTTTTAATTGAAGTTATTAAGCTATTCATTTTAGTGAAATAGCAAAATCAATGTATACGCAGCCACATTGTATATAGAATTTCACATGAATAAAATCTGCAAAATTCAACAAAATCGCTAATAAGAAGGGCAAGTATGATGCTATGCAACAAATTTGTATATAATAGACTCTATTGTCATCAGCAGCATTCTTAAATTTTCAATCAACTTTTTGAAGTAAGTTACGTTTGGTTATATATATCTATATAAATAAGAATGGAGTGTTTGTACATTCAATATTTTCGACGCATTTCAAGTTTTCTATCCGTTTTGGACCCTTCTGATGCCGAATCCGCCTTTTTCTCGTTTGGTGTCTTTCTGTCTGTCTGTCTGTATGTTGTGCCCTATACACGTCCACGCGGTTTAAGATATTTTCATGGAAATTTGCATACAGAGAGTACTTATCTTGATTTAGTGAGTGGAATTGGTTGCGAAAGTCTGTCTGTCCGTCTTTCTGTTCTATGCTCGATTTTGTGTTTGTGTGTTTGTGTAGGCATCACATGAATTGTATTCCAGATATTTGATTGCATTGTATTTTATTTTATACATTATCTAATAATTTAGTGAATGCAATATTAAACATTTCTTTATTGTTATATTTAGACGAGTTTCATGCTAAAACACCTGAGTAAGTATACTTAAATCAACCATAATTTGGTAGTTTTGGAAAAATTGGAATGTCTATTGAATATTACGATTAATTCGATTGCTTTACCAGTACTTCTGAAAAAGTAATTATTCTTCAAAAAAATATTTTTTTTATGGAATTTCATTTCTGATACGTCATTTATTTCCAGTCTTATTTTTATTCTTTGCGCAATGAAAACGATTTCCGAAAATTTGGGACAGACGATATTTTTCAATGAAACGAGAATGAACACGATCGCGCGAGCAGTGATATTTTTCTGGTTCTTTCGCTCTGAATTAATTTCACATTTCTAAATTTTGTACACTTTTAGTTGTAAGTTGTGGCACAACTGTGCGAGATCAAGAGATAAAATTGAATCACAAATTAATATCTTTGGAACAATTTTTTACGACATCTTTTATTTTGTTTTACTTCGCTGTTTCCTGTTTTAAATATTTATTATTTTAATAAATGTGTTTTCCTTCTCATCACACCCAACAGCACCACAAAGTATCAGACTTAAAAATTTTAAGTAAGTCAGTATAAATTTTCAGTAAATTTTAAGTGTAGTTATGCCGTTATTTAAAGAATAATGCCGTTATTTAAAGAATAATGCCGTTATTTAAAGAATAATGTCGTTATTTAAAGAATAATGCCGTTATTTAAAGAATAATGCCGTTATTTAAAGAATAATGCCGTTATTTAAAGAATAATGTCGTTATTTAAAGAATAATGCCGTTATTTAAAGAATAATGTCGTTATTGAAATGCCGTTATTTAAAGAATAATGCCGTTATTTAAAGAATAATGTCGTTATTTAAAGAATAATGCCGTTATTTAAAGAATAATGTCGTTATTGAAATAATAATAATGTTTAAAAATCCAAACTAGAACTTTTTCCAACATTAAAAAATTCGTTGTAGTAATGACAGGAGAAGATTGCAAAATTTCACAATGTCGCATACCGGAGGCAAGAGTGCCACAGGTAAAAAAATATTGTTTTGTTGACTATGAGTGCGAGAGCACTCGCCGTAAATCGTAATTTTAATTCATTGAGTTGCACATGAAAACAACTTAAGAAAGGGAATTCCAAATCTTCCTATAAATCGTCTTTTATAGTAGTAACCTTAGTATAACCTTTCGTCTTTTTGAGCTTTGTCATACAGCAATTGTGCGATGTATGTGAAATGTATTACATGAATGTGTAGGATTTGTGTCCAAAGTAAGTAGTAGAAAATATAAAGATGGCGAAAGGTGTTAAAATAAATTTTTACTCTACAAAAAACGTAAGTCATTATATATTTTGATTATCTCTTCAATCTAGAATAAACGAATTCAAACCGAGTAAGGTCGGGTATTTTGCTAGTATATATATATATATATATATATATATATATATATGCACTGATGGCCACCATAAATGCAACACCCTGAAGGAAGCATGCAAATAATATGAAATTTACAACATGCATTAGCGGAAGTGAGGAATGCAAATGATTAGAATTTCAGCGCAGACGCACATCACGCGCGCCTGTGGCGCCACGTCAAAGCGCTATTTAAGGCTTGGAGATTTTGACGATTTCAAGTACGGCAATTGTGTTTTTCTTGTGGTTTTTTCAAAACAACGATCAATTATGCCTCTGAAAAAACTGCGATCATCTTTTGATCAAGTATCCGAGTTCGACAGAGGGAGGATAGTGGCCTACCGAGATTGTGGATTATCTTTCCGGTACATCGGTAGTCGTGTTGGACGAAATCAAACAACTGTAATGCGGATATGTGATCGCTGGATGCAGGAGGGTACGACGGACCGACGTGTTCGATCGCATCCACCTCTGTGCACCACTTCACGTGATGACAGGCATATTGTGCGTATAGCAGTGACGGATCGCTCAGCCACATCACGAACCATAGCACAGCACATTCAATCAGTAACGCATCATCCAGTGTCTGCGCGTTTCATTCGACGCCGTTTACAGCAGAGTGGTTTGTCCGCAAGACGTCCATTGCTTCGTCTACCCTTGACGCAGAACCACAGACGTCTCCGCCGCCAATGGTGCGATAAAAGAAGGATGTGGACGGCAGAATGGAATGAAATTGTCTTTACTGACAAGTCACGCTTCTGTCTGCAACACCACGATGGTCGGATTCGAGTCTGGAGACACCGTGTAGAGAGGATGCTAAACAGCTGCGTTATGCACCGCCACACTGGTCCTGCACCGGGTATTATGGTATGGGGCGGTATTGGAAATCACTCTCGCACTCCTCTAGTACGCATTGCCGGTACTTTAAACAGCCAGCGCTACATCTCTGAGGTGTTGGAGCCAGTTGTCCTTCCTTACCTTCAGGGCTTGCCCACAACAGGATAATGCTCGACCACATGTGGCACGCATTGTCCAAGGGTTCTTAGTCAATCGCCAGATTGAGTTGCTTCCCTGGCCAGCTCGCTCTCCGGATCTTTCGCCGATAGAAAACATGTGGTCCATGGTTGTTCAACGATTGACCCAAACTACATCAGCAGCTGCCACACCAGATCAACTTTGGCAACGTGTGGAAGTTGCTTGGTCTGCTGTACCTCAAGAACACATCCAAAGTCTCTTTGAATCAATGCCGAGGCGTGTGGCAGCGGTGATCTCCAACAATGGCGGCTACTCTGGCTACTAATTTTGGCAGGAACCACACTTCACAGAAGTCAATAAATTTAATCATTTGATACTTGGTCAACATGTTATCTACAAAATAAATTTTGTTGTGATATCTCTTGGTGTTGCAATTTGGGTGGCCAACAGTGTATATCTATATATCTCTCGCTATATATATATATATATATATATATATATATATATATATATATAAATTAAAAACAACTACGGAAAACCAACTTAGTAAATAAATTTATATTTTAAGATTTCAAGAATTTTGAAATGATAAAGGTAGGATTTAGAATGGAATAGGGGGTACGATTTAAATAATTAAATAATGCTACAGCAGTAGTGACAAATATTTTGTTTTATTTATTTAATATAGATCACCGTCCAATTAGTCATTGTGTCTCAAAAAAGAGAGACAAAAATATGAAACATACGCAAACTTCTTTATTCACCTTAATCATTAAAATATTTATCATTCATTTAATTTAATCAATTTCACTTGATAAAAGATTTGTGGAAAAAAAATTTGGAATGCATTCGTTTAAAAAATGGAAGAAAAAAAGGGACTTTATTTAATGGTTGGGCTTTTATTTTGTGCTTTGTTTTCATGCATTATGAGCATTGTTCACGTCTTTTAAAACTATTATGTTATAAATATTTTATGAAATAATAATATTGTGATTTAAATACTATCGAATTATTTTAATTAAGTTTTAGTTCATTAGTTTATTTGGAAAAATTGAATATTGAGAAATTTTTATCAGCAAACACTTTAAATAGTAATGACATTATAACAAAATTTTTATTTTCCACATTACTCGTCATTTGCTTAAATTGAAAACAATTCCTTGTTCCTGTTTTTTTAACCTTTGTTATATGTATTGCGTTTCATGTTTGTAGGATCCTGAAGTCTCTGCAAATGCGCCAGATTTATGTACTAATATGCAAAGTCTAATTTGACAACTATGTAGAATCTCTGCCTAACTAGTCTGTTTATCCAATCCATCCTTATTGTAGATGTTACAGGCTATGTGAGAATCCAGGCTTTGTGTATAGTGCCTAAGAAATAATAAATTGCCATTAACGCAACGACGTCAACGTATGAAACGCTTAAATCATTTTGTAGACATTTAATACAATGCCAAAATGCAAACATGCAAAGTATAAAATACTCTTGCCAATGACGTAATTATTTTGCCATTAAAATTACAAAGCATCTATTATAACGTGCAAAATGCAGGCAGTGTATATAATGTCTAGGAAATATATATAGCATATATTTCTATTTCATTATCATATACACCTTTTCATAACTATCTCTTTCCATACCTCGCCTAAATACAACTTGCCATTAAAGCAACGATGCCTCGGGAAAGTACATAATAACACTGAAATTTCATGCTTTGCCTAAAAATTTCACGCCTTCTATAGGTGTATTAGGAATTGTATACAATGCCGGTAATATATATAAGGTTTGGTGAGCCTTGTTGAATCTTCAAACAAGACACAGTTAATATATTAGTTATTATAGACCCTGAAGAGTGTCTGTAACATTATTAGTATCTATGCTTTTATATATTTGGCTTGAACTTGACGTTTCCAGTCTTATATTTTTCAGATGGAATTTCAAAGCTAAGGGATGTGAGGGATGCTCTCAATAAGAAGTTGAGTGACATTTGGAGGCCGCAAATATTAAAAACATTGTCCCCAGATTGATAACGTTATGTGATTAACCCCCTAGATTGATAACATAATGAGATTAACCCTAGATTTATAACATTCTGAGATTATTCTAGATTGATAACGTTATGAGTATGCGTGTTGCATGTAAAACGTACCTTAAAAATCTTGTGTTGAGGTGAATTAAAATTATTTATAATATGTTTAATATCTAAAACCTCTTTATTTGTATAAATTTGTATTTAAAGTTCATTGTTTGATTTTTCTTAGATATACCTCAATAAACTTTATTGACCTGGAATAAAAGCACCCTCACTCTAAGCATTTAAGATGTAAAAATAATTTAATATCAACAAATTCAATGAATAATCAAGGCCCTACAATATTGTAAAAGTAAACGTTCTAGAAGAAAACATACCGAACAGAAACTTTAATGCATCACAATATGAAATCGGAATGATCAAGTGACGTTGGGATTTCGTTTAAGGTTTCTCTTTTATGCAGTAGCTTGAGAGATTGAAAAACTTAAAATGTCTTCTCAGATTCGTAAAATATATTGCTGGAGTTGTATTTCGTAAGGTTTTTGCTATATGCAGATATATGAACCAACCTTTCTTCAAGCGTAGCGAAAAAGCATAGTTATGGAGCTGTCAGTTCAACATATTTTGTCGTTAGATTTGACTGATAGTATATGTGGCGGCACCCAACTGAAAGTTAGAACTGTGTAATATGCAAATCCAATCTTGTACTGTAAAGCTCAACAAGCTTGATATATATACAGGATGTTTCATAAGTAAGTATACAATTTCAAGACACTATATAACAGTGACAATGTAAGATATTTTATGTTGCATACATCAAATGTTTTGATGAATGTTTAAAGTTTTTTTAGAGACAGTCACAGATGTTCTATGTGCATATCCTGATTTACTTGTTCAATCATTCATTCTTATGTTCGTTAATTGTGCATAACGTTTGTACAATAAAAGTTATTTTAGATTTTATTTTAATTTATTTCTTCGTGTAAGGAGGAAACAAGCTGCTGCCGTCCCTACAGATGGTGGCCCGTGTCTATTTTCACGCCGGTACTACAAATCATGACCAAGGTCAGGTCTCTTTACTCGCCAGTACTGTGAGTAGGCAAAGTCTCATTTTCGGTTAAATTTCTTGCTCACGTTTGAGGATGTATAATATTAACGATCAAGATTTGTTACACTTAGAAGATCCTAACACTAATTCACACACCCACATTTCTGCTATTGGCGTTAAATTACCAGTTTTGGAGGGATAATGCCGAACTTTGGTTTACTCAAATCGATAGTTAATTCGCTCTTGCAAGGAATCACTGTCGATTCAACAAGGTTACATCATGTTATTGCCGCGTTAGGAATTTTAGAATGATTTATCTTCTATAGGGAATCACATTCTAAACAAGCCATAGGAAAACTCTTATAATACTCTAAGGGAACGTTTAATTGGCCATCAGAATCCGCTTCCGCAAAAATCAAGAAATTAATTTCGGGACTTGAGCTAGGTGATCGTAAGCCCTCAAATTTTTTGTTTGAAATGAAAAGCCTCGCCTCGGATAAAATTGACGACGACCTTTTAAGAACTCTATGGCTTCAGCGACTCACATCAACGTTCAGCAAATTTCGGCTAACGGTTCAAAAGACTTAAGTAAATTAGCCCAAATGGTGGATCAAATAATGGAAATTTCTGTTACTCGGGATGTTTCTGACTTCGCGCAAGAGTCGGCAGCAACCGCCAGTTTGCAGAAACAAACTTCGAATCTGTCTAAGCAAGTAGAACGGTTGACTTCTTTAATAAAACAGTCTCGAAGTCGGTCACGTGGCCGCAGTGTGTTCAACCAGTCACCCCCCAAATCAAAAGAAACTTCCGATCCAAAGATATGTTGGTACCATGGTACATTCGGCAAAAATGCCACAAAATCCAAATTATCCTGTTCAGTTACAAAAAACGCGTAGAAACGTTTGACCCGACGGTGTCAAACGTCACATCGGGATCAAACCGTCTATTTGTAACATACAAATTATCAGGATAACGGTTCCTGTTTGATTGCTTCAAGCGTTCCTTGTTTATCCTCTTACAAACGTCAAAAGCAGATACATTCTGATATGAAACTACTCTGCAACAGGATCTGAGATCCCAACTTACGGATTTAAACTACTCGATTTGGATGTTAGTTTCTGTGGCCATTTGTAATTGGTTCTGTTACTCGTCCAATAATCGGAGCTGATTTTCTTAAGAAATTCGGTCTCCTCGTCGACATCAAAACGAACGTTTCATTGATAATATAACGTCTTTAACTTCCAAGTGTTCTATTGCACCTGGCTGTGGGACTAACATTTCTTTGATTTTGGGGGACAATGAGTTCTTGCGACTTCTGAAACGATATCCAGAGATATTTCATCCAAATGTGAACAATCCCAACACGAAGCATGATACTGTGCACTATATTCAAACTGAAGTCCCCCATTATGTGTTAAGGCTAGGAGGTCTTCCACAGAAAAGCTCGAAATTGCAAAACGGGAATTTGAATATATGCTTGCTGAAGGGTTATATATACCCTCTAAAAGAATTTGGGCAAGCCCGCTCCATATGGCTTCAAAACCTAACGGGAACTGGAGACCAAAAGGAGACTATCGACATCTAAATGCAAAACCATTGCCTGATAGGAATACATTGCCTCATGTGCACGAATTTTCGCACACCTCTGCAGGGAAAAACATTTTTCTTCACAATAGACCTGCAGCGGATATTCCTTTGCAATGTCGGACATACTTTTTATAAAGATTCATGAACGAGATCACGAGAGGTTTTGACTTTTGTTATCTTTATCTTGATGATATTTTGGCTTACCCACAGTAACGAGTAACATTTAGATAATTTAAAACTAATCTTTCAAAAGTTCAAAGATTATTGTTTACTCATTAATCCCGGAAAATACGTTTTTGTCAATGGTAACGTCAAATTTCTTGGTTACCAAGTTTCTTCCGATGGTATTAGCCCTTTACCAGACAGGATTGAAGCGATATTAAACTATCCGCTTCCCTGTGATGTAAAATCCCTCCTACGATTTTAAGCATTGATAAATTTCTACATGCGCTTTATTCCTAACGCTGATGAAATTCCACTTAAAGCTTATTTGAAAAAAATCGACGAAAAATGATAAGCGGCCCATTGACTGAACTAACGAAGCAATATCCGTAGTTGAAAAATGCAAAACTTCAATCGCTTCAACTACTTTGTTGGCTCATCTTAGTAATTCGGCTCTACTTGCTATGTTGGTCGACGCTTCTAGTGTTGCGATCGCAGACGTGCTTCAACAAAAATAGGATTATGCTTGGTACCCATTGTTTTTTTTTTCTAAAAGAAATTAAATACCGCTGAACAAAATTACAGCACGTATGACTGGGAATTGTTAGCCGCGTACAGTTCAGTTAGATATTTTTGACATATGATCCAAGGACTATCATTTACAACATTCACTAATCACAAACCCCTGACTTTTGCTTGTACTCAAAAAATCGAAAAAACTTCACCCCGCCAGATTCTACATTTAGATCGGATATCTCAGTTTACCATTGATATGCGGCATGTATATCAGGCAGAGCCAATGGGGCTCAATAACATGGAAGGCGCACCCCCTCGCCTCTTGCCGTCTTCGACGGGCCCGGCACTCCTCCGGTCTGCCAGTGTAGGCATAAGAAACAACAACAACAACAATATCAGGCAAAAATAACGTGGTAGCCGTTCTCTTGTCCAGTTTAGAAGTTTAGGGAAATTCAGTAAAATACATAACTCAATTTTAGACTTTGGCAAAAGCACAGGAAAGCGATGAAGATCTATAAGTTAAGAACGGTAGAAAACAATCTTGAGTTAAAAAACTGGCAGTACTAGGCACAATCACAGACATTTGGTGTGATATATCTACTGAATGTGTTCGCCCTTGTCTAACCATTTTCGCTTTTAAGTCTTTTCGCTGATTCATGGACTTAAGCATCCTGGGATCTGTGCAACAATGAAGCTAGAAGCGGATAAATTCGTCGGGCCTACCATGAAAAAGGACTTGACAAAATGGGCACGTTCATGTTTGGCATGTCTGCGCTCCAAGATATGGAGACACACCAAAGCTGAAGTCAGTACCTTCTTACTTCCTTGTCACATGTGTTGGCAGGTATACCATTTGGCCTGAGGCCTATCTTGTCACATTGCAGATATACTCTGGATGGATTAATCGCTTCGGCGTCCCAAAGTATATCACAACTGATCAAGGCCGACAGTTTGAAAGCACCTTATTTCGGTCTCTTGAAACTTGGGCACTTGTCATATACGGACAACAACGTCGTAGCATCCCCAGAGCAATGGAATGGTAGAGCGAATGCACCTTCAGGTGAAGGACTTCATCCGTTATTAATCTACACACCGCTAGACTAAGGTTCTTCCCAGTATTTTGTTGGGAATGCGCAGTGCTTTAAAAGATGATTTGCAGTGTTCTTCTGCTCAAATCGTCTATGTACCACACTGCGATGGCCAGCAGAATTTTTCTCCTTCACGGACACTAAAAACCTCTTTCCAGGAGAGTCCTGTTTTTGTGTACCATGCCCTTAAAGACTCGAGTCGTGTATTTCGTAGAGTTAATCGCACTAAACCGTCCTTCTTTCCAGCTTACGACGGGCCTCATCTTGTAGTTAAACGTGTCGACAAATATTTTGATATTTTAGTACACGGCAAAATTCTGCATATCTCGACAAACAACCTCAAGCCTGCCATTTTTTAGCAAAAATGAGGACACCTCCTCAGCAGCCACTCTACCCTCTACCTCGGACACCACGTTCAGGAACTATCCTCCTGGACGCGCCTTTAGACCAGAGTTCTAGTGACGATGCTAGTACTGCATTCTCCCGAGCACAACCAACACCTCCTATAGAAGAAAGCCGTAACAAGCACTCCATGACGTCATCAAAGTAGTCCGTTGATTCAAGGCTGACTATGCTATCTCTATCACACGATTTAGCTGTGGTTGTTTAGTGCACTAATATTTTGGATATTCTTTTGAATCCTTACTTAGCACAAAAACCTTTTTCATTTCAAATATTTGATAAAATTTTATTTGGGAAGTAGACCATATATAATGTTTAATATGCAACCTGCCTCATGACATTTTAAGATGGTCATTCAGTCTACAAAATATATTTAGAATTTATTTATTTGGAATGATATATATCAACAATAGTTTCAAAAGGGATTCATTGAAATAATAACTTCAAAGATCAAGTATTTCATTTTTCAATGCTAACTGATTTATGACAAAAATAAAATTTTTTAATAACTTTATTTAATTTAATGCAGTTTAAAAACTTGCATATAGTTTTTATATATGTGTTACAGTTCTAATTATAATTATTTTACATTAAAATTTTTTTACAATAATGAAAGGCAGGAATATTTCATAAAATTTTTAAATCTAAAAGTGGAGCAGTCCTAATTAATCTGAATTTTTAAACATAATCTAACTTAAGGTAAGTTTTTCAGCAAATAGCTATGATAATGCATATCTCTGAAAAATGTGAATAATGATAAATTGACTGTAATATTTCTTATTAATAAAATAAAAATGCAAGGGCAAAAAATAAATTTTTATGGAAACAAAATCTAAGGACAAATCACATTTGGAAAAATATTAATGACAGTTCTTCAAACACATGAAAATGCTAGTTAGGTATTTATATCAAAGCAAAATGTATACAGTAATTTTACTTTTTTTCCATTATACTGAACAGTAGAAACAAATGCAATAACAAATAGTTGCAGGAAAATAAACTTTTGCTATCTCAATACAACTCCTATATAAAAAGTTCTACTGAAGCAGAAAAAAAAATCATCTGTTGCTTTTGTAAAGTTTCGAGTTTGCGTTATTTAGGGGATACTTTTGTATTTTGAATGCGTTTCTGTTTTTTCCAATTTTTTCTTCAATTTCTGCATTGCTATTCTTTACTTTCTACGTAATCAAATTGGCACTGAAGGTGAATTTCATCAACCATTGAAATTACCACTCTATCTAATTACGACAAAGCAGAATTCTTTCTGCTAATATAACTTGAAAAATTGGAATCAGACTGTTGATATTTTGGGTTGCAGTTTAGATTGGTACAAATTCTTCAAAAGGTTACTGGGTGGAAAATAATTCAATTTTTTGAATTTCTCGAAAATTTATAACAATGAGGGGAAATTGCGTTTAAAAGTTTACAAAAAAACTATTGAATCAGAGGAATACTTGTTGTTTTGTTTACCTTCTTTCAGTCCTTGTATATGTTCTGTTATGAAACTTATCATACTTAAGTAGCATTCCTAACTTTTCATGGATGTAACTTTATTAAATAATTCAAGAATTAACTCTTAAAATCAATTTATCATTCATTTCCAGAACAAAAAGATTCCAATTCTTTCAGTATTTCACAAATTGTATTAATGTTATTGATGAGGGACGGAAAGCTAAACTTACCTATCTTCTTTATGGTTGGCTTTTCTAGGTAAACTGAAACACTAAGATTTGAAGAAACAATCACTGAGCACATAATTTCAGGAATATTCCCACTAGTATACAAAAATAAGAGACTCATTTTTCTCAATGACAGTCCAAATTTCATTAATAGTTTGCTCTTTTAGGCACTTTTTAAGCTCTATCAAAGATCTGTATTGTCTATTTTCATCTTAAACTTTTTCCAAGTTTGGCTTGAAGCAATTCCAGTTTTTTTCGTTTACTCTCTGGAGATTGTGTCGAATTCACTGTACATGGCTGTAAATGTCGCACAACCTGGAATAATTGAAGGTACATTGTCGGCTTTTAATTTAGGATGAGACAGTGGAATCTTCAAGATGTTTCCAGTTTTTGATATCCACAAATTCTGTCTCGTATGATGTCATCATCTCAGAAATTCAGTACACAAACCTGAAGAATAACAATAGTTTAGGAAAGTAACAAAAACACACATACAAAGTAAATAACAAGTGTGTACCCAATAAGAGGAAGCTGTCCACACCAGAATAAAAAATAAGTTTTACTAACTTAGATAATTAACTCAGTTAACTACATTTATAGGTGGTACATAAAGTTGTAGCATTAGTAAGTAGGTATGTGTAGTGATAAATAAACGGTTTACTAATAGTTTTGAGTTATGGTACTTTGTAAGAAGTTGTCAAAATTTACTTTACCCCTGTCCTGCTTCTTGGAAACCATATGAAGTGCCCCCTTTATCATATCCTGGGTAATCCCTTCAGAAACAATACTTTTAGGAGATATGAGAATACATCACTATGTTATGGTCTTCATTAGAACCCAAAAGGATTCATTACTTATAAAACGCAATGTAGTTTATCTCTTAATAAACATGATTAAGTTAAATTGTATGATATATTTATAAGATGGGGAAAGAGGCCATATTATAATATAAGGAGTTGAATATTTACTCAAGAATGTGAACTTTGCCTTAAGTCTTGTCGCTTGATACGATGGATCCATATTCGCAAGATTTTCGTCTTTCAGGAACTTGAAAACTGACACTTTTTAACCTGCGTCATAATTTCCAGTGCACTTGAACACAGAGCAGCGAAAGGGTACATTGATTATAAAACGAAATATAATACAATACAATATCTTAAAAACCTTGTTTTTAAACGAGACGATTTGAATTCATTCTCGTCTCGATAGCGGGTACGTAGTCTCAACTAAAAACAAGTGCGCGTAGGTTGCATTCACACGCATGCGCACTGCTCGGACTACTCTAACGACGTCAGGCATCTATTTCGCTTGGGTTGTTACGGTTTCTTCTATAGGAGGTGTTGCCAAGGGAAACTCGTCGAACAATGCATCTTCGAACGCGTCACGTTCGGTTTCGTTTACCTACCTGACATACTGCGGGGAAGGAAGTCATGTGGCGACACCAAAATTAAAGTTAGAAATGTCTAATATACAAATCCAATTTTGTACTGTAGCCGAGATTAACAAACTTGATTTATATACATATATCCTGATTTACTTGTTTAATCATTCATTATTATGTTCGTTCGTTGTGCATCACTTTTGAACAGTAAAAGTGATTTTAGATTTTATTTTAATCTATTTCTTCGTATAAAGCGGTAACAAGATGTTGCCGTCCATACAGTAGATATGAGATTTTGGTCATATTGGGTTTGTTTTAGTAAAATCCTCATATTTTTTCACAATCTAAAACAGGAAATTACCTTAAATGATAACCATGTCCTCAAATAATTAAATACGTTCAGTTTATAACATATTAAAATAATATTTAATATTAATATTAAATATGTTATAAACTGAATTTATAGTTTCGTGATACATGTTTTATGGATTCTTCAATTTAATGGATAATTTCCTAGACACTTGGCATACTATACTAACTGAGAATATTTGCATACTTTTGAAACGACCGTCTGGATATTAATTCATTGAATTTGAATATCGTAGCATATGAAATAATATTTGAGTAGCAGAAGTTCGAATATTGTGGATACTTTGCAGAAAAAGTTTACACTTTTAGACTATTGAATGTTTATGGAGGCAGTTCTTCATACTAATCTAAGATCAATACCGAAATTACTTCAAAAATATACATACCGTGTAAATGCATTGGAACCTATGGTTTGGTTTGACAGCTAAAAGTATAAAGCTGTATTAAATAAGGATTTGTTCTAATAGGAGTATAGATTATGTATTCAATTCAGAAGGACCAGGTCTTACAATTAACTGCAATTTCACACAAATTCATATCGTAACTTTAACAATATAATGTCTTCTTTGCTTTAGACATTTCATGGTTCCCACACCTTGGTCCAAAAAAAATTCAAGGACTTTTAAGGACCAAAAATTTTTTTTTCAAGGACCTGAAATTTTCTATAACGATCTAAAGCATAGGCAGATAAAAAAAATTGTCAAATAATAAGAAAAATGTAAGAAAATTAAAAAAAAATTTTTTTACTCCATTTTTTAAACTATTTATAAAATTTGGAAATATTTTTCTGCACAAAGTGGGTTTCTCATCAGAATGCTCACAATCAAGCTGAGAAAGCAGAATCTCTAAAAAGGGGAGTTATATAAAAAATGTATAACTTAAAAAAAAACCAGCTATAAATATCAAATTAGAAAATCAAAACTTTTATTATTTCTTTAGTTCAGATAGAACATCATTGATTTCGACATCAAGTTTTTGCAATTCACTTTGTTTTTCTTTTGCAGTTCTTCTGAAACTATTCGATTGTGTAATAAATCTCAAGCACTCGGTTTCTTCTGCTTTTTCTGCAAGTTTATCAGCTGACTTCTGCAGCTCAATAACCTGCTTTTCAATGCAAACCCTTTTTTCTTTCAAATCCTCCAACGCACAGTATAATGTTTTTCTTTTTTTCCCTTCTCCTTCCTTCAACTTTGTCTTTTTCTGTTCGTCTAAATAACAAATATACCTTTGTCTAGCTCCATGCACAGCAATACGCAATTCTTTGGTTATAATAAAATTTGTCAAGCCTCCACAGAACTTGATTTCATCTAGTACAAGTCTTTTTGATATGTAATTTTCTTCCTTCATATTATCGCTTTCCAGTTTGGTATTTACAGAAAATCCACGATCAACAGATGCTTGTCCATGTGATGTCAGCAGCATTTGCACAACACCCCTCAATTTTTCATACTTTTCTACACTTATGGTGGCTTTACACCAACGGCGTCAGCGACAAAAACAGCTGTCTCTTCGCTTTGCGCATGCGTATTACAAACAAATTTTGTTTCTTCCGGTTCGTCTCTGTCGCTGTCGCTGCACTTTCAAGTCTTGGAGGAAGTTCAACTTTTGTCTCTGTCGCCGTGCTGACAGCCAACAGATGCTTGTCCATGTGATGTCAGCAGCATTTGCACAACACCCCTCAATTTTTCATACTTTTCTACACTTATGGTGGCTTTACACCAACGGCGTCAGCGACAAAAACAGCTGTCTCTTCGCTTTGCGCATGCGTATTACAAACAAATTTTGTTTCTTCCGGTTCGTCTCTGTCGCTGTCGCTGCACTTTCAAGTCTTGCAGGAAGTTCAACTTTTGTCTCTGTCGCCGTGCTGACAGCCAATCAGAATAAAGCCTAATCCGGTTTCGGTTGATGCTTTTCACCCAGCAAGTTAAAAATTAATAATATCGAAATCCCATGGGCTCAGGAAGCTAAATACCTAGGTATTATCCTAGACAGAAGACTCACATGGAATCAGAACACAAAAAACGTTATCCATAAATTCCGAGACGTAAAACGTTAACTTTTCAACCTAATTGCTCGGAATTCACCAATGACTATTGAAAACAAAATACTCGTGTACCTAAGCTATCTCAAACCAATAATCACATACGCATGCCAAATTTGGGGATCTACTAATAACAAAAATATAAATTCACTTGAAATCCTTCAAACTTATACACACCGAACCATCTCCAAAGCAAGATGGTTCCAACGAAAAACAGAAATTATAAGACACGTTCTTAGAATTACCTCCCTTAAAACCCATATCGTTAAACTTTTGAAAAAAATAAACCACGATATTTAATGCAGATAGCTGATTAAAATCTAACCCCTCTTTGAAGAGACATTATAAAGTCGCTCTCAGCGCTATTTTTTCCTTGCTAAAAAACAACTAGTTTTTAACTATTCAATTTTTACAAGCAATAAGTTTGAAGCAATAAGTCAACACAGCAACGTCCCAAACATGGGTCTTTATTTTTAAGCACCTCCGGTCGCGGTCAGTACTTGGGAGGGTGACCACGCAAGCTCCCGCGACCGGTAATCTGTTTACTGATGCAATACTACTTTTTAAACTTTTATTACCACTTCATAGCTACTTATTTAATTCCAAACAACTTATTTTATTTCTCTTATTTTTTAAATTAGATTTAGAATTAAGTCACTCCACCAAAATTGTTCTACCGGAGATAAAGGCCGCTAAGCACGTCTAACAAGAATAAAAGGAGTTTTATTAAAGGCGGAGAGACGTGATCTGTCAGCCATCTTGCAGAATCAGAAATAAATGTTTTGCTTTCGAAAAAGGTTATGCGCATGCGCAAAGAAATTGCTGTCGCTGCTGGTGTGAAGGCTCTTTTAGAAGCAACAGAGACAAGCGACAAAATGTTGCCTGTCTCTGTTGCTGTCGCCGTTGGTGTGGAGCCACCATTAGTTTCTCATACAGAAAACAGTCCACTCGCGAAACGGATCGATCGAATTTTAATGTTTGGAAGAAATGTCATTCAGAAATTCGCTGAACTGCAGTAGTATGGAATTGCAATCTTTGGCTTCACATTTACTGCTCCGTGAAAGAATATCTAGTAATTTTCTCATTTTTTATAACACCCACTGGTGTCTGACGACATGCACCTGGGGTCTAAACAAGACAATAGTCTAACAATGGAATACTTTATTGGTGACTTGGTGACTAACTCATGCAGCAACCTGTAAATAAAACACTGAGCCTGAAGCTTAAGTTCTTTGACGTCATTATCTGTTATTTTTTTGTCTCGCAACAGATCCTTCAATACGTTATCTGCAATGAATCCCAAGCTCACCTCGTTGGCATTAGAAGGTAAACACTTGAAATAATAATTCATTAACTTCCAAGGGGTTTTCAGCTCTTTCAAATCTTCTGGTTTCAAGGCATTAAAGCTTTTTGCGCAATCCAAAGCTGCTTTGTGTAAATCTTGTGCTAAAAAAGGAATCATGGGCCAATCAGTCTGGTAACCTTTCAGGAATGGTTGTAAAATGTTCACAATGCTGCGAAAAAAATTAAGTTTACATGGCATCAACACATCTTTACATGCCTCAGCCACAATTTGGTAAGATTTGCATTTAGGTTTAGGTAATTTACCTTTCTCCACAGCACATACATAATTGCAAATGTCATTCCAAATTTCTAGCATTCGTTTAGTTGCTACAGAATTCTCCAGCCATCGATGTGCACAAAATTTCATTGGCAGCTTCTTTTTCTCTGAATACTCCAAGAAATCTCTTCTTGCAGGAGCATCTTGAAATAACCAATACATGCTACTGAGAACTTCTTCAATAGCCCACGAAATTTCTCTACAAGCATTTTTAACGCAATCGTGTAATGTATGTAGGCCACAGCTGCCTACATTTAGTAATGTTGTGCCAAAATCTTTTGCAAGATTTTCATGAAAGATTATGAAAATTTTCCAATTTACAGCTGGTCCATCCATGGATATACTTAAAACTCTTTTGAAATCAAATTGTTTTATAGCATTACATAATGCAGCCAACGTTACCTCTGCCGTCGAGTGGCCAAGGAATACTGAAGTATAATACCTTGTTACTATGCATTGGCCATCCCAAAATCTTATATGTATATCCATTTGTTTTGACTGGGTCTTATTATTCAAACTCTCGTCAAACAATACTGTAAAACAAGCTGCCATATTTACACAATCAACAATTTTATTTTTCAGGAAGAATGCTAAGCCAAAATTAAGAATATAAGCACATTTGGTGGCCCCACATGAAAATTTTTTAGCAACCGAACTGTCAGGGAACATATCAGAAAATAATGCAGTGATTCCTTCACAGGAGTTTGTGGAATAATAGCTCATGCAGCATTTTGAAACCCATTTGATCTCTGCATCTAAGACTACTGGACCTGATAGCTGGCTAGTTATACAACTTTGTGCTGCAGAATTTGTAGGAAAGGTGGAATCAATCTCTGTATCAGCTTCATTGGTAACAAGTGTATTTAAAAACTGTGTAATTCCAGAACATGTTGATTTTCCCACCATAAGTGAGCAATGTTTTTGGCCTGAAAAAGAGAAGTACACTTTAGTAATTAGAATTTTCAATGACAATAAAAAGGGGCCTTTTAATATTATGTAAGCACATTTTTGGCCATTTTATACACCCTCCCTTGCAGGCAAAACTAAACAAATGCTTAACCTCATCATGCTTACGCAAAAGCATTTTTTTTGGACATAATTTATTTTTTTTTCGGGGGGGGGGGATTTTTTGGCTGCGCCATTGTGCACATGTAAGATATTCGTTCTTGTTGTTTGGGCAGTTGTCACTTGGTGACTGCTTGTTGTAATATTTTGTGAGTCTTACGTAAGCATAACTCAACCCCAACGTAGTAGAATTTCTTTCACCAACCCTCTCAAATTTGATGTTAAAATCGAGAAGATTGGGGGCAGGGACATTTATGATTGCCCTATGTGTGTTATTGTAAGAGGTACACCTATAACTAGCGCTACTACAGATGGCATCGGCTTTTGTTTGACGCACTTTTAGTGGCGAGTAATGGCAGATTAAGGTAACCCATCTTTATCAGTTTTTTTACCGTTGTTAGGGCAACCATAGCAAACGCGATTATTGTTAAATTATCATTTGATTTCATTGGTTATTCTTCTAAAAATTTTATTTCCTTCCGTTTTTTGTCAGATTTCCATGACAAAGTTAAAAGTGCGCCAAAAAACGCACCGAAATGCACGTGGTGTTGATTGCTTCGCAAACCAACACCTTGGGCAACGCTAATTTAAAAATGCTTTGGATAGAATTTTAAAATTCAAGCTTCGCACAAAAATTTCGGACTACCTGTGTGAAAAATCTCATTCACAATCTCTTGCGAAAACCGTCGACAGCTTTGCCAAGTATCATGCGGGTGGAACGTCTTTCGGTGCCGGTAGAAAGCCGCTCGTTTTACATTCCGCTCGGCAACCCTCCCCGTACTTTCAATTTAAGTTTAAAATGTTCAAGATTGAATTTTAAAATTCGGCGCGACCAAAAATCGCAAAAAAATTGGGACTTCTTGGGTGGAAAATCCCATTGCTGCAAGTGCCGAAGATTCGTCAGGACTTTGCGTGCAGAAGGAAAACAGACAAACACTTCCTTTTATAATAGTAGAGAAAATAATGTTTTTATTAGATGTGACAACTAAACAAAGCTCAATCACCCTCCTCCTACAATGCGCTTACGGACGATTTGAAAGTTCCCCCGAAGTGCTTATTCCATACGTATCCGTTGGTCACGCTTCGCTGTCTCCCATACATGTATACGTTGGTCTTTGTTATTATTGCCATGATTTAGACGGTAAGGAAAGTGAATCCCCCCTCATTCATTCCTGAAAATTAATTAAATTGTTTAATGTATAAAAAATCTTAAAATTTAATTTTAAAAAATCGCGCGTAACGCCGGCATTAGATCACGTCTAAAAAATGCGTCGTGCTGGCTTCGAGGACTGGGATCAACATTGTGACCAGAGAGGGTTCCCGAAAAATACCATCTTACGTTGCACACACTGCAATTTTTGTCTTAAGGTTAGAATTGCACAGAATTCATTAGGTTAGAATTCATTATTTCATGCCAGTGTTAGATGTAATTTGCCTATTTCTTCAAAATCGAAACTTCTACGCTAAACTAAAAATTCCCGAAATTACTAAATTAAATTAAAACAAATAAATAAAAGCACAACTCACCTTTCATATGGGACTTCAAAGCTGACTCTCCCATCCTTCCTATATCGAATTCATTGGCAAAAATTTTACAGCGTGCTTTGTTCTTTGCACTCGCTGTTTGAATCCAAGGTTTATAAGCTTGGTTTTCCATCCACAAGTCATTAAAAACACATTTTCCAGGCATGTTGCACGGAATAAAAACAAACACTGCCTGTTTGTTTTTCTTACGATACTAGTCGATATACAGGCTGAAAAATTATCAGGCTATGTGAACAAGAGTGTAGTGCTGAGGAAATCAGTGGAACGTCGTTCCACTGCCTTTTTGGAAATTACTTCAGGCTTGCACACGACAATATAGGTCGTACGATAAAATATCATACGATAAATTATTTTGGTGGCACGAAGAGTATTTGAGAGAGAGAGAGCTTGCACACTGTTCGATCTACTCATGACACGATCTCCGTTTTACTGTCGTCTACTGCCACTACAGACGGCTGTCGTGGTTTTTTTTATTCAAGAAACAAAACAAATCAAAAATTTTCACTGGCGTTAGGGCTTTTTTTATTACCTAGTCGAAGTTTCTACCTTCGCAATTGTTAAAGATGGAGTAAAAATTTCAACGGATTTGAAATCTGCAGAAAATTTTACATCAGATCGATACCTCATATGTGATTTTCTTTAAATATATAATTTTTCAATCGTAACTTTTAAATTTTTGCAATACTGATTTGGTTTTATTTTTTTTGGACGCGTGCCAGGTTTCTAATGTCTTCCTGACAGATGGAACCTTTTCATGTTTGAATAATTTATGCAAAAGCGATGGGGACGACGCGACAATGAAACGTGGTTGGTCGGATATTTATCACGTGGCGTCAAAGCACGAAACACCGGCGTCAGTCAGACTGACGCTCAAATGGCGCCTCAGCCTGGAGGAAACTAATCTGGACAAGTTCCAATGCAAGACAAAATTACACAATTATCTGCTACTTAAAAACAAATCAAGGACTTTCAAGGACTTTTCACCAAGTTTCGTAATTTTCAAGGACTTTCAAGGGCCCCGAGTTGGGGAAAAAAATTCAAGGACTTTTCAAGGACCGTGGGAACCCTGTTAATGATCACATATAATTTTTATAAAGGATGTTGACATGTATACAATAGGCTCTCTTGGTGATTGTCAAGACAAGGTCGTCACCATCAATTGATCTTGTAGAGGCAAGACTACATCCAGGTAATAGCTCAAAACCTGCAAAGAAAAAAATCTATACGGTGACATCATATGCTTGATTCTTTGGAATGGCCTCCACATTGACCACCAATGCATGCCAATGGTAACTGTTCTTTGTGTTTTGACGTTCCGATCGGAGCTTAGAAAGTTCTTGTGAACTACGAACGTATCCAAAAATTTAAAACACATAAAGGAGGGAATACATACATATAGCACATATAGCAGCGGAATTACGTTAAATTCTTGTTGATTTAAATAAGCTAATTTATGAGTTGTAAATATTTTATAAGCGAAGGAAGTTTTATCCATTCTGATGTTGTGTCTAGATGATTTCAGTATTTATGCTAATTTAAAATTGCACTTAAAAAAACTGGCGTCTGGTACAAACTAACTACCAGAACCGTATCTCGATGGAAGATATCTCGTCATTAGAATAAAACTGACAAGATATTGATATCGTTATCGTCGAAATATTGGCAATATCTTTATTACGACATAGCTCGACGTTGCAAAATGGGTCAGATCTTGATTAAGGATATACTGAGTCGAAACCTTTTGGATGGTTATAAACAGACTTAAAAATAATTAATTTCTTGCTTTCAAAGCATGTTTGTTCATTTAACTTGTTGTTTTGTTATTAATATAGCTTGTACTCCCTGGAGACACAAATAAATGTGGAATTTAGTAAGAAAGGGTTTCGCCAATGTATTTTTACCTTTTACAAGTGAAACACCCAAAGTCAAAAGTCTCAAAAGAATTGTTTTTTAGATCATAATGGTGTGATTTTTAGACTATGGGAAAGTATTTTAAATCAAGTTTAGTCGTTGCACTAAGTTTGGATTTCTTCTCGATAAACACGCTAAGTGAATATAATTTTTCCCCTTTGTTTTTTCCAAACTATGTTATTGACCAAATGTGTTTAAATTTTAGACTGCGATATGTTTTAGATTCAGATTGTAGTTTTACCGCATGTTTTGCTACACGAAGGCTAGTGACACCGGGAGCTACTGCTTAAAGGTGATTTCAAACTACTCTGAACATCAAAGTCACTATCGGGACTGTCAAATCTAACACAGAGACTATTGAACCGAGGGAAAGAGTGCTAGACACTCGTCTACAGCGCCAAGTGTTAAGTTCAAAAAATCGTGTCATTAAAACAATAAACAGCGCAGAATTTGCTTAATTATTCGATCGCTTAATTTTATTTTAGTTGATTTGATCTGAAAATTGAAAACTTGTCCAATCTTTGAGAGTAATATGAAAAAAGTAATAGGGAAAGTAATAACTATATGCATAAACTAAAAATAATACATATTTGGTTTCGATTGGAAGATGTTTATGACGCTCTATACGTCGTAGTAACGCAATGCCATCTGCCTCTATCTGTCTAAAACTTCTGTATTTGAAATGTATAGATGCAATAAAATTCAGTTTCTTAAAAATCAAAAGCCTTATAGGGATTTAGAGAGAGAAGTTGGGAAATTTTAAATTGAGTTTTCTACTTTGATCATTGGGTATTGAAGCGTAATATTTCCATCTACGGAAATAATATCCATTCAAAGCTGACTTCCTTACGTCTGACGGCACAATAGAAGTAAAGCAACGGAACTCGAATTTTTCCTTACTTTGTTTTGGGTAAACAAAACTTTTGTTGCCAATGTGGAAACAAAGTGAATGAAGGAAATGCGTATTTCTTTTTTTATAGTTAATTACAAGATATTAAAAACTTAATTTATATTAGAATCCTTTTTAGGTCTGGAGGTAGTTTTGATTGCCATGGATGGTACTTGTTTTTGAGTTCCTATTGCTATTTGTCTTTGCTAATAGTTGATTTTATTGTTGGACATAGTTGAGGGACGGGGGGGGTTATGACTCAAGGGTCATATTTGATTATAGAATGTCAAATAAATGGACAGTCACAAAAGCCAAGTTTTACTGACACAGAATGGAAACAAAACCGGGATGGAATCAAACCTAACATTTTTAGACCATTGTAGGACATAGATAGGGAAGGGGGGTTATGACTCAAGGGTCATATTTGGTCATACTGTCTGTTATATTTCCATACAACAGACAGTATGACCAAATTGTTGACTGTTGACTAAATTATTGACTGTTGTATTTCCATACAGAATGGAAATACATCAGTCATGGAATCGAACCTGACATTTTTAGACCATTGTAGGACATAGATAGGGAAGGGGGGTTATGACTCAAGGGTCATATTTGGTCATACTGTCTGTTATATTTCCATACAACAGACAGTATGACCAAATTGTTGACTGTTGACTAAATTATTGACTGTTGTATTTCCATACAGAATGGAAATAAATCAGTCATGGAATCGAACCTGACATTTATAGACCATTGTAGGACATAGATGGGGAAAGTGGGGTTATGACTCAAGGGTCATATTTGGTCGTACAATGTCAAATAAATGGACAGTCATAAAAGCCAAGTTTTACTGACTCAGAATGGAGATACAACCGGGATGGAATCAAAACTGACATTTATAGACAATTGTAGGACATAGATGGGGAAGGTTTTTTTTTGACTCAAGTGTCATATTTGGTCATACAATGTCAAATAAATGGACAATCACAAGAGCCAAGTTTTATTGACACATAATTGATATACAACCGACATGGAATCAAGTCTGACATTTTAAAGCCTGATAAAGATTATCATACTTTGCGTTTATAAAACTATCTCTCTATTAAAAAAATGTTACCACAGGACGCCGCTAAATCCGCAGGATAGGATTGAAAACTCGCGTTTTTCGATCGATTCTTAGACGGTTTCCCGAAACAGTACGAATCCGAAAATTACGAAAATAACAAGGTTTGTTCAAAATTCTACAGGGAACAGGACGAATAAAGTTTTTTTCCGATGCGGCGATTAATTTCGGGTTTATTAAGTGTCGAAGTTGAAAGAGCGAAATTTTAACGCGAGTGAGCAAAAGACGTGCAATTTTCGGTCTTGGGCAGTGATTTTTTTCAGAGTACCTATAAATTTAAATTTGAGCAGGACGTCTAGTTTTTTTTTTTAATTTCAACTTGGTTCCTAATAATATATGTTTTTTTAATTTGGGAAAAATCGGGACATTTTCGTTATTGTTTTTTAAAACTGTCATACCTTATTACTATTAGTTTTTAAATTTGAAAATATCGCATGGAACCTTAGAATGTCTTCTTTCTTTCGGTAGAGTTATTTTTGAAATTTTTTAATAAATAAATGCGATGCTATCAAAAGTTAGTCATACAAATTTCGGAATATTGGGAAAATTTACGTTACCTTTCGGTAAAAACTGTCATATCTATAGCCTATTACTATTTTGTTTAATTTGAAAACATCAACGAAAACTTTTCAATGTACTCTTTAATATGGTACAATTAATTTTGAAATTGGTTAATAAATGAAGTCGATGCAATTAAAAGTTGGTCATACAAATTTCGGAACTTTAAGATCGTAATTTCCGATACAAAACTTAATCTGTTATATCTATAATTTAATACCATTAGTTAAAAATTCCAAAATACTACTTAAAAGTTTAGCTCTTTCTTATGGAATAATAATTTTAAAAATTGGTTCCTAAATAAACTCGGTGGGAGGAAAAGTATAATTTAACGAAAATGCACAAATTACTGATCGCGCGCAGAGTGATCGGTGAAACGATAGGTTGCATTTTTAACTAACGGGTTTGCCAGACATCAAATTTATCATAGCTGCAATCACCATAGCAACGATTTTTTTCTTTTTCTGTTGAAACTCGCTGTCACATCTGGCCCGGAGTTCAAAAGGCAGAACTCGCTTTTAGTCCTCGATTCTCATACGGTTTCGCGAAAAGTACACATCCAAAAATTTCGAGGTTAACATGGTTTATTCAAAATTATACGGGAAATATGATCGCGAAGATTTTTTACTGATGCGGCTATTAGTTTATGTTGCATTATGTGTTAAAGTTAAAAAATAAAGCGAAATCACTTGCGAAAGGAGTGTTTTTTTTGCGAGCTTCAGCGAGCAGGTGGAGAAGCCTTCGCTGTGACGTCATGGACCGGTAAATAAAATCAGGATTATACGAATTATTACGATAGCTACGCCATTGCAGGAGATTGACACTGCAAAAGTAGTTTTGGTTTGCGAAGCAAACCAAATGGGATTGCGTGCGTAGGCGAACGGAGCTGTGGTTTCGCAGTCGGAGGAGATTGACTCTGCAAAAGGAGTGTTGGTTTGCGAAGCAAAGCAAATGGGATTTCGTAGCAATCCCCGGGGGTTGGCTAGCGGAAATCCCTAGTAACTAAAAGTTCACGGATCATTTAAATTAGGCTTAAAATCTAAGATATATGTTTTATTATATTCATATTTTACAAATTTTTCTATCAAGTTCTAAGTAATTCTAAGTTTATTTGATTTTGTACACTACGGTCTTCTACGAAGGCTGCCAAGACCGAATTATTTTTTATTTCAATTTATGTAAGTGGTAAGTTCCTTTAAAATATCTTACTATTCTACTAAATACAAGCAATTGGTAATGATGAACACATATAACATTTATGATTTCCGTAGAAACAAAAGTTAAATTGATTTTGAAGAGTCAATTACGAAATTGCAAGAATACAAAGAGGCTTTTTGGTCAATGGAATTTCAACGAACTTGTGTATCTTGGAACGATCTTCTGAATCCAGTAATGCGAAAATACATTATTAACCAGAGATGCACTTTATAGAACACTGAAATGGAATAAGGATAAAAAAATGCAAAGCTTTAAACAGAGTGTACTATAAAGCAATTAACAAATAAAGTATGCACAGCAATTGATCAAATAAATCTTACTAAGTAAAGTTTACCTTTGCTTAAAATTTGAAATTTACTGAGGGAATTATGTATGATTTGTTCTCTGTTTAATTCAATGTCTTATCAAATAGCCAAAACCTACAATGTATACATTTCAATTTCTTAAGTTCCCTGTAACAATAAAATGCATGCGGATGTTCTTATTTCATTCCACATAGCATGTGAAACATTCCTTTATCGTTTGAGGTATTTTAGGTCAGGTGCGCTGTTATATATCCTAAATTTTTGAGCCATGTGTGTACAATCATGTATTTTAATTTTGAGCTCATAATTTTTCATGCATTTATTTAGCCTTTCCATTAATTATTTTCTTATCTGGTTCCTTCATGAAAACACAATTTAGGTATTGAAAAATTAAGTTAAACTAAAACAAACATTAAACAAATAGAATAAATTTTTTTAACCTTAAGAAATTTCGTACGAGATGATTCAAAAACTATCCCAATGCGCTTGAAAGAGATATTCTGACCGCCTTGTAAATCCGTCATTGGAATTTCATATTAACAGTTTTGAGGAACTGAGAAAAAAGAACAAGATAAAAATCCCCGCATAACCTTTAATAATAGTCGTATCAAATTCTAACATTAAAATTGTAAGATAAAAGTAATACATCTAAAATTACATAAAATTAATGTAGTAAATAATAGAATTTAACTCATTATTAAACGTTTGAAAATTTTATGTCTGTTTTAAAAAAAGACAATCAAAAGAATTTATTAGACACAATTTAATGATCTGATTCTATTCCTTGTAGCTAATATTAGACTGTGGATAAAGAGGTAATTTATTTAAGAACAAAACCCCAACCAAATTTGAATCCATAATTCTAAAGCTATGTTAATGCTTTCTAAATTCTCCCGAGAATACACAGTTTTCAATTATTCTACGAAATGCTAATTGCTTGATGCAGATTGGCCATATCTGATCTTTGAGGAGTAAAACAAATAATATTAGCACAACTGAGATTTTACAACCGATATAAAATCACCATACATCGCTGTATTTTGTTAAGTCTCTATTTTACATTATTTTGTTTTAGTCATCGTTAAATCGGATACAACTACTCATCATTAAAGCATTATCGTAAATAGGAAGGACAATAGTGAGATATAATGAATACTTTGTAAGAGATTAAAATATCATTTTGGTTTCTAATTATTTACATAATAGTGTAATATGTTTATGATTCAGAAATGATTTTTTGATGTAACATATTTTCTTATAGTTGTAATATTATAGTTATAACATAAGTGAAAAGTCTTTAAAGCTTGTAATTTATTTTCCACAGTTCCCACAATTTTTTCAATTCTTTGTTAATTGTCTGATGGGTTCACACGCCTAACAGTGTAGCACGTAGTCTTCTCTGAATAACCTCTGACCAATTTTGACCTCCTTGACTAATAGAAGCCTTTCAAAGGTTTATATTCTAAGGAAATGAGCAATAAAATCTTTTCAATGCTGTCTTTTCTAAGGTAATGAGTAATAGAATCCTTTCAATGCAGTATTTTCTGAGGAAATGAGTAATATAATCTTTTGTATGCAGTCTTTTCAAAGGAAATGAGTAATATAAACTTTTCAATGCAGTCGTTTCTAAGAAAATGAGTAATAGCATCTATTCAATGTAGTCTTTTATAAGGAAATGAAAAAAAAATATTTCCAATGGATTCTATTCCAAGGTTGGTAGGTTATTCTAACGTTTTATAACTCAACGGTTTGGATAAGCTGCTCAAATACACTACAGCGTCAAATAAAAAAATGTCACAAAAGGGGATTGAAGAATAAAGTTGTAAGAAGAAAGAATGAAAATATCGCTTGGATATTCAAGAAGCGTGACCCCATGATTTGCATGACAGGTAGATGTACCCCTAATGGCTATTTTCTAAGGAAACGTGCAACAAAATTTTTCGATAGGCCTTTTCAAAGGAAATAAGAAATAGAATCTTTCCAATGGATTCTATTCCACAAAATGGGACAAAAGTATCTTTACAAATGATTATATTCTACGAAATGGCCTACTTGAATGCTCCCATAGGATTCTTTCTGAAAAAAGGACAAATAGAATCTTTCCAAAAGATTGTATTCTGCAAATAGGCCAATAGGTGCGAAAAATCAAGTGAAATAATAATAATAATAATCGTAGTTTGATTTCTGATAAAAGTGAACAATCTAAAGTAACTTCGCATTATATTTACAGCAATAAATGGACTGTATTTTATAAGGTAAACGTTGTCTTATAATGCTTAAATTTTTAATCATGTGTTTAGGTTTATTGCAATTGAATTCCCATTAAAATAGGGGCAGTGGTAACCCGGATGGAAAAGTCACGGATTAGCACACGGAGTGTTGAGAGTTCGAAACATGGTCCAACCAAAGACCGTCATATACATAAGGGCTGGTGCATACTAATTCTGTCATGACCTCAAATTTTCTTATATTGGTGTGGTTTGGAAGTTTGGAAAGTGGGTATTGACCTCCTCATCTGACAGAGGTTCATAATTTGAGGATTAATCCCTATCTGTCACTAATAGTCCCCTTGTATTGCTCTAGTGCGATGCTAATTTACTACCAACCAATTACGATTATCGTATCAAACCTGTGGATGGATAATAATATATTTGTATTTGTTTATTGTAAAGCTGGTATATCATATTCAGGTTGCCACTCAATAGTTTATTCCACTTTATTCTTTACGCTGCAGTGCTTAGATTTTTCCAATCGTATCGAGGAACGTCTTTTCTCCTGAGTCTCCGAGCCCCTATACCTAATTACCTAACTTGAGCGATAGGACCGTGAGTGGCATTTACGACTGACGCTTTCCTTTCATAGTATCGTTTGGCTTTAGAAGATATATCACCTGTCGACTTTCTGCTTTTCCCAAAGCGTTCACACCTCACGGTTGGCAGGGTAGATGGACGACGAACAAAAGAAGGCAAACTCCAGAAGGTCAGTCACTTACAGCTAGTAAATAGTGGTCAATGCCAGCGGTCACTTAAAAGGGGGATAACAACCACCGATATCATGCCGCTGGTGTAAGCGATATTTTAGTGGTAAGAAAAGTCAATATGCCGTATCGTAAAGGTTAACTGCAGTAAAGTCTGTCACTTTAAAATCGACGTTTTTAGTTCTTTCACAGTCTTTAAGCAGTACAATTCTTTTCCACCACTTCACTTTTGGAGTACGACTTTAAAAAACTAGCATCCTATAAATCCAATTACAGTAGAAAAAAGAAGTAAAAATAACTTCTAGCAGTTGATGCAATCATAGTTACTGGCTTATGTAAGAATGAGAGAGTTGTCAAGAATCTTAGAACTTATCAAGAATTTCTAAACATAAAACAAGAATCTAACATAATCCTATGTGAGCATTAATTCATTTTGTATTATTGCTTTCATGGAATTCTTCCTACTTTACATATACGTGGAATACTGCATTTTACAATAGTCTGGATAACGAGTATTTAACATTTCAGACATTATATGTCTGTAAGGAATGTTTAGCATTCGTAGAAAAGTCTAGAAAGTGACTTAAGGCATATCACTTGGAGTCCGTCTTGAGACTATAATCCATTTTAGATTGCTTGAAACGGATTAGGCTTCGCATTTCTCATCGGATCCAGTATTTCAGGGAAGTCGTTAACCAGACTCCAAGCTGACAGATTAAGGTCGAAAAGAGCTAAGAAAAAGATGAATTGAATTCTCACGTCTCTTCCAAATGAGATCTGAATAACTATTAAAGGAAGAAAGACAGTGGAATAAAAAAAATCACAAAGGGAATGCTTAGTTCCAGCACTTCTTATCAGCTTTTACTTAGAATGAAACCAATACGTGTTGTTCCTGTTCCAATTTGGAGAAGAAATAATAAAATATTCGAGGGAATAAAGTTTAAAAGTTTATTTGGGAAAGAGAACATAGAAAACAACAGATCATAGGACATGATGTACAGCAATGAAACTAGAGATAAATAATAATCGTTACAGGAACGCTTCGTTCATTTCTATGTAATTACCACAAATATAAAATTTACTAGAAGAATTATCCGGCATTGCTCTGATTGAATTAATTATATGTTGATTGTAAAGTGTTCAGACTAATCAATTTTGTTTTCATAAAAGATTAAAAAAAGAAACATTGTTTTAATATTTTAACTTCTCCATCGCTTCTACAGTTTACTTCGGACGCAAATATGCATACATGATGTATCCATACGTATAATTCATTTCATATTCGTCGCACTTCTGCTCTAAGTCAAACAACAAAATATTTTCTAAGGTAACTACTACAGAAGTCGATTTTGATGTTTGGAGTGCTTATGAATATCCCCAAACTTTCATTTTCATTAAAAATGCCAAATTTTTAGCGTTTAGTCTTTCATTTAGTTTTCCAATGAATATGTTTCACTTGTGGCATTCTTGCACTTAGTATGCGATATTTTCGAATTTCATCATTAATATGAGAGGATGGTAAATTAAATTGTTACTTTAACGTTTACATTGTTAATTTGTGACTAATTTAGTTTGAAGCATACGCGCATTTTACCTTGAACATTCCATTCAACGGCAGGTGGAATAACTGAGCTTCTGTTAGATATATAAAGCATAGTTGGGGTTTATATGCTCTCTATACAAATCCACACCTTTTGAACAATTCACACCACATTTGGCACACTTATATTTTAGAAAAATAAGTTCACCTCATAATCAATGTAACTTTCAAGTGTCACTTTATTTATTATTTTTCTTCGGTGGTGGTGGTGGGGGGGAGAAGTGGAAGTATATGGTAAATGTAAAGATCAAAACGGGGTTATTGTAAACATGGTATTAGAAGGGAAAAATACCATTTGAGTTCCTTCTAATGCCATGACAACTGCTCATGCTGTCACTTGTTCAATATTCAATGTCATGAAGAAAATCGTTGTTTACAATAGCCCCTACTTTCAAGGGTTAACACGTGGGGTAATTGTAAACAGCCGAGTACGGTATTAAATTTTTTCTGGAATCTTCGTACTAATTAAATATTAAAGTAGAATAGTGACAAGTTAGTTTAGTAGAGTGAACAATGTTTAATTACTTTATCAAGAGTTTGAAAACAGGGATTGAAAGTGAACATACAAATTTTATTTACAATTACCTCGCCTTACCCTACTTAGTTAGAATGATAGATGCAGTTACTTTACTATGGAGTACAGCTTCCAATAGCACCCATGAAACACAAAAAACAAATGCAAATTTAATTGATTTTAATCGTCTTTCAATGTAAAAGCTACACCACAATTTTGAAATATATATAAACTACCCGTTTCAATTTAACGGACCCCATAATTTCAAAGTGATTGTTTTAAACTTAACCGTTCATTTTAAAATAAGAAATTTTACACCGTATTAAAAATGTTTTGATTTGTGTATTTTATTTATTCTATGAAACAACTTTACGAATCATTAAGTATTAAATCATATATTTAAGAAAAGTTGGTTAAAATACACATATACCGCTACGAAATTACCCATGTCTAGTGATATTTTGCAGGAAATAAAATCATTAGCTCCTAAATAATTTAACTCCTAGAACAATTCGACAAAAGACTTTTGAACAATTTTGATAAAGACAATAATGATTTATTAACCTAAAGCACATTTATAATATACTTGGGAATCTTCAAATAGGACGGCAACATCTCACTGTCAACTCAAGTACCCAAACACAGAGTTCTAAGTCAAATTTAAAAATTAAACAATTATTCTGACATTGCCAGATATTGCGTAGAAAAATTACGGTTTTATGATCAATATTTTTTCTTTTGGTACTTTTCGTGTTCCATTACAAAATTTAAGTTACGTAAAATGAAATATTTAAAATATTTAATTTCTTCATCAATCAAATATTTATAAATTATTTCCACTATGGGGAGAAATAAAAAGTCAGTTCAAACATAAATGTTACAATCTAATTTTGCCGCCCAGCCAGTATGGTGGTTATGATCCTCGGTTGTCCCCGAGTGGGCCCGGGTTCGAATCCCGGATAAGGCATGGATGTAAAATTGGGAAAAGAAGTCGGACTTTCACCTGGAATGGATTCCCGTCTTGAAAGGAAAATCAGCGCACACCTTCTGTTCTTTGCTGGGATCATCGTTTGTTATAGTAAAAATATTCTTCTTCTGTACTTGTCTTGAATGTTTCTGTTCACCACTTGCTTTCATATGCATCCCAGAAGAACATACGACAACAAAACAACAATCTAATTTGTTTCAAATTTTTTTATTTGATCAACACTGGTACAGCAATCTAGAATTAGGTCTATACTGATGGTAGGCGTACAGAAGATAGTACTGGCAGCGATATTTATATTAGAACCCCTCATCTTGAGACTTCACTAAAACAACGTAACCCTGACACTTGTTCTGTCTTCAGGAGAGAGTTAATTGCGATCAATGTAGGGTTTGACGCTATCATAGGTTATGATTATAATTTTGGGGAACTTTGGATATTATCTGACAGCCGCTGTGCTCTTCAAAACCTTAGTGGCTGGTCCTCTGCAGACGATGAAACCAGCATATCTATTCTGCTTAGACTGAAGAAGATTTCTCAGAACCACGACGTCCATCTCCAATGGATTCCATCACATGTAAACATTAGTGGTAATGAGGTAGCGGACAGATTGACTAAAGAGGGCAGCGAGGACGAAACGGCCACTGGCTCTTCGCTTACTTACCAAGAATTGTACTCAAATGAAAGAACTAAACTACATTTAAAATGGCGTACTCCACCTGCTCACCCGTGGTACACCGGAAAATCCCCTGGTTCTCTTATGAAAGTTAATTGTGATCGTGGCTCCCAGACTGCACTAGCTAGGCTTAAAAGTGAACACCTTAAGAGTCTTTCTTTTGAAAATGACAGAAAAATCCATCCCACTTGTAGAAAATGCTGTGACCATCCAGCCTCTCCGGAGCACATACTGAGTTGCGTCGGACTTTCCAAGGAGGACTTCACATCTGTCCCCTTTATTGTTCATGATTTTCTGGCGGTCAACAACTTACTGGAGTTGATCTGACATATGTCAGATCTTTTAAAGAGGATAAGCAACAACAATCTAAGCTGCGGACAGCAATCGTTCTACATTCAATGATATTTCTATGCCAATTTCGAATTGTTTTTGACCTAGGCCTAAGGTCATTTTTACGCCTCTTAGGAGTCGAATTTTTCAATATCCTTTCTTAGTGCACTACTACAGTAGGCCTCGAAACAGATTTTTTTTTAATACAGGTGCACCTAGTGCATTTAAGTTTTCAAATTAGGTGCACAGGTTTTATTCTATGTATACTTTAAAAAAAAGTGACATAAGAGTATTAATGCAATGTTAACTACTTTATTAGTTGGGTAAGTTTACATAGGTTATTAGTAGATAGCAAATAAAAATATTTAAACATCTAAATTCTTCCTTCTTTGGTGCACGGCTGTCTCGACACTCGCTTCAACAGAGCCATATGGAAAATGTTTCGATCCTCGGAAAGTTTTTGTGGCAGTGGCACAAGTAAACCTTCCTCCTGTATAAACCCGTTACGGCCCAGCGATTTTGTTTTCGCATAGTGTGTATTTATGAATTTTAATTACGTTGCTTTAGTGCGAAAGAGGTCGATTCTTATAATTTGCTCAAGCATCAAAATAACATAAAACATGTTCCCCCCTTTTTTTAACGTTAATTGCACTGCGTACACCTAACTGGAAAAAATTAGGTGCACAATTTTATTTTCATGTGCATCTGTGCACCCCGATATTTCGAGCCCTGCTCTACAGTATAAGAATAAAATCACTGCAAAATTCAAGCTTCCTAGGACCTATACTTCTTGAGATACAGTGATTAGTGATTGGTATTTGGCTTTTATAAATAGATTGAGAAATTTTTCGGAAAAATAAAATCTACTGTTAAATGCAATAACGTTTTTCAACATGAAACTCAGCTTTCGTTGTTGTTGTTCTAGTCGTTGTCGTGCGGGATATATATGGCCCAATTTGGGGTGTCATTACCCCGGAGGGTTAGACTTCTTCATACATGACACATCCGTTTTACAGGAAGGTCCCTTTCACACATCCATTCACTCACACATATCGTAATTTAGTCCCAATCAGAGGCCGATAACCCCCTGATCAGGTACCCCCAGAGGTATTGATTTGGTATGGGAACATGGGGGACTTTGTGACCACGACCTATTTAACGTGCCTCAGCCACCATTAGCGAACTCGACGGTCTTTAGCCAGGTCCAAGCGCCGATCTCGCAACCATGAGAATTGGAGGCTCCTCCGAGGACAGAACCCTCAACCCTAATGATGCGAGCCCGACGATCTACTGTTTGAGCTACCGTGGGTCGTTCAGCTTTCGTTGAAGTAAGTAAATAGGTATGTAAGTAGCTGAATTTACGTCGGACTAGACTAACACAATGCTTTTTTTAGTTGTTACTTATAATCCGCAGTTACAACACTTGCGTATATGTAAAAATGTTTCCCTTACATAGGAATGGAGATACAGACATGGTTAGTAAGACAAATGAATCTTTTTTCCCTCTCGGTGGCAATCTTGACGAGATGTTTTACAAAAAATTAAACAAAAAACTATTTTTTCTATGAATGAAAAAATAATTTTTATGAACTTAACATCGAAACAAATCGCCAAAGGAAGAAATCGGTAAAGCATGACATTTCGCTTTAAGGCATATGTACAAGCTTTTTATCTCATCCTATAAATTAATCTTTTTTGTGTTAAATAAAAAAATACAATGCACAATAATCCATACATCAATTAACTATTTTTATTTCTAATTGCAAAAAAAAAAATACCTACAATCTGTTTTGTACGAATTATATTTTTTTTATACGGTATTGGAATAAAAAAGATTCTACAATCTCTTAAAATCATCATGAATCAACTTTTTTAATTTCATTTTTAGTAAAAATACGCAGAAATAAGAATGTCTAAACCAATATTTAATTTAGGAATAAATAAAATATCCATCATCCATTAAGATTTCAGAACAACCATTGAAACAGCTAATTACTGGTTTGGTGCAGTTATAAAATTAAAAAACATAAAGATGGGTTAAAAAAATATTTTAAAATAAAAATTTTCAAAATAAAATGTTTTTCAAAATTGATTGTTTTTGTTTGCTTTACAAAATTAACGTTTTTATAGCGAGAAATGTATTCTTTATATTTCAGGAACTGTTTTAAAAGTTAAGAAATTGATAAAAAGGGTTATTTTTGTCATGTTCAGCAAAGGGATTAGAATTAAAAATTTAATATATATATATATATATATATATATATATATATATATATATATATATATATATATATATATATATATATATATCCTCCTTGGAAAGTCCGACGCAACTCAATATGTGCTCCGGAGATGCTGGATGGTCACAGCATTTTCTGCAAGTGGGATGGATTTTTCAGTCACGTTCAAGAGAAAGACATTTAGACATTTGAGGTGTCCACTTTTAAGCCTAGCTAGTGCAGTCTGGGAGCCACGATCACAATTAACATCCAGAAGAGAGCCAGGGGATTTTACGGTGTACCACGGGTGTGCTGGTGGAGTAATCCATTTTAAATGTAGTTCAGTTCTTTCATTTGAGTACAATTCTTGGCAAGTGTCGCAACCTTTGGAGCCTTCTCCGTGTTGATCCTTGCCGTCGCTAGTGATCTGATGTTTTGTCTTCGGCATGAGTGTCAGTGACGTCATAAGTACTCAGAGCGCGTGGAGATATTCACGAACTGAAACTTTAAGCAGACGCTCGTGTGATCGCTTCAAGTGCGGAACTCTAAAATATTTAGAATTTTACACAACCATTTTATCTAACTTGTCGGGAGCCCTATGTAAGTTCATTTCATTAAATTATATTTGTTAAATTATTTGTTCTTCATTCTCTCCTGAAATTAACTTTAAGAAACAATTCCAAGTAGAAGCAGAAAGAAAAACTGGTAGTTTTTAATTTGAATGATCTGCTATATTAAATGGCGTCCGTGACAGGACTTGGAATTTGTTATTGATAATTTGTGATTGATTTGTGATAGCTTATTTACTTCTATCTTATGATGGAGAGTTTGAAGAAATTGCGTACTCCTCTTAGAAGTGGTTTCACTAGAATCGCTAATGCGTTATATGAACGTTTAGAAGAGGAGGAACTTGATATTGATGAAATAGAAATTTTAATGGCTCAGTTAGATGAAAAATGGTTAGAACTTGAATTGAAAGAAAAAGAAATAATTGATTTGTTATCAGTTCAAGATGAGTGTTCTCAAGAAAGTTTTAATCAGGCTTACGAAGTTTTTGAAGAGTATAAGGAAAGATATATACGACTTAAAACTAAATTTAAGAAAAGTATTAAGGACGATGTTAAAAGGATGTATGACGATACTAAAAGCGTACTTAGTGAAACAGTATCGAAACGAAAGTTCCAACTTCCTAAAATTGAACTTAAAAAATTCAATGGTGATGTTAAGGAATGGCTTGGTTTCTGGGGTCAGTTTAGGAAAATTCACGAAGACTTGGAAATTGCACCAGAGGATAAATTACAATATTTGTCACAATCCACTGTAGAGGGATCACGTGCCAGAGATATTGTAGATTCCTTTCCCGCATCTGCTGAGAATTATGAACAAGCCGTTGAGTGTCTAAAAGCTAGATTCGGAAGAGAATATTTACTCATAGAAGTGTATGTGAGAGAATTGTTAAACTTAATTTTGAACAATTCTTTGCATCAAGCTAAAGTTGCACGTCTCGCCAAATTGTATGATAAAATTGAAGCACACCTCCGTGCCCTTGAAGCATTAGGTGTAACTTCAGATAAGTATGCTTCTATGCTGTATCCCCTAGTTGAAAGCTGTTTACCAGAAGACATGATTCGAGTATTTGAAAGAAGTATTAGTTTAACAAATGAAACTAGGAAAATTACATATAAACTGACCGCTCTTATGAGTTTCCTTAAATCAGAAGTTGAGGGGGAAGAAAGAATTTCAATAGCAAAAGAAGGGTTTGGTTTAGATGCAAAACATAAAGGGAAATATTCCTATTCGGCATCTAATAACGATCAACAATTTCCAACCGCAATGGGACTTTTTGATAATGCTGAGACTCGTCGTAATAAACAAGCACTGTGCTCATTTTGTGAGAGAACGCATGATTCACAAGATTGCAGAATCGCGTTAAAAATGAGTTTGGATGATAAAAGTCTTAGCAAAAAAGGGTTGTTGTTTTATATGCCTAAAAATCGGTCATAGAGCTCGAGATTGCAGATGCAAGATTAATTGTGAAAAGTGTAAGAGCAGACATTATGATATTATGTGTAATGAAGATAAATTTAAAGATCATAAATCGAAAACAAACACAGGTGAAACTAATAGTCAAAATGTAATCAATGATGCAGCTTTAAGCAATCGTACTTGTTGTAGAGTTCTTTTACAAACATTGTATGTACGTTTACGAGGTGCTACAAATGAGGGGAAAATAGTTCGTGCACTTGTCGACTCTGGAAGTCAACGATCTTATTTGAGTAAACGTGTAGCGGAAGAAATGCAATATGACTTTATTAAAGAAGAAAGTGTTATTCATAATTTATTTGGGGGCAGAGAACATCCCGAGTAACATTTTCGATACAGAGTATTCATTAGCAGTTTGAAAGGTAATTATAATTGTAACTTTGAGGTCCTTGACCAGCAAACAATTTGCTCAGATATACCCATTCCAATACTAAAACCATGTGCAGAGGAACTTGATTACCACAACATTACTGTAACTGATCAATTAATCTCTGAACAAGAAGAATCACTAGAAATTGATCTATTAATCGGGGCTGATGTTGCGGGTAAACTCTTCAATGGAAAGATTATTCATCTGCCGTGTGGACTTGTTGCTGTGGGAACATATTTAGGTTGGACTTTGATGGGAAAGATGCCGTATGAAACTTCTGATGACAATTCTACGATGGCAGTTACAAATATGTTTGTTAAGGATGTAACTGTCACCGAACTCTGGAATCTTGAAACAATTGGAATAATTGATCCGGCCACGCAAAAAGCCAGAGAAGAAAGGAAATTAACAAACCCGAATGCATGGAGACATATATCAGGAACAGACAATCCTGCTGACCTTCCATCCAGAGGTTGTACTGCTAAACAGCTTTTGTCAGTTAAATGGTGGGAGGGACCCGCATGGTTAAAGAAAAATGAAGTTGAATGGCCAACACCAAAATTGGTATACAATCAGGAAAACATTGTTCAAGAAATCCGAAAAGGTGCTGAAACTAACACACATGTTAATATAGAAACAGAGGAAATATTTCATAGAATATCTTCATATGTCAAACTTGTGAGAGTAATTGCTTGGATTTATAGATTTTTCTCTAATGTAAAATTGAAAACATCGCGTTACCTTGGGGATCTAACTTTAAAAGAAACAAACCACGCAGAAATAGTTTTGTTAAAAATTATCCAACGCGAAGCATTTTCTGGTGGAGTAAATGATCAACAAATAAAGACTCTTTATCCTGTACTCGACGAAAAGGGGTTATTGAGAGTAAAAACGCGCATTTTTAACCGAAAAGACAAAAAGAACTTTAGATTACCCATAATCTTACCATCAAAACATAGGATAGTGCATATGCTTATAGACCGTAAGCATAAAGAACTAGGACATCCTGGAGTCCAAATATTGATGAACCAGCTAAGAGAAAGTTATTGGATATTGCGTAGCAGAAAAACGATTAGACAAGTTATCTTGAAATGTATTCGATGCAAACGATTCACTGTGACCCATCCAGAACCAAGAGCCTCTTCCTTACCTGAAGATAGAGTAAGGAATGCAACGATATTTGAAGTCGTGGGTGTTGATCTTGCCGGACCGCTGTATTTGAAAGATGGGACAAAATCCTGGATAGTTTTGTTCACTTGTGCAGTATATCGCGCAGTGCACCTGGAATTAATTACTTCATTGACAGCGGAAGCCTTCCTGCAGTCACTAAGACGATTTATAGCTCGCAGAGGGAGACCCACTATTATTTATTGTGATAATGGCAGTAATTTCGTAAAAGCTCACAGCGAACTTTTCAAAGTAGACTGGCTAAAAATAAAGTCTGAATCCATGATCAAGAAGATAACTTGGAAATTCATTCCTCCATCTGCACCATGGTGGGGTGGATGGTGGGAGAGATTGATTGGTATGGTCAAACAAGTTTTACGCAGAATATTAGGGCAGGCTTTGTTAAATTACGAAGAACTAAACACAGTGTTGTGCGATACTGAAAGCCTAATTAACTCTGGGCCCTTAACTTACTTATCTGAAGATATAAACGATTTGATTGCTTTAACGCCTTCTATGTTTCTGCAGGAAACAATAGAAAGTGGCGTACAAGATATTGATAGTGTAGATGTCACCTATATGCGTAAAAGATACCGTTATGTACAAAAAGTACGTGAAGATTTACGAAAAAGGTTTCGACTAGAATATCTTGGACAGTTAAAACATCACGGAAAAACTTCGGAAACCTCGAAACTTATCTCTGTTGGTGACATAGTGCTCATTGGTTCAGACAATCTGAAACGTTTACAATGGCCGATAGGGCGGGTTGTGCAAGTCCTTCCTGGAAGAGATGGAATCGTCAGAGTTGTGAAACTAAAAACTAAATCCGGAACTATCATACGTCCTGTTCAACGTCTTTATTCCTTGGAATTATCAGATGAGACATCAGGTCCTTTCTTCAGGAGTAAAGTTACGAGAAATACACAGCATCCAGATGCCACCGATATTGATGGTAAAGCTGTCAAAGAACATCAGGAGTCACCCAAAGCGACTGTCACTCGGAGCGGGAGAGCAGTGAAACCTGTCCAAAGACTCGACTTGTGAGGAACGACAAATGCTTGAGTTCTTCCAGGTTACGAACTCAAGGTGGGAGGATGTCGCAACCTTTGGAGCCTTCTCCGTGTTGATCCTTGCCGTCGCTAGTGATCTGATGTTTTGTCTTCGGCATGAGTGTCAGTGACGTCATAAGTACTCAGAGCGCGTGGAGATATTTACGAACTGAAACTTTAAGCAGACGCTCGTGTGATCGCTTCAAGTGCGGAACTCTAAAATATTTAGAATTTTACACAACCATTTTATCTAACTTGTCGGGAGCCCTATGTAAGTTCATTTCATTAAATTATATTTGTTAAATTATTTGTTCTTCATTCTCTCCTGAAATTAACTTTAAGAAACAATTCTAAGTAGAAGCAGAAAGAAAAACTGGTAGTTTTTAATTTGAATGATCTGCTATAGCAAGTAAGCGAAGAGCCAGTGGCCGTTTCGTCCTCGCTGCCCTCTTTAGTCAATCTGTCCGCTACCTCATTACCACTAATGTTTACATGTGATGGAATCCATTGGAGATGGACGTCGTGGTTCTGAGAAATCTTCTTCAGTCTAAGCAGAATAGATATGCTGGTTTCATCGTCTTCAGAGGACCAGTCACTAAGGTGTTGAAGAGCACTGCGGCTGTCAGATAATATCCAAAGCTCCCTAAATTTATAATCATAAGATATGATAGCGTCAAGCCCAACATTGATCGGAATTAACTCTCTCCTGAAGACAGAACAAGTGTCAGGGTTACGATGTTTTAGTGACGTCTCAAGATGAGGGGTTCTAATATAAATACCAGTACAATCTTCTGTACGACTACCATCAGTATAGACCTAATTCTAGACTGCTGTACCACAGTGTTGATCAAATAAAAGAAAACCCATATATATATATATATATATATATATATATATATATATATATATATATATATATATATATATATATATATATATATATATATATATATATATATATATATATATATATATATATATATATATATATATACATTGTGTCTATTTGTCTTTCGATTCGAGTATATTGATAGTACCTTTTAATAGGGCAAGCATTATATAAAAGTCAGATTTCCAGCTATATCCAACTTTAATTTCCTTGTTCTTCTCCTTCCATTTCTTAAATACATCGATTCATACATTCATTAAAACAATGGGTTTTAAAGTACATTAAAAGCACTACTATGTATTATTATCACTACTTTTAATACGATGAACTAGTACAGAAATTCTAGCTTTTTCCACTGACTTGGTAAATATATTTTCAGACAACCTTTTAAAACATAATAGTCATGCATCTAATCTTCATTTCTTAAAACGTCGATCAACCTCTTAGTATTACTCTTTTCTTCAGTCAGATGCCAATTCTTCAACACTGATGTCCGAAATTAAGGTCACAAACATAAAATCTGTGAGAACTGGAGAAATATTAAGTTTATTGCAACGAAATTTGGCATAGATATATTATTATGAGAGAAAGCATATACAAACTTAACAATATGAAAAAGAGTTGAATTGTAAGATACAGGTTATATCAAAAACGGTCAAATCATGATGCATTTATCTCGGGATAAGTCCATCCTATATGGAGTGAGGTTACCATGCAATGCTATACAAGCCTCACAACGAGCCTTCATACTGTTAATGAGGGCGTCGAGAAATGCTTGCGGCAATAAATCCCATTTTTACAAAAGCGCGCCTTTTAATACCTGGAGGGTCCTGGAAGGGGTGTAAGGTCGTGCAATGCCTCTTCCTAGATCATCCAAAACATGTTCTATAGGATTGAGGTCCGGAGACTTCGCGGACCAGTTCATACGGCTAATATCCTCTTCAAGAAAATCATCAACAATGTGAGCTCTGTGTGGCCGTGCATTATCGTCCATAAAAAGGAAGTCTGGGCCTGCAGCACCCCGAGACAACCTCACATAGGGTTCAAGGACCTCATCCCTATAGCGCTGTGTGGTAACAATACCCTTATTAAAGACATGCAGTGGTGAACGACTGCCCAACATGATGCCGCCCCAGACAGGGATTCCTCTGCCCGATTGGTAGATTTCCCTTACACTAGAGGGATGATATCGAGTTCCACGTTCTCTCTAGATGAAGACTCGCCGAGAATCACTATGTGTGCTGAAACTCGACTCATCAGTGAAATGAACACGGCTCCATTCTTGGTGTGTCCAAGAATGGTGTATTCGGCTCTTCGACAATCACGCTCTCCTGTGTAATGCGCTCAAAGGGAGACACACCATTGGACGCCGTGCGTAAAAGGTCCTCTCTGCTAGACGTCTATATACTGTTTGCCTGGAAATTCTTTTTCCAGACTCAGCAGAAAGGTCACGAGAAAGCTCTGTAGTCGTTGTCTGACTGTCATCGTGCACTTAATGCCAAGTAGAGATCCTGTGCAGGTATCGTCGCTCTTGGGCGGCCTTGGCCGGGATTCCTGGTGATAGTGCCCCTTGTTTGGAATTGATTCCTCAACCTGGATACCACTTTTTTGCCACTTGTTTGGAATTGATTCCACAACCTGGATACCAGTTTTTTGCCACTTGTAAGCATCGAGTCACATCTGCTTGAGACTGCCCAGATTCAAACTTGCCAATAGATATCCTTCTCATTGAATCATCTAAACGATGATGAGAACTCATTATCATTGTAAGTAGACAAACTTATGGGTTTTAACGCAATATTCACAACACTGCAAAAGAAAATCCCAGATGTTTAAACGGTAAAATTCCACCTTGTTCTACAAAACTAACACCAAACACCATTTATTATAACTGGAGAGTAACATTGTGTTAACCGTTCTTCAAAATATATAAAATACAAATTTTATTAAATTTTCTGGTAGCAATTTTGAATTATTTTGTAAAACGTGTTTGTGACCTTAATTTTGGACACCACTGTAATTTTATTATTTTTGAGATGATGTTATAGGTGGTTTAATTTGTTATACTTGAAACAACGTTTTATTCCAATTGTTTCTAAGAGTGGTGAGTGTTTTGACCAAATCCTATACTGATTTCCATAGATGTATTTTAATACCGTCTTCCCTAATTTGAGTCTTCAAAACTTCATTCAAGGAGCTGTAGTGACAGATCATCATTTTTATCGGACATCAGGATCATCAATATCACCATTTATAATGGGAATTATCTGTATAACAGTCAAATTTAATTTTAACGTGTCGAGTTTTAATCGATAATATTCCTCATTGTCGATAGAACCACTTCTCATAATTTGAACATCTCTGATAGCTTATAATGAAAGTATCTTTCTGCAGGGTAAACATTAGGCACATCAGTTTTCAAACTATCCCAAATTATTTTCTAGTTCTTTGGTCTCAGAGTCTTGAGAATCAGATTGTAATAAATCCCGATAAAGAAGGGTTAAACAAAGTAATAGGACACTAATTATGCATTCTTATCACTACTTGTATCTTGTCAGAGCACCAATTGACTAAATCTACACCGCTAGGATCAAATTTAGGAAAACTTGGATAGTTAGTTAAAAGTTGCCAAAATCACTAGACGTAGTTTACTTCTGAAGTCAGATTTACCGATTTTTCAGTCGAACATCATTCTTTCAACTTTCCTGCTTGTGTCTAGGTTTATCTTCGGTATATGCTCTATTTCAATGTGGCGAATCTTTTTATGTGCTCTTACGAAAAATTTACGAATAATATTCATCATTTAAATTTTAAAATTAGCAATCATTTTATAATGATGAACTCATATCATGACATACACATTGTCGTACAAATTAATGAGATTTTTGCTATTGTACATTGAAAGTCTAATGCTTCATATATGGTTCATATTTTGCCTCATTTAATAAAACACAGGCCAAACTACATTCATCCTGTTTTCTTAAACTATATTTTATAAAATTCGCTTTCGAAAATAACTACAAACTGTCCATCAAAGCGTGCTGTCATGACATTATGCCCCTTAATCAATGGATAGATGTTCATAACACCAGGTGTAGTTTGAAGCTGCCGATACTTGTTTTTATAATGGGCTATGTGTTTGGTGGTTAGTTTCTTTCTTTCATGTACATTGAATGCCTAATGCTTCATATAGGGTTCATATTTTGTCGCGTTTAATAAAACTCAGGCCAAACTACATTTATCCGTCATCCTGTTTCCTTAAACTGTCTTTTATAAAATTCACTTAGGAAAATACCTGCTAACTGTCCAGCAAAGCTTGCTGTCATGACATTATGTCCCTTAATCAATGGATTGATGTTCTTAACACCAGTTGTAGTGTTCAATTACCGATACTTGTTTCCATAATGTGCTAAGTGTTTATTGATTAGTTTTTTCGGGTAAGCCAACTTAAACTTTTACAATGTAACAATTGGCATCAAAGTTTGAATAGTTTATAAGCTTGTAAAATAAAATAATCTATAAATTGGTACTGTGTCAGCAAAATTTTCTTACGTGCCAACTCTGGCGTTCTTCGTCCCTTCTCTAGTTGAATTCGATTAGTGTTCGTCATGTGACAAGGCATAGGCTGCATTAAATTTGCCGAGGGAAAAGAAGAATCCCGCGAAACGGGAATATCTCAACAGGTTTAAAAAAGCCGCCCCTTTCAAGTTGATTCTGTAACCACTATTGATGAGTTTGCTGAATTTAAATTCTGTTCAGGTTCACCAGAACAAAACAATTCCATTTAAACGTTAGGTTTCATCCCATTTCTCATACTTTATATTAAAAATTAGAATTAAAAATGAGGGCAAAAGAAAGTTGAGGGGCAAAACAAACTCAGATATTCAGCATCTTTTTTCACAGTTGAAATTAATTTCAAATAAATGTCACTAAACGATAATGCCTTCCAAATTCACTGAAGAGCGATTGCTTTAATCTATTTTCAAAACAAATACAAAGTAGATCTGTTTTCAAATTCGAATCTAGTCAGACATAAGCTCGAGATTATCAATCCTTTTAACTATTTGGCTCTTTGCTCCAAGCCGGTGGCCTCGCTTATGGTCGTATTGAACACAAAACAAAGTTACAAACGGGGTTCTACCGAAAAAGAATAAATTCTGTAAAACAAAATTATTTATTTTCTTAGTATCGCATATATTGAATATTCGGTAGGTAATTAATTAACGCAACACACAACGTGTATTGCCAGTAGTCCGGGATTAATCCCAAAACGAACGATACAAGGATAACGTCTGAAATTTTGAACCATGGTTAGATGACGAGAACAACACCTGATATCACACTTATTCTGAGTGAGTACATTTTAATCCACGACAGATTTAACGAGCACCAGCCTCCATATTTACAACGATCTTTGGCTGAACCGAGTTTCGAACTCGCAAGCTTCCGGTTGCTAATCCATTGCTCTTACACCTTAGTTTCCACAGCTCCTACTAGACATTCGGAACGGGGAAAATAAGTTCAACGCATAAAGTTTTTGGATTTGAATTCGATAAAAATAATTTTGGGAAAAAGAATTGCTCTTTCAGCAGTAATGATAAATTAATCGTCAATTTATATCTTAGCTTTTCCAACACTGACATATTAGGGTTGATTAATTGAGTAGTCAGTTATTTTAGAGTGGACAGTGCATAAAAATGCAAACACAGAAACGCTAGATCTTTTATTCACTAAGTGAAGCCTACCATCCGGTATAGTTGTTTGGAAGGTTCCTGGTTCAAATTCGGGTCAGTGCATAAAAATGCGAACACAAAAACGCTATATTTTTTATTCACTAAGTTAAGACGACCAACTGGTCTAGTGGTTCGGAAGGTTCTTGGTTCAAATTCGGTTCAGTGCATGAAAATGCAAATACAGAAACGCTATATCTTTTATTCACTAAGTTAGGCCGACCATCCGGTATAGTAGTTCGGAAGGTTCCTGGTTCAAATTCGGGTCAGTGCATTAATATGCAAACACAGAAATGCTATATCTCTTATCCACAAAGTTAAACCGACATCCGGTATAGGGTCATTCCGTATCAAATCAACCAATAAAAAAATTATTTTAAACCTTGAGGTTTTCAAAATGTATCATATTTAGTGACTGTGCTCTACTCATCAATATGACCAAACATACAAAGTTTTAATTTTTTTGGACTTTTCGTTTTTGAGTTATAAATTTTTGAAGTATTCGAAAACACCACTTTTTAGGAACATTTTGATATATTTAAAAGCACGTAACTCAAAAACCGTTTGTCCTAAAAAGCTCAATTTTGTACCATTCTCTTTAGATTTACAAGGGCTTTAATTTAACATATAGCTTGGGTGTACCACATCAGTTTTTGTGTATTTTTTAAACTAAAAAAATTTTGTAAAAAAAACAAAAATTGGAATTTTTAATTTTAATGAAAGAAATATATTTTATACTAAACCTCAATAGTAAGATGTGTACAAAGTTTCATGATGATATTTCAATGGTGTCATATTAAAATAATTTTTTATCTGAATCATGACGTGTGAAAATTCTGTTAATTCGTTACTTGTTACCCAGATAAAAATTAATCTCTTAACCAACACTCTACTGTATTTAAATTTCATTTACCCTATTTTATTTAAACAAATTCAACTTACTTTACATTCAAGGAACAGATTTTTTCTTCTTTTAGCAATTGAAATTAGTAAATGTGAGTTCTCTTCTTTGCCAAAACTTCTGCTGCTTCGGCCATCTCATCTGCTGGAACTTGGTAGGTTTTACCTGTTGCAGTGGTTGAATGTCATGTGCACAAAATATTGCTCATCGGCAGTGCTAAGGTATCTGCTCTTCTAGGATTTGTGTATGATAATAATGGTCTTTTTGGGTGAAGAAAGGACACAAGAATTCCTTTTCAACATCGTCTTTTGAGTCAACATGCGCCAACCATTACTTTTTATCGTCAGCACAAGCGACAAAACCCACAATTTTTTCAAATGGAATGTTATCATCACCAGGGCTGATTTGTACCCTATGTGTTTCTGAGTCATCAGAAAATGAGTAGATTTAGGTTTATACCCTATTTAGATCTAGAGGAATGAAGGCATGGCATTTATGGGTCCCAGAGACTGCCACAGCATTTTCAAAGAATGGTTTTAGAATCTTTTCTTCATTTATATACTCTTCATCGGTTACATAAAAAAATGTGATGGATGGCAAATATTTCACACCCCACTGAAAAGGTGTTAGAATTTGGTTTTGTAATGAATTCTGGAGGCTGGCTTTAGCAGCTAGTCTTTTTACCATATCCCCTACTCCATTACAAATTCCCTATCCATATGATGTGGCATAAAAGTGCCACAGCCTCAAGTCCATCAAAGTCCTCTTTGTGACAGCAAAGGTTCAGAAAATTCTTATGAATTTTGCACTGCACAGCTGAACTATCTGGAAAATAGTACAGCTTTTTCAAATATCTAACTCATGATTTGGGAAATAATTTCTCAGACAGGATTAACTTTCTGGACTATGACTTTTCTGAAAAGCATGAACTACGACAGTATGCGTGTTGACACCAAATTTGAAAATGAGAAGGGAGTTAGTGATGAAGTATGGGGTACAGTAAAAAGGTTTGCCACCAAAGCCAGCCTCCAAAATCCATTAGAAAACCAAATTCTAACACTTTTTCAGCAGGGTGTGAAAAATTTGTTATCTATCACATTTTTTTAAGTAAACGATGAAGAGTATATAAAAGAAGAAAATATTCTAAAACCATGCTTTGAAAACGCTGTGGCAGTCTCAGGGACCCATAAATTTCATGCCTGCATTCCTCTAGATCTAAATAGGGTATAAACTTAAATCTACTCATTTTCTGATGACTCAGACACACATAGAGTACAAATTATCCCTGGTGATGATGACATTCTATTTGAAGAAATTGTGGGTTTTGTCACTTGTGCTTGCGATAAAGAGTGATGGTTGGCGCATGTTGACTCGAAAGATGATGTTGAAAAGGAAATTCTTGTGTCCTTTTTTCACCCAAAAAGACCATTGCTATCATTCACAAATCCTAGGAGAGCAAATACATTAACACTGCCAATGAGCAATATTTTGTGCACATGACATCCAACCACTGCAATAGGTAGAACTTACCAAGTTCCAGCAGATGAGATGGCCGAAGCAGCACAAGTTTCGGCAAAGAAGAGAACTCACCTTTACTAATTTCAATTGCTAAAAGAAGAAAAAATCTGTGCTTGAATGTAAAGTAAGTTGAATTTGTTTAAATAAAATAGGGTAAATGAAATTTAAATACAGTAGAGTGTGGGTAAGAGATTAATTTTTGTCTAGGGTAACAAGTAACGAATTAACAGAATTTTCACACGTCTTGATTCGGATAAAAAATTATTTTAATATGACACCATTGGAATACCATCATGAAACTATGTACACATCTTACTATTGAGGTTTAGTATAAAAATTTTTTTTTCATCAAAATAAAAAATTCCAATTTTTGTTTTTTTTACAATTTTTGTAGTTTAAAAAATGTATAAAAACTGATGGGGTACACCCAAGCTATATGTTAAAAAGATAAGAAGACCTTACGTTTTGACCATTGATTGATTTGGTGTGGAACGACCCTATAGTTGTTCGGAAGGTTCCTGGTTCAAATTCGGGTCAGTGCATACAAATGCAAATACAGAAACGCTATATCTTTATTCACTAAATTAAGCTGACCAACCGGTCTAGTGGTTCGGAAGGTTCCTGGTTCAAATTCGGGTCAGGGCATGGATGTTTGTAAGTGAATGGTGTAGAAGCGGTTAGTGCACCAGTCGTGGCCAAAAGTCCTCCTGTTGGGATGGTGTGGAAGTTTGGAGAATGGGGGGTCAGTTCAGCTGTTGTCTCGTCATCTGACCGTGCTTCAAAAGTACGTGGTTAAACACCGAATGGCTTAGGCTGGGACGGTGGTAACTAGTTGAATCCATAAAGTTAAAAATGTATTATCAAATATACACAGTCCAGTCACATTAATGTGACCACCTGTCAAAAGCCAGAATAACAACCTTTGTCAGGACGAACCACTGCGAGACGTGCAGGAAGAGAGTCAATTAGGTTTCTGAAGGTGTTTACTGGGATGTTGAGCCATGCCGACTCCGTGGCCAGCTGCGCTAGATTACGCGGTTGAGAATCCATGGCGCGAACAACCCGATCGAGGTGGTTCCACAGATTCTCGGCTGGGTTTAAATCCGGTGAGTTTGCTGGCCAGGGGAGTACGGTAAACTCATCCTGGTGCTCTTCGAACCACGTACATACACTGCGAGCTGTATGACACCTCGCATTGTTCTGCTGGTAGATGCCATCATTCTGAGGAAAAATAATAGGGGTGGACATTGTCCGCAAGGACAGATGCGTACTTGCGCTGATCCATAGTGCCTTTCACAATGATGAGTGCACCCAGTGAATGCCAGGAAAGCATTCCCCAAACCATAATGTTCCCTCCTCCAGCCTGGATCCTTCCGGCAATTGTTGCAGGGTGTTTGCTTTCAGACGTTTCACGCCATATACGCCAACATCTGTCCGATGGAGCATAAAACGTGATACATTGGAAAAAGCCACCTGTCGCCACTCTGTGGACGTCCAGTTGTGGTACTGGCGTGCAAATTCCAGTCTTCATCACCAATGAACAGCAGCCAGCATAGATGCATTAACCAGGCGTCTGCTGCGGAGGCCCATGCGCAGCAACGTTCGCTGAACCGTTGTTGAGGGCACACTCTTGGTAGCCCCTTGGTTCATCTGGGTGGTCAGTTGCTCAACAGTTGCACGTCTATTCGCCCGAACGCATCACCGCAACCTTCGTTCGCCTCTGTTATCTATAGGCCTTGGTGCATCACATGTGCCACGGCGCTGATTTTGAATAGTTCCATTTTGCCTTGTACGGTACACTTTTACCACGGCGGCACGCGAACAGTTCACAAAATTAGCCGTTTCCGAAATGCTTCCACCCTTGGTCCAAAAACCAATAATCCTGCCCTTTTGGACGTCGGATAAATCGCTACGTTTCTGCATTACGCCAACGATTGAAATACTTTCCGATGCCCTAGGACATCCTTTATGTACACTCCACTGCAATGTGCTGCCACACGCCTTTTGTGATTGGTTATTTCACGTTGACATCGAAAGTAGTTGATGGTCACATTAATGTGACTTGACTGTGTATAACACTAACTAACTGATTAACACTAACTAACTGACACCAACACACACTCCCTTGTCTAGTGTCGTGAGACACTGTACCAGTTTAAATAAGCGTGGTGGGAAGAGTACCGCATGCCACCGAGGTGACATGTCATCCCAGAATATTTGAAAACATTACATATATACATCATTACATTAAAACAGTAATTACATTAAATCAATATACCACAGGTTACATTACAAATATATAATTATACAACATGCAAGAGGGAAAAAGTTCGTTTTCCTTAGTATCTTAAAATAATCAAGTCGTTCATATATTTAATGTATCTCACCATGTTAATAATTTTAACCCTCGAGCCCTTGTTACATGCAATGTTACTGAGCCATGCAACTTTAAGGTGGCCGGCAGGTGTTCTCATATGCCATGAGGCTGTAAGGGGGCAAACTGTGATGTAATGTAGAGGTGTGCCAATTTCACCACATGAGCAGTTTTTGGACTTGATTTTCTTAAACCTCGTTAGGTAGGATGGGAATGGGCCGTGCCCTGTGAAGAAAAGTGTCTCTTCCCCGGTCCAACTTGATGATTTTAGTGACACTTTTGGTAACACATCGTGCACTGTCCTACCTGTTTCTCCTTCGTCCCATTCATTCTGCCATGCAACAAGTAGCTAGCTAGTGGTTTCTTTTCTGTAATGGCCCTTGAGCCATTTATAATGCAACACATAAAACATGAATTACGTTAATTGTCTGTAAAAGTTTTACAAACCTGCATATACACTAAAAGATATAAAACGGATAAACAGACAGGGCAGACAGGTTGACGTAGTCACGTTACAAATAATCACGGTATACAAAATTTCACAAAAATATATCCAGCCTTTTTGAACGTAGAGGGAGGGCACACCAGCAGATGGACCGAGTCCAAACACGGTAACCATTTTTGTGTGTTAAAATGCCCCCAAACGCATAAAAACTTGAAATGGGAAGGAAATATTTAATGTACAAAAAAAACACTCCTTATATAAATATAAATAAATAAATAAATAAATAAATATATATATATATATATATATATATATATAATTTACCGTTAAAGTATGAAATCCGTTATTTTATAGAATACCTAGTTATTCCATGAAATAACTGATCGTGTCCGTTAAAGTGTAAATTTCTCTTGTATTTCATGGTTTAACTAGTTATTTCATAGAATAATGATCTGCAGCCCGTTAAAGTGTAAAATAATCTATATCATATATCTCGCACGACAAATACATTTACCTTCCACCCCTACTGCATTTATGAACTATTCCAGGCCATAGGGAGAGAACTTGTTTAGCGTGTTGACGCCAGTTCATTCCGGTTAATTGATTGCTTAATGTTCTAAAAAATGTTTAGAAATTCAAGCGAAAAAGAGGAAATTAATGTCGGATAAATCTCATTCTGAAGCCTCTGTGGGGTTTACCGTCCGTATCCCAGTGCCTGAAGTTGACAGAGGAAAAGGTGATGCCAAATCTATTTTAGCTATCATCATTAAAAATAACCGAAGAAGGATTTTTTCAATTGGGCACAAGAAACGGCCGCATAAAACAATTATATTCCCGATCCCAGTTCAGTGTCTGCGAACAAAAATTAATTAAAATCGAAGAAGTACCGGATGTAGAAATATCGCTCCGGTCGGTTGCTACAGCTCAAAGTTTAGGTACTGGTCAGGGATTTAAAAAATGTTCGTGTTAAACCCAGTGTGTCAACAAAAAATGTTTTTGTTTTAGAAATAATGTTCTTTGTAATTCCAAGTGTCATTTTAGTAATCCTTGTTATAACAAATGATTTTATGGTACGTTTCCATAAACACCATTTATACGCTGCATAAATTAGATAAATTGCTTCTTTTTCATTTTAATTGTCTATCACATTAGTTTAATTTCATTTTAGATAAATTGTTTATTTCACACTTTAACTGTCTCTCATTAGTTAATTTATAGAATAACTAGTTAAAGTGTCAAATTAATAACATATTACACACTTTAATGGACACGATCAGTTATGTCATGGAATAACTAGGTATTCTATGAAATAACTGCATTATATACTTTAACGGTAACATATACACACATTTTATCGCCTTTTGGCGTTTAATTTATTTAGTGTTGACCCATCAAATATCATTTATCAACTAGTAACTTAACATGTTTCCCAGATACGATTTCAGACGCGATAAAAATTGCAAAGACTGAATTACGTCACGATCAGAATACTTACAGAAACAAATGTCGCATCAGAAAAACAACCTACGTATAGCTTGACAGATAATGACCCTCTTAAAATTATGATAGCGTACACTGCCCTATACAAAAAAAAAACATATGTACAAAGTTTGTTTTTTCGTATTGATAACTGTAACTTCAATGCATATAAGTATCTAATCCTCATCAAACATTGGAATAACAATTTAGAAATTTCTAAACATATTGCTTGAAAGTGCTGTTTCTAGCTTTGTGAGGCATCATATACTTTTATACATATCCTTATAACAACTCTAATAACCAAACATAAAGATACTGACTTCTGATACGGCTGTACAATAAAATAAAGAAAACAATGACGTTTAACCACAATAAAATCCAACAAAATGCAATAAGGCACTGTATCAGAATATGCTTCAAATTGAAATATGGGTGTATGATGGTTTAATCGGCCCACTGCGCTAGTTGGCTGAAAGATGTAGGCAGATCAGGTTTGAGTCCTGTAGCTTACACTGGGTGTATTTCTCTCTTTGTCAGTAAGAATTTTCATCGTGTGTGTATTTATGTGGTCTGGAAACATTGCTTGGATCAACTTGGACAAATCTGATGTTTGCAGTATAAAAAATATCCACCAAAATGTAATAAATTTGCCAAGTATCTGCAAGATTAAGAGCATTCAAATTTGAGAGACTTAATAATACTATAAAGACGTTAAATCTTTCTGGAATCAATATTCTTGAAAGTCACGTATCTCCAACGAATCCCGCAAAAGCCGACCCATTTGATTTTGACTTATGAATACCTGAATAAAAATAACTATACATTAGCTCTAATTTAATTAGATAAATACATGGCTTCCATGTGAGAGAATTCATCACACCAACTACTTACACAATACGGAGCTCCGTCCTCCATAATATTCGATTAAGATACTACTTCATGACCTTATGAACTAGAACTCAGGTTTCAGGACCAGGAACTAGAACTCAGGAACTAGAAGGTTTCATCTTACTATAGATAGGCGATAGAATTATTAAAGTTATAAATAAGAGCATGTTTTTGCATTTCCACGTCACAAATTTAACTAAGACATAAAATTAAAAATATTTTTTACGATATTAACTAAAATTCCATTAGTCCAGAGAGCCTTAAAAAAGAGATTGCTGTCCTTGCTACACACATACTAACTATTCATTAAAAAATACATTTTTAAGAGATATTGAAAAACAGTAAAAAAATGTATCATTCGAATTTATTAATGATACACATTATACAGTCCTTTTCATTGAGTAATATTTTGAAAAACAAAGTTTCACTGCGTACTTGTCAGAATTAGTGAGACTAATGGATTAACTTGGGAGTTGGTGAAAAAATGTATTTATCCTTTTGACGTAAAATGCGTTTTACCTTTCGAAACAGGGGTACCACGCGTAATTTTTCAGTGTCACAATAACGCGCAAATGCAAAAAAATTAATAACTTAAAAATTATAAATCATACTTAAATGAACGATATCGAGCTCAAAAGAACATTAAACAAAGAATGCTATACATTTTCATTGATCTTTATCGACTTATGTAATCACAACTCAAAGTTGAATTACGAAAATGCACACTGACGTTCACTTTAATTTAGTCCAGCTCCGGCCTCCTTTGTATGAGCAAGGACGTTTGAGTTGTCATTTGTTTAGTGTCTTTGAGCTTTAAAAATAACAATCGAAATTAAAGTTTAAGTATTTAATACTTGTTTAGATATCGAGCTTCCAAGAGTGAAAATTTTGCATCAAAATGTCCAAATATATTAATAATAAGCACCAGAAAAATATAGAAACGTCAGGAGGAAAAAAGATCGAGATCCGAACATCCGATGCTGAGCGTCAACGGGCTCGGCGAGACACCTAAATGCTGAAGCTTCCTGCCGCTCATACAATTTAGTCTTGCTCTGGCCTTCTTTTTTTGAGCAGGTTCGTTTTTTACCTTTAACCGGTCCGTTTTTTACCCATAAACATTTATTTATCCTTAAAAATTTTTAAACCTTTAGTAATATTTAATCAACAAACAACGTGTATCAAATATCAGGATACAAAATAAAAACAAAACTTTATGCATGCAGAAATAAAGCAGAATTGGGATGCATGAAACTTTTTTAAATGTTGGGAAGTCATATATGTATAATTTTATCATTCATTTGTAAGAGAACAAATATTTAATTTTCCTTTCTTCGTACAAGGGGGAATTTAATCTTTAAAATAAATTTATTTTTCTTGATGATTTCTTTTAAACTTAATTTTCATGAAAGCTTTGTCTTTGGTACTCTCAGTACTTAGTTTATACTATTCACGATTCCAAACACTCTATTAAATGTCCTATTACTTCACACACAAACTGGAAGGGTGATTCTATCTGCAAAGAGTTTTTGTTGTTTCCTTAGACGAAAGACTTCCGAAACCTCCTAACATGTAAATGAAGTTAAATTCCTATTATAAAAGTCACATGAGTGCGGTGTTTCGGGTATTAAATATGCAGAGTTCCTTGGTGTGGATCTTTAAAATTCATTGGAAGACGCAATGCCACACTATGCTTAAATGACAGATTTCCAATACGGTCGAGTCGTTGGTTGCTATTTCAGTAACTAGATTCTTAACACTATCGCCTACTTCTGGGATTAGCTAAGCTCAACGTTGCAGATGTGAGTCAAGGAGAGCATTTAAGTGGATTTACCGGATAAGACTCCGGAATACGACAACGCATTATTTAAGGGAGCACATTACCTTTAAGCATACAAATCAGCAGGTAACATAACGTACTTTATTGCAGGGTTTATTTATACTTTATACTACACATTGCATAAAAATTGGTTTGATTTTTGAAAATTAAATAAGAATTGCATAAGGTCGTTTTTTAACATACTTTTACAAGCATAACTTGCGTGTAACATTCTGAGTCATCCTTTGCATTTTCTATAAAACTAAAAGCTGATATCAGTAACCCAATGCTTTTATTTTAAATTAGAACCAAAACATAGTAGTTAAGTAACACAGAAATATAACATAATCAATTAATATTTCAGTTCATTAATTTTTTCCAAATTTTCGCTCATACTATATCAAAAATTTTTAATATATTTTTAGCTTTTGAGTAAAATTATGGTTTTATTTTAAAGCCCTTTTGATAATCTATTTTAATTCAAAATTTTTGGAGGCTTCGTTTATTAATTGCAAAGTTATAGTGCGTACATGCTTGAAAATTACCATTCGGAGATAAATCCAATTAAAGTTGAAATAGGTATTTTTAGCTTGGCAAACGAACAGCTGAAAATAAAAATAGGTGCTTCGAAAAATCCTAATAAAGAAAGAACGAATGTGAATTTTTTCATGCGGATTTTTTATCAGAATCAGATCATTTCAAACCATCTATATAAATCAAAATGGGAAAATCGATGTTTTTAAGGTTTTAAGGGTACTGTTCCCCCTTTGTATGATATTTTAGGAAGAGTTGTTTTTATGTTGTAGAAATCTCAATTGAAGCTGAGCTATGTCAGATTTGACTGAATTATTCCAAGCCTATATAGGGATTGAAATCTGTATCCATTTGTCCGTCAGGCCGTGGTTACTATTTACATGTTAGCTCAAAGTCACTAATTTAATACCAGTAGACAACTCAAGTGCTATTTTCCTTGTCGCTCATGCACAGCTACCTCATATTATGTTTAGCTTATTTCCATTCAGATGCTTTTTTTCCTATACCAAATCGTGGGCAGCGGGAGTCCGGTTGTAAAAAAGTTGGATTAGCACAACATGGGGGCTGGTTTAAGTTAAATTAATCGTGGACTTGGCATGTCCTCACGTTAGCGAGGTATGTAAGTTTTAAGAATGAGATACCCGCTTGCTGTTGACCTCATCATCTGATCGTGGTAAGACTATTCTAGGCTCAAATGTACTCACGTCAGCGTGGTATGTAAGTCTTAAGAGTGAGATACCGGCTCGCTGTTGACCTCATCATCTGATCGTGATAAGACTATTCTATGTTCAAATGTCTTCACGTTAGCGTGGTATGGAAGTTTTAAGAGTGAGATACCGGCTCGCTATTGACCTCATCATCTGATCGTGATAAGACTATTCTAGGCTCAAATGTCCTCACGTTAGCGTGGTATGTAAGTTTTAAGAGTGAGATACCGGTTCTCTGTTGACCTCATCATCTGATCGTGATAAGACTATTCTAGGCTCAAATGTCCTCACGTTAGCGTGGTATGTAAGTTTTAAGAGTGAGATACCGGCTCGCTGTTGACTTCATCAACTGATTGTGGTAAGACTATTCTAGGCTCAAATGTCCTCACGTTAGCGTGGTATGTAAGTTTTAAGAGTGAGATACCGGCTCGCTGTTGACCTCATCATCTGATCGTGGTAAGACTATTCTAGGCTCAAATGTCGAGAAGTTTCGAGTTAAGGAAGTTTCGAGACTAAGGTTCCCTGTTCAGGGGGTCTGATCGTGGCTCAAAATAATGAGGTGTCCTAGGATTTCTCACTGCGCAATAGATCCCGAACCGTAACAGATAATCCATGATGTTGCTACGGTGCGACTTTAATATAACTACCCTTGTGTACATAATCTTTCAAACATCAGTTGGCATTGATTTGATAGTCTTAGTGTTAATTCGTATCAACGTGGGAGGTGCTGCCGAAAAGTATCATCCGTGAAGTGGGAAAGATATCTGGGCCGATGTAGCCCAGTTGGAAGTGGTTGGATTACCCGGATGGTTACGAGTTCGGTGTTCCAAATAACATAGTATGCATGGCTGATGGTGCACGTTATATCTAGTGCGGCCTCAAATATCTTTAGGTTGGCCTGATATGGATGTTTGATAAGTGGAGTACCAGCCCAGGTTTTGTCCTCGTCTTCTAATCGTGATACAAATTACGTAATGTTGTCCTCGGTTCTTTCCCTCCTGGATTGATCATGGACTGGCACCAATAGACTATTACGTTGCTGTAGTGATACGTTAATTAACTACCTTACTGTACCTTATCAGAAGATATGTCTTCCTGGATAACTGTTGGGGTAATTGGTAATTTTAGTTAACGTCCTACTAGAGCAGCACAACGGGCTATTGACGACGGTCCGGGATCAGTCCCTTAAGGGAAAGATCCGAGGACAACACCTCGTAATTTTGAACCACGGTCAGATGACGAAGCAACACCTGAGCTGGCACCCCACTCTCCAAATTTCCTCGCGATAACTGTTGGGGAAATGGTTAGTCAGTTACTAAATACAAATTCCAGTTTTAAATATTATTTAAATACGTTCATAATTTTTCGAGGTACGCAATATTTTAAAATTATACCGAAGGCATTTAAAAGTTATCCTCATGCTTTAAGTTGGGATGGTGTTGGAAGTTTGGAGAGTGGTATGCCAGCTCAGGTGTTGTCTTGTCATCTGACCGTGGTTCAAAATTTCGTGGTGTTGTCCTCGGATCTTTCCCTTAGGGGATTGAACCCGAACCGTCGACAATAGCCCGTTGTGTTGCTCTAGTACGACGTTAATTATAAGTTACCATTACCATGCTTTAAAATCTTTAAAAAATTTATTTGGCTGCTCTTTTGTAATGACGATTCAACTGGCTGATTTTTTTCCCAACTTGAATGGATCCTTATTTTTGAAACACGAACTGGCAAGAACCCGGATATACTTCTCTTACCAATTAATTCTCTATTTTAACCCCGGGAGGTTTTGCAACTTCTCCTCTACCGTGAACTGTGTAAATGACATGCCCTTCCGTAGGAATTTTTAAAAATCCTCATTCATATGTCATTTTGATGAAATCAGGAAGCTTTATAACTTTAAGCTTCGGCCGGTAGAAAATTACTATCACTAAAATTTCGTTTACACCAGCGGTATGGTATTGATCTGTGTACAATGGATGTTATTCCCTTTTAAGTGACCGCTGGCATTGATCACCATGCACAAGCCCTAACCTAAGAACGTCTTGGGGGAAAGGCGGAAGATCTCTAGCTCCAAACGGTACGCCACAAAATACTATGAAAGGAAAGCGTCAGTCGTAATTGCCCCTCAAGGCTATCTCGCTCTAGTTAGGTAATTAGGTAAAGGGGTTGGACATGCAGGAGAAAGAGCCGTTCCTGGAGACGATTAAAAAAAATCTAAGCTCCGCAGAGTAAAGGTTAAGCAGTCAACCCACTTCGGCACCTACGAGATTCAAACTCGTAACAAATAGCTTCAGTCTACGAATTTCTTAAGAATGACATCTATGGTCGTTTAGCCTCTGATTTGGCCTATCGAAATGGATAGTTTTGTCTTTACCCGAGGAGCAAAAATCTAGAGATGTCTATATTCCTACAAAGGACTTAATTATTTAAAATAAAGGGATTATGGTACTCACTTGGAATAGAAATGGAACAAGCAACCGCAGAGTTGCAAGTTCGAAACTCGATCCAACGAAAGATATAGTCCGCTGTGTCGCCCTAGTATGACGTTAATTAAAAATATTAAAAATTACCAACTACCAAGTAAAGACCGCCATCCACATGGGGGCTGGTGGTTCATGTTTAATATGTCGAGGACTCAAATAGTCTTACGTCGGCGTAGTTTGGAAATTTGTAGAATGGGGCGCCATATCAAGTGTTGTTATCGTCCTGACCGTGGTTTAAAATTACGAAGTGCTGTCCTTGAATATGCCAATAGCCTGCTGTGTTGCTCCAGTGGGACGTTAATAAATTCCTACTTACCTTTAAAAATTGTTATGACTTGTAAAAGTGAATGTGTAACTCCAAGTCCAACAAGACATTTGCCGACCAACCGGTATAGTGGTTAAGGTGTTAGCCTCTAGATCGGAAGGTTCCTGGTTCGAATCCGGGTCCGGGCATGGATGTTTGTAAACGTATGGTGTAGAGGCGGCTGGTGCACCTTAAATCTGTCGTGGCCGAAAGTCCTCACGTTGGGTTGGCGTGGAAGTTTGGAGAGTGGGGTGCCAGCTCAGGTGTTGCTTCGTCATCTGACCGTGGTTCAAAATTACGAGGTGTTGTCCTAGGATCTTTCCCTTAAGGGACTGATCCCGGACCGTCGTCAATAGCCCGTTGTGTTGCTCTAGTACGACGTTAACTAAAATTACCAATTACCAATTACCAACAAGACATTTAATAATTATTACGAGACATCATAACATACAAGCATATGAACGTTACGAGCAGAGTAAAGAATCAGAGGCAAGTGACTCACTGCGTATTATAAAAAGGATTGCATCAATTAAATGAACTCGCAAGAATAATACGTGTACAGGAAACAGTAATGTAACACAGGAAAGAGTAGTATCAAACAACGCCTCTTTAATATGAACACTCGAAGGAAATATGCAATTAGAAGATTTTGAAAAGATCTAAATAAATTGTCATGAAGGCGTTCCTTGCCTGTGATGCGAAATCATTTCAGAACAGAAACTTGTCTTTCTCATAAACTCTGACCTCTACCCATATTTTGATTCCAGGATAGACTAGAAGCGAAAGAGATACAAGAAAGAGATTAGTTCTAACTGTGACTGCAACTGAAGAATATCTGTTATTCTAAACTGAGATTGTGATTCTAAACTGTAACACTGCATTTGATTGGTTGATTGTAAAGTATCTCCTAGCCACTAATAGCAAAGGACTGCTCTTATTTATATTTTAATATATTTTCCTCGATTAAAGTAATACACACGAAGAAAGTCACTCACACAGTAGCTTTGTCGCTTAAAACTTTAGTAAACCCAGTTAGAACCCCATAATTTCTTTTCATCCAGAATAACTGAAATATCAACAAGACATTTTTGAATTTAATCAAACGCAATACCACTCAATAAACCTACAATTTAAACTGAATTAAACATTTTTGTTCAGCGGATGAGCCGTATTATATATTAAGCCTGTAATTTTGTTCTCTGAAGATACTTTTCCCCCTCAAAAAACTAACGCATGTAATTTAGAAGCCTTTTGCTCATAACGGTTTTTGTGAATTAAAATATATCAATATTTTTATTTCATAAAAATTAAATTCTTCAATTAATCAAACATTCAAAACCAAATGTAAACATAAGAATACTATATAATTGGCTTGATTCTAATTGAATGTAAATTATTAAATAAATAATTCACATGCTTATATTTTCTCTTAAAAAGTCGTTTAAATTAAGTATTCGTTAGTTGAAGAAAATGTTTTTACATTGTATATGTAAAAAGACAATTTTGTTGCATTTGATGATGGTAAATGTACTGAAATATTCAAAGAACAACTGTTTCAAAATATTACCGAAGCAATTTTTCTAAATTTCTGTTTACACACGAATTCATTTGTGTTTTTCACACTCAAATCTAAAGTTAACTATTTTCTTTTGCCTAAGAAAAAAATTGTTTCTAGCTTTTTTTTTATTAAATCTTATGTCTAAATTTGTTTTTGAGATTGTTTTCGTATCAAATATAGCACACAAATATTCAATTTTTAGATAAAATGTTGATTTTATACAAAAATTGAACATTGAATGCATATTTTAAGTCATTTGACCCTGCCGTTTCCAAATTATGAGTATATATATATATATATATATATATATATATATATATATATATATATATATATATATATATATATATATATATATATACAACTTTTATGTATATATAAACTCGATGTATTTTATAACATTTTTTTAGGATTTATCGACGCAGCGTCAATAAGTTTTTGTTGATTAGGTAAAGATGGAATATAGCATTACAGGAAAATTCTAACGAATTACATTTATATTTATTTTGAAAACACATAGTCTGACAAGGAAATCCAAAGAATCAATTTTTTTAAAACAATAAATTATATGCCTTTCAAAAATCAAACATTCAGTCATAATTTCTTATTCTTCCATTACGATATTTCAGAATGCATTCATTACCGCTATAAACATCGTTTTGTTGATCAAACAAATTGAAACTGCTTCGCCCCAGTAAAAATTACGCTTTCAAGAAACAAATGTCAAAAGGAATCTTCGGATCTAGAGTGTAAAAGGGACAACCTAGAGAGTAAATTTGCCCATTAGAGCACTGTTAAATAATTATGTTACCATGGAAAGCATATTTTGCTTTCATGAAAAATGGCGAATATTTTAAATTACTATGATTACATTTCAGTTAGACTACCTTCACAGATTTTTGAAACTCTTTCTTCCCTTCGTTAATGCTCATATTTCATCTTTGCATTATATAGGAACACTGTATGCAGTTATAACTAAAGAGAGTGAAATTGTCTTGCAGAATAAAATAAATATATCAGTTGAAAAAATCAGCATGCCTTCACGTTCAATTAACTAACGAAATTAAATAATCATCTTCTGGGGCCCCTGATTTAGACCTGTTCAGATTTTTTAAAGTTTTTTAGAGGCACCTACTTTGACACACATAATTCGTTTTCCTAGAATTAAAAGCAATTTAAAAGAGGTTGAAAAGAAATTTTTTATGTTTTAACAAAACCAAAAGAATGAAGAAATTCTCCCTATAGTGTTCTCATAACTAAATAAATAAATAATCAGGGAATGTTAAAGAACAAAAATAAATTTGTCATTAAAATAGCGAATGTTATAAACTTTCGTTCTGAAATTTCCTTTAAACTGTCACGCTTTTTGTTTATTTTGCAATATGCGCTGGAATCTGGTGTGCCTTAGAGCCTTAGCATCCGGTTGAAAATTCCCCAGACAAATCCGAATCCATCTGTCACCCCTACCAAATCACCAATCGCAGTCACAGTTATCACTGCTTTCGAATCACCTGTCGCAATCACCGATCGCAGTATCAGTAGCAATATCAGTATCAGCCAAGGGATCAACTTATCAGCTAGGGGATACCAACTCAGTCAATGTTACCAGATCATCGGTACTCTCAATCACTGTTCCAACAATCACTGTTATTTCGATATTTCAGTAACAGGTTAGAACTGTGATTCAAAACTATCGGTGACTGAGTAGTTGTTCTGTGATTCGCTTAACATCCCTAGTCCATACTCAATTAGGATTTTATATACTTTGGAAGAGGGGAGGAGACAAATTGTCAATTGTCCTGAGTAGAAAATCATTCTATAAGCTATTTCACACCAACAGAATTCACGTCAATCCGAATTAATCTCAGTACTGCTGAATTTGACTAACAAAGATTTGGGAAAGCTCTTCCCATTAGAAATAGCTAGCTTGTCTTAAGACCTTTCACACTACTTGAATCCGGATTGCTTCGCTTCTATGTACCATAATATTTGTTGGTCAGTTGTGACTGGATTAATATATTATATTTGAATTGATGTCAATTCTGTAGGTATTAGGTTAATATTGTTTTAAAGAACAACTTTAATATTTAAACAGTTGCGCTTGCCATTAAACGCAAGAAGTTAGAAAGCATGTCTAGAAGATATGAGGTAGCCATTGACTAAGGTGGTAGTATAATTTATTGTGTTAGTTTTTCCGTTATTTTACAAATTAAAAGTCCGAATGAATGTTCATTTTCATAATGTAGTGGTTTTCCTGGATGCTATAAAATAAAAGCACGATGGAATTATTTTAAATGATCTGTTCTGGTGTTCATTCCTAATTGGATCCTGATTACGTGTAAATATTTTCCTTGATTTGATAAACTAATCTGCCTATGTTTTTCTATTGTTGACACGTTGGGTTAGCGTGGAAGTTTGGAGAGTGGGGTACCACCTCAGGTGTTGCCTCGTCATCTGACCGTGGCTCAAAATTACATGGTGTTGTCCTCGAATCTTTTCCTTAGGGGATTGATTCCGGACCATTGTCAAAAGCCCGTTGTGTTGCTCTAGTACGACGTTAATTAAAAATTACCCATTACCAATCTAGCTTTGACTTGTTTTTATACTGCTTTTAATTGAAAACGTATTTCGGTTTAAAGTAAAGAATTATTTTTGTTAATCAGAATTCATGTGAACAAGTGAAAGCGTTGATAATATGATACTAGATAGGATATTATAATTAAACCGCGTAACTTATAAACGAATGGAAGTAAATATTTATTCAAGCAACTTTTAACTAGATATATGCGTATATGATGCTCAGGATCGTTATTTTTATATGATTTTAACCTGAGGCGTTTATTTTATTTTATATAAGTTGCATGAAATGCTTACATGAAAAGGAGTTATTAGAAATTGTGAGTCTATATATTTTATACCATGCTTACGGCGCTATAAACAGTTTTCAGTATGGAAAATGTCCTTCAACGATTAAGAAGAAAATAATTTGTGTCGTTGAAACCCGCTTGGCTTTACGGAATTGACTTAATATTCACTGTAGCGGTCTATATAGCTTAATATTTTTATGAATGTAAGAAGCTTTTAAATAATATGCTTAACATTATGTTCATTTGTAATTATAAAACTTTTACGTGTATGTGAAATATTTTTTAATATTATATATCATCATAAAAAGTATTTTTTTATACAAATAACAAGTTTTGTAAGTAACCATCAAAACCAAATCGTTGAAAAGGTCAAAGCACAACACATTTTAATGTAAGAAATGAAATTACAATAGAACTTCATAATAATAGACGTCGATTATAAAAAGGCTGTTCGCACATTTTTTAGACGATTATGGTTAGCGGTAATAAAAAACCATTTGCTGCAAAAGAAATAATTGCAGTTGTACTATGTTTTCAAAAGTCAAAATAATCGTCTGCGGCTTGAGAGGGTTTTTTAAATTCAAAATGGTGCTTTTTACGAAGCAATGGTTCGAAGGCTATATTTATGCTCTTTCCGAAAAGAAATATTCATATTCCGTTATCCAAAAACGATGTGAGAGTCTTGGTTTTGTGATATCTAAAGCGTCGATAGGTAATATCGTCAACAAGAAAGGAAAAATGGAGCCCCAAGTGGGACCAAAATTCCAAACAAGTATCCAAGGAAGAAACGGACGTCTTCGACTATTGCAAAGGTACGTAGTTTAATGTTAAAAGAAAATCCCCATAGTCAAAGGACAGTTGCAAAATCATTAAAATGATTGGTGTCCACTCTAAACAAAATGATAAAAGTTGATTTAAATCTTAAGAAAGCTAAAAAACTCAATGTGCATCGTCTTTCTCCAAAGCATATCGCTGAATGCAGAAATTTGCACGCAGCCGAAATTTATATGATAAACACTTATCCAAATAAAAAGGGAAAAAATTGTCACAATAGATGAATCAGGGGTGTATTTAAATGATTGCAGCAAAAAAAAAAAGAGCCATTTATTATCATGAAAGGGGAGAAAAAAATTTAAGTACATGGTTCACAGAATCGAAAGTTTTTCCAAGGGATTCATGATTGCTGCTGGTTTTTCGTATAATGGCAAGTTAACAATAAAGAGAGTGGAAACAGAGTTCAAGATTAACTCCAAATACTATCAGGAACATATTTTATGGCCAATTTTTCTGAATGAAATACCATCGCTTTACCCACAGTGCTATCAATCTGTGGAACTCCATCAAGACAAAGCTAGCAGTCACACATCAAATTCCACTGTAAATTTCCTAAAAGAAATGGAACAAAAAACCGGTATCAAGGCCATACCCTTCACTGATATCCGTACTAAATCTCTCGATGTATCACCAATGGATTTTTGTTCTTTCGGACTTTTAAAATCGGCATTATCCAAACGTCGTCCCACAACCCTTATAGGACTCTGGAAAGCTGTTCAGGAGGAATGGGATAGAATACCTCTTCTGACACTTCAAAAGGCATTATCATCCTGGAAATTACAGTGTCGAAAGATAGTTCAGAATTAGGGCTATCAAATAGAACATTTAAAACACAAGAATTTTATGTAATTTAGTTTTGTGAATACAATATACATTGTCTAAAAAAATGTGTGAACAGCCTCTGTATGACAGTTAAAAAATTTTAATAATGATAAAGACTGCTTATTTTTATCTGACAAGTTTTACAATCCGAAGCTAGCGATTGAATATTGATTGTTGTGTGATTTTGCATAAACATGGATGCACTTGCATGACGTATTCCCCTCGCCAAATTTGAATTATGTAGTTAAAGGTGAAATTCCTATAGCGCGTCTGAAGCATGTGGTTGACGTAGTGCGTCTATTGCAGAACGAATGGCGCTTCCCAACCTGACGCTGTGACGTAAGCAAAGTAAGCACTGTGCGGAAAGTTGAAAAGAGAAAAATACTAGATGTCGTAGAGGTCACGCCGCGCATGAACCCAGAGAGCCGGACCGATAGTTGACGAGCCGGATCCAGAGATTGGATTTCACCTATAAGGGGAAGCGAAATGTCACTGTCCCTATGCCGACCGGCAAGTTCTTTTCCGGTTCAAGGATCAGAGGAGACCTCAGAGACATTTGTTCCTGCCGCCGGTTTGCTAACGAAGCTACAGGCGGAAGGGGAAAATTAACTGCTGTTGGACAGCCCGATCTGGAATCAGCCAACGGCGAGAGGAAAAATGTCGAATTAAACGAGAGGGAAGCCCCCAAGAACCCCAGTTGAACTTTCGGAGTCGGGAGAGACGGGAGAAAAGTTTCGGTGAGCGAGGTCAACAGACCCGAGGGATCAAACTGATCCGAGAAAGTGAACACCCGTTCACGGTTTCCGATATACCGTTCTCTGAAGAAGTTCTCGGTTTGAGCACTTGAAAACGGTTAGCATAAACCTGCAAAAATCACGACTGTTGTTCGTTGGTTCGTAGAAATTTCCCAAACTGGGATTACATCTATCAGACGTGAGGAAAGCTAAAACCTGAGCTGCTGCTCTTGCTGATTTGGAGCGGACATCGAATCTGTTGATAGGCTCACAGGAGCTAGGAATCCCTCAACTGAGTGCCATTTTAGCGAGTTCAACTGAACTGCGAATCTCTCACACGCGTGCGAGTACCCTTGGAGAAGGGCTCACCCGAGCTAGGAACCTTACTCGCCCGAGTAAGTACTGGAGAAGGGCTCACCCGAGCTAGGAACCTTACTCGCCCGAGTAAGTACTGGAGAAGGGCTCACCCGAGCTAGGAACCTTACTCGCCCGAGTAAGTACTGGAGAAGGGCTCACCCGAGCTAGGAACCTTACTCGCCCGAGTAAGTACTGGAGAAGGGCTCACCCGAGCTAGGAACCTTACTCGCCCGAGTAAGGACTGGAGAAGGGCTCACCCAAGCCGGAAAGTCAACTTGGAGTCTCGAGGCCAAGGACAATTAATCGTATTCGGCGAAATTAGACAACGGATACCTGAATAGATACGCTACCAGACAGACCACTAAGAACGATTTCTTATGACGACGACGCTACCATCCAATACACGCCACAACGCACTGTGGGAAACAGTTCCATAATCATCCCGATTTAAGCATATCACAGCATTTTCATTACTTAACGGATTTTCATGTTTTATAGTTCATTTTATAAAACAATTTGTTTTCTTTAATTTGATGTATTACCTATAAAAATAGGTGGAGGAATAATGTAATTGACTCCGATGTATCCATAACATCCCATTGTAGCAATCTTCTGCGTCAAACGCACTACGTTAGTCGCATGCGTCAAACGCGCTATAGGAATTGCACCTTAAGTAAGCCAAGTGTAGGACAGAAATGCAAGAGTAAAACTCTTAATCATCACAATAAGTTATCAGTGATAGAAAAACTTTAGAATCTAGTTTCAGGAACATTTGTAATGAGTATGGAAAAGCAAAACAAACCGTGTCTCATATTAAAAAGGCAAAGAACGACATACGTAACTTTGTTAGTAAGTTTAATACAGAAAAGAAAAGTGAAGTTAAATGTATGCGGATGATTACTCTAATTTCGCTGGATGATCCAGTCTACAAGTGGTTTTCTCAGCTTCGTTTATGTGGGTTTTTGTTAGAGGAATAGAAATTCAAGCAACTACTGAAACCTAGACAGATGAGACTTGAGCAATTTAAAGCGAGCTCTAGTTGGGTGTTTGGGTTTCGTCGAGGCCACAACATTTAAAACAAGAACATTTGCCAACTGAGGAATCAAAATCTTCGTAGGACGAGTAAGAAAAGTTGGAAAGCACGCTCAGCCTACCATTAAGGTGAGCGAAGTGAAATACTATTTAAGTTTTATTATTAAGGGGACGCATTACCATTTTTAAAATTTTCTTCAATTTTTATATTATAATTAAAATATTGTTGTTTTTCTATTGTTTTGTAATCAATAAGTTGATTTTAGAAGAAAAAATATTGTCAAATGAGTAATTCAAAAAAAAAAAAATTTACAAATTTTTTTAAATTTTTTAAAAATGCTACTACTTTTTGAATTTTTATTTTTTTGCTTCAAAGTTTTTTCTCAACTTTATTTCGAATATACTTAACAAATCCGTGTATGGATTTTTAAATAAAAAACATAGTTAATTTTATAAAATTTTTTAAAGCTAAAATGATACAAAAACCACCGAAAAATGAAAATGTTTATATTTAACTATTTAAAAAATATATATATATAGCACTTAGATGTAAATCCATACACAGTTTTATTCTAAAAATATATAAAAATAAGTGTAAAAAGTTTGGAAACTTTTTCTGTGATATATAAAAAGCCTTAGTATTTTGAATACCTTATAGTGCCAAAAAAACCAAAGCTTAGAAAAATGCCTTTAAAGTTTTAAAACCCGTATAAAAAAATATTTACAAAACTCAGAGCTATTTGGATTTAATATGTTGATTTCCATACCAATTAAAGCAATTCAAAGCATTTTTCACACAAATTTAAATTTTTTAAACTATAATATAACCCGTAAGGATAAGTTATTTTGTTGAAGTTAAAAAACATTTCGTTTTCGACGCGAACTCAAAAATTCATCAATACATAATTTTCCAGTTTTTAATTTTAATTTTTTTAGTATCCAGTTCATAATAACTTTACACAAATTAAAAATATAATTGAAAAGACATTAAACAGTGTGTATATTTAAAAGTAGCCAGTTTAATTCAAAATTCATTCTTTTTTTAGTTGAATGTTTTGTCTTTGCAGCCGTGCAGTTTAAATTTTTTTCTGAGCTAGTAAATAAACTGCTGGTTTTCTTTCAATTTCTTAACTATGTTCTACAATAGTCCTTATAGATAGCAAGATATTTAGAATGCACACTAAATGAAAGATTGTTTTCTTTTTGAAAACCATCTATATCTTTTAGAGTATCCACATTGAATTCTGTGATAGCACCACAAACAGCAATCGTAACACGTTGAAGTGATGAAACAACTTTGCTTTGAGCACTTACTCCATATAGCACTGTGCATGCTTACATCAGAGTTTTGTGTGGTACACCTTACAGAACGTCGTAACAGTTCTGTTAAAGCAAGCCTTTGGTAAATTGACAGTATTTTTGCAAAATGCGATTCGTTTATATGTTGATATATATTCGTTTAATATGCTTCATATGCGAACCAAGAGTTATACCAAGAGCCAATGCAGCTTGGTAAAAGCACCAGGAATCGTCGTTATATTCTTGCCAACACACTTTGAATTAAAACCTAAAAATTTCGTCTCTGAAGGTCGCACACCTACTTCGAAGAGCGTAATTTTTATTGTGTCTTGGATCAGAAAAGTGTCTATAACTTTTTAATTAATGCAGTTACGAGTTTAAAATTTTGCACACTTATTTAGAAAGGTTGTAGCTCTAATTTAAAGCAATAAAAAAAAAATTCGATACTTTGAGTGATTTTTAGGTACTGCATCCCCTAAATAGGTTGAAAAATCGACAAATGAAAATGTGTTTGAATGTTATGAAAACCATACGGAACCTCTTTCATTCAATAACTGAAGAAATAAACAGTAAACAAACCCAGCAGAAAACAAATTATTTTTGGAAACCAAGGAATGGAAGCAATTAAACATGAACCAGGACCTTTTTTTTTCTAAAGAGTAATGCAGTCAATACGTTCACATATTTTAATTTCACCTATGTTGAATTCTGGATTTTATTTACATAATAAACACTTTTTTATAGCCAATTACTGTACTTTCTTTTATGTACACCCTGATGCATTACACCTCTATAAGAATTATTTATTATAATCCAGACTTTCATTAAAACGGCCAACCTTTAGCCCCCTACTAGTCCGTTATAATGAGGGTCTAGTGTAATTATAAGAAATTCAAATTTTTATGTCAAGTCCATTCTCTTTGGATTCTCTCATTAATATTAAATTTATAAAGTTACGTAATAATTTCGCAGAAATTATTATTTTTTATTTGCTCAAACAACTTTAATCAAACATTATTAAGATTTCATCTGAAGGAAGATCTTTGTAAATTTTAATTTTGATTCCAGAAACTTAAAGCAAAACTTTTAAGTCTTTTGATGATGAAATGATGTTTCAACTTTCACAAATTTATTCTTTGCAATCTGTCGATTCATTTTACATAATCGGAAAATATTTTCCTTTGAGTTTTCTTTTCATATCTGAAATAGAGATACATGAGGAATCATATTGTAACCCAAATTAAAATAACAGAACAACTTAAGTTATACCCTACATATGATAAAATAAATTCATACGTCCGTTTATCAAGCATCATTTTGTATTTAAAAGACATAAATGACGTTAGGAAAAGATAAATTAAGAAAATATTTTGTGAAAAGATAAAAGGTTGCTTTGATAAATTGGTTGAAAGAATGAGTCTCGATCCTCGTTTTATGTTTCGGTTCATAACTTTTCAAATATTTTGAGAAAGATGATTTTGTTACGTCCAATATGTAAGACAATCATTAAATCAAGTTTCAAGAGGAACTTGGAAAAAAGATAATTCAGAAAAGAATTCCCAAATCTTTCTGACTGGCCGAGAATGAAAGTCGTAGCAGAATTCCGATGGTGATAACAACACCACCTAAGCTGGCACCACACTTTTCCTAATTTCCACAACACGCTAGCGTGATGACATTTGGTATACTTTCCTACTGACAAAGTTATCACTATTGTCGCTTTCGGCACGCGCAAAAATGATACGTTTCCGTTACCCCAATCCCCTAATTGAAATAATGTACTAATTCGAAACCACGTGAATCGACTGCCCATTTTCAGAAGACCGACAATTTTATGAGTTCCAATATTAATTCCTGGTGGGCCATGCGTACTTGACAAATTTTTCAAGGAAAAACAACAAAAGGAGAAATGTGTTTACCAATCTATATATATAATTCTCTTATGTGGCACGAAAAAAAGACGTTATTTGTTATCGCGTTTTGGCAACTGTACGATTGTTTGTTTATCACGAAGCCTCACGCTTCAATTGAACTTATATCGTTATCGAATGAAATTTTATTGAAAAAAAAAAAGAATTTTAGTCGAGCTGTTGCAGTTAATAATAGTAATCAAAGAAAGCGGTGGATCTTTTCAGAGCCATTTAAAAAATGTCCTTTTCAGGGCCAACAATTATAGTTCAACAAGACGCTTGCACTACAACTTTCGACAACAAACTCAATGAAAAAGCGTGGGTGGTTCGAGTGCAGGTGTAAATGTACACACATACAACACTCTGGGTATTCAATTTCCCAATCAGCGCTCACATTTCGAGTCAAAATTTGCCCAAAGTTTTCATTTGAATTCTGATTCCATAAATACTGTATATATCTTTTCTGAAAAACAGAAAAAAATTTAGGTTTGAAAAATATTTTTTTGGAATATCATATTTTGTAAGCAATCCCTTCTGCCAAGACACATGTCTTCATTGATGCGAGCGAAGCGAAGCAATGAGGATTGCGAAGCAATGAGGATTGCGAAGCAATCCGGGGGTTGGCAAGCGTTAGCGACCAGGGGGCGGGCCCCCTAGTAAGCATTAATAGCGCTATAGACTGTCACAATTTCACTTTGATCAACAGATGTAACTTTAGCAACTTGTTTTTCACCTTCGATTAAAAAGATTTTTATCGGTTTCTGTACGATGGTTAGGCTAGTCTCATCGATGTTCGAAACGGAATCTAATAAAAAGTTGTGCGTTGGTAAATCTGAATTAAAATTTTTTTTGAAACAATGTTCTTGCATTTATAGTCTAGTCATATTAGGGGTTTCACCTCGGAATTCAAAGTCAAAGGTCACAAAAATCGGTTTTTCGCGAGTATCTAGGTTTCTATAGCTTCAATGATATTGACATCTATTATAAAAATTGTAGAGCATAAAATTTGAGACAAATTTTGTTTCAAGCATTTTTTCATGCGTTCAACCGTTTTTGAGATAGAGGGTGGAGAGCGCGCAGCGCTCAGCCATAAATACTGTAAAGCAAGGTCAACCGTGAATCTCGGTGGATAATACCTTGTATAAAGTTATTAAATCATTAAAATATCATTAACATTGAATAATATGTATTATTTATTAGTTAATATATTGTATTTAATAACATTTTCATATTTCTAATATACTTATTTAATAATACTAAACTTCTTTGTGTAATTAAAAACTCATTAAATGACATACTTATTGTACATCTTAATTTTATGTTAATTTATTCAAAGTTGATTTTAAGTAGAAATAAAACGAGTAAATACATTTTAATTTTATCTTTATTCAGCAGCTGTATATTTCTTACAATTTAAATTGAAGTGAAGTGAAAATTTTCGAATCTTTAATGATTTTAGAGAAAAAAAGTATTAATTTTCTTCTTCTTCATGGTCGTTATCTTCCGGGAGTTTGAAAATTTCTGTTTCATTGCTATCATCTTCGTTGTCCTGAATCGTTGTTTCCAGGCCTTCTAGAATTTCCGGGTCAAATGCATTGTCTACCTCGGGGTCGCTTTGCAATGAAACAGCATTGATGCTAGTTTGCACATTACACTGGCTACAAGCTAAAGTGTATTGCAACCCCGATTTTCTGCACCCGCAGCGTGGACCACATCCATTCTTACAATTACAAAATATTGTATTAAGTAATTCATCTGGAGCTGGTGGTAATATTGTTGTCATTGGCTCCAGGAATTCATTTTGCAGCACCTAACCCCATTCCTGGGGTTCTAAATCATGCCCTAACCATTTTTGAGCTTGGTAATAGACACGTTCAGTTAATAGAAAGTGGTCCCACGAAAAATAAACCAGTCTTCACAATGGAACTTCTGTCTCATGAACTAGCTATAAATGAAGAAGGTCGTATTATATAGGGATCCGTATTCTCAGGTATAGACTTCATAGAAAAAGGTCGTAATATAGGGGTGCGCCTTCCCAGTTATAATCTTAATATATAGAAAAATAAGTATTTAAAAGTTTACACATTTTAAAGACAAAATACTTAGTTATTTTTCTACTTAAAATATGCTTTGAATAAATTAACATAAAATTAAGATATACAATAAGTATTTCCTTTAATGAGTTTTTAATCACACAAAGTAGGTAAGTAATATTAAATGAATATATTAGATATATGTAAAATGTTATTAAATACAATATATTAACTAATAAATAATACAAATTATTCATTGTTGATGATATTATAATGACTTAATAACTTTATACAAGGTATTATTCACCGAGATTCACGGTTGACCTTGCATTACAATATGTATGACTGAGCGATGCGCGCTCTTCGCCCTCTTATCTCAAAAACGGTTGAGCGCATGAAAAAATGCTTGAAACAAAATTTGTCGCAAATTTTATGCTCTACAAGTTTTATAATAGATGCCAACATCATTAGAGCTATAGAAACCTAGATAATCGCGAAAAACCGATTTTTGCGACCTTTGAATAACTTACGCCGCAGACACGAGATTTTATGAGACTTTTGAGACAACTTTTAGAACGGCCAAATGAAAGTGTAAACGAGTTTCCAGCTTATTATCTCTCATTCCGAGGTTGACACTTTTTTTTTTGCTTACGTGACTGCATTATTAGCTTCTTTCCCCAAGAGGCATAATCTGTAATCTCTCTTGCACATAATTAGATGTGTATGTTTGTGTATAACGCATAAAATGGGAACAATTAAATTGTTACTTCCTGTTGTACTGTCATGTAATGAATAAATGTTTATTCTTCTAATTATTGGAGTCTAATTCAACACCAGTTACACTACACTTTTATTAAAACTAGTTGTACATATGAGACAAGGGTTTTGATCAATATGGGCATGACTTTGAGTCTCTTTATGAAGCCATCATATCCTGCATTTGGGTTCTTAATATATGGAGGGGATGACATGGCTTACTGAGCTCTCAGCCTGCGAATTAGAGATGGCACAGGATTGATTCCCGTATCTTATCCAGACTGTATTTCTCCGATCTGGGTCACCAAAATTTTCTTTGAGTGTGTACGCCCAATACGTAACATTGTCTTTAGATCAGCTTAGCCAAATTTCACTCTTACGCCATAAAACCCCTCGACAAAACAACTAACCTATTTTTGTTTGGTTTGTGCCCCAAGAAATGTTTTAGAAAGGAAATTCTTGGTCAGCTTTCTCCCTTCACTTCGTGTGCCACCATCATCTAATTTGCTTGTTTTTATTATGTATTCCTGTAATACAGACTTCAAATCATTCATCCAAATTCCAAGTCATTAAAATTTTTAACTTTAGAATTTTATATGAAATATACTCTGCCTGGCCATGCTCTAACATATCTCTTTAATGTCATAACGTTTGATCTGAATTTTTTAGAGGTACCCTTGAAAGGCGCCGTATCTCTTACGCATTCAACCGCTTGTACATTTTTGCTGTCTATAGGTGTCCTGACTTTGGCTATCGACTTTATTATTTCCCGGCATATGGTTTGTAAAAATATTATTAAATAAAATATTCATGGTTTTTACATTCGTGGATAACAGTCTCGTGGTCTAATCTTTCAGGCTAAAAGGTATCAAGTATCTTCATAGTATTTAGATATTTATTTTTGAGGTTATGATAAAATATCTAAGGAAACCAGATATTTGTTAACTACATACTTATGCTAAAATATATAGCAAAAACCAAACCGCGGTTCAAACGTAAGTATTCTAAACAAGTCGGGAAAAAAAAGTTTCGGTGCTCAAAATGTTTTTCGGTCACATGTTAGTGCGTATTTTCGAATGGTACTAGTGGATAGTTTCTGACGTTTTATTAATGTAGCCTCAACGTCGTGTTGCAAGAAAAAGTTCTTAAATATTTGCAGTTTTCAGAATATATGTCAGTAGGTATTTTAATTAACGTCGTACTGGAGAGACATCATGGGCTATTGACGACTGTCCGGGATCAATCATCCAAGGGAAAGATCCGATGACAACACCACATAATTCGGAACCACGGTCAGATGGCGAGGTAACACCTGAGCAGGCGCCCCACTCTCCAAACATCTACACCACGTCAACGTGAGAACATTTGAGACCACGACAGATCAAACATGCACCATCCCATTTTGCACACGACGATGTGTGTTGGATTCGAAATCTCTGCCCTCCGGTCGCTAATCCGTTACTCTTCAAACCGGGCCAACGCGAACAGTTTTTTCGAATGAAAGCAATTCTAGCTCAAGTGATCAAGTTTCCCTCTTTCCTCTTAAAATAGTTTTTAAAATTTTTTTAACAGAAGATTTATTCGAAAAATTAATAACTAATTGTGGTTAAAAGATATTTTTCATTAAAAAGTTTATGATTTTTTAATTTAAGAGTATGTTTTGATTTTTCATTAACCATCAGGATGGATCCTGGATAGTCTCCGATAACTCGTTGTTTTACCGCAGTGCAACGTTAGTTCAACCCGCCTCATTTCTTTAACAATTTAAGAAATATTAAATTTCATTTCATTCGCGTCATTTTCAAAAAAGATAAATAACAAGATTCACGTTTTTCTTTCCATAATTTTAATTCAGATAACAAGAAACTGAACATTTGTAATAAAAATCTGAAGGAATAGTGGAAAATGCGTTTTTGCACTATTCATTCCCGTTTTTTGTAGAGGTAAATAAAAAGTTGAATTTATGTCACACAGCCGCAGAACACCGGGCTATCGGTGGCGGTCCGGAATCAATACCGAAGAAAAAGAACAGAAGAGAACATTTTGTAATTTTGAAACATGGTCAGATGACGAAGTAAACAGAAGAAGTGGAACCTCACTCTTCAAGCTTCCACACCACTCCGATGTTGTTTTGTTTAGGAATCTCATGAAAACATGATGGAAAACATCCAGACCTTTCTGATAGATCATGGAAGCGAGGCGTATTTGAATTCCGTCTTCCTACTGAACATACAACAATAAAGGAAAAATATAAGTACAGTGAATAATAACTTTTGTTTGTGCCCTGGATCATATGATTGAGACTAGTATTATCGTGACCCTGAGACTACCTGATTGGTCCACGGGACGGGAGAAGACCATCATCCACTGATTAATCATCGAATTGTTTCGAGGGTACATGGCATTTGACGCCGGAGATTTTGCTTCGTTTGTCACCATTCTATACTCAAGCATTCACACATCTGTGGTAAAGTGATAAAAGATTACATCTTGTTTCACCAGTCGCCTGGCCGGCTGAAATCGAGGCCGTGCACAAAAGAACAGTTGATCTCTGGTTTATTTTGTTTAATGGTATTTTTCTGGTATTTTTATTCAACAACTGGTTTGTTTTCTGCACAGCCTCGCTGAAATCGTTCTTTGTCGGTCAATGGCCATCCCCTTTGTTGGAATAAAAGTGGAAAGAAGGGGTGGAAGCTCCTTTCTTGTAAGTTTTGGACGATGAAAACTGCCCAAGGGTTTTTCCCACGGTACGGGAGCTTCGAGGTTTAGAGCAGAGAGGGCTGGGTCTGCGATCGAGACATTTTCTGACAAACTCGAGACGAGTTTGGTCGTTGTGAGGGCGTCAGGTTTCGACAGCCCCGACTTTTGAAGTTAAGTCTCCGATGGAGACTCTTTGCTATACTTGAATTCTTTTGAAATTGTCTGTTTAACAGAGCCGTACTGTAAACTAAATAATCAAGAGAAAAATAAACGAATAGTTGTATATTTACAACATTCCGATCTCCTGAAATATCCTTTCTGCCCAAACTTATACAAGCCCGTTGTTTAACATTGCTATACATTTACCCTGTCTAAATATGTTAAGAGGCGCCGGGACACAATTTTCTATTTTTTGCTAATAAAGATATTGCTTTGAACTCTTTAATAAAGTCATAGCATCTAATATACAAATAGAAAATTATAAAAATTAACTTGATGTCAGTTCAAAACATTTAAAAATTCAAAAATTTTCAAAAAAGTGACTGTGTTTACTTTTGATATAACTTGAAATCTTATTCATGACAGTATGTACATTTTCTAAAAGTAGATAATATATTTAAAAATTTGTCTTCACAGTTTTTTAATACATCATATATAAAAAATATTAAAAAATGTTTAATTAAAAATGAGCAGTTTTTGAATTTATAATTTATAAAATCACTTATATTTTGAAACATATCAATAATTGTCAAAATTATCTTGTAAAGCATGCTCTGAATCTAGTTCATAAAATTGCTTTAACATAATTAGGAGTGAAGTTGTCTTGGTCCTGTTGGTTTTCCAGAAGTAGTATCGATTCGATATTTCAAAACAGAAATTATCTTTATTTAATGATTAAATGTACGTCTAGCTCTATAAAGCTTAAATTATTCCATGAAAACTAAACTTCTTTTTGACGAAGGTAATTGAAGCTAAAAGCGAAAAGTAGAAAATCGGTAAAGCTGAGACTGTAATATAAGTTGAAAGTACAGTAGAACTCCAATCATCCAAACTCCAGTTATCTATATCGCTTTGAGAAAAAAAAAAGCAATCATCAAAATCTACATTTAAAAAATTCTGAGTGACCATGAACTCATTGATTTCTCAGATGACGACGACGACATTGTTACTCAACCAGACGTGGGACCGTCAGCTAATAAGGCATTTGACAGCCTTGACTCAGTGCCAAAATGGATGAAACTGCAGCCTGAGTGTGGTCGTCCACAGATACTCACCGCCAATCGAATGCGAGACCTGACTTCACGGAAACGAGTAAATAAGAGCAAAACTGACTTCGACGGCTATGTTCAAACAATGATACACTTTAATACAGTATGTAAGAACAAAATGTAGACAAAATTGTTTTTAATCATTAAATTCCATTGCATACTAAAGCAAAATTTTCGTTTTGTTTACTAAGAAATAACTTTTTTTCTTCAGTTATCCAATTATCAGGTTATTCGATTATTAGCATGAGGTCTTGTCCCAATTGATCCGGATAGTTGGAGTATTACTGCACAGTAAAAGTCATTTTACTAGAACAGTTTACTCTTGCTCTACTATATCTAACTTTGCGTTGTTACCACTATGCGTTGTTAGGAAACATTAAAGTTTATTATGTGAATTTTTGGAAGAAAAGAACGAAATTTGCACGTATCAGAAAAGCATTTAATACCAATTCAACAGCTCGTTGATGTTCTAAATCCCTCAAATACAACTGTTCTAATAAAGTTCATATAATTTAATCCTTATTAACCTCAGTGCAGTATAATTTATCATTTCAGTACTGATACTTCAGAATGTTTCAATTTATCCACATAATTTAAACTCTAGTGTTTGCATATAGAAAACTCCTTTAGGATTTCAATTCCACAAGCGAACTTAAAACTTCTCTCTAATTATAACGTCTCAGTAATAGCTTTCGGGAGGAATTTAAATACTTGCTATGGGACGCTTTCGTCTTAATTTAGAGAGGAATTCGGAAGATAGCCACACACGGTAATTTATCAGTGGAATAGAAATATGAGCATGGGTGAGACGAGGACAAATTAGAAATACGCAGCGAGTCTGATTAATTGGGGAAAAAACGTAACTAGAAGTTCTCAGTCTGAGTAATTATTCAGAGGTAAAGCAATTATTTTGGAATTACAGAGGCTTGATAATGATAAATGCTAGACACTGGTATATGTGTTACGTTTTCATTGTATTTTGAAGTTTAATCCCATTGTTTGTTCTTGTTTGTACTGAAAAAATATATTTGTTCAAGGCAATCACGCAAGATATAATTGTTTGTAAATCCCAAATATCAGTGCCCGGGAGCAGAAAGTGCCTAAAACTGCTACGTACGTCGCAGAACAATGTTTCCTTAACTTTAGCAAAATTTTGGCCGAATTATTTGAATCATAAGTTACGATGTTCTGCAGTGTAAAGCGTCGTACTTGTCACACTTTTTTTCTTTTCTGGCTACGAAACAACCTTCTTACACCATCCAAAATACCACAAACGTTGTATATATAACTCATCTTCTATGTCAATGACAATATATTTAACTTCAAAAATTCTCGACAGAATTACAAATTCTGGAAATATGCCTTGGTTTTAAATAAAGTAAGTTAATTAATTCTGATGTATTTTATTACAAATATGAGATACATATCTTGCCGATAGTTGTGTTTTACGTCTGTATTTGATTTTACTGCAGTATAATTGCAATAATTGCAGTATAATTGCAGAATAATTGCAATTGCTTTGAGAAGTGTTGTAGAACACTGAATATAATTCTGCACCTTGGTATCAATGTATGCATGCTGAAATTATATTGTACTGCAAATTGCCATTTTATTTTATCCTTCCAGGGGATGGAGAAATAACATGGTGGGAATAATCATGGACAATCAATCTGACAGTTGACAGTTCGAAACAAGATTCAGCCAAAGACCGTCGTGTACGTGGAGAATGGTGCACTTTAAATCAATCGTGACCTCAAATGTTGTCACGTTGGTGTGGTGTGGAAGTCTGGAGAGTTGGGTTCCAGCTGAAGTGTCGCCTCGTCATGTGACCGTAGTTCCAAATGATGAGATGTTGTCCTAGGAGTTTTATTTTCAGTACTGATCCCGGACCGTCACGCCTGTTATGTTGCTCCCGTTGTGTTATAGCTCGATGTGTTACTCCAGTACACGTTAGTTCAACTGCCTACATATTCCGGGGGAGATTACTTTATAAAATATACTTCTAAGCATACGTTTATTGTTGAAAGTCAACAACGGATGTAAACTACATAAATTCTACCGTTATGGAATTTATTCGGCAAATTTGCAGCTTCATTTAAATACACTTGACTTGAGCTGTAGTGTTGCATCATATTAATTTAAACTACACAAAAATGCTAGCAACTATATTGAAATTAATCAGCATTATGATTACAGACAGCAATTAAACAGCTGGAAAATAGAAATCAGTGCAGTCAAAATTTCACAGTACTCAATTTGTTTAGAGATTCATGAAAAAAATTGTAAAAAAAAATATATTTGGGAATATTTTTGATGATTTGTATGTTTTCAACATTTTATACATAGAAAAAATTTGCAACTTGTATAAACAAGAGAAACACATTTTAATGTGAAATGAGACAACCCATGATCTTCATACAGGTTCCGTTCTTTCAATTAAATGGTAAAGCATATCATACGACAATAACTTCCCTTCCTATAATAGAGCAGTCTCATGCTCTTTGGTAGTAATTGAAGAGGTACATGGGCAGATAGACATCGCAAAAAGTTTCGCTGAGGGTGAGATCTGGTGAATATGGTGGCCATTCTATACGAGCAACGCCTTCCTTCTCAAGGTACTGATCTACCAATATTGTTCTATGTGGACGTGCACATTATCTTCTATAGGAAGAAATGCCGGACCCGGAAATGCTTTACCTGGCACTGAGAAGGGAACAGCACAGAATGCTCACTTTGCTTCCTGAAGTTACTTCTATATTATCCCCCCTCTACTGTTACATATCTGTTAGTGATTTCAGAATATTCATCACATAAAGACTTACGTTAAGCACTTCTAAGACATAATTTTCAAAATGTCTAGAATGTAATATTTTTCTAGCTAAAGTATTAATTGATATCTATGTTAGAATTAGCTCATTAAATAAATCATTTATCTAATATTGGTTAGTTAGGAGGTTGGTAGTTAGTTGTATTCACATCGAAGTAAATCAACAGATCCTTGTTGTCTAAATAAAATACCACACAGCTTCAGATTGCAGTTGAAATACAAATTTCAATAATTATTTTCTGGAATAATGCAGTAATTATTTCTAAGAGTGTTGATAATTGGTACTGAAGCACTTTTATTAGCTGTCATACCAACAAATATGCGTATTATAGTGCGGTTTGCATTAGAAGCCTTGTAGAGGAATTGGAGTTATTTTACTCATAAAGAATTTTTGATTCACCGTTCTCTGATAGATGTCAGATGGCGGTCTTCTCTTCGTATGAAAACATGCAAATTTAATTCCTTTGAAAGGAAAGTATGGTTCTGGTGGCTCCTTACTGACAGCTGCTACATCAATATTTCGTGCGCGTTAAGTTATTGCGTGTGTAAAACTAAATGTTGTTATAAATTGTATAGATAAATTGCGTTGTTCTCACTAAATTGTTATGGTATAGCGTCGCAAAAGAAATCGATATGTTTCACTTATCTGTGAGTGGTGTTTTAACACGCTTGCAAACTGCAAACAAGGCCGTTTAGCAAGCGTGTTAAAACACCACTCACAGATAAGTGAAACATATCGAGGTCTTTTGTGATGCTATACCATAACAATACAGATTCTCTGTTAAATTAATCTGCCTCTACGAGAACGCTCTGCCAAGCTTCCAAGTTTCCTCGATTAGCTACCCTAGGTTTTTAATTCTGATAGCAGTCAGTGAAATTTCATATTTCCTCACATTTTATTTTATTATTCCCCAAAAAAAAATACAATTTCACGTCAAACCTACAGGTCCAAGCCGCCCTCTAGTCCACCAATTTGTTGATTTCATGGTTTTTGAAGTTTACAAATTTATAGGACACATAATATAAGAAACAACTGGATATTAAGAAACAACTTTCGTCATAATCACTATCATTTGAAATAGTTTTATTTTGTTATTTTCAGAATGAATTTATAGAATAAGCTTGTGTTTCGATTCATTTTTAAGCAATCATAAAAATAAAATATATTTAAGAAAGGATTTTGTAGAACAATGAATATATTTTAGAAACTTTTTTAGAATGCAGAAGTATTAGAAAGTAAGTATTGCTCATAGTGATACTACGATTTAGAAGGTTTGAACAAGAAGAACTTTTGAAGAAGATTACACTGAAGAAGGTTTGTGCAATCCGAGCAACATGTGGACGGGCATTGTCTTGCTGAAATACAGCTCCTGAAAAATGTTGCACTAGAAGTAGTAGAACCTCGGGCTCCACAAGTTCCAGGTACTAACAAGTTGGAGTGAGCAGCATCGCCCATTATATCCATTAGCGCCCCAGACCATAACATCAGGCATTCGTCCAGTATGATGTTGAATAAGACAATCCGGGAGAAGGCGTTCTCCAGATAGTAAAGGGACTCATTTGAGAAGACGACTTCTTGCTAATTGTCACAGCATTCTGTTGGTGAGTCCATTGTAGCTGGAGACGTCGTTGGTTCAGCATCAAGGAAATCCTGCGTAGAGGAATCCTTGCACGTAGCCCATAGCGCAACATAAGTCAACGAACCGTGGGGGCAGACCAACACCGACTCTATACACAGCCTCCGTACAAATTTCAGCACAGCCTGTGACGTCACAACTCTAAGTCCTATAGTGCGACTACTTTTACGTGCTACGATACGAATTTCAGTTATTTCAGCTAAATGGATAAAAGTTAAACGTAAGTATCGTTTTCCTATTTGTCTTATAATAAATATATTTACAAGTTTACGTTATTGCTGTTTAAAATATGATTTAGCTTGTATGGTTATAACTTCGAAATTACCACATGTAATTATTTTGTTTTCCATTTTTGCACATCCAATTTTTAACAATGAATGTTTTTATTTACTATTATAAGAGTAGTTAGTCATTTTTAAAAATTTGATTTTTAATTTATGGTTATCAATGCATATGGCTATTTTAAACTTATATTGTTATCGTTGCAAGGGTTTCAAATTTCAAGCTGAATAAATTTCCTTTTGTTTTTGAATAACAAATTCTCTTACTTTCCTTAAGATGTACAATTTGTATTTGTTCTAATCATAATCAAATCAATGAAGATACTAATATAAATCTATCTTTCTGTAAAAAACTTGTATTTATTTATTATCTTGTAAAGTTCGCGATTACAAATATATAAGACAATTTTCCAAAAATATTTACATACATGTATATAAATAAATACACACACAAGTGTGATACGGAATCTTTATATGGTTATAAATTAAAAAAAGTTACAATAATCGTATTGAAATAAGTCATTTTCTATTGCATACTTTTGATATTATTATTATTCATAAGGTTATAACTAGGGCAACATTTTGCAACAAATGCAACTTTTTTTTCACACGTTCCTTTATGTAAAGTACTAAAGATGGAATTTCTCCAACAGGGGGGGGGGTATTGTAAGCGAATTATAACCGCAACATAAATGCAACTTTTTGCATGATTGCAGCTTTTTGCATAGTTGTAATTTTTTACAATTTAGCTTAAAATTAATTATTATGAAATTACTATTTCATTTTTTGCTCTCTGAATCAACCCTTCAATCACGTGTGTCTGATCTTGCGAACGCCGAAGTATTGCGGATCAAACAAGAATTTCACAGAAAGAAGGTATTCGTCCTAACAGAGGAAAGTGAAATAAATAGCAAGAAGTACTTAAACACATTGGTTGGCACTCATGATAATCCAGAGCAAACTTGCGTAATCGACTGCAGAGTTTGCGAGGTGAGTTTCGATCATCAATATCTTGTTTCCTTGTAGATGACGTTTTAAAATCTATGAATGTTGAGCGAAAGGATTTTGAGCTTGAACTATCCGATACAGCACATTATATGGCTGCTGCTGGAATCACACTCAAGTTGCTTTATCCGCGATTGCTCCAAGTTACTTGAGTGGTACACTTGTTTCACAACTGCAGAAACAGTCCAATGCAAAAATGTCAGGCAACATCAGTCTCTGTTGAGCGCAGTTTTTCAATGTTAAAGAATTTACTGACCAAGGATCGGCCATTAAATGACATCAACGTTCTTCTGTATTTAATAATGTACAAATAAATTTTGAATTTTTAAAATTTTTACCTAATATATTTTTTAGATTTTAGTGTATCAAAAATAAAACCAACTTTATTTTCATAAATGCAACTTTAGGGAATGATAAATGCAACTTTAGGGAATGATAAATGCAACTTTTCCAATTTTTATTGCAATAAAATGTTGCCCTAGTTATAACTAATAAAAGTCATATATTGTGGTTGGAAAACTATTGAACGATTGAATGTGTTTTTACTTTTATTCTTATGGTCTACATACTAATTTTGTTATACCTACAGAGATAAAGCTTCTGGTAACTGTACTATATCTTGTAAATCTTATTACAATTCTATTTCATACAATAATCTGTTTTGTACAAGTATTAAATGATTTGGAATAAAATTATAGCTAAACATTCTATAATTAAAATAAATTTTAACAGTAATAATGTTGCAACATTTTCTGAAAGACGAAAGCTGTAAAAAGAATTCGTTTTTTAAATGCATTTCATTTCAGAATATTCCTTACAAATGTTGTGTTTCACTGTGCAAAGGGAAATTATCTGAATGGGTCTCAGGTTTTCAAAATCTAAATTAAATAAAACGACAGTTTCATTAAAATGAAAGAAGAGGAAAATAATTATAAAAAGCGAAACCTTGACATGTTGCAAAAGTAATGTATGACAACAAATGTAATTGTAAATAAATATTTTGCATATTATTGACACCTGTAACAATTTCCTGCATTATAATTATTTTTCATTCCACCCAGGATTTTTTTTGGAAAAGGAATGAGAGCAGGAATTTGTTTTTCATATATGTGTTGCATTTATCTTATTAGTTTAAAAGTTTTTAAAATAGTGATTAAATGCCTAAAACAAAATAGGTTTTTGAAACTAAATATATTGTTAGTAAACTTACACAAAATTTGATTTAATGCATGTGAGATAAGATAAAATTTGTGGATAATTATGAGGCAAAGTTAATTTTTTCTCGTCAATATGCATAACTGAAGTGTATATTGTGAAATGATCGAACAGAAAGGTAGCTTTACAAAATTAATTAAACGCACTCTTGCTCTGTATGAAATATTCATAATAGATCAGGTTTTCTATGTTTTTGACTCAATTAATTTTATTTTTATTACATAAATTATTTATTGGTCTATTATTCCTTCCTGTTAAAAGCTATAAATGGACAAAAAAAAACGAAGTTTTATGTTGCTCATTAGTTTATTTTTCAAAGATCCTTTATGTATTCAAAGAATGTTTTCTGCAGTTTTTTTTTCTGTCCAAAAATATCAATTCCCCTTTTTTAAAATTAAATCTACAAAAATTGAGAGCAGTTCTTAAAAACGTTCAACCTAACAAATGATAAATAAACAGTTAAGATAAATAAAAGATAAATAAGCAATTAATCATTCTTGCACTACTTTTGCGAGTGTTGGGAAAGGCTGCTGATCTAAGCGAATTTGATAGAGATCGTACTAGCCCTAAGACTCGGAACGAGTATCACCGAAACTGCACGACTGGTAGGTTGTTCACGATCTGCCGTTGTTAGTATTCATGTAAAGTGGATAAATGACGGTGACACCAGCAGTAGACGCCAAGGTGTTGGTCAAGGTGTCCACGCGTCATCAGAGAAAAAGGACGTCGGAGACTGTCCCGCTGGGTAAAACAAAATCAGCGCGAGACAGTGGCTCAGTAACAACGCAATACAATGTAGGCCCAAGCTCAAGTGTTTCTGATTACACAGTTCAGAGGACACTGTTGGATATGGGATTGTGCAACAGACATACCACTCGTGTGCCTCTGGTGACCAAGCGTCATCGTCAATTACACCTGCAGTGGGCCCGAAAACATCGAAAATGGACGATGTATGAGTGGAAGAGAGTTGCCTGGTCAGATGAATCTCGATTTCTCATTCATCACATCCATGGTTGTGTCAGGGTTCGCCGTCTACCAGGCGAACAGTTGCTCCCATCTTGTACAGCAGGTCATACACAGGCTGGTGGTGGCGGAATTATGCTTTGAGGGACGTTCTCATAGGAGACACTTGGACCCGTAGTTGTGTATGAACAGACCATGAACGTTGCTTAGACATTTGGTACAACCTGTCTCCAGTCATGTACCAAGAACCTGTGGTATCTATGCCCAGGCGAGTTGCCGCTGTTTAATAAGCCAAAGAAGGTGCAACGCGTTATTGAGTAGGTGGTCCTTGTGGTGAGGATTGGTTAAAAATAATTACGGCACAAAATGTGGTGAAAATTGGGGGGTAAGGAAAAAAAATGTATTAAATTAAAAAGAGGTTTGTGATATCATACTCCTATATAGAGTAACTGTACACAATTATATTGATTGGCCGTGCTTAAGGAACAAAAATGGCTCGTGAAAGGAAAATGCGACATCGAATGACTGTCTGACGTTTAAAAAGAAGAGTTTATAAAGGCGGACTCACCAGATGACGTCTTTTCATTCATTTCGTGGTTGACACTGCTGGAACTGTCATAAAAAGAGTGGAACCTCGTACACAGAGAAAAGTCTCAGCAAAGAGCGAAAAAAACAGTCTTTTTTTTTTAAATCTTCGAAGGGACCGCTGGTCACTGTGGTCGAGCTCGATGCTGGAGTTATGGAATTGATAATTGATTAAATTTCAGTGAGTGTCCAAAGATCCTCATCTGGGTGTCGAGTCGGTTACGAGAACCCGAGAACGACTTTGAGGAATTGGTCGAGTTCGTTGATCGGTAAAAGTGCAATAATTTCTTTAGTTGCTCCATGAAATCTAACTGGGGAAGACTCGACGATTAAACCGATGGCATTCCTTCCCAGACGTCGGGGTGCAGATCAAGATTTTCGTGGCTCGTAGAGAAACCTAGAAGAGCCAGGGTTAGTGATCCGCGCGAATGAGAACCGTTTCTCCGTGGCTCGCAGAGAAGCAAAGTTGGAATAGCGATCCATGCGATGAAAGAACCGCTTGGTAGAAAATCAGATGATGATCATAATACATAATATTTTACAGTTCCATAACAATCATGAATGAAGATGTCATGGTTAAAGTTCATCGAAAAAAACTGGACGACCAAAATGTCGTAGTGTTGGAGTGAAACCAATGCAGCGAAGCCAAGCTGTAGCGTATCTCAAACTAAAAAAAGAGACTAGAAGATCATAATTTTTGATGTGAAAACACCGCCGCGAACCCAAGCAGTAGGATCTCTCTAACTGAAAAAAAGGAGGTCTCCGTGGCAGAAAAAAACAGTCCCTTCGTCCTTTTTTCCGGGATCGCCAAAAACGAAGGTCACCCCGATTTGAGGGGGCAATTAGCGCCAATAAATAACATATAGCACGCGAGAGAAGGGCAACCGGGGCTATCCCTTTATCCCAAAGGAATGTTCAAAAACATCAGGAAGAAGAGAGCCAAATCACGCCAACATCTTCCGTTAATTAAAAAGTGTATCGGTTGAAGGTTATGGTGGGGTGGGTTTGATCTTGGAAAGTCACCGATTGTCCAATCAGTGTGGGCCACGTAGAGATAAGACAGGGTGAAACAAGAGGAGTCGCTGTCCCCTAAACTAGATAACACTCAAACCCCAGAATTCCAAGAAGGGAAAAAGCCTGAGAAATCCAATCTCTACTTACAATGTTTTCGTAGCTAGTAAGCCGGGAATGAGATCGAAAAAACAACTATATAGAGAATGTAATTCCTACTCTCATTCCTTTTCCAAAAAAAATCCTGGGTGGAATGAAAAATAATTATAACATGTGGGGAAGGGTAAGCCTTCACCACAGTCATAATGTTTTGGCTCTTCAGTGTATGTTCACGTAGTTATAATTATATGATCAACCACTGCAGGTAGGCCTTCGGTTTGTGACGTAATTATACCTTACGGAGGCTTTGTATAGTGTCGGTGTTGGGCAGACTCTGACACACCTGAAGACTTCTCCAATGTTGTGCCAAAGCACAAGATGAGGTTGTACGGTACGTAACCACCATGCGGATGAGGTGTTTGTAGTGCCCTGGTGACGTCCTATAGCGTATTCCACTGCTAGGCTTCTGATTTGCCCTGTTCTCTATGGCTCATTTCTTCCAAACACGCATCACTCTGGTGGTATTACGCACCATGCGGATGCCGATTTCACGATACGAATGTTCACCCTCACGGAGGCTGATCATGTGGCCCCTTTCCAACTCCTTTATATGATCGTATGGCACTCTGAATGTGTTGGCGAGGCATTTTGACTTCAAATCAATCATTTACAGCAGTCAAACTGCGTTGAAATATGAGTATCATCGTTTGACGATACACATAATTCAACGCACCTTTTCAGAGCTCTTTATAGTCTGCTCATTTTGGAAGTTTAGAGGGTGTTTCTCGGCCCACACATGTGGTATTATTTTGTAATTACAATCATTTGCGTATCCTAACCTGTTTTGCACTTTATGCAAGTTTCGTTTAATTGATTATTTTCTGGTTGTAGCAATTTTCACAAACAGTAGTGTACATCTTAGAAACAAATATTGAAATAAATCCAATGAATCTGGTATTCAAGTCACAATTCGAATAAATATATCCAACTCATAAAGAAGTATATTCTATTTCTGTAAAATTGAATAAAGAAGGTTACTTCGCGTAGATCCTAATATGTTTTGATTTCAACTTTTCGAATGTGGTTTTCCGATATCCCTTGGGGAAACAAGAAACAACAAGCAGCTAATCAAATATTAGAAAGGAATGAATGCAGATATCCTCCTTAAAGTCTCTTCAACTCCAACGACGGAGCCAATATAATAAGGATGTATTTTAAAAAGTTCAAAAGGGACGAACAAAGAAAATCAATGAAAGTCCAGAATTGAAATGTATGGGCGAGCGATTTTAACAGCTTTCCATTCTTATTTGGAAAGTTTTTACCAGTATAGGGACGAAATAGAGTCCCAAGCCGACTAAGTTGTTTTTATGAGAAAACGTCAAGAAGGGAGTGGATTTCAAATTACTATTTTTATCTTTAAATTCCTACCAGGAAAGAATAACGTATATTTAACCCTCTAAGGTGTTCACATGCATAATTCCACTTTGCCACTTGCAGTTTTTCCTGCACGCCTTCTAACCAATTGTAACCTTTTTGACAAATATAATCTTTTCAAAGGATTATATTGAACTGTTAACTCTACAAATCACATAATCTTTGTTTCTACAACTTTATGAAAACTACGAATGGCAACTAGGGATGCGACATCGATGTCGATGTTTTCAAAACATCGGTGTTTTTAAAAAACATCGATGTATTTAACATTGATGTATTGGGGTCGATGTTTTTGTAACATCGATGTTTATACTCGTCGATGTTTTTACGATGTAGATGTTTTATTTTTAAATAAAAAAAGTACCGCTATAAAAATTTAAAAAATAACCAAGTAGCATAATTTTCATAATCAGCAAATTGAACATACTTTTAGACCAAAGTGACCAAGGGTGAAGGTTCTGAAAAGTAGGGATGCGACATCGATGTCGATGTTTTCAAAACATTGATGTTTTATAAAAAACATCGATGTATTGGAGCCGATGTCGCATCACTAGTTGCTAAACCAGTTTTAAGAAATGGGGAAAAAAGTTTAAATACACTGAATTTTAAAAGCATCGGTAGTTTGGGAGAGATGCATTATCAACATCGATGTTTTAATTTTAAACATCGATGTTTTGCTCTCGATGTCGCATCACAAGGTGCTATACCAGTTTTAAGAAATGAGGAAAAGAGTTTAAGTACACTGAATTTTAAAAACATCGATGTTTAAAAACATCGATGTTTTTGGGACGATGTATTATCAACATCGATGTTTTTGGGACGATGTATTATCAACATCGATGTTTTTGGGACGATGTATTATCAACATCGAAGTTTTTGGGACGATGTATTATCAACATCGATGTTTTAATTTTGAACATCGATGTTTCAAAACATCGATGTTTTGCTGTCGATGTCGCATCCCTAATGGCAACTTCGAATAAAATACTTCAGTACAATAATGTATGAAAAAGAAGAACGACCTAAACGATTAAGTATTTTTCTTTAGAATATAGTAGTGAAAAGTTATTTTTAAACAGGAAATTAATGTTTCTGATATAACAACAGCTTTAATACTAAGCAATATAACTTTTTCAAGACATGCGTTTCTAAGGAGAAGAACAATGTAATATTCCCAAATAATTTTTAATCTAAGGAAGGGACAAGTAGAATTTTTTCAAAGGATTATCTTCTACAAAATGTGCCAATAGAATAGTTCCAAGCGATTCTATTTTAATAAAGGACTAATAAAAGGTTGAATGAATTATATTATCTCTTTCAAACCATAGATGTTAAGTCATTAAGTGAGGGGTAAAATCAATTATTCATTTCTCGGAAATTTCGTAACGTGGTTTCAAATTATTATCTTATCTATAATTTAATCCTATTTTAATACCTTATTTTTTAAATGTAGTGTTTGAATACATTGAATACTTTTAACCCATTAAAGTTTTTTATTCATTTCGGGCCCTTCGGTTTAAAATCCGTGTCTTGTGCATTTGTGTCAGTCTGGCTATATGTGCGTGCCATTGCTCAGTAAAAACTTGATTGAACTTCGTTACGTTAGTGTGTGTGTGTGTTTGCAAATATCACATCGAATTTATGCAACATATTTTAATACACTATTCTACATTTCATAAATTATATTTTGATTATTTGCATATATTTTTTGCTTACATGTTTAGACAAGTACCATTCTAAAACATACGAGTGAAACTCAGGTGTTTTATCAAGTATTAGACAATACTTAAATAAACCGTAATTTGGTAGTTTTGGAAAAGTTGGAACATGTATATTGAGCATTGCAATTACTACAATTGTTTAACTAGCATTGCTCAAAAATATTTTTTTTTTCTTCCAAAAATTGTTTTTACGAAATTTAAATTCCAAAACCACTTATTTTAAGCCGTATTTTTTTCCCGAAACACAAAAAAAACAAAACTGAATATTTGAAAGACGAAAAAGAGAATAAAACATTAAAAATTAAATGTATATTACAAATCTTTCTACATAAGACGAATAGCTAATACGGCTACCTTGGCAATTTTAGAAATTATTCTTGGCTTGACTCAAACTGTATTGGTTTGAAACAATCATTAATCGTTTGATTTTTTTAAATTCTGCAATTCGTTTGGTTATATTCCACGATTCTTTTTAGCAGTGATAAATCAAATAGATTAATTTCTTTTCGTCGTGAGCTTTTTTTAATCTACTAGCATAATTACCCGACTTTATCAACGCCTCCTATACCTATTGTTATATGAGGCTTTGACTTTGCTCAAGTTTAATTAATGAAATCTTAATTATCTTATTAATCTGAATGATTGAAAAGTGATCAAAGTAATTACTTCTCTTTCATAAAATAATGCAAGCATCATTTAAGAGTACGCACAAAAAAAATTTGACATCGTTTTAACTATTACAGCTTTTACAATTAACTTTGAACGAAAATATGCATTCATGATATATCCATCCAGAAATCCATTTCATAATCATCGCATTTCTGTTCAAAGGCAAACTACAAAAGGTTTTTTTTCTAAGGTGACGTTTACAGAATTCGATTTTGACTTTTGGAGTGATTACGAATATCCCCTTAAGCTCATTAAAAAAAAATAACCTATGGTCTTGCACTTAGTTTTCCTATGAATATGTTTTATGTGTGTCATTCTTGCATTTGGTACACGATGTTTGCGAATTTCATCAACATTATGAGAGGTTGGTAAATTAAATTGTTATGGCATTCCGAATTAATTTATTTTGAAAGGAACATGTTTTTTTAGTGAAAATTCAATTCAGCGGTAGGTGGAATAATGGAGCTTGTGTTAGAAATAAATATCAGAGGTGTAGACACAACCAACACAGTTGATTAAAATTTTTCTAAAAACATAAGGTCGATTTGGCAGTTTAAAAAAGAACATTGTTTTTTAAGAATATTTAACATGTATCTAAGTTGCGTAAGAAGAGTTTCAATTTGCATAGTAAACATAATCAACCTTCAGACACTTGAAACAAAAAATTTACATTTTTCAAGATTCCTAGCTGTGATATTGTTCTCAGATTAGCAAAGTCTTATTCAAAATTATCTTCACTCCAACAAACATTTAGATTAAAATCAAATCATTATAGTACTTTTTTAAATTCCGAGGTATGGTTTCTAACTGGAAACCACGTACCTATTTAGAATGATAGGTGTGCACCTATCATTCTAACAGCTACAGTCTACGTTTATAGCGGAGGCAACGGTCTTGGCGATTTTTTTAGAGCACTTACAAAGTCGCCAAAGCAAGAATTATTTCAAAAAACCTTTTTCTTTCAAGAATATTTTTCTTTTACAACGGAAAATGAAAGTTTCAAAAAACATTTGAGAACGTTTTAAAAAGTATATTTAAAAAAAACTTTCCCAAAAAGTAGTAATCTTAAACACATTTCAAAACACATTTGTGAACCATGAGATAAACTAATCTGCGAATGTTGGGCAAGAAAACCCTGAAACTTATCAATTACACTAAATACATTTGAAAAGAAAAATATTTTTAAAAGAAAAAAAAGCAAGAAATAATACAACTTTATACGTCACAACAGTTCCTTGAAGAAATTATAAAAAACGAAAATTCCACAAAAGGCTAAAAAATAAAACTCAGAAACCGTTGCCAATGCTATAAACGTAGAGTGTAGCAGTACGATTTTTTGAAACTTTATTTGTCATTTTAAATTAATAAATGAACACTTTACTTAAAAATATTTTGTTTTGTATTTATATCTTATTTATTTTGATGACAAGCCTATACATGTTCAACCAAAGACTTAAAGAAAGTTGGTCAAAATACAAAATTACCTATGTCTCTAGTGATTCTTGTGTTCTACATTTAAAGCGATTGATTTATAGACGGATTTACTTGAAAGGTCTTAATTTCGTTTTATAACTTTTCATCGTCATTACAAGTACTCAAGAAGAGAATATGGGAAGTGCAAACTGTAAGTAAAAGCTTAATTCACTATTTTCAGTTTTATCACGTGCGTTTGATTACAGTAGACTCATCCTATTCGAGATAATATGGACCTAGGACACCTTGGATATGGAGGCAGTGCCACAAAACATCCCCTCTACGACATAAAGAAAAACCTTACGGTAAAACCCATTATAACTACTGTGACTGAAAAATTGAAGTATCTAGAATTAAGAACAATCTATACTCGGATTTGCAACACAGCAAGAAGTAAAAAAAAAAACGTTTATTTTTTATTTATTATTATTTTTTTATATTAAAAAAAATCAAGTAATTGTATTTTTAACTTAAATCTGATGTTTTTTTTATTTAAATCAGATTTTTTTAAATTTAAATTTCTGTAGGACCTATACTCTGTTTTTTTAATAATTATATATAAATTTGTCAAAAAAGCAACTGAGTTTTTGACACGACACGTAAACCACTATTTATTTTATGTAAGCAATCAAAATTTGTAACATGGTTAATCAATATTTATTTTACTAAAAACAATAGATTGTTAGAGGTAATACATTATAAAAATGAATTTTCAAAATTAAAGCAAAAGATAAAACATTTGTTTACCTTAAAGACAAGTTGACATCCTATATAGTTTTACATGAGTAAATTACATTATGTTAACCATTTTTATGAGTAAGCGTAAGTGACAGACCTAAATTGTAGCCTGATTAAAAAATCATAAATATAGTTAGAGTTGAAAAATCACTATAGTTAAGCCATTGGCCACAGTCAATTAAAAGGATAACAAGTAGTTTAAGCATACTAGTGGTTTTTTATTTACTGTCTTGACATTTAGAAGTTGACCAACTGGTCATGGACAATATAACTGGTCATGGACATGGCTAAGGACTTTTTTTAAGTATAACATTAATGTACAATATTTTCCCATGCTTCCCACACTCGGATGAATGAATGAATGCTTTATTGTTCGTAACAACTAATAAAATGATGCATGAACATTGTCAAAGCTTTCAAATAGATGTCAACAAGTTTTTTACTTTACTGTTTGGCAGAATACCGACTCAACACTCAACAGATTAATTAGTCCAAAGACACCTCAGATTACTTGCAAGTGTCCAGTGACAAACATTTTTTTTGAAAAACTGATCACAGTACTGGGTGCAGCCATTAGTGTCGAAATCACCATGAGCGCAGAAAGTTTAAAGCATTTGACAAGTTCTGTGATTTTCCTCAGGCGTGTTTAATTTGCTATAAAAATGTACCATTTGTGATTTAAATCATGATTTTAATCGTTGATTTTAATCAAGTGAGTTATATCTTGACACCCTGCAACACAGTATGTATTTATTACTGTAATTTTACATTCGACGTGAGTTAAATACCTTTTGAATTATTTCGGACAAAAGTCCCCAACAGTATTTTGTTTCACAGTACTTTCACTACGTACATAATGTATTCTTTCAACTTCCACGTCAATTTATTTTGATCTGTATTTTATTATTCCATGCTGATGGTGAGATGTTTTCAATGTTTACTTTTATCATACCCTTGATGCGTTTACTTTATTTTCATTTTACCTAAATATTATATTAAATCTTTAATTTAATATTTCAAAACTATAATTTTTACTAAATTTTATTATCTTGCGAGTGGCACAACTTATCTATTTTTGGATCTTGCGCAGTATAATCCAAAACAGCCATTTGTCATCAAAACACATGATCAACATCGAAGCTTTGTCTCAAGTTTAAAAAAAACTATTAAATTCAGTTCTGATAAGCTTCAAATAAAAGATCAGAATGGCATACGTTTTCTGTAATGTCAGACAGGAAATAGTTGTTTAGATACAAGCTACGGTATTTCAAATTGATGCTATAGTATATCTTAATTTCGCTGAAGTAGACAAAATTATTATTATAATGTCCCAACAAGTCAAATGAAACAATCCCCTTTAGCAAGGAAGCCGAAACTAGAATCGTATTCTGAAGATCCACAAAGGATTGAATCGATAGTTGAATTTCAGTTTACTTTATCAATATTATGCTCCAACGTAAGTCAATATTATGTTTATTCATGATAAATCAGTATGTTTGCTCAAACCTGATCAATGTAGATGTTTCACAGGGGCTGTGCGTGATATTATATAAAACGTGCCCCGAGTTTTTCTAAAAGACATTATATTTTAATAAAATAAAAAAAAAAACATTCAGGAAATATACTGCCTTCCATACATAATCACGAACATTTCCATACGATGCTATACTGTTTGGATATGAAATGTGTTTAAATATGTTATCCAATTGTATTTCTCAGCATTACACATCGTATGAGGGGTCTTACTTTTTATAATTTGTAAGAATCAGAAATATGTCCAATTGCATATGCACTACTATTTATGAAAATTGCAACACTATGAAAGATCCATTATAAATAAATGAAATTTATTCAACGATTACTTATAGTAGTTTAAATAAACGAGGCAATTTGAAGAGCAATAAAGCAAAAATAATGCCTAAAATTAAAATGTTGTACAGCCGCCAAGCGCAGCGAAGAGAGCCTGTACACGTCGTGGCATTGGATCACACAGATTCTGAATGTCATGCTGAGGAATGGCATTACAAATGATCTCTACCTGATGTCATAGTTAAGCCGTACTCTTCACCCGACGAGCACTACGAGCGAGTCGTCGACCGATGTAATCCGAGATATGCTGAATGGGCAACATAACGGGGGAATGTGGCCAAGGCAGAAGCGGAACCTATTGTACACTGAAGAGGCTTGTGCAATCCGAGCAACATGTGGACGGGCATTGTCTTGCTCAAATACAGCTCCTGAAAAGAAGCTCCTGCACGAGAAGTAGTAGAACCTCGGTCTCCATAAGTTCCAGTTACTAACAAGTTGGAGTGAGCGGGATCGCCCATTATATCCATTAGCGCCCCAGACCATAACATCAGGCATTCGTCCAGTATGATGTTGAATAAGACAATCCGGGAGAAGGCGTTCTCCAGATAGTAAAGGGACTCATTTGAGAAGACGACTTCTTGCTAATTGTCACAGCATTCTGTTGGTGAGTTCATTGTAGCTGGAGACGTCGTTGGTTCAGTATCAAGGAAATCCTGCGTAGAGAAATCCTTGCACGTAGCCCATAGCGCAACATAAGTCAACGAACCGTGGGGGCAGACAATGATAAACCTGTAAACGTGCTTCAATGTTATGCCAACGCAAGAGAGGACACTGTACGATACGACAACTCCACACGGATGAGCTGTAAGTCGTCCCGTGGTACGACATATAGCATGGTCTACTGCCATGGTTCCTCTCTTCCACACACGCATTCTCATTGTGGCATTTCTCCCCGTGGGAATAGCGATTTCACGAAAGTCCCTCATGGAGGCCGATCATGTGGCCCTTTTCCAACTCGGTTAGTTGATCGCATGGCACTTTGCAGTTTTGGCGAGGCATATTGACTTCAAATCAATCATTTACAGCAGCCAAACGACGATACACATTTCAACGCACCTTTACAGTGCTTTTTATACACTGCTCACTTGGTAGTTTAGAAGGTGTTTTGCGGGAGCCCACACGAGCAGGATCGCTTTGTAAGCTCTTCCTGCAAGTTTCGTTTAATTTGTATGATTCCTTCATGTTGTTGCAATTTTCACAAACTGTAGTGCACAAAAAATATATACAGTACAAAGTCCCAAATGCGGACGTCCGAAATCCGGAATTGTCCAATATCCGAACGTTTTGCTAACCAGCTTTTTTTTTGTTTTTCTCTCTTTTTCCCAATTTTTCCGGCAATTTCTAAAGATCAAGAAGTTATACGTGAATTTAATTGATGAATCAACGCAAAATAACGGACCTGTTTAGAGTAAATACCACACAAAAAAATTAGAAGATTTCCAAGTAAAATTTCTTTCATTGTATTAAAAGGTTTTTTCCTTTTTTGAAAAATTATTCATATATATTTAATTGCTATTTTACTATTGTATACGGAATTTCGAGAGTGAATGTGTTAGATTAAGGATTTAATTTGACAAAAAATGCACATAATACGAAATCCGTAATTGCCGAGGTCCGGGGGATTTGAGAATTTGTACTGTACAATCTGACAAAAAAAATAGATACACCACGTATTCACAGTTCGATTGGAATGGAATATCATGTGATGTACTATATTAAAGAGATAAAGAAATGACCACAACAGGAAATATTCAAAGGACTGTATTATTATAGAAGTATAACCGGAAAAGAGATAGACATTAAATTAGTACATTTTGAACTAGAGGGGACCAGCTGTCATAAGCACTGGTTTTCCACCCTAAAATAGATACTAGGAGTTACAGCAGTGCCATGAAAAAAATACGAATGATATAATAAACTGAGAATGAAAACGCTGGCCGGGTATGAGCAACCCATGAATAAAATGATCATCTACCAAGGGTAGCATCCTGATTCGTCAGTACACATGATACTAGATCATCTCAAACATGTCTATGACTCGAACACGGCACCATTCCAGAAGCATCCGACGATTTTCAGAAGGATGTCTTAATTTTCTGTCGAGTGACACACGAAAGCAGGTCGCCTCCTGTAGAGGTACCACATAGTTTTACAGTTGTGCAATTCGTTATAAAGCCTAATACATGATAGAATCCCTTCATGTCATGTGGGACTGCTTACCAATACAATAATTCAACCAGTACAATCACACGCAGTCTACTTTTCTCAGGACTACATTCGTAGTGTTGCCTTCTTTCCATTTTATTTTGGCAACATACAAGCAGGAAGCTATGTAGACAAGCACCTCCTACTCTTAACAAAAGTAATAATATCCATTAGGAGTTAATGAATATGTTCTTTGGAATTACTTTATGGGAGTGTATTTAGACGTTTCCTTTTTGTTACCATCAAAATATTCACTCATTATTTACATACCATACGATATCTGGTCCTATGTTTAATAGGATGCAGATTCGAAACTTTAGCAAATATTCGTAATGATTGGAATCCATATGAAGCCGTAGGTTTCAATAGGATGAGTCCTCGGGCAACAAAATATGATCATAGAGTAAAAAAACCCAAACTATCGTTTTCAAGAAAGGTTTTTACAAGTGTATTTAACTAACTAAATATTGAAAAGAATTTTACTTTAGTTGCAATATTTTGGTCATCTTTTCCAGTCAATACATCCCTTATTGACATTTGAATATCTCATAAACATATACTATTCACAATGCAATACATTAAAATAAAAGTTTTAAAATTTAACCCTTCTTTGCATGATTTTTTCTTTATTGGTTAAAAAAATCTTAGTATATATATTTATAGTATAAATTTAGCAAAAAGCAATATGATGGTTTCATGTGGTATTTTTTAAATTAAACGCAAACGCTTTCAGAAATTGCTCTAAAAATAACAGAAACACATGTTACAAACCTTTCTTCCACTCAATTTCACTTTTTTAGCAATAGAAACTCAAATATAATAAAACAAAATTAAAAACGAAATCATACGTTTATTGCAACTACAACAAACAGCGGAATGACAACTTGAAGCTCGTTTTACTAATAGTGACACTTGCTTATTTTTGACAGCTATGTTTTTTTTATGCAATAAACATTAAAAAGGTATCCAGACACGATCAACTTAAAGTAAACTTGTTCTTTTATATAATTTTTGGGCATTCAATGTTATGATGGAAATTTCCACCATTATGCAAAGAAGGGTTAAAGACCACGACTCCCCACTCATATTGTTAGCTTGGTTTCACGTTTAATCTTCTCAACTTACTATACTCTTTTTAAACAGACTGCTTACTTATGATAATAGTATTATTCAAATTGATATCTTGAGAGCGCCCTATATCCTGAGTGCAACTGTATGTGACTGCCGTTTAATGAAATTGGAATGTTTGTCTTCCGACTATATTTTTGTATTCAATACTACATACAGATTAGAGATTCGTGTCTTTTTATACTCACCAAAGATATAAATTTATCGCGCTGACCGTACATGAATATTGCAGTACACTATTAAAAATTAATATAGTGGTAGTTGATTGAGCGTTGCTTTGGAGAAAAAACACAACTGGCTATTGGCGACGTTCTGGGGGTAAATTCTAAAGGAAAGGATCCGGGGATAACACCTTGAAATTCTGAACCATACTCAATTAAAGAAGCCACATCTGAGCTGGCATTCACCTTTCAAAACTTCCACTCCAAGGTGTGGGCATTTGAAACCAAGCCATATTTAACGCCCTACTGCACACGACGGTTTTTGATTGGATCAAGTTTCGAACTCGCAACCCTCCGGTTGTTAATCCTCTACTCTTCCAAATGGGCTTCCACAGTGAAAGAGATGGGTAGTTCAGCGAAAGACTTATAGGAGTCAAATTGTCAATATTTAATAGTCAATAGGAGTTAATAGGTCAAATGACAGTAAAGTGCAGTGGACTGTAGTAACTAAGAAGCTTAATGACAGTGTACGTTTGCAATAACAACCTGGTGATTCATGGCAGGAGATAGGTATGGTGTGGATAGGCACTCTATATCTAAATAACGAGAGACTCGCCCACTCAAGCCATATTACACTGTCTGAATTGATCCTATTATATCATCTGAGCGTTTCCACGGATATCGAAATGGCATAGTACATAACGTATAATCGAAGGATAAATAGATGACATAGAAGTGTAATTAAATGAATACAGTAGCAGGTAACATGTATTGCAGAGTGTGACAGATCTCAATGGACGATATCAGTGAAACAACGGATCGATGAAAATGATGCGTTTGTATTTGACTCACAATAAATGCTGCTTTCCTATAGTTTCTTTGATAGCATTAAGCATTAAAGAGATAATTGTTGAAACATTGTTTTACAGGTTCCTCTGAAATTAAATTATATGTAGCTGTAAACACATAGAAAACAGTTTTAAGCCATCAAAGTTTTTAATATAATCAATGAAAAAAAGAATGATGACACCAACAAGACAAAGATTCCTTTAGCCAATAGCATAGCAAATGACCAACAAACCTGTCGCTTTTTTCCAAGAGGTCTGACTCCTCAGCATGATTTCAACTTACCCATAAAATAATGGACCGGACATCAAGATGTGATGGTATAAGGGGAAGAATACATGCTTTAATGGGGGAGGGTCCCCCACTTACTGCAATTACACTAGCAACCATATTCTAGGCATGCTTCAAACAAGGTTTTGATACACAGCTATGTGTATTTGCCTCCATTCCTGCTGAAAGAATATCGCCAGCTCAGCTGTAGATTTCGGACGTGTTTCGCTGGTAAGTAAGCGTAGCTCTAACTCGTCCCAATAATCTTCTATGGGCTTAAGTCGGAACTCTGAGCTGGCTAGGGAAGACGTTTTACATCCATATCGATATCACTGCTTAACAGAGGTTGCAACATGACATAGAGCGTTGTCTCGTCCTGGAAGCAACATTCGTACATTTCATAAAATTGCCAGAGCGCAGGAAGAACCTGAGTGCCCAAAATGTCCATGTAGCCGTCGGAGTTCAATTTACCAGGTGCAACATGCAAAGATACCAGGCCATACCCCCAAACACCCCCAAACAAACTGTCGGATTATATGCAAATCCGCTGGCGTCCGGTCCATTATAGTATATATATATATATATATATATATATATATATATATATATGTTAGGTATATCGTGGCTTCAAGACTCCTTACCCGTTGGTGTATTGCGAAATTTTAAAGTAGTGCAACAGCTCGTTGTTTGTCTTGTCATATGACCGTGGTTTAAAATTAATTGGTGTTTTCCTCATTCCTTTCCGTTATATGTTGGTCCCGGACCTTTGCCAACATCCCGGCGTTTTGTTTCAGTGCAATATTAATTGTTTACCTACCTACCTACCTCTCTTCCACAAATTCATATAGTTCTTGATGATGATGACATATAGTTTTAAGTGACAGCAATATTATTGAAAACGCGGATTGAAATATAACCATATTGTAATTCAATGCAGGACAGTCTAGGCACACAACTATCACTACCAGGAAAACTTTTCTTAACCAGCAGCCCAAAGATTTATACCACCCATTAAGCACATTTTGAATAAAAAAGGATCAACATTGATTGTTGTACTTTTACCCCCATTGAGTCACCTCACGAGGCTTCAATCTTCTCGAGTTAACTTTTTTGAGTTCGTCATAATAGAGAGCATTTTATCACTTCAATTCATTTTAGAAAGACAAACCTACATTCGTATTCTTAAAAAACGTATTTTGTTTAGCGAATAGATTTTACTTCTCATCATAGACGTTCATCCTTTTGTAAATATAAACTTACTTAAAAATATGTAGAACTCAATATAAATTTAGATATGCAAGAACATATTGATGGTTATATATACACTTATCATACTCTCAATTTAATTTCAACTTCCTTTGTAACAGTAACAGTTTACAAAGTATCCCCATTTTCTTATTACTGATATTTTTCTGGAGTACGTTGAAAATGCTGCATTCACAACAAATGAATTTTAAATTAGATGCTGTCAAAGTTCATGATTTGGGGCTATGAGTTTTAAAATATCGTAGTAAAACGACTAACTCAACATGTTACGTTCATATGAGTTGAGACTTTTGGATTTCTGCCTATTTCTCTCTCCCTCAATATCACCGAAGTCAACGGCAAATTGATAGTTCTTCCTAAATCTGATATGACATCTTTGTCATTGTTCTTCTGTTACAATCAGGTGCCCTATGTATTGAGGTAAGGGATATATTGTTTTCTTGCGATTGCTTCAAATGTTTAGAAAAGGTGCTTTTATGTAGGACATAGAAATACACGCCATTTATAAATTTAAATTATAAATTTGTATTAATTCATTTTTAATAAATCCAAAATAATAGAACCATAAATCGTTTTGGCTTGAATATAAATTTTATGCTGTTTATGTTTCTTTTGATTTGAAAACAGGACTTTAAGATTTGATATTACAAATTTAAGACCATAAACTAAATCATAGCGGTTGTAATTTAGCACAAGCAATTTTAATTTACAATCCCATTATAAGGATAAATATTTTCAATATGAAAAAACCCATCAATTTAAGGGTGAACCTTTACTTATGAAGTATATAAATGGTTGTCTTCCAGTGGATACCGTATCATTGTTGTAATTGGGGTAACGAAAGCAATCAAATAAATTGATCAAGAGGGTACATAGGTGCTCTAGATTTCAGCGAGATCCTTTATCATACATGAATTTTTGATTACTCCTAGTATATTAAACATTATCCATGAATTAAGCATGAATTTTCCTTATTAGGTAATATATAAGGAAAAATATTGTTGAGTCAATCCTTACAATCCCCAATTATACTAGAAATGCGGAGGTGACAGAATTCAGACTTGACACAGACTATGATTGTCTTGCTTCCCATCTTCATAAGCTTGGTATTGCTAATAAACCCTTGTGCCCTATTTATACTCACTAATGTTGGCTCACTAATGGATGTAGCACATTTACTAACCTGTGCAGAGTTAATCGAAAGAACTCTCAGTGGATGTTACTGTAAGGCGATCGATCTTTTGTCTAACCATCAGCTTCGGCAGCTTTTTGTATTTTCATATGCTCTATTTTACCCTTTGATGTATTTAATGTTTTAGTTCTTACTTTTTGTTGTCTTTCCGTTTGGCTGAAAGATTTGTGTTTGTTAAGGAATGCTGCAAAAACAAATAAAATAAATTGTAAATATTCTATACGTTCTTATATCATAATGATAAAGTAATATTTAAATTTGAATACAAAAGAGTGATATTCAAAGAGGATAAACATTTGAGAAAACTGCATTAAAGATATGAATATTCAGGATCGGTTATAAAATACATTATTGCTGAAACATATTTTGAGATCGCATTAAGAACCAACTGGATTTGTCTGTTGCAATTTAATTTTTTTAAAACGTTCATAAAAGACTTTGTACTAAGTGCTTTACTCCTTAAAGAATTTTGAAAGAGCATTGATTTAAATACTTAAATTTTCATTCATTGGTTGCTTTCAAAATATCCTAAAATATAATTATTTCTATTTATTCTATTTCGAGTTTGATTTATAGAATGAAGAAATTGTAATAATTCTAGTGTTGAACATTTATCTATAGCCAAATTCACTCGAATATAACATGCTTGTACTATTTTCTTCTTAAATTTGGATGTAGGAGCTTAACCCAGCACCATTTAGCAAATTTCATGTTTTCAGGCTTAATAGTAAAAAAACAATTGATTCAGATTCATTTAGATATTATGAAGCATGTGCTTCTCATTTAATAGGATAGGCACCTAAAAGGAAGGAACACAGAAAAGGTTCTATAAAGTAAAATAATAAATGACTGAAAGGTGTCAACATTATTTCATATCAATATTTTAAATATTGGATTATCCGGAAAGCTCTGGATTTCTTATGATAAAAACCAACGAAGCAGTACAAACACGTAAGAAAATTTTATTGAATTCCATAAACTCCATTTTGTTCTGACTTGTTTCCGTCTTTCCAGTAGGTGGGAAGCTAACCGTCCCTAACAGAAACCACCATATGTTAAAACCTCCCATGAACAACGTCGAGTCATAAGACCGTGCCTTTACTTCTGTAACCCGTAGTCTCTATTTCGCCCAAGCGGACCTCCCCCGTCATTCGGAGAGAAGCCACACAGTGGGCACGGTTTATATCTGACATCAATGCATCTCAACTGCCTATGTATAAGATCCCGTCATTACCACAAAAAATACTATCTTCATCAGATCTCTCAGTGGTACTTAGCTTTACTTCTATTGTACTTATACCTAAGTTACGAGACCACTACTATATATATATATATATATATATATATATATATATATATATATATATATATATATATATATATATATATATATATATATATATATATATATATATATATATATATATATATATATATATATATGAATATATATATATATATCTATATCTATATATATATGAATATATATATATATATATATATATATATATATAGAGAGAGAGAGACTCGTCGCGCATTTAAAATGTATACTTATTAAAAATTTAAATTTAAGGTAAAATTTTTCATGGGTTTAATACCACTTCTCTGAACTATGTATTTATCCCCCCCCCAATGTTAAACAAAAATTTGAAATCACACAACTTATTGAATTTGTGTAATAATAAGATAAACACCTTCCAATATGGACATAAGGCTAGACCTCTGAGAAACTGCTCAGATACGACGTTATTAAATGCCCGACCACGGGCCTTCTTAGCCTATACCTCTAAAAGGTGTCAATACGTGTTTATTTGTAATGGACACTCAACGAATTATAAACAGCGACACTTACCAACATTCATCCGTCCACAAACCGAGATAGGAATCCACTAGGTGGATGTAACTCTAGGACACTATGAAATAGGCGGCTTTGATAGGACATTGAAATAAAGAAATATGTAAATACACTATCCTACAAAAATAGACCGGACAGTAACACGTGATGCTTTGAGGGAAAGTATACATGCTTTAATAGGGGATGATTCCCCACTTGTTGCAATTACACTAAAAACCCTTCTGGGCATGCTTTCAACAAGGTTTGATACACAGCTATGGGTATTTGTGCCCATTCCTCCTGCAAGAATGATCACTGTAGATTAGCTGTAGATATCGGACTTGGTTCTCTGGTCCGCAATCGTCGCTCTAAAGCGTTCCCCAAATGTTCTATGGGGCTTAGATTGGGACTTTGAGCAGGCCAGGGAAGACTTTTCACATCGATATCTTGATACCACTGCTTGACAGAGGCTGCAACATGACATAGAGCTTTGACGTATTGGAAGTAACATTCGTCCATCCCATAAAATTGGCAGAGCGTAGGAAGAACCTGATTGAACAAAATGTTCATGTAGGTGTCGGCATTCAATTGACCAGGAACAACAAGCGAAGGTCACAGGCCATACCATACCACGAAAAACACCCCCAAACAAGTAGTCGGATTTTATGTGAATCCTTCGCTGGGGTTCGGTCTATTATTGTCGGCTAGTGTATGCATAATAGTATAAAATAAATGAATTTTTGGTAAAGTTCACAGAAATGAATCAATTTAAACCTCTCAGGTGTCCATACTCATATATCCGTTCTACAAACTGCAGTATCTGCGTGATATTGACCAATTTTTATCTTACTGTCCAATATAATATTTCTTCAATCCATAGCTGTGGTTATATAACCGCCTGTGGGCTGTTCGACGAGATATATCAGCATTAAAAAACTGACCAGATCTTGATGCACGAGATATCTCATTAATAGGAAAAAATGGACCAGATATTGATCTCATCATAAAAATATCGACAGTATAGTGATGACGAGGTAACTCGTCATTGGAAAAATTGTTCAGATCTTGATTTACGAGATATCTTGTCGAACCAACTTACTCGGATAATCCTTATTTGTGTTGTGGCTGAAAAAAGCCATGCCACTCTGCTTGTAGGTTTCGTGACCGACAGAGGATTAATGTACTCAACTTGTAATACTAAGAATTATTTAAAAAATAATAGGGGCCTCCACCCCCTGCCCACAACCCGTACAATCGCTACGCAAACTATACTTTTCAACATTGAGGGGGAGGGATTGCTTCACAATCCATCCCTATTTGAATCGCTGCTGGAATGATCTCGGACCTCTAGTACGACTTTAATTGATGTTTCCCTTCCATTCCCATTGCGATATTTATCGCATGCACCCGAGTAACGGAAAATTGTCTACTCTTTTTGCGAAATTAGCAGATCCGTATATAAGCCGACCCCCATACATTAGCTCTAGAAAACGTTCCAAAAATTATCGGCTTATACACGGAAAAACACGGTAAATAAAAACAAAATGTTTTTAAAATGTCAAGAACAAAACATCTTATTTCCATATCAAAAAGGAAATTGTTAAAGAAATAACATTCTGTTGAAATTCAGAGGAAATCTCATCATTATTTTAAATGTTTTAGCTAATCCGTGTTGTAATAGTACTTTTTAAGAATTTGATTTTCGACTGTTGTTTTGAAAACAGCGACCGAATTTACCGGTTCTTCTGAAAACATTGCAAAATTTCGAGCTCTCAATTTTTATGAATGAACTAGCAGAAATACCTGGCTTTGCTCGGGTTGAATTAATAATATGTTGACTGAAAAGTCATGATCAATTATTTTTCATAAAAGAATGTTAGAATCATTTAAGTGTACAGGAAAAAAATTTAATACCAATTTATCTTCTCCATCGTTTCTACAGTTTACTTCGGACGCAAATATGCATATATATATATATATACTGTATCCAACCATATAATCCATTTCATATTCGTCACACTTCTTCTGAAGTTGATTTGAAGTTTTCGAGTGACTACGAATATTTCCGTGCATTCAATTTCAGTAAAAATGGCGAATTTTCGGTGGATAGACTTGCATTTAGTTTTCCTATGAATATATTTTCATTGTGCCATTCTTTCACCTAGTATGCGATATTTCCGAATTTCATCATCAATATGAGAAGATGGTAAGTTAAATTGTTACAGCATTGGTTACTAATTTAGTTTGAAGAGAACGTAATTTTTCTTGAAAATTCCACTCAGCGGCAGATGGAATAGCGGAACTTCTGTTAGATATATAAAGCAGAGTTGACGTTTATCTGTTCTCTACACTAATCCACCTTTTGACCAATCCACACATTTGGTACACATATATTTTAGTACCCTGAAGATATGATAGGCTACATTTTAACCCGCGTTCTATTTGTCCAAAGGCGCTAAACATTTACGGCATTCGTGACTAATTTAATTTGAAGCAAACGACACTTTTTCAAGAAAATTCTATTAGTGGCATGTCGAATAACAGAGCTTTTGTTAGAAATACATTTCATCAGAGTAGACAAATTAAACCCAATCGATAACAATTTTTTAATAAAGAGAAGGTTGATTTTACAGCGCTTTTACAAAAATAAAATCTTTTTCAACGAACGATTCACATGCATCTAAGTTGCGAAGAACAGCTTGAATAAATAGAGTAAGCAGCCTTGACTTTCTTACTCTTAAGACATAAAATTTCAATTTTTCAAAATTACTTTGTGTGATATTATTCCAAGATTAACAAAGTGTTGTTAAAACACACAAACAGTTTTAAATTGAACCCTTATGGTACTTTTTAAGTTCAGAAATTTGGTTTCTAAATGGAAGCTCGTATCTATTTGGAATGATAGATGTAGTTACTTGGCTATGGAGTACAGCTTTCAATAACACCCATGAAACACGAAAAACAAATTTAATTTAATTTATTTTAATCGTCTTTCAATGAAAAGCTATATTAAAATTTTGAAATATATTTTAAACAACTAAGTATGACTACCAGTTTTAATTTAACGTAACCCGTCTTATTATAAAATTATTTTTGAAATTTTTTACACTCAATGTTATTTTAATTTTGTTTTCAAATTGGCTTTTTGGTTAGGCCGTAGGTCAATTTTAGGCCTCATAGGATTCAAATTTTTCAAAATCCTTTCTTAGTGCACCCCTACGGTATAAGAAGAATCACCCTTCAAAATATCAATTTCCTAGGACTTGTAGTTCTTGAGATACAGTGATGAGTCAGTCAGCCAGTAAGTGAGTGGTATTTGAATTTTATATATATCTATACATTAATTAAAAAATATAACTGTGTTTATGCTCTGCGCATGCTCCAAATTTTTTAACCCGTTGAACCACAAGATTCGCTATCACGTGTCTAAAAATCTACCAATCACAAAGCAAATAAACCTGAAAAAGACGGAAAAATTTTCTTCTATAATAGAAAGATAGTTTTTACAACGAACTCTTACATTCAAAAGCTTTCACAAACGTATTTCTTCTTGAATCCTCGCTCATTTTGAACGCTTTCACATTCCCTACTTTCATTGTTCGGTAAACTCTTATTGATAAATCTCATGTCAAGAATAGACTCAAGTGTCCTACATTCCACGTTCCGAAACATCATTCGTTGTTTTTTTGTCTCTTTTCTATTTCCGTTTCCTGACAAAGATTATCTAATAGCTCTTCCGACACTTGATCTTCCCTTGTGTTCTTCGGTGATTGCAATCCGAAGTATGGTGTATTCTTCTTTCCCCTTGTCTGACTGATGAGGCGCTAATGAGGTACACAAGTAAGGATTAGAAATAAAACACTTCAATTATTTCTGTTGTTTACTGAATTCAGTGTTGTGCTATGTCTACTTTGAAAGAGAAAATGATTCAATAGATTATGTAGCAGTCGATTCATAAGATATAAATACGAAGTGGTCGAAATTTTGTATCTCTTAGGATCTGTTGTATATGAAGGTTCTTGGTGAATTGATTTTCTTCTGTGTTGCGCGTTTTGATGCTTGCTTTGCATGATAGTATGTATTAATTTTGTATTTTTGCCATTATTATTTAAAAGGTTTAACTAAAGGAAGTTGACTTGCACTTTATCCTAGAAATTATTTTTTGCTTCTGAAACATAGCGGTTCTAAGAATATAAATATTTCATTTTTATTATTTTGGGATTCGGGAATTTTTTTGTCATATTTTTGAATGAAAACTAAAAATACAATTAAATATATTTTAAATAGTTTATTTTGTTAATAGATACGAAAAAGGAATTTAATTTTACATCTTATCTTTGATTTGTGGATGTTTGGAACAGGTTGAAAGCAATTTGAACGACGGAATATCGTTCGAAGGCTTACATTTTTTGATTAGTGAATGATGCCCATTGTTTTATGTAAATAAACAAATAGCGATTAATAGTTTTGTTAAAGTTTGAAAAAACAGCTTTTGTAAATTAAAGATTAAAAATAATAAAACCAGAAATTAAAAAATGCTCTTCGCAAACTCAAATTTTTCTGTTAAAACACCAGGAAAAGCCTGACAGATTCTAAATTATGCGTTCAAAGTTATGTAGAAGTTAGATGGACAAGTGAAAAATAAATATTTTTAAAGTACATTGTTAACGTCAATCTGGATCAAATATTCAACACAATTAGTATTCAGAATAATAAAAATTATGAGACAACACCTATTTTTTGCATTATTAAACAATTTTTATCTTCTTTTGTAAGTGTCAAAAAATGCTCTCGCAAAAAAAATTCTAATGCATTAAGAATTGTAGAGTCCATTATAAAGATGACCCAAAAGATATGCTTGTCAAATTAAGAACTTAATTAATCTGGATAAGTTAATTAAGAACTTTAAAAAATATATTTAATAAACCTTGTTCTTATATATATATATATAATATATTTGCAATTACTTATTTTTTCTGGGATACCATTTCACGTTTCCCCCAGAAAATAGTATATCTAAATTGTGTCAGCGAAAGCTGAGCTAAACAGGTATGTTCCAAGTACAAATACATGCAAATGTTTTAGCTTCATTGAATGAATGCTCTTTTTGTCTTTCCGCTTTGTATTACTTAAATTCATGTTTAGAATATGGTTTTTGAAAATCTTGCTACAGTATCAATCTTCGGATGTCAAGAAATTTAACATCGTGAAAGGTTCATTAAGATTGAAGAATATTAGTTAAAATTTTGAAATTAAATAATATAGGCTATAATAAAGTTATATAAAAATTAACAAAGTTTGAAATTTGATTTTTTAGCAAGTGTAGTAATGAATTAATAGCGTAATGATTTTATCATAATGAAAGGAAAATTTCCTATGCGTGGCACTTCTTTCAAGTGACTAAGAACATTGTGATGAATTAACCACTCTACAAATTAAGTTATAATATAGATGTGTATTGAAATTTCAACCATGAAATACGTTTTGGCACACTGAAATTGCACTGTTGATTATATGTTGCTACAGCTTATCTATCTATCTATATAAAGCATAGTTGGCTTTTTTCTCTGTTCTCACTAGAAATATATTTTTCTCATTCCCAACCGAATTCGGTATATTTATTCCTTAGAACCCTGTAGGTAATGCAATCTACAAGTTTGAGCACTTATATTTGTTTGGGTGTGCAGAGGGAGATAAAAGCTTTATAAAATCTCATGTTAATAACATTGAGTTTTGTTATGAATACTGTTAAATATCAGATCGCTTTACCAGCATTTTCTTCCCAAAAATTATTCTTACAGAATTTAAATTCTAATACTTATATTTGAACTAGATTTATATTTCCTTGTACAGTTTTAATATGCTTTATGAGTTTTTATTTGATGATATAAAGCATTTATATAATACTTCATTTAGTTTAACTTATATTTTATAAAAAAATAGTCTATTTAATGCAAAAAGTGCATTCGAAACTCTCAGTGATGGTAAAAATATTATTTCACTAATTTATATATGGCAAAGCCAGAAAAAATGGTCCAGTTCTTAATTTGATATAAAATGTAGAGTTTATCTCTGGGTTAAAACAGCTAAATGTTGAGGCCATATTTAAGAATAAGTTTTATGAATATTGATAAGTATCATGCGTTTGCTTACTACTTTAGTTTTCGGAATTCCATTTCTTTCACTCACCAAAAATTCATTTATGTATGCTGCGCTGCTGTATTATGTGTTCCATTATTTTATATGTTGTAAGAAATTATTGATGATTTTAGATTTTAACAAATTATTCATTTTGTTAGAAAGATCGAAAAGACATGAGTGGACATAATGGTTTATCCCAGTTCTGTTTCATAAAATTAAATTAAATATACAAAGTACAACCTTTTAAAGTAAGATGGGATAAGGTCTTACTATTATAAAATGACGAGTAACGTTAAAATAAATCACTCTCTAAAGAACTGATGTTAAAAAACTGTTATTTTTAAGTAAGAAGGGTAACCATATGCTGCGATTAAAATTTTGACATTGGTTTCCTTTACAAGGCGATTAAAGCAGCTAAACCTACATTTAAATTTCATTTGTCACACTATAACGCTGAGTCTTATTGAAAGTTATATTTAAATAGCAAGTGGTTAAATCTATCATTATAAATAAGTGGCGACCAACCGGTATAGTGGTTAAGGTGTTAGCCTCTAGATCGGAAGGTTCCTGGTTCGAATCCGGGTCCGGGCATGGATGTTTGTAAACGTATGGTGTAGAGGCGGCTGGTGCACCTTAAATCTGTCGTGGCCGAAAGTCCTCACGTTGGGTTGGCGTGGAAGTTTGGAGAGTGGGGTGCCAGCTCAGGTGTTGCTTCGTCATCTGACCGTGGTTCAAAATTACGAGGTGTTGTCCTCGAATCTTTCCCTTAATTCCGGACCGTCGTCAATAGCCCGTTATGTTGCTCTAGTACGACGTTAACTAAAATTACCATTACCTATAAATAAGTGGTTTAGATTTAGAAACCAAATCTGAATTATTCCGTATCTGACAGTTAGTGTTAAACGAGTCGTTAACGTTAAACGTTAGTGTTATTGACCTTGCGTTTTTTGATAAATTGGAATAGATACCCTATGATTTGTCTGCTTTAGTGATATTTTCATTCCGAACACGCGCTGCAGTTTCATGAACAGTTTTATGGTATTGTCAAAAAATATATTTGTAGAGTAAAAAATAAATAATCATGAATATCATATCACGCTAATTTTTCACAAAATCATATTGATTTATACTAATGACTTTTTGTATATTTATTTCTCTTACACCAAAGCTACGATTTATGTGAAGTGAAATACATAGATGAATAAAGCATGCATATATACGCGTCCAAAGTAAAGAAGTTATAAAAATGTGAAAATAGTTCTTAGAAATGTCTTTTCTTATACTTATATGATTTTTTCATTTTGCTATGAAAAAGACAGATTGCTCTGATAATTTTTGGAGTCAATATTTAACCAATTCAGCCCAAGCAACTCCGGATAATTCTTCTAGTTACCAATAAGCTTTTTAACTGTAAAATTAGGAATACTTCTAAGAAACGACTGTTAAAGATTAAAAGCGTAACGAAAACATCTTGAAAGGCATTTTATGTGAGCAAGATGTCCACCATTATGTGGACAGAAGTAAGGTACACGAGGAACACCAGAATTTAAATGTTATTACACAAAATAATGTTGCGACTCTTCACTTTTTTTAACTTAGCCCTTTCAAGCAGTATATAAAAGCTGTGATTCAATAGCATCATTCACTAGTGTTTTATAAAATGCAGAAATAGATAAGACCTATCTGATGTATAACTCAATAAAATATCACAAATATTGGATATCTTTCGTTTATTTGAAATCGAACTGGTAAGAAAATTCCCAACATTGTTGAGCAATCGGAGATTCGTTGATTTAATTTATTTAATTTGATAACTTTTTATACGTTTTTGGCTCTTTTAGACACACATCAACCGGAAATCTTATATTTCAACCAGTTTTAATCTTCGTAGTACATAAAAATTGAACAAATGATTCTATTTTGCGGAAAGGACCAGTATAATCCTACCAAAGTATTATATTCTAAAGATTAACCAATCGAATATTTTCAAAGTATTCAATTATGAGAAAAACAACACTACAATTTTTCTAAAGGTTCAAAGAACCCCATGGATTCTTTTAACCAATAGATGTGATTGTTTAGTCCTCAAGTGTGTCCTGAGGAAAAATCAATACGGCAGTATTCTTCACTCGTTACGCTCACTAGGGGTAATTCCAATTAGTATCTTCTTTTAATGTTTACATTTTTTACTATCAATTTCACAAATGTTTTCATGTGTTCGTCAACTAAACTTTATAATTTTCGAATTACATGCTGATGTGATCATACAAATAATTGTATCTTGAATTTTATAACTTCATTTAACATTTCTAATAACATTTCAAGTATGCCAGAAGTACGAAATTTAACGCTTTCTTATGCGTAACAAAAGTCAGTTTGAACAGAATGATGGGATGCAAATAAATTATGGGATCTGGAATGAACTGTACGACACGAGGGTGATAGCTGAGAGTTACGATCGCTTCTTGCTTAGAGTAATGAGTGGATATTGAAGACATTCTTCAGCTCTTTTACTAGAGAACCAGGCAGTAAAGCCCTATTTCAATCAGTTTATGGCTGGATATACGAATCTGGAAAAGGTTCTCGGTATTTTATTTTATTTTGGAGCGGTTCAATAACACATGATAGCATTTAGGTTTCTAAACATCAAGGGGACCTTGTTTGCAGGGAAGAAACTGGAGGGCTATGAGTTTGAAACACGATACAACCAAAGACTGTCGTGTACCTTGGGGGCTGGTGCATTCTGGGGTGAACTCTACTATACTCAAGTTGTGCAAGTTTGGAGAATGCGGCGTCAGCTCAAGTGTTGTATTCATGACCTGATCATGGTTCAGAATTACGAGGCGTCCTAATAATTTATGGATTGATCCCGATACAACGCCAGTATCCATTTGTGTTGCTACAGTGGGACGTTTTTACAACTACCCTCCACATATCCCTCTAAGACATGCGATTCTACACTGAAGAGCCAAAACCGTATGACCACTTACTCAATAACGCGTTCCGCCTCCTTTAGCCTGCAAAAGAGCTGCAACTCGCCTGGACATAGATGTCACAAGTTCTTGGTACATAACTGGAGGCAGGTTGTACCAAATGTCTAAGCAGCGGTCACACAAAGTCGAGTTATTCGGACATGGTGGTGTTCGAGCTCTGAGCAGCCGCTCCATGACACCCCAAATGTGTTCTATCGGATTAAGATCCAGCGAGTTAGGTAGTCAGGACATAAAGTGGAATTCATCAGTATGCTCCTCGAACCACTCCAACACAATCCGAGCCTTGTGACACAGAACATTGCCCTGCTGGAAGATTCCATTTCCAGTTAGGAAGACAAACGCCATGTAAGGGTGCAACTGATCCGCAATGATGTTCAGATAGTTCGCAGCGTTCATGGTCTGTTCTACCACAAGTACGGGTCCCAGAGTCATCCATGAGTACGTCCCCCAAAGCATAATACCGTCAACGCCAGCCTGTGTATGACCTGTTGTACAAAAGGGGAGCAACTGTTCGCCTGGCAGACGGCGTACCCTGACACGACCATCGACGTGTTGAATGAGGAATCGGGCTTCATCTGACCATGAAAATCTCTTCCATGCATAAATGATGCAGTCTCGATGTTCCCGGGCCCACTGTACGCGTAGTTGACGATGACGCTTGGTCGAAAGAGGCACACTAGTGGGACGTCTGCTGCACAGTCCCATATCTAACAGTGTCCGCTGAACTGTGTGTTCCGAAATACTTGCTCTTGGACCTGCATTGTATTGGGCTGTCTGCTGAGCCACTGTCTCGCGCCGATGTTACAAAGCGGGACAGTCTCTGACGTCCTTTTCTTTGATGACGCGTGGACGACCAACACCTTGGCGTCTGTTGCTGCCCTCTATCAAATTCGCTTAGATCAGCAGCCTTTCCCATTACTCGCAAAAGTAAGTGCAAGAATAATTACTTACCTTCTCCAGCAGCAGTTAAATACTATTCTCACTTAATCACGTGACCTCCACGTCATCCAGACGAGTTCATTGAAAAATGTGGGGATAGTCAAAATGTTTTGGCTCGTCAGTGTAAGTAGTGGTCCGAGGCCGATGGTTGTTGATGAACTCCGTCGTGAAAGTTCAGTAAAAGACTCAAAAGACACAGAGTCAAAATTCCATATTTGTAGTATATTTTACTAAATTTAATCGGTCGTCACGTAAGTTACATGTAGTATAAAGTAGCAATTACATTTGGATAGGCATTCAAAAGTGTAACTTTCCTCCCACTGGCTGTATAAAATCTTTACTTGATCTCCTGTTCTAAAGATGGATTTTATCTTTTAGTTGTCTCGGTAACTATTTATTGCTCTGACTTTTTTAATTGGCTTTTGCCGCACTTCCTCGGCTTGAAATCTTGTGGACGTTTCTTTTAATTGAAAAAGCTTTGTTCTTAGGTTGCCAGCTTGGCGTTTTCTATGTAGGGTTGCCAACTTGGCGTTTCACTTCTTGTAAGATGCGAGATGGCGAACCTTACATGTCCCTCCGGGGAAGCACATCCATCACTTAAGTCATAAGTGATGATGCTGCTGCCAATCGCCATCTAGAATCATAACTAAAAGTCATAATCAATTAGCTGGTCTTCATTACGATATCCAGTCCTTCGAGAGAAGCTTGAGAGCTCAAAAAAAATATCTACATTAACATTCATGAACTCCCACATAAAATACATAATACAAGTCACAAGAACGTTATCAAAATTATCTAAATCAGATTACAGTTTTGAGAAAAAAAAATATATACATATTTATATAAACTGAATAAAAACTAGGGTTCATCAATTTTGATGCGCGATAAGGCATCTGCATTGCCATGCTTACTACCCTTTCTGTACAAAATATTCATGTTATATCTTTGCAATGCCAAAGCCCAACGTGCAAGTTTTTCACCCTGCGGCGTTCCCTGGGTCAAATAAGTAAGGGGGTTATGATCGGAGACATTTTGGACTTGTGCTCCAAATATCCAAGTGTCAAATTTTTTCAACGCCCTTAGAACAGCATACGCCTCCTGTTCGATAGTGACCCACCGAGTTCGGCATGGGGTGAGTTTTCTACTGTAAAAGGCGATAGGAACCCGATAGGGATGCATTTTCTTTGGCAAACAACGAGAAACCCTTTCTTGGCTACATTGGAGTTCAACATTGGATTTTAAAGTGTCATACGTTGAAACGTTTAAGAGCATGTCGCTCACTAATTTTTCAGACACTGCACATGTCACTGGGATTTCTCCGTGTCGTCCGTCATTGATTTTCACATGGATTATCTTGAGAGGTGCCATTTCTGTCTCACCAAATGCGGATACAATTTTAATTTTTCCTTCCCCTTCATTTTGAGAATCCTCAATCAGATCAGCCCGGATGTCTGAAATCTGCGCTCCAGAGTCGATAATACCGTCGAAGATATTATTACCGCTTTTTAAACTCACTATCTTGAGTTCATCAATACCTCTTTGGTATTCTACAGGCTTTGTGACTGGAACGGTCACTTTTGCCGTCAACATCGATGGAGGCTCCACCATGTCTTCCCTTGCACATGATGTTGTAGCGTCTTGGGCTCCAATATTGCTCACAACTGCTGAAGTTTGTCTTCTTCCTAGCTTAGGACATGCGTTTCTAAGATGCTGAAATGATCCGCAAGAATAACACTGAATCTTCTTCTTCCTTCCCGCTTCATTTTTCGGACTCGTATTACGTTGATGAGTACTCCTCTCGTGAAACTGTCCATATCTAGCAGGAAAATCGGAGTTCCTTTCTTGAAAGCGTCTTCTTTCTTGAAAATGTGAATTTCTTTCCTTATTTACTATGTTTTCAGGTGAATGGAATTTCTTCTTGAACCCTCGAACACTTTCGTATTTGTCAAGGAGTTCCGCTAGAGTAGTAGGAGATTTTATTGTGCTCCACTCACATCGACAAAATGCTCTCGCATTTCCGGAGGTACCTTACGTTTGAATTGATCCGTAATTACCAGATGCTTTAACGTTTCGAAATCCGCAACCTCAAGACCTTGAATCCATTCTTCAAAATAATTTGTCAATTCAAAGGCAAAATCCTTCCACGATTTATCTTCAGTCCGCTTGAGCTGGACAAATTTCAATCGGAAGGTTTCTGGGCTTAGTTTAAACCTTTTTAGCAATAACCCTTTCACGTGGCTGTAGTCATATGCGACAGCCGCTTCTTCTCTAGCAATTAACTGAGTAATGTCATAGGGTAATAAACCCAAAAGCTGTGACACCCAGTCCTCCCTTTTTATGTGAGCATGTTCTGCCTGCCTCTCGAAAAGAACCAGATATAGACTGATGTCTCCTTCTTTAGGATCGAACTTCTGCATCACTCTTTGTAAATCGTAGATGTGCTTAGAGTTGCTCGAATTCCTTTCATTTGATGTTTCTGTATTGTGACGGCCTTCCATTTCGAGCCTTAGCTTTTCTAACTCGAAAGCAGAACGTTTCTCGAGTTCCATCACAAAACGTCTTTCTTCAGACTCAGCAGCGATGCGCTTTTGCTCAGTTTCAGCAGCGAGGCGCTTTTCCTCACTTTCAGCCAAGAAACGCCTTTCCTCGGCATTTTTCCGATCTGTTATGATACTGTTTAAAAGATTTTCGGTAAACTCCTGTTCATATTCTTCGCTGTTCAATATTGAGTTCTTTATATCGATGATTTTGTATCGCGGCAACACATCTAACCCCAATTCATCTGCCAACACCTTCAAATCCTCTTTCCTTGCTTTCGCGAGATACGCCATCCCAAACAAATTTAACTCAGGAATTAAATTTACGCCACAGAATGCAGAAATAAAAAAAATAAAAAGGTTGGAAACCTCACTCTAAATAGTCTAAAATTATGATTTATATTAACTTTACGCCTTAGCGACAAGCATTCGCAGAAATCCCCGTTTTCCAAAACGAAATACTTATTCTCTAACCCAATAACACAAAAAGTATCTAGTTCTGATGAACTGTTTCACAATTAACCATTAATCTAATTAACACATGGTGTGCTAAATAAAATTTGCACTGTGGTGCACATAACACGTAAGTGTTCTAAACAAAATGAATAGCATTAGATTTCAACAAAGTCTACTTTCGCTCCGTAATTGTGTGGGAGTTGCATGAATTAAAAAAAATTAAAACTCAGGATGAGCTCTCACCTTCATTTCCAGGGTTCGACGATCCATGATGACTGCGCCAGTAGTGGTCCGAGGCCGATGGTTGTTGATGAACTCCGTCGTGAAAGTTCAGTAAAAGACTCAAAAGACACAGAGTCAAAATTCCATATTTGTAGTATATTTTACTAAATTTAATCGGTCGTCACGTAAGTTGCATGTAGTATAAAGTAGCAATTACATTTGGATAGGCATTCAAAAGTGTAACTTTCCTCCCACTGGCTGTATAAAATCTTTACTTGATCTCCTGTTCTAAAGATGGATTTTATCTTTTAGTTGTCTCGGTAACTATTTATTGCTCTGACTTTTTTAATTGGCTTTTGCCGCACTTCCTCGGCTTGAAATCTTGTGGACGTTTCTTTTAATTGAAAAAGCTTTGTTCTTAGGTTGCCAGCTTGGCGTTTTCTATGTAGGGTTGCCAACTTGGCGTTTCACTTCTTGTAAGATGCGAGATGGCGAACCTTACAGTGTATGTGCTGTATGAGAGCGTATGACGAATTGATAAGATATTGTGTTTACCACTCTGTCTCACAATAGGCCTATATGCCTTTAAAGATGTCTCATATTCGATCGCATTTTACACAAGCCGAAAAACGAGGAACTGGAAAAATAGCAGTTTTATAACTACAAATCCGAATTGTAAAACTTGATCATCATTGGAGAATATGTTACCTTTTACGAAAAGTTAAAACGATTTTAAGCAAGTTTTGGCAGTATGATGAGGAAACGTTTACTAAATGCACTGCATTAGTGTATGAAGGAACTTTTAACACTTTTTTAATGGAAATTTTATGCAGAACGAAACGTGAGGATAACTTTAAAATTAAGAATTCTACAATTGATATTGTAAAAAAATTTCAAATATTTCTCTCCAATGTGTGGTAAGGTAATGTAATTTTAATTATCATCGTACTAGAGCAACACAACGGTCTATCTACATTGTATGGAATCAGGCTGTATTGAACAATGGATAACTGGTACATGAGATATCCATTAGCAAAGGTTAATTCAAGTCAATAAATTTAAGTTATTTTTAACTCAAGAGCACTTATAACTGATAGATAATTTTTTTATTAATATATCCGCTAATTATTAATCGTAAGTTCTGTTCTGTTACCTCATAAACACAGAACGGGATATAATGAAGTTTCAAACATATAAATTATAGGAATACTAGTAATCGTGAGATTTGTTGCTTATCGTGAGCAGCGTGCCTCAAACAAGTCCGATTTAGAGGCTGGAAAAAAAACGACACAGGTGGCCTTGAAGTTGAAATTATCGACTTCTCATGCACTCTACTTAGCGGTCAAACAGCGACAGACTTGATAACTGGGTCACATTTTTACGGACAACCGGGTACCGAAGCCGCCAAGATTGTGTACAGGCCGATGTGAAACTTATTATACATGCGTTGGCGACACATTTTACTAGAAACATATCTTGATCCCATCGTCGAGTGGCTGATGCTACAGAAGACATGCACTTGTAAGATAATCGGGCAAGTAATCAACGTACCGACGTTGTTGACAACATCGGGGGATGACTGCATCGCCATCTGGAATACGATTTCGCGTTCAACGGGAGAACAAAGACGAACTTGTAATTTTCGTATCATTAGCCCATGGCACTCCATGTATGATTCCATTCAATCTGTTGACTGCAGTAATTTTTCCCGGAATTAAACATAATTTCATGCACAACATGGTTCCGTTTCTCGCACCACCCACACGTAGTTTTACGTACAAATATTCAATGCAGTAAAGCTATGCACGTGTTTATGTTTTTTGATGGGAAACACTGATAGTGTGGTCAGTACAACGTTTTGTTAGTCAATACTTAGATGAGGTTACATAATTTACAAGGAGAATGGAAGCGCACAAAAGTACAGGCTTTCCCATAAATCTGTTGACTCTTCAAAAAATCACATAAGATCGAGAAAGTGGCAAAAGAAGTAAGCTTGCTTCAAAGGCTTTTCGTGGAATTTGATCTCTTTTTGATGCAAAAGAAAATAACTGGTTTGCATTTTCACCAATAGACGGCGAAATCATTATCCTTAACTAAAACATGGAAATAAGGAACTAAGATTGTATAGTATTTCTGAATTTGCACTTGTCAATATTTCACAATAACCGTTGTTCAATATGGTCACAACCGTTAATAAGGATTTTGTACAAGCGTGTAATAAAGCCACTCACAGATGAATGAAGCATATCAGGGCATATGACAGTGGTTAGAGTCCGTGGCAGTGAATCAAGAAATATTCTATTGCACACCCGAGGTTGCCGGATAGTTCAATATATGCTGGTGTCAAGTCCGGAGACCTTGGAGGGTCATTTGTTTTTTTACAAAATCTGATACTTATTTGTTCTTTACGAAACGTATTGATCAAAATTGCTGCCCAACAGAAGCTATATGTGGTAGTGTGCCACCTCTTATATAAGCGTAATCGTCTAAAGAAAATTCTGTGAACGCAGGTATGGCACCACGTAATCTTTAAGCATGCTCAGTGACGGTGTCCATTTACGATACAAGTCTTCCATTCCTTGTTCTACAAATTATTGTCTGAAAAGACAAAAATAGTTCAATAACGACGTTTGCAGTAAAACCGCACCATTCATTTAACCGGCGCATTTATTAGCTTCTGTATACGGGTGCGTCCAAATTTCACAGATGAATATTAAAGTGTCCCATGGAAGGAGAAACGTGGCTTCTGTCCAAAAGATAGTAAAAATACATTGTTGGTCTTCCTTTTTTTCCTTTTGATCTTTTAGAGATTCCACTACCCAAATTCCTCCTGTTTAGAAAATATCACCTGATTTCAGATGTGATATTCTAGTTTGCAAGGGTACAAATTTAAAATGCCATGCACAACATTGGACACACTTGTTTTGGATATTCCAGCTTGCTGGTTTTTATGCGAGAACCTCCATTTGCGATGATGCTATGCCATTATCACGATCACCAGATAACTTTAGTCGTGTGACATTGCGAAAGGAAGCTATTCAGTCTTCCTTGAAACGCTCATTGTACTAGTTTCTTAAGATTGGTATCAGTCATAGGACGTTTGCGTCCTTTTCCATTTTTTGAGTACAAAATGTCCGTATGGTCACTTCTCTGTTCAGATAAAATAATTCCATCAATGACAACATTTAGTTTAACAAACGTAATAACATAATACGCACGAACATATCTATTATTAGTTGCGAGCTTTTCATTTTTCTTTTACAAGTAATTAATTTTGAATGTTTTTGTTAAACAAACTGTCATCTGTCTGTGCACAACGAAATGAAAATTTATCTAATGCGTAAAAATTAGACTCCCCGAGAATTAATTTGGTGCAATTTGGACTCTAATACACCAATTCTTTGATTTTATGATCATTTGAACTGTTTACGAAACGGCGCTCTCTTTATCTACATCAATTTGAAATCATATATACATTATAGCGCCATCAAAATCCACCTAATTTCAAAAGCGAAGATGTTCTTTTCTGTTCTTTCTGTGTACAATATGGAAGTTCTCTTTTTATACTAATTAAGATAGTTTTCTCTCTAGGCTCTACCAAAGACTAATGGAATGAATACCACGCATAACTTTTTATATTTCACACGTTTGCAGCAAGTCTATATAGCTCGTGCTGAACCAAAGGCAACGAACTTTATGTAGCAGTACATAATGCCAGCAAATCCCATAGAAACTACACTAATCTCTTTAGTAGCGCAGTTTGAAGCTACTACATCTGATAAATACATGCTTTTGTACCCCGAAACTAGTGATTACTTTAGAATTTAGCGTGAGTAAATACTTTAGTCTGTGGCTTTATTTAAACTAACGAGGATCCATTTGAGGCGAGTGTTTAGCTTCAGGCGTTTGCATTTTTATTAATTTTATATTCAAAGTAGAATCCCCACGTACCTAGTAATTTTATTGATGGTGTTAAAAATATCTCCAAAAATAATGTAAAAATCTTTCCTGTACTCTTTCTGCAGCCGTTATTAATTTTATAAGTTATTGAATGGAGTAAAGGATTCTACTCTGTTTAGTCTATTTCCTTTTCGTTCATCGTTCTTTGTTCGTCCTTTTTATACCGATGGTCAGGGTCAAACACATATTTTAGGGAATAAACACATCTTTTTACATTACTAGCAGAATTACCCGGCATTGCTCGGGTTAAATAAATGAAATGTTGATTGAAAATTAAACAGACTAATCACTTCTCTTTCATGAAAAGAAGGCTAGCATTCAAGTGTGTAAAGTACTGAAAATATTTTTTTAATCCTCGATTTAACTTTTTTCATACATTCTACAGTTAACTTTTGATGCAAAGAAATTATCTATGTCTAGTATATACATAAAATAAATAATTACTTAAAATGTGACACCGTAATAATATATTTGCAATATTTATATAATAGAACACATAAATACAAACAGAAACGAAATTCCAGTCATTTTAAAATAAAAAGACCAAGTTACACAACTTACTTAAAAAGCTTATTTTGCATATTTTATTTATTTTTATGAAACAGAATTCTATAAATCCCCACGTATTCAACTAAATATTTATTTTAGAAAGTTGATCGAAATATACATTTACCACCAAGAAATTACCCATGTCTGATATTTTGCAGGAAATAAATAAATCATTAAAATATAAATCCTGCTTAATGTATCTGAAATAGATAATATACCAGAGTGCATAGATACAAAGATAAACAAAATTCCGATTCTCGAAAATTGGGGAATTCTGAAATAAAAATATCTATGCAAGCGTGTTGAATTTCGACTTTCTAAATATAGTACGTTCTGAAAAAGAACAATCTGATAAGGACTTTATAATAATGTTGATAAAGAAAATAATGATTTATTTGCAAAATGAACACATATTTACACACTTGGTATTCCTCAAATTTGACCTAAATATCTTGCATTCAACTCATATACGGAAACACATTCTTAATCAAATAAAAAAGGTGTTGATGAGGTCATGGAGATCCTGGCCCCGAAGGTTCCTCAATCTCTAGTATAGCAATAAATAAATGGGCCTGCCTTTGTATTTGAAAATCCTATTAAATCCGTAGATAAGAAAAGAAACGAGTAAAAAACAAATATTCGACAGTTTTTTCTTCCTTTTTTAAGTATTCAGGTCTTTCATTCTGTCACTAAGTTAAGTCGAGCTCCAAGTACGTTTGTTTAATTGAAATCTTGAAAAAAAAATTATTAAAAATTTAAAATAATGGAAGAGTTTTTCACGACAAATGTTAGGAATTGTAGGAATCATAGAATTGTGGGAGTTGCAGAATTTCAGTCTCCAAGAAGAAGAGTTTTGGGAGGTCATGTTTTATTTTGGGGGAGCGTTGAATCATAAATTTCAATTTCTTTCATTGCAGGGTTTGTATTTCTTTCAATATCAAAGAAAGATTTCAGGGAGATTTGGATAGTAAAGTTTTTTTAATAGATGGAATTTTGAACTGTTATATCGCTATTACGATAGAAACATCTGGCATTTGTGATTTGACAAAGGAAAAAAATTTTTGAATACGCTCAATTTTTTAAAATTTTTGTATTACGAACAGCCCTTTCCCCTATATAATTATATATATATATATATATATATATATATATATATATATATATATATATATATATATATTGTATCTAACTTCTTTAAAATTTTTTTATTATTTTGGTTTATTACAAATATACATATTTACGTATAGTAAAAATTCGAAACCACAAGGAATTTCAAAATAAAAATTGTAAGTTTGTTGGACGACGTGGATAGTGGAATTTGGTGGCAATCTTCGGGTTTGGTGTTGCCTGTCTTCCGCCTGCTGATGACGGATTGTATTTGTTTTCTTCCTACTCTTTTGGTTATTATCTTTTACTTTGTACGTTTGCTTTTTAATGGTGTTTTGGGGAGTATATGAGCTATTTTTAGAGCTTTGCTGCTCATATGTAGAATGCACCATTTTATGCTGTCTCGTTTGTGATGACTCCCTCACCCATCAACATTTTCTGTTTTCGAAAATTTTTTTATAGTTCTTACTTTGAATTTCCATTTGTTTTATGAAATTTATATTGCTTACCTTGTTATGTCTGTAGCTTCAGCGCGCTTGCTTGGTTAGGTTCAACTTTCTATTTATGTTTGATTGCACCCGGCTGTTTGGTTATTTGCTAACTTTAAATTTTTTGCATGCTTTGTGTTATAATTATATATATACTAGCAAAATACCCGACCTTACTCGGTCTGAATTGGTTTACTCTTCATTGAAAAGATAATCAAAATTTATAATGACTTACATTTTTTGTAAAATAAAAAATTATTTTAAAACCTTTCGCCATCTTTATAATTTCTACAATTTACTTTGGACACAAATCCTACACATGCGTATCAATTCGTATAGTATATTTCACATACATCGCACCCTTGCTGTATGGCAAAGCTACAAAATGACAAAAGGTGACAATATGGTTACTACTATAAAAGACAATTTTGAGGGAAATTTGTAATTCCCTTTCTTAAGTTCTTTTAATGTTCAACTCAATTAATAAAATGACAATTTACGACGAGTGCCCTCTCACTCATAGCCAAAAAAATAATATTTTTTTACTTGTGGCACTCTTGCATCAGGTATGTGACATAGTGAAATTTTGCAATCTTCTAATGTCATTATGACAACGAATTTTTTAATGTTTGAAGAGTTCTAGTTCGGATTTTTTAAACATTATTATTATTTTTAATAACGGTATTATTCTTTCAATAACTGCATTATTCTTTCAATAACGGCTTGATTCTTTCAATAAAAGCATAACTATACTTAAAATTAACTGAAAATTTATTCTGACTTACCTGTTATTTTTATGTCGAACTAGCAAAATACCCGACCTTACTCGGTTTGAATTTGTTTACTCTAGATTGAAGAGATAATCAAAATATATAATGACTTACGTTTTTTGTAGAGTAAAAATTTATTTTAACACCTTTCGCCATCTTTATATTTTCTACAACTTACTTTGGACACAAATCCTACACATGCATATCCATTCATGTAATACATTTCACATACATCGCACAATTGCTGTATGACAAAGCTCAAAAAGACGAAAGGTGATACTAAGGTTACTACTATAAAAGACGATTTATAGGAAGATTTGGAATTCCCTTTCTTAAATTGTTTTCATGTGCAACTCAATTAATTAAAATTATGATTTTTACCTGTGGCACTCTTGCCTCCGGTATGCGACATTGTGAAATTTTGCAATCTTCTCCTGTCATTACTACAACGAATTTTTTAATGTTGGAAAAAGTTCTAGTTTGGATTTTTAAACATTATTATTATTTCAATAACGATATTATTCTTTAAATAACGGCATTATTCTTTAAATAACGGCATTATTCTTTAAATAACGGCATAACTACACTTAAAATTTACTGAAAATTTATACTGACTTACCTAACATTTTCAAGTCTAATACTTTGTGGTGCTGTTGGGTGTGATGAGAAGGAAAACACATTTATTAAAATAATAAATATTTAAAACAGGAAACAGCGATGTAAAACAAAATAAAAGATGTCGTAAAAAATTGTTCCAAAGATATTAATTTGTGATTCAATTTTATCTCTTGATCTCGCACAGTTGCCACAACTTACAACTAAAAGTGTACAAAATTTAGAAATGTGAAATTAATTCAGAGCGAAAGAACCAGAAAAAATATCACTGCTCGCGCGATCGTGTTCATTCTCGTTTCATTGAAAAATATCGTCTGTCCCAAATTTTCGGAAATCGTTTTCATTGCGCAAAGAATAAAAATAAGACTCGAAATAAATGACGTATCAGAAATGAAATTCCATAAAAAAAAAATGTGAAGAATAATTACTTTTTCAGCAGTACTGGTAAAGCAATCGAATTAATCGTAATATTCAATAGACATTCCAATTTTTCCAAAACTACCAAATTATGGTTGATTTAAGTATACTTACTCAGGTGTTTTAGCATGAAACTCGTCTAAATATAACAATAAAGAAATGTTTAATATTGCATTCACTAAATTATTAGATAATCTATATAAATAAGAATGGAGTGTTTGTTTGTACATTCAATATTTTCGACCCAATTCAAGTTTTCTATCCGTTTTGGACCCTTCTGATGCCGAATCCGCCTTTTTCTCATTTGGTGTCTGTCTGTCTGTCTGTCTGTCTGTCTGTCTGTATGTTGTGCCCTATACACGTCCACGCGGTTTAAGATATTTTCATGAAAATTTGCATACAGTGAGTACTTATCTTCATTTAGTGAGTGGCATTGGTTGCGAAAGCCTGTCTGTCCGTCTTTATGTTCTATGCTCGATTTTGTGTTTGTGTGTTTGTGTAAACATCACATGAATTGTATTCCATATATTTGATTGCATTGTATTTTATTTTATACATTATCTATTTGTTTAGTGAATGCAATATTAAAAATTTCTTTATTGTTATATTTAGTTGAGTTTCATGCTAAAACACCTGAGTAAGTATACTTAAATCAACCATAATTTGGTAGTTTTAGAAAAATTGGAACGTCTATTGAATATTACGATTACTTCGATTGCTTTACCAGTACTGTGCTGAAAAAGTAATTATTCTTCAATTTTTTTTTTTTTTTATGGAATTTCATCTCTGATTCTTCATTTATTTCGAGTCTTATTTTTATTCTTTGCGCAATGAAAACGATTTCCGAATATTTGGGACAGACGATATTTTTCAATGAAACGAGAATGAACAAGATCGCGCGAGCAGTGATATTTTTTCTGGTTCTTTCGCTCTGAATTAATTTCACATTTCTAAATTTTGTGCACTTTTAGTTGTAAGTTGTGGCAACTGTGCGAGATCAAGAGATAAAAATGAATCACAAATTTATATCTTTAGAACAATTTTTTCCGACATCTTTTATTTTGGCTTATTTCGCTGTTTTCTGTTTTAAATATTTATTATTTTAATAAATGTGTTTTCCTTCTCATCACACGCAACAGCACCACAAAGTATTAGACTTAAAAATGTTAGGTAAGTCAGTATAAATTTTCAGTAAATTTTAAGTGTAGTTATGCCATTATTGAAAGAATAATGCCGTTATTTAAAGAATAATGCCGTTATTTAAAGAATAATGCCGACTTTTAAAGAATAATGCCGACTTTTAAAGAATAATGCCACTATTTAAAGAATAATGCCGTTATTGAAAGAATAATAATGTTTATTAATCCAAACTGGAACTTTTTCCAACATTAAAAAATTCGTTGTAATAATAACAGGAGAAGATTGCAAAATTTCACAATGTCGCATACCGGAGGCAAGAGTGCCACAAGTAAAAAAATATTGTTTTGTTGACTATGAGTGCGAGAGCACTCGCCGTAAATCGTAATTTTAATTAATTGAGTTGAACATGAAAATAACTTATGAAAGGGAATTCCAAATCTTCCTATAAATCGTCTTTTATAGTAGTAACCTTAGTATCACCTTTCGTCATTTTGTAGCTTTGTCATACAGCAATTGTGCGATGTATGTGAAATGTATTACATGAATGGATATGCATGTGTAGGATTTGTGTCCAAAGTAAGTTGTAGAAAATATAAAGATGGCGAAAGATGTTAAAATAAATTTTTATTCTACAAAAAACGTAAGTCATTATATATTTTGATTATCTCTTCAATCTAGAGTAAACCTATTCAAACCGAGTAAGGTCGGGTATTTTGCTAGTGTATAAAATAAAATACAATGCAATCAAATATCTGGAATACAATTCATGTGATGCCTACCCAAACACACAAACACAAAATCGAGCATAGAACAGAAAGACGGACAGACAGACTTTCGCAACCAATTCCACTCACTAAATCAAGATAAGTACTCTCTGTATGCAAATTTCCATGAAAATATCTTAAACCGCGTGGACGTGTATAGGGCACAACATACAGACAGACAGACACCAAACGAGAAAAAGGCGGATTCGGCATCAGAAGGGTCCAAAACGGATAGAAAAAACTTGAAATGGGTCGAAAATATTGAATGTACAAACAAACACTCCATTCTTATTTATATAGATACTTTGTGGTGGTGTTGCTTGTGATGAAAAGGAAAACACATTTTTTAAAATAATAAATATTTAAAACAGAAAACAGAGAAATAAAACAAAAGAAAAGATGTCGGAAAAAATTGTTCTAAAGATATTAATTTGTGATTCATTTTTATCTCTTGATCTCGCACAGTTGCCACAACTTACAACTAAATGTACACAAAATTTAGAAACGTAAAATTAATTCAGAGCAAAAGAAACAGAAAATATTACTGCTCGCGCGATCTTGTTCATTCCCGTTCGTTGAAAAATATCGTCTGTCTCAAATATTCGGAAATCGTTTTCCTTGCGCAAAAAAATAAAAATAAGTTTCGAAATAAATGAATTTCAAAGCTGAATTTCCATAAAAAATATAACTTTTCGAAGAATAATTACTTTTTTAGCAGTACTGGTAAAGCAATCGAAGTAATCGTAATATTCAATATACATTCCAATTTTTCCAAAACTACCAAATTGTGGTTGATTTAAGTATACTTACTCAGGTGTTTTAGCATGAAACTGAACAAAATATAACAATAAAGAAATGTTTAATATGGCCTTCACTAAATTATTAGATACTGTATAACATCAAATACATTGCAATCAAATATCTGGAGCAAAATTCATGTGATGCGTGCACAAACACACAAACATAAAATCGAACATAGAACAGAAAGACGGACAGACAGACTTTCGCAACAAATTCCACTCACTAAATGAAGATAAGTACTCACTGTATGCAAATTTCCATGAAAATATATTAAACCGCGTGGACGTGTATAGGGCACATACATACATACAGACAGATGGACAGACAACAAACTCGAAAAAGGCGGATTTGGCATCAGGAGGGTCCAAAACGGATAAAAAACTTGAAATGGGTCGAAAATATTGAATGTACAAACAAACACTCCATTCTTATTTATATAGATAATATTGAGTAAAATATTTTAATAAGTTTTCTCTATTTCAAACAAGATTATAAAGTTAAACTTTTCTTTAAGTTTAATTCCAACAATTGAATGAGGCCACTGTGCTTTAGTGGATATGTTCACTACTCATGCAACTTTCGAGTCATACGTGGTGCAAGCTTGATTCCTGTTAGGTGCATTTCTCACTGGGTGTATGTCTCTCTTCTGTATCAGTAAAATCTTATTTTGGGTGCGTATGTCTTGTGTCTGGCACAGCATTGCCAAATATGACATTTGTTCCATAAAATCCCAAAGCAACCAATCCAACCAATGTCGCTCACTAAATGAAGATAAGTACTCACTGTATGCAAATTTCCATGAAAATATATTAAACCGTGTGGACGTGTATAGTGCACATACATACATACAGACAGACACAAAACGCGAAATTGGCGGATTTGGCTTCAGAAGGGTCCAAAACGGATAGAAAACTTGAAATGGGGCGAAAATATTGAATGTACAATATATATATATATATGTCCTTGGCGGAGCCTGCAATTCTGATATTTTAGAGATCGGCGCTTGGACCTGACTAAAGACCGTCGTGTTCGCTAATGGTGGCTGGGGCACGTTAAATTGGTCGTGGACACAGTCCCCCATGTTCCCATATCAAATCAATACCTCTGGGGGTACCTGATCAGGGGGTTATCGGCCTCTGATTGGGATCTAAATTACGATAAGTGTGAGTGAATGGATGTGTGAAATGGACCTTCCTGTAAAACGGATGTGTCATGCATGAAGAAGTCCAACCCTCAGGGGCAATGGCACCCCCAATTGGGCCATATATGGCCCGCACGACAACAACATTAATATATGGATTGTATTTGGGTTGTTTAATAGTAACTTGGTACAAAATATTAGCGCTATAGAAATATTATCTATGAAGATATGCATAAATGTCTAAGAAACTGATTTAATATTAGGGCGACCTCAAATCATTTTGCCCTCATAACTTCGAAACGGTAAGACTATATAGATTTGAAATTGTGTGTCAAAATAAGCGATTCCAATTGGAAATTTTGAAGTTGGTACTCAATTTAATCAGAATACGGCCCCTTATACAGATTTATTATCTTAAATTTATAGAAAGACGCCAGTTTCTGTGAAACGCAATCTCTGAATTTTCTCTACTGTTAAAATTGCACGAATGAAGATAGGTGGTTCGGTTTTTTTTCCGCGTCTGTACATGTAGACACGTAAGCGAAAATTTACAATTTTTAACAAAAGTCCTGTACAAAACAAATATAGGTTCGTAAAATTGTAAAACATTTTGCGAAAAGTAAATAAAAATCTAGGATTGTCATATTTTAGTTCATGAATTAAAGTAGTCGTGTTATCAACGAAACTTGATTTAAATGTTTTACTAACAATCTGAATACATTACTATTTGATAATCAACAATGATAACATTAAGTATACTTGTTTTGGGGAAAGCATTTTTCTATGGAACAAACGAATCATTTTACGGACTAAAGTTGACTTTGATAAACTAGATTTTTAACTGCACAAAAAAATATCGTATGATTTTCCTGAGATTGAGCAGACATGTGTGCGCGTGTCTAGACATAAATGCATTTTTATAAGTTTTAATTTCGCTATTGGTTAAAATTGGAAATGTTTCAAAAGGTGAAAATATCGAATGCAATTTAGCACAAATAAATATGCCAGAATTCTGAAACTGAGTATGAGAAAACCTTTTTAAGTGGTTGAAAATAAGTCATTATCTCCTAACCCTACGAACATTTAAGGAACTAAATCAATATAAATGATTGTGTTAGGTATGCATTTATACAAAATTAGCTTGTAAGTTGTTATATCTAGATAACTCCAATATTATGGCAAAGTATAAAAGAAACGTATTATTCTAGTACAAAAAGAAGTGATTATGTTGCTAACAATCTAGACATAATAACATCACTTTACTTTTGGAGATAAATCGATATTGGAGAGATTTTTTACATCTTTCAGATAATTTTCGACTTCATTGAAATGTTTTTTTTAAACTGCCACGGTATTTCTCATTGCTTTCCAATACAGTCCATACAAATGATATACAAAATGAAACGCTCTTAAAATTATATAGTTTACACTTAAACACTTCTATTGAAAGTTTATAAAAAAATGTATGGGTTGACAAGTATGAAACAGAGCTCAAACGGATGTAATTGGAATTGGATATTCGATTCTCGTATGTTCAATTGATTAATATGGAAGCTATAATTGATTGAAGTATACATTAGAAGCGACTAAAATTCACAGAATTTTCTTCCTGATGATGCATTTTATCGAATTTTTTATTAATCCCTATGAACATTTGCAGAATTATCAGATATTACCCATTCACGCAAATTCTTACATTTGTTTATCCATACGTATAAGCAGTTCCACATATATGTTCCGAATACTACAATAATCGCCATTCAACAAACAGAGCTGTCACTGATATAATTGATAGCATATTCATAATTATTTCTTAACGAATTGTTGTTTCCTATATAATTTCAAGAGATACATGGAATGCAAAGTTTGAATTAAATTAAATTACAACCGCCGAGCAGGGTTGGAAAAAAACCTTACTTCAGCTAACCTGTCACAGATAATTTCCTTTTTGACCAGAACAATTAAATTAGTTAAATTAACAACTTCACTTCCGTTATAAATGTTAAAGTTAACAGTTATGCATAGACATTACATTGATATGGTCCACGGAAATGGTGTCATAAATTGTGGCTGTCATCCTTGTGAAGTGAGATAAATTGAATTTTAGTCGTAAATTACATGTTACAATGCTATTTAAATTATGTTCTTTGGTTTGCCGTGGAAACAGGCTTTATGCTAATTTCCTTATGGATGGTTTTATAACAACAGTCAAATAGATCGCATTGACGCACTTAATGACAAATTAAATATATTTGTTGCTAACAAAATTACCCTACCTTATTCAGTTTGAATTTGTTAATTATAGATGTATTAAAAAAAGGTGGCCACAGAACATTCACTTTCCTTTTCAGTAGAGAAGTGCCAATTTCAATTTAAATGTGTGGAAAATAACATTTTAACATAATTTCGATACCGACAAATTTCTACAACGTTATTTGTTAGCAAAAAGTGTACAAGATTTTTTTTATCATATAATCATTTTAAGTTTCGAATTCTGTAAACTTGCTTTTACTCCAATTGTAAAAATGTCGAGTCTGTGGTCTATAGGTATTTAGTTTTTCTTTCAATATTTTTTACTTGTGTCCCTTCTGCATGTATAAATTTGAATTTTTTTGTTTAACGTATAGGATGCAGCTTGAAGAAAAGAAAATGTTTCAATTATTTGGGATGTTGTGAGAGGTTTTTTTTATTCAAATTGTAAAATTAAAGGATAGAAGAGTGTATTTTGTTGCATGAAAGAATTTTATATACGTAAACTTAGATACATACAAGAAATCGCCAATATGTTGATGATTAGATAGCTCGTCAATAACAAAATTGATCAGATCTTGATCTCGCCATCATACACGAAATCGCCACTATCTTGATGACAAGATATCTCGTCAATAACAAAATTGATCAGATCTTGATGTCGCCATCATACAAAAATTCGCTAATATCGTGATGACAAGATATCTAGTCGACAACAAAATTGATCATACATTGATCTCGCCATCATACACGAAATCGCCAATATCTTGATGACAAGATATCTCGTCAATAACAAAATTGATCAGATCTTGATCTCGCCATCATGCAAAAAATCGCTAGTATCTTGATGACAAGATATCTCGTCAATAACAAAATTATCAGATCTTGATGTCGCCATCATACAAAAATTCGCTAATATCGTGATGACAAGATATCTAGTCGAAAACAAAATTGATCATACATTGATCTCGCCATCATACACGAAATCGCCAATATCTTGATGACAAAATATCTCGTCAATAACAAAATTGATCAGATCTTGATCTCGCCATCATGCGAAAAATCGCTAGCATCTTGATGACAAGATATCTCGTCAATAACAAAATGGATCAGATCTTGATCTCGCCATCATACAAAAAATCGCCAATATCTTGATGACAAGATATCTAGTCGATAACAAAATTGATCAGATTTTGAAGGATAAGATATTTCGTCGATACTACGTGGAGGGTTAAGTGTGTACGGTCACCACAATCCCAAAGTAATCGTGTGATCGGTACTATATTTTGTTTTACCCTCGCCTACTCTGTTTGACTTTTGCTTCTTTTCTCTTTCTAACTGTTGTCAAGTGTTTGGTCAAGTTTTGCCAAATATGTCCTTTGCTCCATAAAACCTAAAACTAAACAATCAACCAACATACACTCTTATTTAACACATGACAATTATAATTATTTTCAAGTTTAGATGACATGTTTGACGCTTGTTAAATGCATTCAAATTAAAAAGTCCAAATAAAATAAATTTTAATTACATGCTGTTCAAGCAATTACTTAGTGTATTGGAACACGACAAGAAAAATGTCAAAGCAGACAATAAAGAAAGCTTAATCTTTACGTATTGAATTGAGAGAAAAATATAGTTTTTATTTGTAGAATAAATGCATGGATATATACTCGGTAAAAAACAAAAAAATCGACGAATACAAGAAGGAGTTGTCCGATTGCAATAAAAAATTGGTGACTATTAAACTTTCAGAACCATTGAATGATACATTTTAGAATTTGGCCTTTACAAAGGGAGGAAGTTAATGAGGCGTTCATGGATTTAAGCTGTCACCCAGCTTGGAATAGACTGAAAACGTTCTCGGATGGTGTCCTGCGTAATTTATTGCCGAATTGTCTCCAACCTCGGGCTAAATTATGAATATTCCGGGATGGTTGCAATCGCCCTCACATAACGTCCCAAATTTACTTTATCGGAGAGAGATCAAGTAACCTATCTGACCAAGGAAGTGTTGTGAAAGTTTGAAGACAATCCATAGCAAGACGTGCCGTTTGCGGCCTGGTATTATCTTGTTGAAAAGCAAGTCCGAGGTGTCGCAAAACACCGGTCGTAGAACGCTGTGCTGTAAGTGTGCTAGAAATGATAACGAAAGGGTTTCGCTTATCGAAGAATATGGCACTCTAGACCATAACGCCGTGTTGTAGGCGTGTGTGGCGTGCCATTGTAAGGGCAGGATCCCAACGCTGCCTTGGACGTCTTCGAACTCATCTGCGGTTGTCGTCAGGACACAGTTTGAAACGAGACTTGTCACTGAAGACTATACGTCCCCAGTCAAAGCCGTTACAAGTTGAGGCTGGCACCACTGTATTTCTAATCTCTCTTGATTATTGACGGTTATTCTTTTCGAGAGAAGCTAGGTACTTCAGAATATGAGTGTTGATAGCCTGGCTGAATCGAACCTAAAACAAAATCGGCAGTTAATTTCAATTTTCCAAAAATGAGATTTCCAATTCATCATTATAAACTTACAGAATTTGCTCGGTAGATGTAAGGTAAAATCATCACTCAAATCGTAGAATTACAAATAAGTTTACAGTATTTTTAGGTGCCGTTCATTTGATAAATATTTTTTTAGTTTTCTCGCCTGTTGAATCAAAGAACTTCTTAATTTTATTTCACCGAATATATTGTTTATGACCTGTTTTGCTTCCGATATAGCTTCCTTTTAGTTTAAACTTACAGACAATGATTTTAACAATGACTGTATTGCTTGTATCAATGATTAATGATTTTAAAACTAATTTTGGAGGTGGTGCTCACAAAATGATTTGTATACTACTATGTTTATTACTCAACATGGCAGACCCTACTTAGTGCTTTACCTCTCCTTACGACCACCACCACTTAAAATACACTTAGTCAACTCCTTAGCTGGTACCCTATTCCCTAAAAACTTCTGCACTACTCTAACGTAAGGATATTTGATGCCACGAGCGATAAACATGACGACAGTTAACCTCCGAGTACACGACAATCTTTGGATAGATCGAGTTTTGAATTTGCAGCCCTCCGATTTCTAATTTATGACTGTACTGTCTGAGTTAGAGGAGCCCCCGAAACATGAAAAACAAACGCAAGAGTTAATGAGTTCGTTTTATAAGTGAAACCGATATCAAAGTTTTTTGAAGTTATCTAAAAATCAAAAATTAGTTTTTTAACTGGCTTGTTTTAAAAGGTTTTTCTACTACCTATACATAAAATGTAACTATACAATCGCATGTGCCTATGCCGTTTGTAGAATGTTGGTCAAAATGTCCAAATTTTAACCAAAAATACTCGCAATTCTAAAGAAATATTTGACACAAGACGAAATAAAACTTCCAGGGACATGAATAAATTATGCAAAATTAAATATTTATACTCTTTAAACTTTGTCTTCGTCTATCCTAAATATTCGGAAATCATTTACATTTTGTAAGGAAAATAAGTTGATGCATAAAGTGTTAAAATTTGAATTCTGTAAAAATAATTTATGAAATAATAATTGCCTCTTCCACCAGTAAACAATCTGCAAAAGTAAACAATCTGGGTTTCAACAGCAAACACAAATCTAAATTTATAACTCCAACTCGTGTCTCCAATACTACCAGGTTCAGGTTGATTCAATTATATAATGGGTATGATAATCTGTTTTACGGTGCAATCGTTAAATGGTACTTACGGTGTAACCGTACTTGCTTAAATTTGTACGCAATTGTAGGCAAAGCAATGTAAATGTAAGTAGTTAATTCGTTAAGTAAGATTAAGGTTTATAAAATGTTTTAATATCCAAGCAAGATACATTATATTGTTTTTATGTTATACTGGCTTAAATATAAAACACACACACATACCTAGAACGGAAAAGTATACAGACCAACTGTGACGAAGTGAAGTTTATTAAGTTATTGGCAAGTATTCACAATACACAAAATTTCATGAAATTATGTTTAGCTATTTGGACATAGTAATTGTCACATACATATACGCATACCGACATTCACTAAACGTTGAAGCCCTTGATTTTGGATTATACAAAACATACAACGAAATGCATACCATTCTATCGAATCAGAGTTTAAGGATTTTTTCAACACAATTATCCCTTAAAGTATGATACTTTTGCATAATACTAAAGTTGAAAGAGACAATATTTGAAGTGGATTAATGAAATGACATGTTGTGGTTTATTTTCATTTTATTGACCTAACTATAGTGTCTATCTTATATACATTAATCATCTCTACGTTTTTGCCAAAAATATTGTAATTAAATAGTTAACATTTACTCTATTTTATTTTGATAGCTAGATATTGATTAAACATTTTTACACATTTTAATAAGATGACTTAAGTATCAACCAAAATTTATAAGCTAAAAATTTATTAATTGGAAATATATTAGATACATTTCTTTCGATTAATCACTGCGAAACATTTGGTGGTAGTTGACAAGGAAATACAATCAACCTTCAAAACTTCTTTATCAATTCTCTCTGTAATAAGTCTTCTATACAGTAAAAAATATTAAACTTATCTTGAAGGGACGAGGAAACTTGATGGACGGTTCAGGTAAACATTTCACAGAATTCGCAAAATGTAATTTTTTTGTAGTTCTTGCCACTCACGGATGATGAGAAAATCTCAAAACATTTAGCTAATGCCTCATGGACAAAATTTTAAGTTATTAATCCTGACATTTTTCCTGAAATTTTGAAGAGTTGCCCTAAGGTTTAAATACTTTCATTGAGAAAATACCTTCATTTTTATGATAGTGTGATATGTGAAGGAAATAAAATTAACAATCACTCTTTCTCAGAAAAGCCGCAAACATGATTATTTGAAAATATATCTGTCTATTTTAATTCAGTGAAATCACATTTGGTGGTGTGATAATTGTTGAATAGAATTATTTTTCTTAACTTCATTAAATTAGTTCTTTTGTAAAACTTTCCCACTTCCATTAAATGAAGGAATTACCCCCGAAGTGTATGATCTATTTATATTTCATCCGAATTTTCAATCTCACAGGTATCTTTTAATTCATAATTGAAAGGCAATATACTTGACAGTACATTTTAAGTTGCTTATTAAGCCTGACAGACATGAACATGGAATGAGAAAAGAGTAATTCTCAAAAGGTGGGAATAAGACACATTTTATAACTTTAAGCTTAGACAGCAAGTAAATTTAACTAAAATTTTTTTTTTCTAAATGGGTTTTTAGTTTTGTTCAGAGACAAGAATTAGTATGATTAATTGTGACAGTTTGGTGTAAATATCCTTAAAATTAAATTCTTTAGTTAAAAACGTCGGATTTTTGACACCTAAAATGTTAACTCATCAGTACATCACTTAGAAAATAAATTATAATGTCTTTCCCAGAATTGCAGGAAAAAAATAAATGAATAGAGTATAACGATAGTTTGTTTACTAGTTTGATCAGTAGATGGCATCATTAATTAAAATTAAATTTTTGAAGAATTAACAACAAACAAAACTACAGCCATTTTAGCATTTCGCGATGTCAAAGAGTAACGATCGATATAGCTATATATCTGAAGCAAAATATGTATTCTAATTACTTAAAACTGCTTTTATTTGTCTTTCAAATAACTTTTTAAACGTTTTTAAGCATTTTTATGTGTTTTTGTGCATTTTCTTTGCTTTAAACATGTTTTTCTTATTTTTAAAAATGAGATGTCAAAATTATGTAACGATCGATATACAGCTCTTTTTGCCGATTTAATTTATGTTACAAAGGTGCAGATGTCCCAAAACATAAAAAAAAAAAACATTAATCATCACTTTTCATCAGATTAATAGTTTTTTATCAAAAAATAAAGTGAATTTATCAGATACAATATTAATACCATTACTAGATGCGTGTCCGGGAACATGTAACGATCGAAATCAAATGGCTACGGGGTCGATCATTACATAATTTTAGACGTGATGTAACAACAATCTCTTTAAGATTGTAATTTTTTTTAAAATAATATTTATTTTCTGCTTTACAGCTGTAACAATTCTTTGAATAAATTTTTTATGTGAAACTTAGATTTTTAGAGCGTTTTTTCCTGACTAATTCTAGAGGAATTGTAACTTTTCGAGGAGTTTTCAAAGATAAAGTTATTTTTATTTTATGATCATGGTTTCCTTTTTGTATGGTGTGTAAATATATATTATTTAGAAAATCACAAAAATCCACCAAACCCAAAATTTTTGGAATTCGTAATAAAACTTTACAGAACTAAGCAAATCCATGATTTGAAAATCTGGAAAAACAGAATTCTAATTTTATAATGTACGAATCTACTCTAATTTTAAATCATTGACTGTTTATAACTAAGGACTGATGTCATATTTTTATACCTATTAGTAGACATTAATATACAGGGTGTCCCAAAAAGATCAGTACAAATTAAAAAATAATTTGTTACAAAAAAGAATAGGCTTACAGCAGAACTAGGTACAACAATAGATGTAATATCTCAAAAAGTTTTTTTCTACTACCTTAGTAAATTTCCACATGAGATCCTTTCGTAGCCCGAAGAATATCAAAACGATATTCCAATTCAATCCACGAACGTTTCAGCATGCTAAGATCAACAGTACCTACGGCTGTTTGGATCTATTTTTTTTTGTTTCAATTCCACGACACTATTAACTTTGGTTCGGTACACAACATCTTTTACATAACCACAAAAGAAAAAGTCGAGTGGAGTAATGTCAGGAGACCGAGGCGGCCATACTATGGGGCCATCCACTCGACACATTGAGCTTTCTTCACAAGATCTGCCATTTCGAATAACTGAATTCTTTAATATACATTTGCGTGTTGTGCAGCGCTATCTATAATCAGTCTACAGCTCTCAGCGCGCTTGGATGGTTAGTTTTAATTTTCATTTCCTGGGGTTCAATGCCCCTGCTTTTTATTATACTCTTTCGTTAATTTGCGTATTAACTTTTTTACCTAAAGAACTTTTTTACCACAGCTTTGGCATTTCACAAAGCCAAATGACTTTCGGACATTGTGTTATTATATATATATATATATATATATATATATATATATATATATATATATATATATATATATATATATATATATATATATATATATATATATATATAATAACACAATGTCCGAAAGTCATTTGGCTTTGTGAAATGCCAAAGTTGTGCAACATACAGGCCAGCAATGTTCAAAATCTGTTACCTGCAGGAAAGCAATGTCCAAAATCGGTAACCTACAGGACAGCAAATGTCAAAAATCTGTAACCTACGGATCTTTCAATTAAATATTTTTTTTAGTAATTTTGGAGAACAGTTCCTGTTGTTGAATTATTGTATATTTTATTCTAGGCCTATAAACAATACACTAAAGAAGTATGAATGTTAAATTTCCAAAATTTAAAAATTTCTCATAGTTAAACATTTAGTGTTCCCACATTTTGAGAATCTCCCAAAAGTGTTTTGTTCACTTATGAAATTAAAGAATTATGTCACTGATTTCATTAACTGTTGAAAACTTTGTCTAATTTCTTTTGAAAGGTCAAGGAAAATGAACAAGTGAGAAACGTATGTACTTTCTTTTTAACATGAGGATTTCCTCGACACCAAGTCTGGGTGGTGGAGGTTGCCAAAGAAACAAGTCTCGTTCATTTTAAATAGGGGTGATTCTTTAGGACTCGGAATAACGTAATTTCGTTTTTATTTTTTGCTAACTTTTTTTGGCTGCTGAAAAAAGTAATTTACTATTACAGATGGCTACAAATGAAAATAGTAAAATATTTTTAAATAATAATTAAATTCTCCAACCTAACAATATTCCAACCTAACAACCTAATTAAATTCTCCAACCGAATTAATGCAACTTCAAGCACTCTTATGAGAAATAACATAAAATATACTCATGAAACACACAGACTTTGTTAGTTCTGGAGGAAGTTATGTTGTGTGTACTTTGATCAGTGTTCGTGGTAGACAGACAGTAGGAACCGATTATAATAAATATTATCGCATGAATTAAATATACCTTAAAGTTGGAAGCATAAATAAACTACGATGTAGGGACACTATTTTCTCATGCTTCTTTCGCATTTATCAAGATGAGAAAACACTACCTATCCATTTAATTTAAATCTTTTGATGTTTGTACACATTAAGTTTTCGTATATAATTTCAGAATTGATTTCTCAGTCATCTGAGTATCAAATTTCCTTTCCATTTAGCCATTTGGTCATACTCTTCAAAAACACGGGTTTTCCAAATTTTCTTTAGGTAAATAATTGTTAAAAAACCGCATGTAAGCCTGATGTTAATAAGTGCCTGATGCTTCCAAACGTAAGGAAAATTGTAAGAACGCACTATATTATCACACTGTTAGTGTACATATTTAGTGTATTTGTAAGGAATCAAATAGTGTGTACGCAAACTTTTAAGGGGGTCCGGGACACATTAAAAATTTTTTTTTATTAATTAATTTAGAATTTTGAATTTTTTTTTACTGATTACCCATTTAACTAATAAACAAAATTATAACACAAAATTTTTCCAAAAGTTTTTTTAAAATTTTAAATTAAAATGTTTTGAAAAAAAGAGAGGTCATTTTAAATTGCTAAAACTCAAAATATTCTTGATCAATTTTCAAAATTCTTGCAGTAAATTATTCACAAATATATAAACTTTAATTTTGATTATTCTGCAAATTAAAATTTTTTAATTTAATAAGAAATAAAAAACATTTATTTGAATGAAAAATTTTGAAAATTTTAAGGTACTTTTTTTAAAGTCATATTTTTAAAAGTAAATGTTTGTTTTAAATTTGCTGAATCAGAATTAAAGTATAATGTTTGAAAAAGATATATTCCAAATTTCAACCCTTAAACTTCATCGGTTTTCGACTTATAGCAATTTGAATACAGGAAATCTTGCAAAAATGTATCATGGAGAAAAACGCATTTAAAGTTTTAAAGACAGATGTTGTATCCATGCCATGGCAACAACTGTCAAGAGTGTTAGATTAAAAAAAAAAACGCACCACAAAAGTTGTTATATCTCTAGTTCTAATTAAGATAGAAACATGATTTAGACGTCATTTTAAGCAGAAAAACACAGAGAATTTCTTAAAATAATAACAATAATTTCGAAAATGTGACGATTTTTGTGTCCCGGACCTCCTTAAGGACAGTATTCTCTAAAGATTGGTTGGTTTAGGGGGTTTAAGGCTATATTTGGACAAGCTGAACCAAAGTAAGCCTTCCAGTAATGGCCATACACGCAATTAAAGCTTTATGGACACAGTAGAGATAAATAATAATACCTGCTAATTGAACCTGCTCTGACTACACGTTGCTAACGCAGCATGATAATACAAGACCTTAATCCCAAGAACGAAAATTGAAGATTCTGATTTAGAGCTGTTCCTGAGAGGTGTAGCAACCATGCATTTGCATATTAATCAGAACAAATAAGATGGCCAAAAGACAGGCGCACTCGCAGTGTGTGTTTAACTTTAAATAAACAGGTACATCAACGGTATTTTCCGATATTATTAAATTATTCGTTACTTTTAAGTTAATATTAACGGAAAATGATGCCTCAATGAATATTTATTCGATGTTTGTCGGTTTCTTTTCGTGGTTGTCTTTAAATATACTTATAAAACTGCATATCTTGTTCTTTAGATTGGAATCTTCCAACCGCAATGATCAAGACCTTGCATGTATTCCGGAGTTAAACCTCCAAGCTAGTTATATCGGAGAAAAACAAAGTTTCGAAACATTCTCATGTAAAATATACATCTGCATTCATTAATGGTATGAAAAAGTGGGAAATCATTAACCGTAATCCTCGTTTAATATTACATCGTTTAAGAAATGGGGAGAAGGACTGGATCACTAAAAATTATTTTTTGAACTCAGGCTTAATGAATTGAGTTCTTTAAAAAGGTCAATTGATTTATAATTGAGGGATTGGATTGCTGCTATGCTTATAATAAGCTATGTAATTTTTATTTATCACAATTCCCTCCTCTTTCTTGACAATTCCTAACAATCTATCATAAGTATACATTACTTGAAATAGTTGTTTTCTATTCCATCAGTATGTATATATGTAAACGACGCTACAGGTTACAATGATAAAAGAATGCATTTGCGGCTCTTAGATATTTTTGTTATTCATAATTCCTCCCTCCCCTCTTTCTTTTGATAATTCCTGTTTATCTACCCTGTCTACATTCCTTACAATAACTGTTTACTATTTTCTCAATATATATGTAAATAACTGTCACCACATAATAAAGTAATACATTTCTAGTTGTAGAATCCTTTATTCATACGTGCTTCTTTCTTGGTGATTCCTATCGATCTACCCTACTTTAATAGCAGAATATTATTTTATTTTTATATATGTAAATAATTGGCACTGGGGCTAGAAATTGTAATAAACTAATGCATTCATAGCCTTAAGATATCTTTCTTGTCCATAGTTTTCCTTCACTTCTTAAAGATTCCTAACAACCTACTCTAAGTCTACATTCCTTACAATAGATGTTTACTATCATCGAGATTTCAGTGAACCTAATTATGAAATGGACAGAAGCGTCACTCTCAGAGATAGTGTTCAATCAGACAGAGATGCAGGTGCCCGGTAACCTATGACAACGCATTTCGCAACGGCCGGTTGAAAATTCCCAGCCAGTCCATTCTATTAGTGATCGCTTTTAATTGGCCATCCGGACCTGGTTACGAAACGACTTCCATGATTCGCCCGATAAATGACGTTTAAAGCATCTCTCTCCACCGATAACTCTCGCCTCAGTCTAATCCTCTGGAATTGGTCGTTAGAAATGATATTGTGGATGGCGCTCAAACAGTTCCTGATTCGACGCCGGGGACACACTATGACGTTTTATGAGTTCCCGAGAAACTTTTAATTTCTTTCCACTTTAAAAGAAAGTGGTGTGTGAAATTGGAATTGGACCTTCTAAGCTCCGGGAGAAAAATGTCTGGGACTTTTAAATTGGGAATTAAAAGAAATGCTTAACGTTTAATATGATGGTACTTTTGGACCCGGGAGACATTAGCACATGTTTTCAAATTCCTTGTTGACTTACGTAACTTTTTGAAAAAAAAGTTCTGCATTTAAGTGACTGAAATTAAACTTAAATGTAAAACCGAATGTACTCTCGTGGGTGTACTTCATTGAGATAGGGTAGAAAAAAAATTTATTTATGAGATTCCAATTATTTATAATGTTTAGTAAACTACTGTTATTGTAGATCCTTAGAGACATCCCCGTGGTTCATTGGATTTTGCAATATTCTTCGAGTTCTAGACGGTGTAGCTCCTCCCTGGTTTCATTTCTCACTTGTGTGTCAGTAAAACCTTTCCTCGTGTGTGTGAGTCCATTTACTTCACGTTTCGGTGCAGCTTGGCCAAAATGGCCCCTACTCTTCAAAATACAAACCTAAATTCCTAAAACTTGACATAGCATAATAAAAACGACTTTAACGCCATGTATAGGCAATAGATTAAGAATTACTTATTCAACTTAGTTTTATTGGTATGATATTGCTTGGTTTATTAAGTTATTTGGCATAATAAGTTTAGTTTTAGGGTACAAGGGGAAATTTAAATTATTCCCACATTAAAAGGGAGAGGTCTTGTTTAATTGCGAATATAAAAATACGTAGTGTGTTTTTAGACGAACTATATGTTAAAATAACATAATTAAATACCGTACGAGTTGCTGGATGTAGTCAGTGGTTAAAATGTTCATATTGGGAGTGGAGATCAGTGGTGAATATGTTATTAGTTCACACGTTAAATGTTGAGACAGAATATCCCATGGATACAATTTATTAAATCCTTCAGTAAATTTATTGGGAAATTGTAACACGATTAGATATTGTAATATGTGAAGGATTCTACGTCTCAAATGGTGTTTGAAACTGTTCTGGGGTCCTTCTTCTAAGGGATCGTGAAAGAATGATAGTTAAAAATAAACATACTAGGGAGGTAAGGATTTAGAAAATAATTGGTTTAGGAGACCTACTATTAAACGTTTATTGACAGAACAGATGGGGTTTCTATTCCGGTTTCACGTAATGGTGTAAAAGCAAGAAATAAGAAATTTGAGTGAAAAAAGCTATTTGAAGCCATGGTTAATGAGGAGAGCTCAAAAGGTGAAAATAGTGATGCAATGGGTTCATATTTACGGTTGAGGCTTAAAGAGGTTAAATTTTACTATCATTTTCGTATGTTAGAGAAATATTTGTAACATGGTCTAATATTCGTACATAAGCTTGGCACTTGGTCAAAGCTTTGACTTATACAAAATTTCAGTGCTAGTTAAGAAAATGTATCTCCAAGTTTGTATCTCTAAGTTTGATATTTGGGTTCAAGGTTGTTGGATGCACACAAAAGTTATACCTTGTAAAATAGAAAACACTCATTCAGCAATTCATTGAGTGCTAATATGGCTATGAAGAGGTTAGCGCTTGCAAGCGATCCACGAATTTCATTTTTATTGCGCACGTTCAACTGCTACTAAAGTATTTGTAAAAGTTGCTGTGTCTTGTTATTTATCATATTACGATTATCATATACGATGAAAATTAATTTGGAATGGACACAAATCGGTTCTTGAGTGCGCAAATGTGTCTAACCATGTTTTTTGTAGCTCTATATCGTCAGTAGTATTTTAACAATTGTTTAAACTTTGCTAATAAACTTTCGTTTCCATAAGATAATGAAAAAAAAGAAGCTAATCCTACTTAATGACAATCTTACTGACGCTCTGATCACCCGAAAAGTGACTAATGTTCTCACCTAGTGCAAAGTAAAACAGAAGCCTACTCGGTTCACCAACCTCAACCTCGACCGATAGTTTCAAAGTATCAGAGATCTTATGTAGTCAACTTGTAACAGTCTAACTCATCAGGACCAAATAGGCAAGTAAAGCTTTCTTGACTCAGCAAAGCAGTATTAGCAAGCTTTGTTCAGAGAGAAAATATAAACAATAACAATAAAAGTTTTTAGAAATGCCTTACTACATATAAATATGCGTAGGTTGCCACATTGGCATCGTAAAATATGCAAGCATGCAAAAGCTAACACATAGGAATAGCTTATTGAAGTCGGTTGTAAAATTTCTAACATTGTTTGTAGTGATAAGGCACTTGTATAAATAAGATATAGTTGGGGTAAAACTATTTTCACAGGAAGCAAAGATGACACTGTGATCATATAGCGTGGATGTAACGCGCATGTTTTACAAGTAAATAATCTATCTGTTTGGGACTCCTGAGGCCAAAGGTTTCTGTTATTTATTTCAAGTTTAAAAGATGAATAATTAGTTTTAACTATGACTTTCTTTGAAAACATGGAATGGTTGATCGAGCGAGAATTCTACAAATGACAAACCCCAAGTGGGTGTAGTAGCTTAAAATTAGATAACAAATCTTAAATTTTACATTTCGGTTGTACATTACTTCCACTTACTGTCAGAATTTAAAACCTTTAGTTTTTCAAAAAGCCGTTTCAAGGGATTTATACATTTAGCATACATCTATTTGACATCACCACATTGTTTTAACCAAAATAACGTGCTTTGTTTAAAATATATAGAAATTCAGAAATATTATAAATCCTTAAATTTGGTGAGCCTATTAAATGAAAGCACCACCCACTGCCTCCACTGAGCGTTTTATTGTGAATTTTAATCATTATGCCAATCAATGTTTCCCCTTTCATCGCAGTTTTTTTTAATGAAAAGGAATTTTTAGAGACGTCAAACTAATTTTTAAAATTTTTGTTACATTGAAAATTGGAAAATTGTATTCTGATAGAATATGTTATACTTTTTTGAAGTAGTTATATTATTAGATACCAAAATGTCAAACGCTTTTCCAAACGATGTATTAAAAGATAAGCCAGTAAGTTCACTGAGAGAGAAACCGTTGGAAAAATTTTTAAGCATTTACTTCTAATCTAAAGCTAAACGTCTTCACATTATTGATATTTATACTTCAATACTTGTTTTGAATTATAAACATTTCTTCCGTATTTAATGAGATATCATATAAAATGGAGTTATTTAAATTGAAACTGTCTTCTGTTACATATTTACTTCAGATTTTGTAAAAAACACTAAATTTATTATTAAATTGTTATGCATATTTAATTTATAGATATCTTATGTATTAGAAAAATAGTCATATCAATCATAAATTGAAAAAATAATATTTAGCTTAAAAATAATTTTGTTATTGTAATTTGTGGGATATATATGAATATTTAATAATAAAGTGTATTATTTGCATTGACAAATATTGTATAAAAGTTATTAAAAGTGTTGAATAATCTAATATGAAACATATTTGAAAGTTTTTTTTTTTCAAATGTTTTAGAACTTATTATATTTTAAAATATTGCAGTCTTTTTATATTTAAGCAGCGTATTATACACATTGTTTTCAGATTAAAGGATCGTATATTTCTTAAACTTTGTTGAAGGAAGTACACATTTTACTCTGATTCCATCGAAATGCTTAACGTTAACCATTCAGAAAAAGCAGTATTTATCCAATTTGTCAAATGTATTTATTTTCGATTTCTTCAAGGATGCAGAGAATATTTTCTTTCCAAATAAGTAAGAAACAGGAAAGGATTAGCAATTTAAAAATAATGATAATAAAAAAACATTTAAATTATTAATTGCTTATAAGCAGCTTCACTTATTCACAAAAAAATCAAAAAGTGGCTTTACATGTATAAAGAAATTATGATTATATATTACTGCATTTAGGTTTATTGCTCTAGTTGCTCTAGAGAATTATTAAAAAAAATTGTATCCGAATGAAAAATATTCATTACTTAATCTATTTGTATTGCTGGATAGTGTTTTAAAATAAAAATATTGAAACGTACTGAGAATTAGAGAATTTAAAATCAGCTTAGGTCAGGGTATGGGGTGGGGAGAAAGAGAAGGATAACGGTTTATTATATTGTGACATTTTAATTCGAACGAAAAAGAGATTTGACAAATAAAGTTACCTAATTTTTCATCCTATTCATTCAAATAGTTCTCACGCATACTTAAAAACTGCAATGATTAATTCCATTATTAAGAACGCGTACTAAAAAACTATAGAAGGCTTAAGTGCTGATATATTTAAGTCTTAATTCGGGGTTCAGTACTCTCGACTCCTTTTTTATATGTAGTTCTTGTAATATTTAGTTTATTAATCAGAAAAATCTATTTTTTCTCACCATCGGCATAAAAAAATTTAAAAACCTTTTGGGCAATTAATTAGTTTCTTGATTTTCCAGGAAATTATGAAAGAAGACATTGTTTATTGTTTTATCATTATATTAAGGAAATAATTTAATAATTCCGAAAGAAGAATTTTTTACGTACAGTTGCATATGGGGTATTTGTAAAACCAATACAGATTTGCCGTTTTCAAAGCCATGCGAAATCTGTATTTCATTTAAGGTTGTAAAGTGAGTTTTTAATTTTCCTTGGTATAAATAATTTATTTAATTCGTTTGCAACGATTTAAAGAACGGATTGGAAATTTTTAATCATACCTTTTATTAATGCTGTTCTGCTGTTTCGCGTAATTTCACCTGTCCCCTTCCATTTAATGTTATGCACTTGGAATAATTTGTTTATGAACTATCAAAATTACGTGCATATATGCATGTAACATATTATAACAAATTTAGCGATATAAGTGTTGATATTAAAATGTTTCTTAATTTTACCCCCTCCCCTTTTGCACGACAAAGAAAATCTTCATCAGGTTCTCCTTGTAAATTTCTGCAAAGTTTATAATTAATGTTAAACGTGAACTCATATTTTTTCGTGTTAAATTTTCTCATTATGATTAAACTCATTTTTTAAATTAAAATTCAGCTATTATCTTCACAAATCCTGATATGTATTTACAAGATAACACACTTATGGAATTTCTGAATGAAATTTTTGTCATTTTGCTCACTATCACGATACACCAATCAGACTTATTATCACTCAAGATTAACTAACTCTGTCTTCAATTAACCACAATTCCTTTAAAATCGTGGTTTGATTAATGAACTGATGTGATTATTAACTGTATGAAACAATGTTTCGTTGAAAGCTTTGGGTAGTAGATTCCATAACGATTAACTGTTTTTGGTTATGAATTTACATTTTAAATATTTGCAGCGGCAAATTTTGTAAGTGAATTTTCTTGCCTGATTCTTGATTATATTTATTTTCCTGAAATATTGAACAACAGAGAGAAAATTAAACAGAAAATAATTCAATTTCATTTCACCTTTAAGAGTTTTATACTTAAATAATTTCTATCAAGTAAATATAACTATCAAAACTCATTACACAGTCTACGTAATTACATTTGCAAAGGATATGAAGCAATTTTAAGTATTTTCAAAACATGGAAATTTCATCAAGCTCTGTTGAATTATTTTACCAAACTTTTTTAACTGTTAAAAATTTCCTGGAAGAAAATAGATTATTATATTCAATTTCGCCGAATCGTATCTTTTTGCATTTCAAACAAAAAATTTATTAAAACCATTTTAAGCAGTGAGTTTACTTGTATTGATCCTTAAAACCCTAAGCCTTATTAGATAAAATGTATCGATGGTGTTTTGGCTAAAGATTGTCAGAAATTAATGTATAATACTCGTGTTCATACAAAAAACTATACACATTTTTTGGCAATATCACATTTTAAAAATTGATACACCAAAAAAAAAAAAAAAAACTGGTGAAACGCCTATCCCCCCGAGGGAATATAAAACCACTCAGTTAAATGCAGTGAACAAATGTAACTCAGCATATGCGTATTTATTTTCTCTATTACTTCATGGAAGCGAGTTACTAGCTCTTGTTGTAGAATTAATGTTAATAATAAATGATGAATCTATAGAGGGATTTGAAAATGTTTCAATTTGGTTTAGTACCAAGTAATTGACGAACTTGAGTCGCGATCTGTAACTTATATCTTATTATTTGTTTGACAATACTCTTAGACTGGGGATACACAATTACATCGCGTTGTCCTACGGGTTTGATCCCGGACAGTCGCCAAAAACCCGTTCTATTGCTCCAGTGCTACGTTAACTGAGATACCTACCTATCACACTGGGTTCCAAAATTAAGGATAGCATAAAATGCTCAGTGAATACTGTATTTATTAGGATGTGAATGAAACATAAGAAGTATGAAAATATTAAACAGGAAGTATATCAGTCAACTGGTATAATTTTGCTTGACATTATATAGGAAAATAATTAAGAATTAAACAAATAGCGCAGTGGGGGAGATAGAACTGGCATAGCGATCGTTAACAAACTCAAGCATGTCTCGTCCTTCTGTGAGGTGAACTTACAGTAGATCCCTTCACACGTAGAGTGATACAAAGCGAAGGAGGTAGTCGATGAATCATCGTCCTCTACTAACTCATTAGCGTTTCTTAAGCTTTACTCAATAAAATAAATCTTGATGAGAAGGCGTAGATTGTTCCTCTGGTTCACCCTCGGTTTCGTGGGGAACCCCCTGGAGTATATTTAGCTCTCAATTCAGAATGTCTACTGGTCTCGAATGTCCCGAAAGTCCCGAAAATATTCCGAAAATGAAAAACTGGTCTCGAAAGTCCCGAAATTTTTTCTCCTCCTTATTATCAAAAAAAAGTTCATTTATGGATGGACAAAAAAAATTTAAGGCGAAAACAAAAGATGGCATCAGCTGAATTTAAACAAATGAAAAAAAAAATTGCAAGCAATGAATGCAAACTGCAAGTGATGAAATTGAACAATTAGACAAATAAATTATGCAAACTGAAAATAAAATAAAAATAGTGTAACTCTCCCAATTCAACCACAGTCGGAGACAGCTAAAATTTGATAATAGAGTCCTCTTTTCTCGAGATTAGACTGTAAGCAATAAAAAAAGTGTGATTTTAAAGTATAGTTGTACCTAACTTATCCACATAATCATGTAAAATCAGATCATGCATTTATTTTAGAAAGTCCCTAAAAGTTCCTCGTAATGTCCCAAAAAAGTCCCTAAATGGACCTACAGAAATTTAGTAGACACCCTGCAATTGCAAAAGACATATTCAGACAACGCACTCCCGTTTTTTCAGTCGTCCTCTGAGGTGTCTCACATTTTGCTGTGGTCTCAAAATCCATCCTGTAGCCTAAAGAGGGGCCAGTACTTCCATAGGCACCCATGTAAAATTCACAAACTTTGGGAGAATCTAATTTATTCATGCATTGCTGTATTAAAATCTGATATTTTAACAGTGTAATATTTAAATACTTTTAAAGACTTTAACACGTTTTTTTTTCATTTAAAAAAAAATTCCTAAAGTTGTCATTTTTTATTAAACTGACAAAAATGTTTGAAATATTTTAGGTAAAATATTAATAACAAGTATGCATTTTATATCTTATTGCTTGTGTAAATTGTTTAAAAGTTCTTCATAAACAACCATAAAAAGTTTTAAGACTGTATCTCTAGTAGTGTTTGAATAATGTGCCCCAATGAAAAAGGTATGATCTCAGAAATAGGGCCTTAAACTACGTAAGACGTACGTCGCGGTAATAGTGCATCTACTTTAAAAAATATTTTTAAATACTTCCGATTAACGGTTTTCTACTAATGAGGTATGTTTATAAAAAGGACAATTCACGGTTTTATACGCAGTAACACATTCTAGAGTGTCTGGGGCTGTCCTGAGGCGACCTTCTTTCTGAACCAATTTTGGTGCACGAATTTGTGCGGGTGATTCGGACTTCTGGGTTTGGCCTAGCTGGAGCCGTACGTGGAGATTAGCAACAGCAACAATAACAAGAAATCACATTCTCAGTTCAATAAGGTATTCGCTTATCCCCTGGCTGGACATGCTTCGTAAAATGTCATCTGGCGATCGATACGCAGATAACTATTTATAAACGCCTGAACTTCGGTTTTTGATTTTTGATAGAATTAAATGGCAGGCACATGTGTGACAGCACAAAGTCGAAAATTTGCAAACAATTTGCAAGCATTTTGCTCTTACGCCTATAGATGACAAGGATTGTTTTACACTTTCCAACTTTCGCGTTGTTGATACTCAATTCCCCGAGAACAACGTATTTGAACGAATGGTACAAATTACCTTTGCCAAAATAGTATCCCAAAACGAATATACGAAAATCTGTTTACGGAAATATCAAAGTATTTAGTTGCGAAATAACGCCTAACCTGGACTGTGGACCTGATAGAATATTTCTGTGCTTAAATGGGAGCAAAATGTTATAAGTCATTTTTTTAGTTTTTTGTGACACGAATTTTAATATTCAAGATTCAACATGTGGTTCTGTGGTTTTTGACTTAAATTACATTTTTCCGCCTTTGTTTTCTCATAAACAAAAACAGAAAGAGAAAGACTTACGACATTTTGCCACCTTCTAAATATTAACAAACCAGACTGCAGAATGGGACTTACTCAATTTTTTCAGAAAAGTGACTTACAACATTTTTCCATCTGAACACAGATTTAAAGGGCCATATCCGGCCTGTGCCATTGGTAAACTGGTACGGAGGGACGTATATGGGCCAGGTAAACCTAACTGGAGAGCTGTATCTGGATTGCGATCCTGATAAAAATATACAGAGAGTCATATCTAGTCTCTGGATGTGTAAGCCCGTCCGGAAGGGTGTGTTGTTTTAGCAAGCTGGCAAACCTGTCCTGGGGACACTAACTGCTCTTCGAGTAGTCATAATCTATTCGGAAAGTCGTATCTGATCTGCAGGCCTGATTTGGCATAACACAAATACAGCTGTAGAACGATATTATAGTTATGAATCTGGTGCTTTTCCACATTTTCACGTCAGTTTGAAACCAGTTACTCTAACTTTGGTGTTAGCAACACTGATTTGAAGAGCAAACCTTGAATTTTGCACTAATTTTTTGTCGTGATAGGGGACGATGGAGATAAAATACTCTCATCAAAAAAGCTTTAGATCCTTTATGTATTTTAATATAGTTTGTAAGAAAATTTTAATCTCAATCTGGATTCTAGCAATCATTTCATCACATGGGAAAATAAAGCCTATTTTTGCCGTTTGAAAGGCAAGTAAAAGTACTGAGTGGGCGAGAGTAGTATTCACAGTTGAGAAAAAGTATACATTAATAAGGTGGTACATATTTTCATAAGTGCATTCAATGCGTATAGTAATAGATATAATTTCTAACGAAATTTTTAGTTTTCTCTTATTTATATTTAATTTCGTTAGAGGATAATAATAATAATAAAAAACCCTGCAATTCTCAAATTTCCCGACAAATATCCTAACCTCAAATTTCAATATCCTGACAAACTCAAAGTTAGAAGTAAAAGAAATAAACTTTCTTTTTCTGTAAATAGTGTCTAGTTCTGGTGAAGAACTTATTTTACAATGTTCTCAAGAAAATTGAAAGGAGACTGAGGTCTTTGTTGAAGAATCCATAGATAAAGAAATAGTATTGCTGTTTTATATTACGTAGAATTTACGAAACCCAATCATATAAAATAATTTGTACATAAAAAATAGCGGATTTGTTTACTATATTTTATTTGAACTTATTTTAAACCAAATATATTAAAGTTTTGAATAAATTTGATCAAAAAATTGGCACCAACAAATTGTGTTAAAAGTACCAAATTAGAGAATCGTTTTGAATGAGCAATTTCAAATAAAAATTTCTATAATTCTTGTTGATTTAAATAAGTTAATTTCTGGAGTTGTAAATATGTGATAGAAAAGAAAGTTGTGGGTATCCATTCTGTCTATATGATTCTCTAATTTAAAATTGCACTTAAAAAAACTTGCGTCTGGTACAAACTAACCGCCAGATATCCATATCTTTTGAAAAATTATTGATATCACTAATTAGTTATTTAAAAAACAAATATATACTTTAAATAAAAAAGAGAAATGTCCAAAATGTTATAAAATATCTCGAAAATGACATTTTAGTAAGTTTTAAAAAGTTATATTAAATGCGTTTATAAATGGGTATTTATTTGGTCGATTTATAACACATGGGCTAAAGCGTTCAACAAAAATGTATTTTTAGGACTAACCTTTTTTCTATTCATAATAAACAAATGCAATACAACGATTTAATAAGATTCTTTGAAGAAAAATAATGTACTACTAATCTATGTTTATTTGTTTTAAGTTTGTAAAATGTTTTTACTTTTATGCGGAACACATCTATAATTTTTGAAAATGGTTGGTATTACTAATAGGTATTTTAAAAAACAAAAATATAATTTTAATGAAATGGATAGTTGTAAAAAATGTTTTTACTTTTATGCGGAACACATCTATAATTTTTGAAAATGGTTGGTATTACTAATAGGTATTTTAAAAAACAAAAATATAATATAAATAAAATAGATAGTTGTACAAAATGTTTTAAAATACCTGAAAAATGACATTTCAGTCAGTTTTAAGAAATTGAAATGCTAACATTTTATTTTTAAAAAGAATGAGCAAAACTGCTTCTAAAACTTTAGATTCAGTAATTCATAATTCCTTGTTTTTAAAGAACGCATACTCTGAAGGAAGGATTTAGTAATTAAATTATTCGTGAGTGACGTGAGCTTAAAGTCGGAACTATTTAGGATGTTTTAGTTGCAATGAAAAATTACAGTAGAGACAGTTAAGGACTTATCATCCATTTTTTTGGAGAGTAGTTTTATCCCATTCTTTTACAACACATTTTTATTCTCAGTTTTTTCACACGAAAAATAGGGATTTTCATGTAAAAATATATTTACTTTTATTGATGTTAAATCTCATCCCACCCTTTGGAGTTCAGAAATAACGATTAATCAGTGTCGCATTATTCATTCATACTTGATTAAGAGGCTTGAAAAAACTTTGTTAGTAGACACTCTTGTCACTAATTTCACGGGGTTAGAAGCACTCTCATTATAAGTCTGGAGAAAAGAAATTTTTAGGTTCATTAAACACCTTTTTTAAAAACGTCTATGCGCAAAATCACTTCGTGTAATATATCAACCTGTCTCTATTATTTTCTTTTGAGTTTAAAAAAAAAGATTTACAACAGTTAATTTTAATAAAATCTGATCAGTGTTTTTGTTAACGAAAATTTTTGTCAAGAGTAAAATAGTTTTGCATTTTGGTAATATATTTGCTTTACAGACTTTTGAAGTAATATCTATGGTGTTATGAGGATTAATTTTTTCATCAGTTTTTAGATGAGTTTATTAGCTTATGCTACGGGATTAAAACTAAAAATAAAAGCAAAGTAGACTCGGGGTCCTTTGTTTCAAAAGTATGGAGTCTCTAATCTCTGAAAATTGTAAAGTACAAGTATTTTTCAAGTAACAATAGCTTTGACCAAATGCTTTAAATTAATTTTTATCATCTCTGTTCATTGAAAAATGCAGGAAAACTGTAAATCAATGTGGCCTGTGATAACACCTTCCATATTTTTTATAAAGATGTAATTATTACCCTATAAATAGACTATACCTCATTTTATTATACTACTCAAGGAATTACCAGGTGTGTGAAAATGTAAAAGCAACACACTTTCTTTTCCAAGTTGCCTTTGGCAATTGCGGTTATTGCACCGGTCGGTTATTCTATCAGCAAAAAGCAATTTCTCTGACACTCTCAGTATTTTCCATCCCATGCAGCAAGGGTGTTACATAGGAAGTGGGGAAAATCCATTGGCAGGGTGCGTTTACTGAATATACAAAGTACCTGTGATTAAAGTTGGATGTGCTATTTGTTGGGAATGTTCTGAGGAGTCCTATAAATTAGTTTCAGCACTAGAGGAATTCAATTCGAATTTCCACGTGGTAGTCGCACAGACCAAAGAAGGGCAAGAATGAAATGATATGCTTTTGTCCCACAAACATATACCGTCACAATACAGAGAAGAAAACAATCTATAACATGCACTTGCCCCATAAAGCGGAGGAAGAGTTGTCCTTTAATTTAGCATTGGATTAGTTACATTAATGCTCATTATTCACATGCCAATTAGTAATTGGTATACGCATATTAGTATGGTGTATGGGAGTGTGAGGTGTAAATGGGAATTTCGTAAAAATTACACACACAGGGAACAAAATTGTAATTGATTTAATTTGAACTTTAAAGATTTGGAGTTTCCATTTTCCTCACCTTATGCTATTCTTTTTTTTATACGAAAAAAGGAAAGAGCAATTTTGCACTTTTCTATCAGTCGTATATACTTAAGTAAAATTGTAAAATAAAGATAGATAATCGACACACTCTTAATCCTCCAAGAGGTTTAGAAGAGATTACTCATCAATCACGATCTGACCAATTCTACTAAGGACGAAATATCTCGTTATCAAATTACTGACGTTTTTTGGATGACGAAGAGATCAAAATAAGAACACTTTTTTTCTTTATTAAATGTCTCGTCCGGCAAGATTCGGTCAGTTTGGATAACTTTGTTGAGACAACCAGCATGAGGGTTAACAAAGTATAGTAAATGTAAAATAAGCTAGTCATAAAGTGACGCCGTAAAATAGAACCTTTTTCATGAAATTAAATTTTTTAATGAATTCAAATAAGATATTATAATTAATAAACTCAAAATAAAAATCACTTTAAAAACCGACATCTTGCCGAACAGAATTCCATTTTCATCCAAAATTCTGGAAAATAAAATGTTTCTTTGCTGCAAACTACAAGAACGACTTTACCGCGACGTAAGAAATTGTGCGAGTAGTGAACTTCAAAGAATAGTCTTCAGAAGTTCTCTGTAATGGGTGTCAGCTGCGCTGAATCGCGAAAAGGTCACGATATCAGCTGTCATCAATCGTCTGAAGTTGCTGAGTTTTTTTCTTGTAATCGTTATAGTTTACCATTATGACAATAAAAATGGCCGAGAAGTATAATAAATTCAGAGAAATGTGAGTGAAAGAAACACTTTCTGTTGTTAGATGCCATTTGATATAGAATTATATATAAGATCGTTTAATAATATGTTTTATTTCTCTTTTGCACATTGTCTAATGATCGAACATCCTTCGTAGTATGGAAATAAGGAAATATATATATAATAATACATAAATAATAATTCATAAGGAAATAATCACAATCTATTATATACAATTCAAATACCACTCACTCACTGACCGACTCACTGACACACTCAATACTGTATCTCAAGAACTACAAGTCCTAGGAAGCTGAAATTTTATAGGGTGATTATTCTTATACCGTAGAAGTGCACTGAGAAAGGATTTTGAAAAATTTGACTACTAAGAAGCCTAAAATTGACCTAAGGCCCAAGTCAAAAGCAATTTGAAATATCATTGAGAATAAAACAATTGTTGTAAGCAGCTCAGATTGCTTTACTAGTGTTAATAGAAAAACAATTTTTTTAAACAAATTAAATTATAATGTTCATGTTTGAACTGCCTTTTTACTTCTTAACATGGTGAAAATAATATTTATAAATATTTGATTTACGAAGAAAGAATATTTACTTTTACATTTACTTTTACATTTACTTAAATTTTGTAATAGAACACGAAAAGGGGCCCAAACGATAAACTCAAATATTAAGTATAAAACGATCGCAGTACGCAGCTTAGATTGCTTTACCAGTGTGGATCGAAAAACAGATTTTTAAACAAATGAAATTTTAAAATATATGTTTGAACTGACTTTTTATTTCTTCCTATGATGTAAATACTTTATAACTATTTGAGTGATGAAGAAAGAGAGCGAGAGAGGATTTTTAAAGAATTCAATTTTATATAACTTACATTTTGTAATAGAACATGAATCCTAAAAGAAAAACTCATTGATCATAAAATCGTAATTTTTCTTTTCGGTATCTGGCAACGTCAGAATTAATGTTTAATTTGATTTAGAAGTCTTTGTTTGGGTATTTGAGTTGATAGCGAGATGTTGCGGTCATATTTGAGGATTCTCATCTATATAAATAAGAATGGAGTGTTTGTTTGTACATTCAATATTTTCTACCCATTTCAAGTTTTCTATCCGTTTTGGACCCTTTTGATGCCGAATCCGCCTTTTTCTCGTTTGGTGTCTGTCTGTCTGTCTGTCTGTCCGTCTGTCCGTCTGTCTGTCTGTCTGTCTGTCTGTATGTTGTGCCCTATACACGTCCACGCGGTTTAATATATTTTCATGAAAATTTGCATACAGTGAGTACTTACCTTCATTTAGTGAGTGGCATTGGTTGCGAAAGTCTGTCTGTCCGTCTTTCTGTTCTATGCTAGATTTTGTGTTTATGTGTTTGTGTAGACATCACATGAATTGTATTCCAGATATTTGATTGCATTGTATTTCATTTTATACATTATCTATTAGTTTAGTGAATGCAATATTAAACATTTCTTTATTGTTATATTTAGTTGAGTTTCATGCTAAAACACCTGAGTAAGTATACTTAAATCAACCATAATTTGGTAGTTTGGGAAAAATTGGAATGTCTATTGAATGTTACGATTACTTCGATTGCTTTACCAGTACTGCTGAAAAAGTAATTATTCTTCAAAAAGTTATTTTTTTTTATGGAATTTCATCTCTGATACTTCATTTATTTCGAGTCTTATTTTTATTCTTTGCGCAATGAAAACGATTTCCGAATATTTGGTACAGACGATATTTTTCAATGAAACGAGAGTGAACAAGATCGCGCGAGCAGTGATATTTTTTCGCTCTAAATTAATTTCACATTTCTAAATTTTGTACACTTTTAGTTGTAAGTTGTGGCAACTGTGCGAGATCAAGAGATAAAATTGAATCACAAATCAATATCTTTAGAACAATTTTTTGCGACATCTTTTATTTTGTTTTACTTCGCTGTTTCCTGTTTTAAATATTTATTATTTTAATAAATGTGTTTTCCTTCTCATCACACGCAACAGCACCACAAAGTATTAGACTTAAAAATGTTAGGTAAGTCAGCATAAAGTTTCAGTAAATTTTAAGTGTAGTTATGCCATTATTTAAAGAATAATGCCGTTATTTAAAGAATAATGCCGTTATTTGAAGAATAATACCGTTATTTAAAGAATAATGCCGTTATTTAAAGAATAATGCCGTTATTTAAAGAATAATACCGTTATTTAAAGAATAATGCCGTTATTTAAAGAATAATGCCGTTATTGAAAGAATAATAATGTTTATTAATCCAAACTGGAACTTTTTCCAACATTAAAAAATTCGTTGTAATAATGACAGGAGGAGATTGCAAAATTTCACAATGTCGCATACCGAAGGCAAGAGTGCCACAAGTAAAAAAATATTGTTTTGTTGACTATGAGTGCGAGAGCACTCGCCGTAAATCGTAATTTTAATTAATTGAGTTGTACATGAAAACAACTTAAGAAAGGGAATTCTAAATCTTCCTATAAATCGTCTTTTATAGTAGTAACCTTAGTATCACCTTTCGTCATTTTGTAGCTTTGTCATACAGCAATTGTGCGATGTATGTGAAATGTATTACATGAATGGATATGCATTTGTAGGATTTGTGTCCAAAGTAAGTTGTAGAAAATATAAAGATGGCGAAAGATGTTAAAATAAATTTTTATTCTACAAAAAACGTAAGTCATTATATATTTTGATTATCTCTTCAATCTAGAGTAAACCAATTCAAACCGAGTAAGGTCGGGTATTTTGCTAGTCTCTACTATTATAAAAGAAAGTTTTTGTGTGTGTGTGTATCTTCGTGTAAAGGGTGCCCTGACGAATTTATTGCATTCACACTAATGAAATTTGGCACACATGTAGTACGAATTTTTTAGCAATTTTATAGACTAGCCCGATTTTTAAAATTTAATCTTGAAAATTTTTAAAATTAATTTAATGCGATGTTGAATTATTATTCCATTTTCTCCGAATGGCAACAGTCATGATCGGTATTGAATGAATCCGTATTTTCTGCGCGTGTGTAGCCGCCCTATTCCTGGATATCCTTTATGAAATTTATTTAAAAGTATATATTTACTTTTAGTTAGCGTCAACTGTTATATTTGAATTTTTTTGTTGTGTTTACGTTTGTTGTTCAATACGTTTGTTGTTCTTTCTCTTTTAGACTACCGTTGTTTGGAATTTGATTTTTTAAGCATATTCACTTTTAGTATTACTGAATATCCTTTTTAAAATTTATTTCTTTTTTCAAAGCAAATAACTTTTAGTTAGTGTTAACTTTTAATCTTTTATATTTCTATTTTTTATTGTGCTTACTTCATTTTTCGAACTGGATAACGGTTGCGCAATACGTTTGTTATTGTTTCTTTTTTACACTACGATACTTTGAATTTTGATTTTTTGAGCATATTCACTTTTAGTTTGGATTATTTGGATATTTTTTTCAAAGTCTAGCGATATTTTTTTTAAATCTTTTGTGCAATTTATGGTTCGTTTCATTTGTGAAATCTTTTGTTTGTTTCTGTATAGTACTTCGGTTTTTATATAGTCAATTTTTATCATTCTTGTTTTGATGTCTTATGGAAAGAAAAGCGATATTTAATGTACAACATTTAAAAATTAATTTATTATAATATTTTTGTTTTATTTGGTTTCCTAAAAATGTTCACAGTATTGAAAGGGTCTTTACTGCACTCACGCCAATCTTCGATTTCTATCATTTATGCAAACTAAGAACATTTCTTCTATGTAGCTCTACGCTGACAGGATGATGATGTGCTCTTCGAATTTCAGCATTTTACTGAGAAGCAAACACATGTTCCATCAATTTATTGTCGTCATGTATTCCGAGATTCAATCGGAGAAGGTGTTGTACATATGACTGAATCAGATCACTCAGAATGGAACAGTATGCACATTTGAGAGATGCGTTGATGAAGGATGGAAATGTTGCAAAACAAAAACACACAGAAATTGCTAAACTTCCAAAAATATATCAAAACCAAAAGTTAAAGGTGATACTTTTGTACATTTATATGTTGCATAAATTATCAAAATTAAGTATTGCTATTCTTAATTATTCCTATTCTTTCCAAAACTCACTCAAACACAGAAGCAAACAAAAAATTGCATAAAATAATAACTAAATTATGGCATTTCGCTAAAACGCCCTCTTTTAATTTACGCCCCACAAAGTTTTGTTATACGACCAAAACAAATGCTGTTTTTATGCTTTTGTTTAGTATCAGCTTCTCCCTTTAGGCAACACTGCTACATTTTGCCTCTCGAAAATATCAGTAATGTTTGCATAACATTGTCATAATTTTAATGCGTTGTCGCTATACTGTACTTAGACCAACATCGACTTTATACAAAGCCCACGTCACAACTGAAAATCCTATCGCGAGGCTACTTTTACATGCTACGATACGAACTGAAGTCGGTTCAGACTATTAGGTGTAGTTAAACATAAGTAACTTTTTCATATTCGTCTTACAATACACTACAGAAATAAGGAAGTATTAAAATGTATTACGTAACGGCCAATCACGGTTTTGTTTTTAGAAATATGCTACAAATGCACAATATTTAGTTATATGGCCAAAAAAAAGCTGTTTTTACGTTTCTGTTTAATTTCCAGAAGCCAATCTTCATTTCAGAGGCTACAATTTGCTGCACAGGAAGATGGAAGTATTCAAATGTGTTAGGTAACAGCCAATCACGGTTTCGTTTTTACAAATATGCAAAAAAAGGTAGTCTTCGATTTAAACTTAATTTTGCCAATGCTGGCTTCTTATATTACTGCCTTTTTTGCATATTGGGGGCTGTAAATTTAAAAAAAAATGTTTTTGCGAAATGCTGTTATTTTGTTTATCTTTAATGCTATTTTTTGTTTGTTTCTGTGTTTGGGTGTCTTCTGCAAAGCATAGCAATACTTAATTTTTATAATTTATGCAAAATATAAATTTACAAAAGCATAAACTTTTACTTTTGGTTTTTATATCTTTTTGGAAGTTTAGTGATTTCTGTGTACTTCAGTTTTTTTATCGCAGCATTTCCACCGTTCATTAACGCATCTCTCAAATCTGCATACTGTTCCACTCTGAGTGATCTCATTCAGTCGTATGTACAACACCTTCTCCGATTCAATCTCGGAATACATACCGACAATAAATTGATGAAACAGGTCTCTGCTTTTGAAAAAGATATTGTAATAATCCAAACAAAAAGTTCATATGCTTTAAAAATGGTAATCCAAACTATCGTACTCTAAAACAGAAGCAATAACAAACAACATATTGCACAACTGTGATCCAGTTCCAAAAATGGAGGAAACACAAAAAAATATATACTTATATTATACATTATGATAATCCAAACTAAAAGTTTACGCTAACTAAAAGTTAATATGCTTTTAAAAAAGCAATACATTTTTTAAAGTATATCCATTAATGGGGCAGCTACATATGCACTGTAAATACGTATTTAGTCAATACCAATTGAAGACTTGCTATTCGGAGGAACACAATAATAATTACATATCTCATTACATTACTTTTAAAATGTTCTGGATTAAATTTTAAAATTTGTGGTGGACTATAAAATTTTAAAATATTCACACTACTTATGTGCCAAATTTCATTATTGGAAGTACTATAGATTCGTCACGACACGCCGAACAGACAACACACGTAGTACTTCATTTTATAATTGTCTACACTCGCTGGCAAAAGTTAAGCCTTCATGAAAAATGTTAATTTCTGGAAGCTAATCTAAATTTGAGAGGCTGCAATTTGCTGCAGAGTTAGATGGAACTATGCAAATGAGTTATGTAACAGCCAATCACAGTATCGTGTCAACAAATATAAAAAAGGCTGTCGTATAATAAGCCAGCATTGTGAAGGGTTACAGGAGTTGTATGTAAGTGCTGTAAAAAGTGTTTGCAACTTTTGTAGGATTACTTTTCAAGACGGACGTGTTTCTGTCACTTACACAACACATATAGCAAGCGCTGCCATTCTGTGGGATGCCTTAAAGTTTGGCAATTAATAACTCATGTATCTCTTTTCTTTGCCGTTCATTCCGTCATTTCATAATTATGCTAACAAGCCAAACAGTTGTCTAAACACCTGTGGTCCACACCCAAAAGGTTACAACCCCTAAGGTTCATCAATATATTGCTGTTGTATCATAACACTCATCATGCATGGCTGTGCCAAAGGGCAAATCTTTCCCAAATAAATAAAGATGTCAATGTGATCAAAAAGCAAGTCTTGCGAGAATTGCCCCATAGTTTTTAAATTTACAAATCTATAGACATTACGCATGACAGAAATGAGTCCTTAAAACACACAACACAGTTTTTTTACACATTGGAACCATCTGAAGTACTCTCGCACATTTTGGAGCACCAATCATGCTTCTCACGAATCTGAATCCACCTTCACTGTGCAATGGCACAACACTCTGTCAAGAAACTCATGCCAAATATTATTGAAGCCACCATCGTCGCTACACATGCTGCAAGTTAAAACGTATTCATTCCTAGAATACCAATCATCACTTCTGATATCCCATTCCAATTTAAAAAACTTCAATTCCCAGTTCGTTTAAGTTTCACTGTAAGCATCAACAAGGCACAATCACTTAAAGTCATACGACTCGGTCCCATTAAACCGTGTTTCTCCCACGGTCAAGTGTTCGACAGAATTTAATACCTTTTTACTTTTTATAAATAGTTATTACTTCAATTTCTTGCCACATATGGTTATTTTAATAAATGTACATGTATACTATCTCGGGGAAAAATAATCAAGTATAAAATGCTTATTTTTATAATTTGTTTTCCTTTCGCACATGCCACATACTTATTTCATTTCATTTAATTGTTTCTAAAATTGCATTTCACATCTACAAACATTGCTAATTTTAAAAATTCAGATAAATAATAAAATAATTCACTTTGTACTCAAAAAAAAAAATTACCTTTTATTTTGGTTTAGTAATCTATTTTATTCAAAATTACCTCAACTTACAAAAATATTTCTAATTTTTCTGTCTCCCTATTATTTAAGTAATTTGGGGTTAAAATATACTGTATTGCCCAAATCAACAGATTTCATTGTTGTGTTAAAAATAAGATACACCACACATTCAAGTTGTAAAATTTAAAAAATAAGACACTCATTTTTTCGGTTTTTAGTACAAAAGCGTGTTTTCTCTTCCTTTCAATTTTCTCAGCTGCCTTTTCCAAAAACTTTAATCTCTTAATTCTTAGAAAATACAATTTTTGCCATTGCAATAAAATGTATAAAATATGCATGTGTATAAAACGGATTTAAAAAAAAATTACAACAATCAACAGAAGTTCTACATGTTTTTATTAAAAATTTCAGCGAATTTGAAATCTGAGGAAATTTTTAATTAACATCACACAAAATCAACACAATTGGCTATTAACAAGTGTATGGGATTAATTCCCTAATTGAGAGATCCGAGGTAATTTTTAATTAACGTCGTACTATAGCAACTCAACGGGCTCTTCACTACGGTCCGGGATCAATCGCCTAAGGAAAGTATCCGACAAAATTGGGTAATTTTTAATTAACGTTCTCAAGCACTACAACTACCTATTAACTAGGATCGAAGTTTTATCCCATATGGGAAATATATGTGTACAACCACGGTCAAATGATAACATAACACCTCAGCTGGTATCCCACCCTCCAAGAAATTGTCACGTCACACAAATTAGATCTCTTCGCAATTCCAATTTCACAATAACTAGGCCATCACGGCGTTATCCGTGGTGTTGGTTTGCGAAGCAAACCAAATGGAAATGCGTAGCAAACACCGGTGAATTACAAACGTTCACAATGAACACACCTAATGAACACACCAATGAACACCAAAGTTCAGCACGGGCAACGCCGTGCTAGCCACGCAGTGGCTAGTCTTCTATATAAAAAAGAATGGAGTGTTTGTTTGTGAATTCAATATTTTCGACCCATTTCAAGTTTTTTGGACCCTTCTGATGCCGATTCCGCCCTTTTCTCGTTTGGTGTCTGTATGTCTGTCTGTCCGTCGGTCTGTCTGTCTGTATGTTGTGCCCTATACACGTCCACGCGGTTTAAGATATTTTCATGGAAATTTGCATACAGTGCGTACTTATCTTTATTTAGTGAGTGGAATCGGTTGCGAAAGTCTGTCTGTCCGTCTTTATGTTCTATGCTCGATTTTGTGTTTTTGTGTTTATGTAGGCATCATATAAAGTATACTCATGATATTTGATTGCAGTGTATTTTATTGTATACATTATCTATTAGTTTATTGAATGCAGCATTAAACATTTCTTTATTGTTATATTTAGATTAGTTTCATGCTAAAGCACCTGAGTAAGTATATTTAAATCAACCATAATTTGGTAGTTTTGGAAAAATTGGAAAGTCTATTGAATATTACGATTACTTCGATTGCTTTACCAGTACTGCTGAAAAATAATTATTCTTCAAAAAATTATATTTTTTAATGGAATTTCAGCTCTGATACTTCATTTATTTCGAGTCTTATTTTTGTTCTTTGCGCAATGAAAACGATTTCGGAGTATTTGACACAGACGATATTTTTTAACGAAATGAGAATGAACAAGATCGCGTGAGCAGTGATATTTTCTGTTTCTTTCGCTCTGAATTAATTTCACATTTCTAAATTTTGTGCACTTTTAGTTGTAAATTGTGGCAACTGTGCGAGATCAAGAGATAAAAATGAATCACAAATTAATATCTTAAGAACAATTTTTTCCGACATCTTTTATTTTGTTCTATTTCACTGTTTTTTGTTTTAAATATTTATTATTTTAATAAATGTGTTTTCCTTCTCATCACAAGCAACAGCGCCGACCAACCGGTATAGTGGTTAATGTGTTAGCCTCTAGATCGGAAGGTTCCTGGTTCCAATCCGGGTCCGGGCATGGATGTTTGTAAACGTATGGTGTAGAGACGGCTGGTGCACCTTAAATCTGTCGTGGTCGAAAGTCCTCACGTTGGGTTGGCATGGAAGTTTGGAGAGTGGGGTGCCAGCTATGTTGTGGCTTCGTCATCTGACCGTGGTTCAAAATTACGAGGTGTTGTCCTCGGATCTTTCCCTTAAGGGACTGATCGAGGACCGTCGTCAATAGCCCGTTGTGTTGCTCTAGTACGACGTTAACTAAAAATTTCCAAATTACCACACGCAACAGCACCACAAAGTATTAGACTTAAAAATGTTAGGTAAGTCAGTATAAATGTTCAGTGAATTTTAAGTGTAGTTACGCCGTTATTGAAAGAATAATGCCGTTATTAAAAGAATAATGCCGTTATTTAAAGAATAATGCCGTTATTGAAAGAATAATAATGTTTAAAAATCCAAACTAGAACTTTTTCCAACATTAAAAAATTCGTTGTATTAATGACAGGAGAAGATTGCAAAATTTCACAATGTCGCATACCGGAGGCAAGAGTGCCACAAGTAAAAAAATATTGTTTTGTTGACTATGAGTGCGAGAGCACTCGCCTTAAATCGTAATTTTAATTAATTGAATTGAACATGAAAAAAACTTAAGAAAGGGAATTCCAAATCTCCCTCAAAATCGTCTTTTATAGAAGTTTCCTTAGTATCACGTTTCGTCATTTTGTAGCTTTGTCATACAGCAATTGTGCGATATATGTGAAATGTATTACATGAATGGATATGCATGTGTATGATTTGTGTCCAAAGTAAGTTGTAGAAAATATAAAGATGGCGAAAGGTGTTAAAATAAATTTGTATTCTATAAAAAACGTTAGTCATTATATATTTTGATTATCTCTTCAATCTAGAGTAAACCAATACAAACCGAGTAAGGTCGGGTATTTTGCTAGTATATTATAAATATGTGTTATTTTTGCTTATAATTCATTATTGTCTTTATCAATATCGTCTTTTGTCGAATTTTTCTATTTCAGAATATGTTCAGGAAAACGAAATTTATCACGTTAAAACCGATTTTTTTTTTCAGAATTCTGTATTTTTTTCAAGGATTGAAATTGATTATATGGGCTACGAATATGAAATGGATTATATGGAACGATACAACATGTATGTATATTTGCGTCCGAAATAATTGTAGAAGCGACGGAGAAGTTAAAATGGATATTAAAATTTTTTTTACGTACGCTAAATGATGCTATCATATCTTTATGAAAAATCTTTTCTTAATCTTATCTTTTACGAAAAATATTTGATAATGACTTTTTAATCAACATATTGTTAATTCAACCCGAGCAGAACCGGGTGTTTCTGCTTGCAATAAAAATATCGGGGACTTTATTATTACATAATTACTTCAGAAAAGTCATGAATTAGTAATTTTCAATTTTCCTCTGTAAGCGATACATACTCATATACCACTCGTATGAAATCAATCCAAATGCTTATGCTAACCTTATCAGATCTAGTAGATCCCTTACATTACAGCGGCAGATCTAGGGGATCTCGCTAACAGATTAATAACTTCAAAAAGAAGGAATTGCTCTTGGTAGTGGCTATCCGTTTGGGGTAGGATTTTACCTGGTTGACAAACCTCCTCTTGGAATTAATAATACAGCTTGTCAGCTTTTGGAACCTACTCCATTAAACCCTACAAACAACAATGGCAATAAAGGTAAAACAGCCGGTTGTAGGATTTGCTGCATATATCGATGTGTTGCAACACCGACTCTATACAAAACCTCCGTACAGTATTATGACGTCACAAACCGAAATCCTAGCAGCCGTGGTTGATCATAAACTTAAAACTACGTGAACTTATATTTCAGACGTTTATTTATCTTTTGTTAGGTTGAACGTTTTTAAGAACTGCTCTCAATCTTTGTGTAATTTATAAAAAAAAGAGAGGATTTTTGGACAGAAAAAAACTGCAGAAAACAATATTTTAAAGAATAAAAGAACTTTGAAAACATAAACTAATGATCAACACAAAACTTGGTTATTTTAGTCCATTCAAAGCTTTCAACCAGGTAGGTATAATATACCAATAAAAAATTTCTACTACGAAGAAAGATTCAATCTTTTTCAGGTTATTCGCTTTGTGATTGGTAATAGCGACTCACGTGATGGTGAGTCGTGCGGTTTAAAGGGCTAATGAATATGGACCTCGCGCAGACGATAAACACAGTTATATTTTTTAATTAATTCGTTCATAAAATTTGAGAGCACGAGCTAGAAATTTTGCAATGTTTTCAGAAGAACCGCAAATTTGGTCGCCGTTTTCATAGAAACAATCGAATATGAAAATATTAATAAGTACTATTACAACAAACAACACGGATTAGCTTAAACGTTTAAAATTATGATGAGATTTCCTCTGAATTTTAACAATATTTTATGCTAAAATATTCCCTTTTTTTATGTGGAAATGAGATGTTTTCTTCTTGTTATTTTTAAAACATTTTTTTTTGTCTACGCTATTTGTATGAGCCGATAATTTTTGGAACTTTTTCTAAAGCTAAAGTACTGGAGTCGGCTTATATACGAATCCGCTAATCTCGCAACAAAAGTAGGCAATTTACCATTACTCGGGCGCATGCTATAAATATCGCAATAGGAAGGGAACCTTCAATTAATGTCCTACTAGAGGTACGGGATCAATCCAGCAGGATCCAAATGGGGATGGATTGTGAAACAATCCACTCATTGTTAAAAAGTATATTTCGCAAAGCGAACTAAATATGATTGCGCAGCAATCATCGGGGGTTGAAGAGCGATAGCGAGCAGGGGGCGGAGCCCCCTAGTATATATTAAAAATAAAATTAATTGAGTCGGAAAATAGAAAAATTGATCTATTATGAATATTTGATTCAAAGCAAGTGTGCGTTTAATTAATTTTTTAAAGCTACCTTTCTTTTCAATCATTTCACAATATACACTTCAGTTTCTTTTTTTTCAGATTTATTATATATATAAATATATATATATATATTGACAAAAAAAATAACTTTGCCCCACAATGATTCACAAATGTTTTCTTATCTCACATGCATTAAATCAAATTTTATGTAAGTTTACTAACAATATATTTAGTTTCAAGAACGTATTTTGTTTTAGGCATTTAATCACTCTTTTAAAAACTTTTAAATTTAGACAAATACAACACATACATGAAGTACAAATCTTTATTATATTTTTTGGCATGACAATGTTACAGATGTCAATAATATGCAAAACATTTATTTACAATTACATTTGTTGTTATACATTACTTTTGTAACATCTCTTAAGGTTTTGATTTTGACAATTTTTTCCGTCTTCTTTCATTTTAATGACATTGTCGTTTTTTTTTATACAGATTTTAAAAACCTTAGACACACTGAGAGAATTTCCCTTTGCACAACGAAACACAACATGTTAGGCATTTTCTGAAATAAAATGCATTTAATAAAACGAATTCTTTTTTTCAGGTTTCGTATTTCAAAAAATGTTGCAACATTGTTATTGTTAAAATTTATTTTATTTGTAGAATGTTTAGATTTAATTTTATTTAAAATTATTTAATACTAGTACTAAACAGATTATTATGTAAAATAATTGGTAATAAGATTTACAATCTATAGCAAAGTTACCAGAAGCTTTATCTACGCAGGTATAACATAATTATTTTGTGAACCATAGGGATAAAAGTAAAAACATAGTCAACCGTATTATAATTTTCCATCCACAATTTATGACTTTTATTAATTATAACCTTATGAATATTAATAATAATATCAAAAGTATGCAAATGAAAATGACTTATTTCAATACGATTATTATAGTTTTTTTTTTAATTTATTAGCATTAAACAATTTTGTATCACGCCTGTGTGTGTATTGATTTATATATACGTATGTAAATAGTTTAGGAAATTTGTCCCATATATTTGTAATGGCCAACTTTACAAGATAATAAATAAATGCAAGTTTTTTTACTGATAGAGTTAGAATAGCATCCTTATTGATTTGATTATGATTTGAACAAATACAAGTTTTACATCTTTTGTTACCACTTCTTTTATAATAAAGGAAATTAAGATTTCTTCAGCTTGAAATTTGAAACCCTTGCAACGATAAAAATATAAGTTTAAAATAGCCATATGCATTGATAATCATGAATTAAAAGTCAAATTTGAAAAAAAAATGACCATTAAACAATTTATAAGACTAAATAACAATTATTATTGTTAAAAAATGGATGTGCATAAATGGAAAACAAAATTAATTACCTCCTACAAATAATTACATGTGGTAATTTTGAAGTTGAAATGATACAAGCTAAATCATATTTTAAACAGCAATAACGTAAACTTCTTAATATTTATTATAAGACAAATAAGGAAAATATACTTACATTTAATTTAAATCCATTTAGCCGAACTAACTGCAATTCGTATCGTAGCGAGTAAAAGTAGCCGCGCGATATGACTTGAGTTGCGACGTCACAGCCTCTGTTGAAATTTGTAAGGAGGCTTTGTATAGAGTTGTTGTTGTCTGTTGTCAGATTACTTCATGTTATTACCAGAAAGGAACAGCTAACGCAAGTGATGTCTTCCTACACATTACACTAGGAGTTGAAACGATGTGGCGTTCACGAGTAGCCTGATAATGGTAGCTCTGGACATATTTCAGAAACACGCGAAAGTGGTAATCATCTGCCCCGAGGCAAAAGCGAGATTTAATTTAAAACATAACAAGCTACAATTCCATGCCTGTCTTTAAATCTTGGGAAGAGTCCAACTTCCATGGGAATAGTACCACTACAAACGGAACAACCAATGTTCGGTTGCTACTATCAATTTACTCTAAAATGGCATAGTGCTGTAACTCTTAAGGTAATAGCTTGGAGAACAATAACTTAGGATAGTCGGTTCCCTCAAGTAGTGGAACAAGGTATTTTGACAACACAGCGATATGGTCGGTAGATCATACAACCCGTTACTTTACTGTTAATGTCACATCCCGAAGTGGCTTTTTAACAGTGCAATAACTACCGCTCAAACATGGCTCTGCTGGACATTATTTGTCATAGTATAGTATAACAACTCAATTTGACTTCATGCCTCGCAGTGACACATATCACCGTCAGGGGTCAAATTTATTCATGACCTTCCTGAAGTAATCCTATAATAATATAGAGTTCTCTAGATTTGATATTGTGATCATTCCGTTCTCTTTTTTACTTTACACATGCTAGGTTTAATCCCAATCAAACGCACACACACAGCGTAAAGAAAAAATTATTTCGTTATCACCATCTATTGATACAGTTTCGAAATATATTATTTCTTTCGCCAGACAAATTCTCATTGTTTCACGTATATTCAAGTCAAATTACAGGTCATTCTGACCAGTGTTGCTTTTTTTTTTTACAAACCTTTGAAAGTGGCACTTTAAGTATAATCACCCTGTACATCAAGCTATATTGAAATTTAATATGTTTGTCATGAGCTCACTTTAGACATCAGCCTTCAGAACTCATTATGGCTTTCATTCTCTTTAAAAATCGTAAACACAAAAATGTGAGCAACACCTGATACTTCCATGAGGATATGTTAGTCAAGAGGGGTCTTTTCAAAGAAGCTCAACTCTTCTCATTCAGCCATGAAGAGAATAAAAGAATACAAATATGTTACGGCTATTGATTTTATGAGGAAAGTTTACTGTACAAATTCGTTTGAAAAAGTACTGTACAGAAAAGGGGGAAAATATACTCGTGGGAATGAAAACCCTCTACTCATAAAGTAAAGGAAACCGTGTGCGTGTTATCCCAAAAATAGAAAAGAAAGGAAAATACAGTGATAAATAAATTCTATTTTTTAAGAAGACTAAAAAGGTTAAAATTTCAATTGCAAAAGATGTGTGAAAAGTTTCAAGCTCGTAAAAATACAACTATCAGGAAAATAAAAATCAATGCTAAAGCTAAAAAGAGGTCTCCACTAATAAACCCCCCCCCCAAAAAAAAAAAAAAAAAAACTCTCTTAAAAGGGAAAATATAAAAAACTATATAACAAGCGCCAAAGGAACTAGAATTTATTCCTTAATTTAATAGCGAATTCCCCGAGTTGTGTAAGATGGTAGATACTTCGAGATTCCAGAAATTTTATCCTTTTCTATTGGCCTTTTGATCACCTGAACTAGTCTCTAATTTGAAGTATTCGGTGTTTGAAAGAGTGCGAAATTCGAGTATAAAAGAAGATTTCTGTGTATAGTATATAATATTTAGTTGAACAAATTTCTGCGAAGCTTTTAAATAATAAAGGAACGTAATTTAAAGTGCCATATTCCATACTTCAGTAGTTGGAAAACATTAAGTTAATTTGAAGCTTTGATTTCAGAATGCGTTCTGAGAAAATTTGTGCTTCATTTATCTATATTTTCAAATGAGATATTTAAATTATTGTGTAGCAGTACCTTACAAAGTAATGTCTAATTGTGCTTGTTAGTAATTAATATTTGTGTTATTTTCTAATGAAATAATTAAATTCTTACTAAGTTTTACTAAACAATATCGATGAAAGGTTAATAAATTTCTTTACAGATGTTGGATTGAAAATATAGAAATGGTTATTAGACATTCAATAAAATGAGGATCGTGGGATTTGTTTCATTTTAATTAAAATTATGTCTTCCAAAATCTCAATACAATTATTTTACTTGTGTTTTCACCCATAAAACATAGCAGTTGGTTTACATGTAAGAGTGTCTCATAATGTGCAACTACTCCATGTAGATGCCATATGTCAATTAGTATATACATATATAAAGTGTAAAACACACAGTTTAGATTATTTGATCCAGGAATACAGTTTGTTCTGTTCTTATCGTTGTATTTAACCCTTCTAGTGGTTATTTCGACGTGATATTTAGTCGAAATCACTTAGACGGTCAAGTTGAGAAACATTATGAAAGTTCCAAAGTTCTGAATATAGTACAAAGAGCTCTCTACCCAGAGAAAAACGATTGCAACTTTAAAGTAGACTTCGATCAGCCTGCCATTTTGTACCGATACCAATTTGATGTATTTGAAAAATTACTCTGTCACATTTGATCGATTGGTAGCCCAATAAGATGTAAAAAAAAAGACTTTCTAGAGTAATATGGTGGACCAACAACACCTAGTAGCCTATGGTCAAATAATCAATTCAATTTCAATCTACACAGCATGTCTAACGTAGTTTGTTTTTCGACTCTTATGGTGAAGCGTGAGTAAGCTGCCTGTCATATTGTCATGCGAGTAAAAAATGCAGTATTGTTTATTTTGGGGTAATGGTTTTACCTATGTGTCTATAGAGTATCTTATACTTTAACAGATATAGATAATAATATGATTATTTAATCAATATCCGATAATGTGTTTTTTTCTGTTTTACAGCGTTATGAGCTAGTAGATACGTAAAAGAGCAGCATTCAACAACCATTAATGACCAAACACAGAGGCGGTCTTTTTTGACTCGCACGATGGAATGTAAACGCTTACTTAAGGACCCAACATGTTATGTTTATTCTAATATGAATAAATGTCAGGAGTGCGTTTTCATTAAAATATATTTATTAAAAGTAGAAATTCTGATTAATATTTTACTAAACCATGAGTATGAATTCATTTAAAGTAGTACATATTTGATACATGTTCTGTGCAAACGATTTCCGTTAATATGTTAATATCCTCAGTTTTAGGTCTATTTATGCATTTATCTTTATAATCTTTCGAAGCTATATGGAGGTAAAAACAATGCATCAACTATAGATAATCCAAAAAAATTTCGGTACGGAAAGATTATTTGTAAAATTGTAATGAAAGTCTAAATATAAAATATATTTAAAAACACACACACACACACATATATATATATATATATATATATATATATATATATAAATAAAAATAAATAAATATATATATATATATATATATATATATATATACACATATATACATATATATATATAAATATAAATAAATAAATAAATATATATATATATATATATATATATACATATACACATATATACATACATACATATATATATATATATATATATATATATATATATATATATATATATATATATATATATATATATATATATATATATATATATATATATATATATATATATATATATATATACATATACACATATATACATACATACATACATACATACATATATATATATATATATATATATATATATATATATATATATATATATATATATATATATATATATATATATATATATATATTAGGGTGTCCCTTATTTTTCAAAGTTTTTATTTTCTAACGCATAGGTTCTAGTTTTGTTCATTTGACCCTAAAACACTCGGAAATAAATTTCTATCTTATTTGGAGCACTGCAACCCGTGCCGACTTGCATGGAAACATGCTCGTAAAGGTAGCGTCGCAGGTGCCACGCGTGCGCAGTTCTTGCTCTGTCAGTTAAGGCGGGTTTTCCTAGCAGACTGGTTCCAGAGCAGTCAGATGCGTCGTAAGCCACGTACGAGCAGCAGAATTTAGTTCAAATAACCGATCACGTGACTGACTGTTAGAGTTGATGCGCTTCTTAGGAAAACACAAACACGCAGCGTTGCTATAAGTTGTGATTTCCTGTTGGAGCTGTAATTGGTAATTTGTAATTAACGTCGTCCAAGAGCAAAACAACAGGCTATTGACGACGGTCCAGGATCATTCTCTTAACACCTCCTAATTTTGAACCATGGTCAGATGACGAAGTAACACCTGAGCAGTCACCCCACTCTCCAAACTTCCCCACCAACCCAACGTGAGGACTTTCGGCCACGACAGATTTAAGGTGCAGCAGCCGCCTCTACACCATACGCTTCAGACATGCATGCCCGAACCCGGATTCGAACTAGGAACCTTCTGATCTAGAGGCTAACACCTTAACCACTATACCGGTTGAGGAATTCGAGACGTTGGACTTGAATCTCTTTGCGCGGCGCTTCTACCTTGACACTTGAAAAACCGGGCTTTAATCTCGGCTTGTCGGGTAATAAACGCGCATTGTTTTGTATTTCGAAGATGTCAGTGGAACTGAGAAGCAGTAAAAAAAAGCCTTTTCTTGGTTGGTGAGGTGAGCCATTGAGAAAGGATAGAGCTGAATTCATAAAATCCAATTTTCAGACTAACATGCCCAAAGTAGTTACCGTTCATTATGATAGAAAATTGTTACCAGGCCTGGATGTGAGAAGTTCTAAAGAAGAACGCCTGCCAATACTTATTTCATTTGGAGAGAAGGAGCAACTTCTTGCAGTACCACAACTTGACAGCTCTTCCGACAAAGATGAAGCTAAAGCAGTTTCAAACGCACTTAAAGGATGGAACCTCAATGATAAAGTACAAATAATGTGTTGTGATACGACAGCATCTATTACAGGCCGCTTGAATGGAGCTTGTGAGCTTTTAGAACAAAATCTAGAAAGATAATTGTTACTCTTTGCTTGCCGTCATCATGTTTATGAACTGGTTCTGAAAAGTGTATTTGAATCAAAGATCCACCAAGTCGCTAGCATTACCGATATTCCACTGTTCAAAAAGTTCAGAGACAACTGGAAAAACATTAATCCTAATGCTATCGAAACATGCACAGATTTTGCCAAACAACCTCTTTTTGACGCGACCATTAACGGATTGGTGACGTTTTTTAACCATGAATTGCAAAAATCCATTATGCATGACGATTATCGGGAACTGATCGAACTATTGGGAGGAGATAACGAGAGTAAAATTAAAATCAGACCTCCTGGAGCAATGCATTCAGCACGATGGATGGCAAAAGCTATTTACTTTTTGAAAATATGTTTGCTGCAGTCTCAGTTCAAAATTAACGTTGAGGACAAACGAGCGTTACAAGATGTTTGTTTAATGACTGTGGTAGTTTATGTGATGTATTGGCTTGGATGCAGTTCGGCGGTAAAGGCGCCGAATCAAGATTTGCGTTTCTTAAAGATGTTGAAAGAGTAAGAAATAGTTGACAAATTGATTTCTAAAGCGGCCCTGAGCAAGTTCAGTCAACACTAGTGGTATTTACCAGAGGAAATAGCCGTATTATCACTCTTTGATACTATTGTTGATAAATATTGTAAATTGATTGAAAAACCAAAGCGAATATTGTAAATTGGCGAATTTACTAAGAGAAAGTTAATATGATATGGGAAGATATATTATCCATCAAAGGATGAGATGTCTTTATCTTTGTACTGGGAGAGTTTTGTTTGATCTGTTATTTTAAAATCTGTTAATTGTCTTGTGATACTTATTTTACTTATTGTTTTAGGGAAATCATTGAGTGATTTCTTTACCATCAAGAGCAAAAATTTGTGTTCGCAATTAAAAGTTTACAGCAGATTCCTCCAAGAAAACGTATCTTCGTGGGAAGAAAATGTTGCCTTTGTGGAAGCTAAAAATAAGAATTTTAGCTTAAAAGCAGTAAATGACACAGCTCATAGTGCTGATAAGCTAATGCAAGCCTTCTACGGTTTGATTACCACAGAAGAAGAACAGAAACAGTTCTTATTACGCTGTGTGCAAGAACATATTAAGATGTATCCAGACTGTAAAAAAGAGAACTCTAAATAAAAGTATCCTGAATAATTATGTGTAGCTTTATTTTTTAATAATTAAAGGCATTACTTAAATTTGTCTTTTAGTCAATATTTACCTAAGATATATGCATATTTGCGATGACGTAGCTACATATTAAGATCTGTTAAAAAACGGCTATTTCCATAAACTTTGTGGTACTGTCGGCACGGGTTAATATTAACGTAGGAAGTTAAAATTTTATATTTAAGTAAGGCTTAGTATATTAAAAAGAATTAGAGGGTATGCGTTTTGATAACTGCAAATTTTTTTTCCGCCCATATAAGGGACACCCTAATATATATATATATATATATATATATATATATATATATATATATATATATATATATATATATATATATGTGTGTCACTCAAAAATAAATTTTTACCTTATTTGGAGCACCGCAACCCGTGCCGAGTTGTATGGAAACATATTCGTACAAGTTGCGTCGTCATGATTGCTCTATTTGTCTGTTAAGGCAGGTTTTCTTAGCAGACTGGTTTCAGAGCAGTCAAATGCGTCATACGCTACATACTACCAGCAGAATTTAGTTCAAATAACGGATCACGTGACTGACTGTTAGAGTTGATGCGTTTCTTAGGAAAACACAAACACGCAGCGTTGCTTTTAAGTTCTGAATTCCTGTTGGAGCGGAATTCGAGACGTTTCACTTGAATCTCTTCGCACAGAGCTCCTATCCTGACTCTTGAAAAACCGGGCTTTACTCTCAGTTTCTCGGGTCCTATCGCGAATTCTTATATGTTTCGAAGATGTCAGTGGAACTGAGAAGCAGTAATAAAAAAAGCATTTTCTTGGTTGGTGAGGTGAGTCAATGAGAAAGTATAGAGTGGAATCCATAAAATCCGATTTTCCGAATAACGTGCCCGAAGTAGTTACCGTTTATTAGGATGGAAAATTATTACTTGGTCTGGATGTGAGAAGTTCTAAAGAAGAACGCCTGCCGATCCTTATTTCATTTACAGAGAAGGAGCAACTTCTTGCAGTTCCAAAACTGGACAGATCTACCGGCAAAGATCAAGCTAAAGCAGTTTCAAACGCACTTTATGAATGGAACCTCAATGACAAGATACAAATAATGTGCTGTGATACGACAGTATCTAATACAGGCCGCTTGAATGTAGGTTGTGAGCTTTTAGAACAAAATCTAGAAAGATAATTCTTGTTCTTTGTTTGCCGTCATAATGTTTATGAACTGGTTCTTAAAAGTGTATTTGAATCAAATATCTACCAAGTCGCTAGCAGTACCGGTATTGTATTGATCAAAAAGTTCAGAGACAACTGGAAAAACATTAATCCTAATGCTATCGAAAACTGTACTGATTTTGCCAAACAGCACCTTAGGATTGGTGACGTTTTTTAACCCTGAACTGTAAAATTCCAATATACGTGACGATTATCAGGAACTGATAGAACTATATTTTATTTTCTTGGCAGAAGATAATGAGAACAAAATTAAAATCAGTTCTCCTGGCGAAATGTATCCAGCACGATGGATGGCAAAAGCTATTTACTCTTTGAAAATATGTTTGCTGCAGTATCAGTTCAAAATGAGCGTTGAGGACAAACAAGCGTTGTAAGATATTTGTTTATTCATTGTGGCAGTTTATGTGAAGCCCTGGCTTGGATGGGTGGCGATCTCATGCGGCAGGTGTTACAGTTACTGATCCAGTTCGGAGGGAACACAGTTAATCCGAGAATACTCCTTCCTCGACACTCGGCAATTCTGACAGGTCAGGTCCTCCTGACAGCAAGGAACCTGAAATACGAAAGACAGAAAAAGAAAGTGTTCGTCATAGCAACATACAGCAAAAGGCCCTAGAAGGTCGTTTGTCGCTGAAGTGGTCATTGAGCGTTACTGTTCGTCTTCAGAGCATTTCATCACCCGTCGTTGAGCTGTGAAAACGGGTCGTCATAACAGCTATGTTGTCGTCCTTCGTCGTCTGGATGTCGTCGTTTGTCATGTGAATGTCATCGTTCGTAGTGACGAACAGACCAGACAGACAAGACAAGACAGACCAGGCAGACAAGACAGACCACGCAGACAAGACAAACCAACATAACATATGGGACAGACAAAACAGAACAGACAGATGAACAGAGCAGACAGACCAGACAAGACAGACCAGACAAGAAAACGAATAGACAGACAGAACAGACAGACCAGACAAGAAAACGAATAGACAGACAGAACAGACAGACGAAGAGACAGACGACCATACAGAACAGACGGATAGACACACACAGAGACACTCGAGAGGTGGATTTGGCATCAGAAGGGTACAAAACAGATATAAAACTTGAAATGGGTCGAAAATATTCAATGTACAAACAAACACTCCATTCTTATTTACATAGATTATCATTGTTATTGCAAACCGTGTGATATGGAGAACCTAGGAGTGTTATATGAGAGATGCCACAATTTTGGTACCGTGTTATACGAGGGTTATATATATAAATGCTATGATAAATTAGGCTGAACAACTGTTTTTTTTGTGATTTCCTGCTTTTTTATTTCCAAAGAGTCAATACAAGTCAAAAAAAAAAAATTGTTGTTATGTCATTGAAGAATACGTATGCGGTGCACCAGCGTGTTATATTACTATTCTATAGAGTATAATAGAAGCTACCACCATAAATACCTACCTAAAATTTTAAAAAAGCTTATACTATTTAAATATAAGTTTTATAAAATCCTATAGGGGGGGGGGTTGATGTTTCTCAAATTCTGCAATTTTGAGTCGTGTCACTTTTCTTGCCGGGGTGTGATATGTTTACAAGAATTCAGAATTATCTCTTTTGCAGCTTTGACCACTTAGTTTTAATTTCAATTTTACATTTATTAGAACTGAGAGGGCTTTTTAGGCAGTATAAATATAAGTGGCAGTAGTGTTTGTGCAACGGAACGGGCTTCCCCTGTACGAGTCTAGATCGGAGGGTTCCTGGTTCGAATCCGGGTCCGGGCATGGATATTTGTAAGCGTATGGTGTAGAGGCGGCTGGCGCACCTTAAATCTGTCGTGGCCGAAAGTCCTCACGTTGGGTTGGTGTGGAAGTTTGGAGAGTGGGGTACCAGCTCAAGTGTTGTTTCGTCATCTGACCGTGGTTCAAAATTACGAGGTGTTGTCCTCGGATCTTTCCCTTAAGGGACTGATCCTGGACCGTCGCCAATAGCCCGTTGTGTTGCTCTAGTACAACGTTAACTAAAAATTACAATTACAATTACAATCCCCTGTACGAGTTTCGGACGTAACGTTTTTTGGTGGTCCTTATAATAATTCTAAACATTGAAAAAATTGACAAATGATGGTAATAAACCACATTTTAAGCAGCACATTGTAAGGAAACATTTTGAGTAATATTTAGGTTACAGGAACATATGGGTCACGTGTAGTGAAATCTCCATTTGGGTCTGCTTTGATTACTTAAAATGACCAATCGCTCTCATAATATAGGTTTCGAACATATACAAATAATTTATCATTTTTCAAATGAAAATATTTCAAATTAAAATGTAAAGTAATATAGATACACTACCCTACAATAGCGGACCGGATGCCAGCGGGTTTGCATAAAATCCGACTACTTGTTTGGGGGTGTGTTTCGTGTTATAGACTGGGACCTTTGCACGTTGTTCCTGGTCAATTGAACACCGACGCTTACATGATCATTTTGGACAATCAGGTCCTTCCTACGCTCTGGCAATTTTATGGAATGGAGGAATGTTACTTCCAGGAAAACAACGCTCTATGTCACGCTGCAGCCCCTGCCGAGCAGTGGTATCGAGATATGGATGTAAAACATCTTCCCGACCTGCTTCCCCGACCTAAACCCTATAGAACATTTGTGAGACAAGTTAGAGCGACGCTTACGGACCAGGGAACCACGTCCGAAATCTACATATGAGCTGACGACATTCTTGCAGCAGGAATGGATAAAAACACCGTTGAAAACAAGCCCAGAAGGGTTGCTAGTGCAATTGCAGCACGAGAGGGGGGAACATCTCCCTATTAAAGCATGTAATCTTTTCCTTGTTCCATCACATCTTGCTGTACGGTCCATTATTATAGTGTAATGTATATCATCTCGCGATAAATGACCTTTCGGAATAACTAATCTCTCGCTCAAACTTACGTGGCGTTGTCTCCTCGGAACATTTCCTTCGGGTTTTATCCCAGACCGTCACCAATAGTCAACTACGTTGCTTCACTGCGAAAATTAAAATACCTACCAAACTTTAAGTTGAAAGACTGACGATAGATTGTGTGAGATTTAATTGTTGGATTGGTTGCTTTGGGATTTTATGGAGCAAATGTCATATTTGGCAATGCTGTGCCAGACACAAGACATACGCACCCAATGTAAGATTTTACTGTCACAGAAGAGAGACATACACCCAGTGAGAAATGCACCTAACAGGAATCAAACTTGCACCACGTATGACTCGAAAGTTGCATGAGTAGTGAACATATCCACTAAAGCACAGTGGCCTCATTCAATTGTTGGAATTAAACTTAAATAAAAGTTTAACTTTATAATCTTGTTTGAAATAGAGAAAACTTATTAAAATATTTTATTCAATATAATCTATATAAATAAGAATGGAGTGTTTGTTTGTACATTCAATATTTTCGACCCATTTCAAGTTTTCTATCCGTTTTGGACCTTACCTGATGCCAAATCCGCCTTTTTCGAGTTTGGTGTCAGTCTGTCTGTATGTCTGTCTGTCCATCTGTCTGTCTGTCTGTCTGTATGTATGTGCCCTATACACGTCCACGCGGTTTAATATATTTTCATGGAAATTTGCATACAGTGAGTACTTATCTTAATTTAGTTAGTGGAATTAGTTTCGAAAGTCTGTCTGTCCGTCTTTCTGTTCTACGTTCGATTTTATGTTTGTTTGTTTGTGCAAACATCACCTGAAGTTTGTTCCATATATGTGATTTCAATGTGATTTATTTTATACATTATTTATTAGTTCAGTGAATACAATATTAAACATTTCTTTATTGTTATATTTAGTTGCGTTTTGTGCTAAAACACCTGAGTAATTAAACTTAAATCAACCATAATTTGGTAGTTTTGGAAAAATTGGAATGTATATTGAATATTACGATTACTTCGATTGCTTTATCAGTACTGCTGAAAAAGTAATTATTCTTCAAAAAATTCTTATTTTTTTTATGGAATTTTATCTGGTATTTCATTTTTTTCGAGTCTTATTTTTGTTCTTTGCGCAATGAAAGCGATTTCCGAATATTTGGGACAGACTATATTTTTCAACGAACGGGAATGAACAAGATCGCGCGAACAGTGATATTTTCTGTTTCTTTCGCTCTGAATTAATTTCACATTTCTAAATTTTGTGCACTTTTAGTTGTAAGTTGTGGCAACTGTGCGAGATCAAGAGATAAAAATGAATCACAAATTACTATCTTAGAACAATTTTTTCCGACATCTTTTATTTTGTTTTATTTCGCTGTTATCTGTTTTAAATATTTATTATTTTAATAAATGTGTTTTCCTTTTCATCACACGCAACACCACCACAAAGTATTCGACATAAAGATGGCAAGTAATTCAGAATAAATTTTCAGTAAATTTTAAGTGTAGTTATTCCATTATTGAAAGAATAATGCCGTTATTGAAAGAATAATGCAGTTATTGAAAGAATAATACCGTTATTGAAAGAATAATAATGTTTAAAAAATCCAAACTAGAACTTTTCAAACATTAAAAAGTTCGTTGTCGTAATGACAGGAGAATATTGTAAAATTTCACTATGTCACATACAGGATGCAAGAGTGCCACAAGTAAAAAAAAATATTGTTTTGTGGATTATGAGTGCGCTAGCACTCGCCGTAAATCATATTTTTTTATTAATTGAGTTGAACATGAAAAGAACTTAAGAAAGGGAATTCCAAATCTCCTTCAAAATCGTCTTTTGTAGTAGTAACCTTAGTGTCACCTTTCGTCATTTTGTAGCTTTGTCATACAGCAAATGTGCGATGTTTGCGAAATGAATTACATGAATGGATATACATTTGTAGGATTTGTGTCCAAAGTAAGTTGTAGAAATTATAAAGATGGCGAAAAGTATTCAAATAAATTTTTATTCTACAAAACACGTAAGTCATTATGTATTTTGATTATTTCTTCAATTTTGAGTAAACCAATTCAAACTGAGTAAGTTCGGATATTTTGCTAGTGTATTATATGCTTAATTCAAGTAAGAAAGAATGTATTTAATAAACCGATATTCATATCCTAATTAAAATCCTTACTGCGAGTTATAACACACAAAAATGCCATTAAGAGTTTAAAATTGGAAAGTAAGTTTAAGAGAAACACTGAGCTCTTCTTAAGTCCTAAATATATATATATATATATATATATATATATATATATATATATATATATATATATATATATATATATATATATATATATATATATATATATATATATATATATATATATATATATATATATATTGAAATTTTTATGCGCATTTAATTGGTAATTCAATCACTTGCTAAATATAATATCTGCTGCTGGTAATAATTCAGAAATTAAATCAATGTTGAGAAAAAAATTTATTTATATCCCTGTAAGGCAGTCAAGTTCATTACACCTTAGTTTCTTTTTGAGTTACAAAATCTTGGTATTCTTTTCTCGGATTATATTCGTAATTTTTAAACCCACAAAGTTATATGCTCTAACTATGTAAAAAGAAAGTAATACTATTGTGTTGAGGATATGTTTAATAAGTCTTTTTATGCAATTAATTATTTCCAAACCAAACATTATAATTTTCTTTAAGACTACGCTGATTTTTAAGAACATTAAGAGACAACCTAATTTGGTCCACTTGAGACAGCTAAAAAGTTCTGCAATAGGAAAAATGGGCTAAAAGACTAGACATTTTTGTTTGAGACAACCATTCATATTTTTATGGAATCTTTCGCTAAAGGGAGTTGCTCTATAGAATAAATTGAAAGGATTCATTTTAGTTCTGGAGAAAGATATCCTATCGAATACTTAACATGTTGAATATTCATCTTCTACTAGGTTCCTCTAAATTGGTTTCACTGGTTTTAGCTCAAATGTTTGCTCGTTTTATTATAAAAAAAGCTCATGCTTATGCTTTTTGTATTAGGGTCAGAGATTTCATGTAATACATGAGCTTTTAGTAAAAATATCGATTCAAGTCCATGTATGTGTATACTTAAGGATCGCTAGTTTTTTCTTTATCCCAAATATGAGATGCTTTCACGTGTAAGAGGAATGAGTTGGTCAAACGCTCAAAATTATTGTAAGAATACACAGTTCCTATAAAGTTTGGGAGCTTTCGCATACTTATATTATGCTTCAATCCTTTATTAAGCAAATATTTTAGTTGATTCTACATGTAAAATGTGTATTTTTATGCATATTCAGGATTTGTGTTAAACTGAAGTTGCGAATTGTGGAATGACGAATAGCATTTGGTGCCATAAGCATGAATATATTTTATGGGTATTCGTAATTCTTTGATAGCTGAATCATTGTTAATCAATATTTCATTGTTTCGAGGAAGTATTCTCAAATATGAATCTTAATTATTTTTGAGAAACGGAATATTAAACTTAGATCAAAGATATAAAATTAAAGATACTATCCAGATTTATACATATTGCTTCTAGGTAAAGATCTGAGATTATAATAACAATATTACATTCAAAGTGCCTTTCAACATTTAACTCTTTAGTGTATCCTTCATACCCCTTTGAGACGGATTTTTAATGTGTATAAACCATTCTGAAAGCGAATATTATACTACTGTTTCCAAACAGCTCTCCATCAATACAGAAAAAGTTTATTTAAATTGTAGTTTGGAATTGTTTTCAGCGACGATGTTTGACATTTAACTCAGTTGGAGTTGATCAATATACTATCATATTTATGTTATGATTTCATTCTTCGGAATTTTTATTGACAACGTATCAAACTCGTATTTAAAAAACTAAACACATGGTTTTCACGTCACTTCAGTCCAAGACATGTCTGGAATACGCACAGGAAACAATCTCAGTCCCAAAATCGCTATCACCCTTTAGCTTGACAAAGAAACCTCTATTTTAACGTTGAAGGACAAGAATTGATAAACATAACCTGGTATATACGGTTGAAACTCCCTTTGATGTGATACTAAACCAGTCTGGAACTAATTTATTTCGCACTCATTCACCCTATGACCTCACTGATGTATTCTACGCCTTAAAATTGTATCACTGATATTTTCTGGCCGTGCCCCGACACATCTCCGTCCGTTTTTTGTATAAAATGAACTAAGTTTCGTAATTGTAATATTTAGAATTTTACCACTATATCATGATTAAATAATTAAAATATACGAAATCGGTTGTACTCTGCATGGTAAGCACATATTCGAATTTCATTTCTCAATTAATTTGTTAATATATTATTGGAATGAAAGCGACTGTTATTTTCGGCATAAAATGCGAATAATTGTGCGACATTTACATCTTGACGCCGAAAATCTAAAAAACCCTTTAAACATTTAACAGATAAAACAGAATCACCATTTTGTAGGTCCATTTCGCAGCTGTATTTACAACTACAGCTTATTTACTTATTCAAACTATTATGAAGTGAATTGCAAACCACTTTTCAGTGGTTTTAATGGGCTCTAAGCGTTTTGCTGTGTCCCGAGAGTGTACTTACGCGTAGGCGCTAATACCAAACAAATGAGATGGCGTGGGAAGTGGCTTGTCAATTATTTTCTGGAATGCATAAAATGCTATTTATATCAATCCTTTAAGATGGTTCTTTAATTCTGCAAAATATAATCCCCTCTTAGATTTTGCTAAAGGAAATAAGACGAAATTAAAAAAAAATTAAACGAGTGCAAGAAAATAATATTTTTTTTGTTTATGTCGATAGTTACGTACCAAAAATCTAACTCGCTTTAAAAAAAATTAATTTCCTGATGCTAAAATATAAATATTGCTACAGGGCTTGAAAGAAAATCTAGGACAAATTTGTGTTTTTAAAATGAATTACATTGTGAAGTTATTCACTAGGTTGCTGGAGGCTATGTGAATAAAACTTTTTTATAAAATTCTTCTTTAATCACAAACGGGTAATTATGGTTTAGGGTAGTGGGATGAATGCAGTTTCTAAAATACTCCGTTTTCTTTTCATTAAAGCTACTGAAATAAATTGTGTGTGTTTAACTTTCTTTTTCCTTGTTTTTTTACTACTAAAGAGAACAAATTAATATCACAGTTTTGAAACCTTTTAACCTGTTTTGAAAACATGTAATGTAAGTGTTATGTTATGAAAATAAAAATTAAAGTTTAAAATCTTGATTAGAACTTTTGTAATACTTTCGTAAAGTTCTAAAAAGCAAGAAGAGACTGGATTTTGAGGGTCTTCATATGCTATAACCATATAGAAAATACACATATTTCTTAGTGAGTAATAGAAGTTACCACAATTAACAATAACTTGACTGAAATTCTAAGTCTATTTAGATCTTTATTCTTACAATTTTATTTTTGTGGATTGCAAACGAAGTTTAAAAAAATTAACTAAATACACACGGAATTTCATCGACATCATCACAAAATGAGATTTTACCAATATCGTTCGGCTCATAAATGATAAAATTACAAAAGTATTACCTGACTGCATTTTATTTAAAAATGTTTTCTCAAACCGAATATTTATAACAGAAAATAATACATAGACTTTTTAATGCGTTGGGGGAAATTGTTATTATGATAATGTCTGTTAGCACAATTAACTACTTTTGTATGTAAACTGTGTTTATTTTCCAAATTAAAAAAAAACATTATTAGAAAACTATTATTATTTTTTATTATAGTAGTAATAATTGTTGAAAAAAACAGTATACTTCTCTTAAAATAACAACTCAATTCACTTTTAAGTATGTATTTATGTGCTGTATATAAATGTTTTAAAATTGGTCAGTAGGTACGATTCACTGGAGCAGCATGGACTACGGACAACTGTCCGGAACCAATCCCGTAGGAAAAAATCTGAAAATTTAGATTCACTATATTTGGCCAATATTTGTATTTCGATAAAACAAAATTAATATAAATTTTTACCAAAAATTAATTTTAATATGTTTGACAAAATAAAAAAAAAATCAGGAAATAATCTGAAAAAAAAAAAAAACCGATTCAATTATATGTTTTCAGATTTTCCCTAAATGACAATAATGTATTATTTATAGTGACTTATTATTAGAGTAAATATAATTAAACATTCGTCACATAATTATGCTAAAGTATACTTGTGTTATGAAGGAGTATTGTTATTAAAATTTGTGGAATGGATTCCTAAAACTTCGAATTACTTTCGTTTCTATAGTAAAATAATACCAAATACTAAAATTATATTCAAATGCAAAAAGTGGATTCATTATTAAGCCATTTTTAACAAATTTCCTTCCAAATATTTCACAAATGCATTTGTCTAAAACTTATTTGCAATGATAACCTTTATTTCTACACGTAACTATAAGAATCAGGATTAACTCGGCTAACTGACAAATGTTCTAGTCAATTTAATTAATTATACGCACCGCAGAGAAGTGTAAAGTAATGAAATCGAGTTATAAAACAATACAAGAGAAAGAAGCCATCGGAACTAGACAGACTGGAAAAAGATCGAAGAGTCACCATTTACGTCGAATCAATATTTGGGGTATACGTCGGAATTATACAGATACGTCATATCAGCCCCTACTGTGGTAATATTACAGAGGGGTGAAGCTCCCATATTCGTCCTAGTAGGGATATTCAAGCGGTATTGAATTTCAAGAGTTTCCGAACAAGATTTGGGGGATGGGTCGTTGCTTTGTCTCCCTATTGGAGCGTCTAACACTCAAACATTCGATACGTTCGGTTGGATACGCTTGCGAAAATTGATTCTGTATTTTCTAAGCATTTTCCTACTTAGCAATGCATGGGATTTCTAAGATTTGGAAAAATACGCTATGAAAAAGTATTCTGCTTCGTGAGATATGCCGTGGGGAAATCTCGGCTAAACAGGAATGCAAAATATTTCCTTTCTTTTTATGACTTTCTTTTTCACAGTAAGAGATATTCTCGAGAAGTACGATGTTTTAAATTTGTATGCTAATGACGATTCAGGGACGTGCTTTAAGGGTGTGGAATTCCACTGAGGAAATGGGCACTTTAATATCTTCTTTCTGATAGTTTAGAGCTGGATAGTTGCTGAGGACCTGAACCAAGAAGTCAGTATGCGTATCAATATAAACCTTTCTAATGTATTATTTTTTTTTGTGCAAAACTTTGGGTAAGAAGTACAGTTGTAGAGATGGTAGTAAAATGTTTTACTGACGAAAAGTTTTATTAAATACTGGATATAAGAAAGAGAATCTAGATACACTCATTCTACTTCTGACTGACAAATCTGGTGAATCTAGTTGCATACAAAATCCAACTTTTCAGTGAAAAATATCTTTTCAATATGTGAAGCGGAATTTAGATATTTTCAAAATTAAGAAACAACCAAGAAAATTTGTATGGTGATTAAAATTTTAAAACTATGAACGTTATTACGTATTATTCATCAATAAAACCTTAAACTTCATACACGTAAACCGTTTTAGTCATCTTGACCTGGGTGTCATTTACTCGTGAACAGTTTTGATTTTTTCAACGGTTTTCAAGGATTTGTTCACACAACCAAGGGTTGTATTCAATGGTTTTCAAGGATCTTCCAAATAATGAGGGTATTTAAGAAATATATACATAGGGTACATGTAATAAGTAACCAGATGAAAAATAATAGTATTTCCATCGGAAATCTTGTGGATTATCTTAATTACTTTGAATGGATTTGGGGGTGAATTACTTATATAAAAGGAACATTTAGATATTTATTACATAACATCTTGGTATATGAGATGATTCATTGGCATCGACATCATGATGATTCTTATAAAGAGGAAACTCAAAAAAGACATAACGAATGATAAAAAAAATAATGATTGAATATATACTTCAATAAATATTTCCCTAAAACAGTTCACATTGACGTGAAGAGGAAGTTTGGAGAGTGAGGTCCCGGACTAAGTGCTTTCCTCGTCATTTAACGAGATTCAAAAGGATGAGGTAATTCTAGGTAAAAGAACTGGCACTCATTTTTGAAAACAATTTAGCTACACTATCTGGAATTCATTACCGTCAGTGTTACAGTACACTGGAACCTATTTCAAAGTGATACCCTAATACTTCAATTTAGAAAGAGGATGCAATGGAGGATTAATGAATTGACATTGCACTGCGGTAACATAACGGGCTGTTGGTGTAATTACGAGGTCCAACCCACAGGTAAAGATCCGAGGACAACACCTCGTAGTTTTGATCCACGGTCAGATGATTAGACAACATATCTCCAAACTTCCACTCCAAGCCAGATTGAGGAAACTTGATGCATATGTATCACAACCAATAATTAATCTATATAAATAAGAATGGAGTGTTTGTTTGTACATTGAATATTTTTGACTCATTTAAAGTTTTCTATCTGTTTTGAACCCTTCTGTTGCCAAATCCGCCTCTTGCGTTTGATGTCTGTCTGTCTGTATGTATGTGCCCTATATACGTCCACACGGTTAAATATATTTTCATGGAAATTTGCATACAGTGTGTACTTATCTTCATTTAGTGAGTGGAATTGGTTGAGAAAGTTTGTCTGTCTGTCTTTTTGTTCTATGCTCGATTTTGTGTGATTGTGTGTTTGGGCAAGCATCACATGAATTTTATTCCAGATATTGGATTACAATTAGTTTTATTTTATACATTATCTATTAGTTTAGTGAACAAAATACGAAACATTTCTTTATTGTTATATTTAGTTTAGTTTCATGCAAAACATCTGAGTAAGTATACTTAAGTCAAACATAATTTGGTAGTTTTGGAAAAACTGGAATGTATATTGAATGTTACGATTACTTCGATAGCCTTACGAGTACTGCTGAAAAAGTCATTATTCTTCAAAAAATAATTTTTTTATAGAATTTCAGCTCTGATACTTCATGTGTATTTCGAGTTTTATTTTTGTTCTTTGCGCAATGAAAACGATTTCTTAATACATGGGATAGACGATATTTTTCAACGAACGGGAATGAACAAAATCGCGATGAGTGATATTTTCTGTTTCTTTCGCTCTGAATTAATTTCACATTTCTAAATTTTGTGCACTTTTAGTTGTAAGTTGTGGCAACTGTGGGAGATCAAGAGATAAAAATGAATTACAAATTAATATCTTTAGAACTATTTTTTCCGGCATCTTTTATTCTGTTTTGTATCGTTGTTTTCGGTTTTAGGTATTTATTATTTTAATAAATGTATTTTCTTTCTCATCACACGCAACACCACCACAAAGTATAGGAATTAAAAGTGGCAGGTAAGTCGCAATAAATTTTCAGTAATGTTTAAGTGTAGTTATGCCATTATTGAAAGAATAATACCGTTTTTTAAAGAATAATGCCGTTGTTTAAAGAATAATGCCGTTTTTGAAAGAATAATGCCGTTATTGAAAGAATAATAATACTTAAAAAATTCGAACAAGAGCTTTTCAAATATTAAAAAATTCGCTGACATAATGACAGGTGAAGATTGCAAAATTTCTCAATATCGAATACCGAATGCAAGAGTGCCACAAGTAAAAAGTATTGTTTTGTTGACTATGACTGCGAGAGCACTCGCCGTAAATCGTAATTTTTATGAATTGAGTTGAACATGAAAGAATATCTGGTTATATAATATATGGTTATCGAATATCTGGTTGTAGAATATATGGTATAGAATATCTGGTTATGTAATATTTGGTTATAGAATATATGGTTATCGAATATCTGTTTATAGAATGCCTGGTTATAGAATATCTGGTTATATAATATCTGGTTATATAATATCTGGTTATAAAAATAAAAGTATGCTTAGGAGCGTTTAAATAGCATTCTCAAAGTTTCAAGCAAAATAAAAGTTCCGTTGAAATTCACACGCAAGCTGTTAAATAAAGATAGACTCCATTTATAATCTGTTTAAGTATGAAACCTATCCGACAAAGGCATCTGTATTATTGGTATTCAATAATATGTTCATAGAAACAGACCAGATTGAATTACGTAACTGTTGAAAGAGAAATATTTGGAGTGATGCAAGTCGCTCCGTTGAATATTAGAGAATTAATAGTATTGATCATACACCTGCCAGTTTGAAATGAAGGCTACGTCCATTGTTTAAACTCCAAACAACTCTACTACCAATATTTCTCAAAGCCCTAAGCAAGTTACTAGTCGATATATAAGAGCATCCCGGCAGAACAGTAAAATTGGGAAGCATTGTTAATTTATGCATTTTATTGCCATGTACTAAATAATTGAAACACAAAGTTTATGTGAGTAGAAAACATTTATTACGGCCTGGATTTCAATAACAAAAATGCATGAAAATCTTATCAATTCAATATTTTTCCCTTTTGGGAAAAATTGCATGGTAAGAAAATCCATACAGTACAAAAGCATGGAAGGTTTATTAGAAACGCATTTAAATTTGGCCGTAGCTTATATAATTTCATTTGTGGTACCTTAAAGATGCTGAGACAAGAATAACCTAACATTTGCTTTAATAAATCATTTGAGGGTTCGATCGTATATTTATTACCAAGTATTGCGAAATAAAATTATAATCTAAGTAAAAAGCTGAAATTTTACTTGCCATGATTCTAGAGTAGAATTTGCATCTTGTTAATGATTACTATAGATTATTAGTGCTTTAGAATAGATAGTTTTAAAACCTATTACTTTTAAGAAGCAGCACTTAAACAAGGCTGAAAGAGGCGTAGAGAATATTGTAACTATAAATTACTAAACAAAATTATATTTGCTCGACAAAATTATTTCACATCACATGTTGTGGGCATGTGTGGCGTGCGATAATAAGGGCAGGATTCTCACGTTATCCTGGACGTCTCCAAACTCGTATACTGTTGTCGTAAGGACACAGTTGGAAACAGCAGTCGTCACAAAAGACTATACGTTCCCAGTCATTGTAGTTCCAAGTTGATCGAGCACGGCAACACTGTAATTCTTGGTGCGTCGATGTTTTTATTATATAGTATATATTGTATTGATTTACTATTTTAAAATGTGTTTTCTTAACATATTGATGTAACATTGAATACTACAACACAATATTTGAACACTTGGGCTCCGATTCATGCGGACCATTGTAAGTTAGGGACTATAACGTAGTCAATTACTCTTTGAAATTCAAGTAATTGTTCCCACTAGCAATCCTAGTTTTATAACGTTGTTATCTTTTTATCTCTGGATAAATATTTATATTCCTTAACATAAGTCTGAAATCAAACTTTGGCTGTTATTGAATAATGAAAGATAACGCAACAAATAATTTTCTATAGTATGTGATATTATCGCGTTTCGATTCATCATAAATGAAACACATTCACGAGCTTGATATTCATTAAAAGTTCCTCTAACAAAATAGATGCTTAAATATTATTTCTAAAGGTAAATCAAACCTGTACTGACCTAACTCAAAACATGTTATCTATATACCCTTAAGAGCATCAAATATTGAACTTTAAACATTTCACGTTCTTTCAAACTATTCCACAAAACAGATATTAAAAAGAATTTTAGAAAAACGTCAAAAGCTTCTCAAAACTGATTTCAAATATATGATTCACACCCTCCTGTAAATATTAAATATTTATTTTAAATCTTTTGGTTTGGATGAATCCAAGTCATCTTAAAACAATTTTTGTATTTATTTTCAAGATATACAATAACATGCTTTCAAAATGTTATGGGGAAGTGAAAATATTTTTATGGCAATTAATTTCTATTTATTCGTTTCAATAACCTACGAGTAGTATACAGAGAAATTCCTTTTAAAATTACGTGTTGTCTTACATCTGAAAGCATTTAATTTACTTTATACAGTTAGGTAATATGTTCTTTGAAAACATTTTACTTATAACGCGGATATGTTATCCAACAGTCATTCGTTACTTACGAAAACACTCAAAATGTCCACATAATTTTTTTATAATATTGAAACAGCTTGATAAGTTTTCATCGCAACTATGGTTTGAGAAGAGATTTTCAAAATTTTTATTCTGAGAACAATTTTCGAATAGTTGAACGCAATCATAATCCTACATACTTTCTGGAAACAGTTAATACATACTTATCATAAATATGTTTCTATTTGAATTTGAATTTTTCAAGCCTGGCTTCATTCAACGACATGAGAGCACCAAATTAATGGAAGAGCGGGCATTAAAAATATTCCTAATTGTTCGAATAAAACGATTTAGTTTTAGCTTTAAAATTAGTTTATATCAATTTCTGTGGACAGAGAAAATAATTTTCAGTTACAATTATCTCAGTTAAAGTTACATCTACAGTACCAAATATGTAGTGGATAAGTATATTTTGTCTATAAAAACGTGAGATTTTTCGACATAGTCCGGATTTCAAAATAATCGCCGCGCATCTGGTTGTAATTGATTGATTTGAACTTTTTTGGATAAGCTTTGAAATATTTTCTATTCTATGTGCAAATGAGAAATTTATGCTTCCATAGTTTTACAATTATTTTTTACTTACCTTTTTTTATTGCAACTGAGCTATACTGTTAATTCGCGTAAACGTAATTATAAATCACAACTTCAATATATTTGAAAGAACAACATCTACATTTATTTTCTAACGACTACTACACATGAGTGTTGCCATGCAGAGACAACTAAGTTATTTTATTTAATCTCGTACCGGCGTGCAACATCCTCCCCGCCCTGGTCGACCTCCAGGGGAATGACCAGCGGCACGGGCCGGGAAATTGTCCGTCTATTTACTTGCAGTATACATGTACGGGCTTTGTTGTCACGGCCTAAGATCACTGACTCGACGAGTGCTTTCCTCCAGGTGTGCCGAGGTCTGACGTCCTCCTGCAACAAGACCACATCTCCGACCCGGGTTTCAGTTCCATTAGGTGGGTTCTTCACATGGTGAAATGTTCTGAAGTCCATCAAATACTCCCTCTGCCATCTTTTCCAAAAGGAGCCCATTAAATGTTGACGACTTCTCCATATACGTGTTAAATCAGAGTCTGAACTCGATGGGCCAGAAGGGATAGTTGTGAGTCGTTTTCCTATTAGAAAGTGAGAGGGTATCAGTGCTTCGTCCGGATCGTCTGCAATACCATATTCATGGACAATTGGTCTGATGTTCACGGCGAATTCGATATCGCATAGAACCGTGACAAGACCGGTAGTGTCTAAGCAAGCTTTACAAATTGTCTTCCGCAGACACTATTTGATAGTACCAATCATTCTATCCCAGAACCCTCCCCACCAAGCCGCTCGTGAGGCCATGAATTTCCATTTCATGTTGCGATGAGCATAAAACTTGTGTACTTTGGAAGAGGATATGATGTCCCACAAGAACCTCAACTCCTTGTCTGCAGCGCAGAATGTAGTGGCGTTATCTGTGTACACAGTATGACGAAGGAAGCGTCGAGATACGAACCGTTGTAGTGCAAGTAAGAAAACATCAGTGCTTAAATTAGACACTACTTCTAAGTGGATGGCTCGAGTTGCAGCACACGTAAATATGACTATGTAGGCCTTTTTAATCAATTTTTCGTTTTTGACATAGAGAGGCCCGGCAAAGTCAATTCCAGTTGTTTCAAATGGGGTCGACTTTTGAATTCTTTCAGCAGGTAATGGAGCTTCTATCTGTTCACCACGCTTTTGCTTCAGTATCTTGCATGGAAGGCAAGTGTATATGACCTTTTTAATGGCTTTTCTTACTCTTAATATCCACCATTCAGAACGAAGCTGAGAAAGCACAATCCTATCACCTAGATGGTGCATTTTTAAGTGTGTGTGGCGTGTGAGCAGGCTTGTAAAAGGGTGAGAGCCTTCCAATAAGATGGGGTGTTTTTCCGATTATGATAAGTCTGAAAATTGCAGTCGGCCTCCAAGACGTATTAAGTTGTTGTCAAAAAGTGGGTTGAATTTTTCTATCTTTGAGTTCTTGGGAAGTGACTTTGATTTCGACAAGGCTTCATATTTTAAAGGAAATGATTCTTTCTGAACGGTTTGTATCCAATAGTTGCGAGCTTGATTCAGTTCCGTGGCATTCAATTCACCAACCATCTTTTCTTGTGTTTTGCAGTTGTGAATAAAGCGAAAAATCCAAGATGTCACGCGTGACAATTTAAAGTAAGAGCTGCAGTTTCCAGCATTGATAATTAGCAGAGAGTGTGAAAAGTATGCACTTTCTTCTTCTTTAATTCTAAGTTGTGAGTGTAATCTTCATAAGTGTTGTTAGAATCAGGCCAGTCTTCAGGTTTGATTAACCACTTAGGACCATGCCACCATATTTCTAGATGTCTCAGTGTTGATGGTGAAGTACCTCTTGATAATATATCAGCAGGATTGTCCTTTCCAGGACAATGTCTCCATTGGGAAGGATTAGTAAGAGAAACAATTTCTGTTACTCGATTGCAAACAAATGTCTTCCATTTATTTGGGTCACTGCGAATCCAACCCCAAACAACTTGGGAATCACTCCACAATGTTGCATTGGACATAGGAATATTAGTCTCAGCACAGAAGTATCGCAACAATCGAGCTCCCTTCAGAGACGCTAGCAGTTCCAAACGGGGCAAGGTGACTTTCTTGATAGGTGAAAGTCTGTTGCGACTGCACACTAGATGCACGTTTGCTTGTTCACCCTGAGAACTAACTATGTATAGAACTGCTCCATAGGCTCTTTCAGATGCGTCGCATAACACTTGAATAATAAAGGGAACGTGTAATGAAACGCCTATAAATCGAGGAATTTGAAAAGAGCAAACGTCATCACACACAAGTTCTCCAACATCAGCATTCGATGAAGTGTCCAAGTTAGAGGGGAGAATTTCATCCCATTTGATTCCTAGAGTCCATGTATCTTGAAACATAATTTTTCCAAAGGTTTACAAATGGAGAAAACAGTCCTAAAGGATCGTAGAAGCTAGTAATACAGTGGAGTAGCCATCTCTTTGTCAGTGGTTTGTCTTGAGCAGCGCATAGAGAGGTTTTGAAAGAATTATCTAGGGTGTCAGTTTCTGTATTCCACTCTATGCCTAAAACTTTAACAGTTGTATTGAATCATTCATCTTGATCTCGTAATTGGCTCTGAAGCATTGTGGAGTTAGTAGCCCACTTCTCCATTGGAATTTCAATCAATTGCATCAGTTCTTTGACTTCTTTATGCAGTGTGGTGATTTCAGATTCTGTTTCAACGCTAGCAACAAAATCGTCCATGTAAAGATGTTTATCGATCATGGGAGCAGCAATCGGGAATTTATGCAAGTGCTTTGAAGCCACTTCGCGTGTTGGAGCACATAACAAAAAGGGGATGCATGCTAGTCCGAAAGGTAGACGAGTAAATCTGTAAGTAATTATTTCGTCCGTGAAAGTTGTGTTAGTTTTGTCCTGTGATAGTCTATCCCAGAAAAATCTTGTGGGATCTCTATCTCTTTCGTGTAGGCTTAGTTGTAAAAAGGCCTTTTTTCCGTCACTTGTGACTGCAAATTTGTACATTCGTAGTCTGAGTAGACAACCAATCGTCTCAGGTAAAAGATTTGGACCGATTTCTAAAGTGTCATTCAGTGAGGGCATTCCTGGATCATGTGATGAGGCATCGAACACAATCCTCCATTTGGTCTCGTTAAGTTTCACTTTTTTGACAGCATGATGGGGGTAGGTAAAATACAGTGTTTAAATTCGAAGGCTCTAGCTCGCAAACTTCAACTTGTCCTTGTTCAATGTAGTTTAGCATACAACTATCGTATTCTTTCTTCATAGCAACATTAGATGCAAGTCGCTTCTGGAGAGATTCCAAACGGTTTTCGGTAGTAGCTATGTTAGTAGACAAAATTGATGTTGTAGGCTTCCTAGGCAGAGACACAACTCTACGATTTCCCTCAGTTTGGTAGGTTTCGTGAAATTCTCTCATAATTTCATTCTCTTGAACAGTTTTGTTCCTAATTTGAGTGTCTTTGATACCAATACAATCCAACTCCCACAAGCAACGCACTTCGTCGTCCAAACAATCACCAGAAATTTGAACAGAAACATGGTGAACTGATGAATCATGTTTAATGGTGGTGTGTGCTCGTGACCCATTAAGTACCCATCCAAAAATAGAGGGTACTATGGCAAGATATTCTATAATTTTAATCGGGGGTTCCGTAGTGACCACATGCCAATAATAGTCGCCACCAATGAGCAATTCGATGGGTAAGTTGTCGTCTCCTGGAGGGTCTGCAAGTGTTAGTTTTCGGCTCCGAGCAAATCGAACAACGTCCACAGGGGCAGCAGGGTGTGAGGTATATCTGTTGGAGCTTTCGAAAGATGTTATAGAAACAGAGTTTTTGTTCCACAAACTTGAAAGTGAAAATTGCACACAATGTCGCATGTTTCGTGAAGTACTGGAAGATTCAAAAGCGTGTACATTTAGTTGCTCAGTGCTTACAATTGGGAGTTTCAGTTTGTCAATGAGGTTTGCATCGACAAAACTTGTTTGGCTACCTCCATCCAAAATGCATCGGGTTAACTTCGTTAGACCTGTTGGGCCAGTAACATACACGCGTGCAGTTTGTAAATGGGTAAAGCTAGTTTTAGGTATGCTAATGTGATGAACCTCACTATTTTGGATCGCAGTGTTTAGAGCAGACGATTAAATTGATACCTGGCGTTTCTTCTCGCATTTTGTGCAGCGAGCAGTGTCTTTACGAGGACAATTTGACATTCTGTGTCCTCTATTAGTACACAAGAAACAACGGTTAGTGCCTTTTAGCTTTTGTATGCGAGTGTCATAGTCAGTTATGGTTTCGCATTTCTGGGCCCAATGACCAGAAGATTCACAAAAGGGGCAAAAAGGGGTATAATTATTTTTCTTGTGTACAGAAGTGGACTTAGTATTCACGTTATAGGCAGTAGTTGGAGTAAACGGTTCAATAACATCACCTTTTATTTTTGACGTAGTTAATGCTCTTTGCACTTCTTGTGATAAGAACTCCCATCATTTTCGTAATATTTCCTTCAGCCAATTTTTCTCTTTGAGCATGAATGATCCACTGTTTACAAGTGTCGTCTGGAAACGCTCGTAGTAATTTTGGAGCTAATACACGACCGTAACTGTCAATGTCCTCACCAAGTGCTCGTAAGGCCTGTAATATTCTATTACATTCAACGTAGGTTTCATTTAGGGCTGTTTCCGATGATTTGCGTACTGGTGTTAGATTTTCCAGAAAGTCCAAATATGCTTGGATAATTCTATCATTATTCCCATATCTATCCATTAGGATCTTTTTAGTGGTTTCATATGTGGCAGCAACAATACTGATACCATCAACTAAACGTCTTGGTTCGTCTTGCAAATAACCTCTTAAGGACACATGTTTGTCGATAATTGAAAGGTTTGTATTGGAGTCTACAGAAGACTGGAATTGTTCCCAAAAGCTTTGCCAATTTTCAATTTCACCTCCAAATGGTTCTAACTTAATCGTCGGTAGTTTCGCCGTGTACGTTGAGGTAACAGGTGTTATCTGACCAGCAAGTGATGGATTAGTAAAGGAATTAGTCGCCAAATCGACATTATCAGTACCCAAATTAAGATCATAGCTGGCGTTAATAGTTGGCGATAATTTATGTTGGATGATTTTTCGGGCTTTAAAAATTGCACGCTCAGCACTTTCTGTATAAGTTTCATATTGGGTAATGTCATGTTCATATTCGTCATCCGTGAAAAGAACATGGATTTCATTATCAACCGTTTTCATTTCATTTAAGATGGTTGTTAAACGACTTACCGCATATTCCACATCTTCATTCGAAGTAACGTCTGTCATGTTATTAATCTCAGTTGAGAAACGAGTTATGTTACTTCGAATATTTTTTCGTTTCCGCTTCAATTGCAAAACTTGTTCGTCTTTCGTCGCCATTTTTCTTCAGTGGAGATCAAAGTTCGTGATAGTAAAAGTTTCGTAAATAAATTGCCAGTATTTTTTGCGTAGTTCCAAGTCGCTGATTCGTATGAGTATTGCGGCTCCAGATGTTAATTCGCGTAAACGTAATTATAAATCACAACTTCAATATATTTGAAAGAACAACATCTACATTTATTTTCTAACGACTACTACACAAGAGTGTTGCCATGCAGATACAATTAAGTTGTTTTATTTAATCTTGTACCGGCGTGCAACATATACATTTACCAAATTGAGTGAATATGATTTAGATAGATACAAATTATTATGTTTAGCAAAATGTCGGCAGTACATGTAAAATTAATAAGCATGTGGTCTATCAGGTTGTTTTAATTTATTAAACTTTTTGACCACGTCGTATTAAAATGCTTTCATAATATTTTTTACGAAATATTTTTAACCAATTGCATAACAATCGGATCATAACAGCAAAAGTGATTTAACAGTTCAGTATTATAAATCATCCCGAATCCAAAGTTTCATTAGAACATAGTTAATTCGTACAACAACCTCGATCTTGTGGCACGCAAGACAAAACCCTTCAACTTTTAAAAGTCCTAGATAGAATCTTTTATAAGCGTGATATTCTTCCATTTACAACAATTACAGTTTTCATTAAAATTCGCTTTACTCCACCTGGCATGCAGTTTTAAATTGATATGAAGATGCACTTTCTTTTCGTCAGATCAGAGATGTGATATCTAAAAGTAAACTACTCATATTTCTTAGAATTATAGGTATTGTTTCTTGACTATTGCGTAGAGCATTCAATACAATTTAATAAAGTAATTTATAATTCGAAAGACTTACGTGTATTACTGAGTTTAGTCTTAAAGGAAACAGAGGTTAAAATTTTAAAGCAAATCTGAATTACAACGCATGGTTACATGTCCAATTTTAACGTTAGCTGTTTTATTTAATAAATTCTGCACTCCACAGTTAAATTTACACATAAAAAATGTATACAAGTCATTGATAGCGTTATATTGCTTTTATCTAATCTATTTTTCATCGTCTGTTTGACTGTGTCGGGTAGCTTAAATATGTGCTTAAAGCACTTTATTCGTTATTTTTAAATATTCTGTGGTTCCAAATATAAATATGATCAGTAGGGCAACTTTTTGCAACAAATGCAATTATTTTTCACACGTTCTATATATTATGTAAAGTATTGAAAACAAAATTCCTCCTTCATGGGGTGTATTGTAAGTGAGTTATAACCGCAACACAAATGCAACTTTCTACATAAATGCAACTTTTTGCATAGTTGCAACTTTTTACAAATTGGCTTAAAATTAATTAATATGAAATTCCTATTTCATGTTTTACCCTCTGAATCAACTCTTCAATCACGTGTGTCTGATCTTGCGAACGCCGAAGTATTGAAGATCAAACAAGAAGTTCTTGGAAAGAAGGTATTCGTCCTAAGAGACGAAAGTGAAATAAATAGCAAGAAGAACTTTAACACATTGGTTTGGCACTCATGATAATCCAGAGCAAACTTGCGTAATCGACTGCAGAATTGGCGAGGTGAGTTTAGATCATCAATATCTTGTTTCCTTGTAGATGACGTTTTAAAATCTCTGAATGTTGAGCGAAAGGATATTGCGCTTCTGCTATCCGATATAGTATATTATATGATTGCGTCTGGAATCACACTCAAGGTGCTTTATCCGCGATTGAGTGGTACACTTATTTCACAACTGCAGAAAAAGTCCAATGCAAGAATGTCAGGCAACATCAGTATCTGTCGAGCGCAGATTTTAAATGTTAAAGAAGTTACTGACCAAGGATAGGCCATTCAACGACATCAACGTTCTTCTGTATTTAATAATCTTCAAATAAATTTTTCATTTTTCACTAATAATTTATTTTAGATTTTAGTGTATCAAAAATAAATGCAACTTTTTTATCATAAATGCAAATTTAGGGAATGATAAATGCAACTTTAGGGAATGATAAATGCAACTTTAGGGAATGATAAATGCAACTTTTCCCATTTTTACTGCAACAAAAATGTTATCCTAATCAGCTGAAACTAACTTTGATGTCGAGGATGCTATAAAATATCGAAATATCTGTAACCTTTGAATAATTGCACATGAAAAATTGAAAATATAGCTTGACAGCGATACGGTTAATATCCGTAAATTTCCTTGATTATCTGCGCAATTTAAGAAAATGGAAAGACAGACTCACACTTAATGTACTAGGTAGTCTCATGTTTTCATGTCTACTCCAATTCAGTACTGATTATCTGGTGATACGGGTGTTTTTTCTTCGGCAAGTGATTCCACGCCAACAATATCATTGGGGAAGTACATTTTTAGTCTATTTTTCAATTATACTTTCTTGAAGGAAGTCATAAGGTTATTATTTTTATTATATTGCTATCATTTTATATAAAGTGTCACTTTATAGTTTTTTTTATTTTCTCTCATCACAGTTATCTTATCACATTTCACATTCATTTTTTCCCAGACACCCTTTTCTCCAAATTAAAAAAATTCTAAAATTCAATTTAAAGGTATTTTTTAAGAAAACAAAATAGACATTTATTTACTGACCTGTTCAGTCTGTTTATGTTGTTAGTAGTAGGTAGGCTTTTCATACAATGGACTAGCTTGCTAATACATTCGATTTAGATTTTCCTTCTAGAATTGAAGCCAGACCAAGACAGTCAATGCCTCATGAAGTTATTTCCTAAGGTAGTCAGGGTCTTGTACCATAAGGCCGTAGGTCGTTGATATTTCTTAAATTAAAATTGACCCTTGAGGTGATAAATTCAGTATGATCTAACATTATAATAAACTTTAAAAAGAGCACACAGAGTGCTCCATAAGTGCTCAATTGTTCTTTTAGATTTGACTTTAAATGCTATAAGATGGTCTTAGGATGTAGACTAATTTTGTTTATGTTGTATTATTTTTTCTCATGTTTGGAGTAGATATAGTATCCAAAAGAGTCAGCAGCACTGTCATCAATCAATCTGAGTTCAAAATAATTTTATATTTTGTTTAACATTATTTTATCAATCTGTAAAATTAATAATAATAATTTTTTATTTTATTTTCTGTACTGACTTATGAACTTCTACTTCTTAATTTAAGTATTTGGGGCTATAAACAGCATTTCTTTCTTTTGAACGATATATTCCAGTGTCACGAATTGTTATCGACTCGGTTCTAATATTACTTTTCTGTTCAAGCAGACACGGATTAGTTCATCCGCAGCAATGCGATCATATGAAATAACGTTTGAAAGTATATTTCAAAATTATACCTCATTATATATTATACAATGATACGTTTAAAATATATTAGTACAGAATTTGAAAAAGTGTGATAAAATTCTAAATTTTTTTTAACATAGTAGCAATAATAGTTCAATACGAACTTACATTTGAGTTCACACACGCCCCAACTCACCCTATATCAACGCATGAATAGTGGTATAAAATTTGCTGCCGTTTATTTAGGTGAGTTTTTCAGGGGAGTAATACTACTTTTGAAATATTAATTGAATATATCATGTTCAATTGCGTTTGGAATGTTTTTTCGTTTATCATTTTCAGTAATTTTCGTGCGTAAATTGAGTATTGTTTGCTTAAAATACAAAGGAAGAAAACAATCTTATCTTGTGAAAGGCTATTTGTGTAACAATATGAATTTCTAAAGATATATTAGTATACTGTTACATGATTTTAGAATTAATTATATGTGTGCTTTGAAGTAAGGCAAATACTATAAATTCATTTCTGAACAGAAAATTGCAAAGCCGAGATTTTATCCCAAGTTAGCTTTGAAAATTGTTTCCGTTTGTGTTCATTCAAGCTTTAAAATATGAGATAATTTTATTATTCATATCTTTAAATAACGTAACCATTTATACACATATACCTACTGTAATTGAAGTTGTGAAAATCTATCGATATTTTATATCTCCTTCAAGAGAATTATCTGGGATTTTACAACAGGGAAGCAACTTGTATACTAACAAACTACCTTATCATTGCAGTCTATTGTGTGAGAAAATCACTTACAAATCTCTAGCCGATTAAAGGGGGTTTATAGTACGTTCATCATGTATTCGAGGAACAGATTAGGTACGGAAAATTCTATGAATCCGAGATTAGAAGAGTGTCAAGATTGGAGCCGATTTGTAAAGAAGGAATTTGTGATTGATTTATGCAATACTTTGACGAATCTGTGGTGTTATGCAAATTAGAGACTACTTCCACTTCAACTTCAAGAGACTTATGATGTGCTCATGCTGCGTCATGCGTTCACGCTTTAAATACCTCAAGCTGTTCTTGAGATTTCAGTTTCAGTCTCGTAGTTTTGTAACCACCTTTGTTGGCGCGCTGATAGACTGTTCTTAAGCTTATGTATTTAATTTGTTAAGATTTAATAAATGTTAAGTTTAATTGTTTTCAGTCTAAATTCGAAATTATAATTAAGCAACCGCACCGCCGTGGCTAAAGTGGTGACCCGTGACGTGGCCATGGTCCTAAACTGATGACCATAGACTCGAATTTTCTACTGCATCGAATAGGATCTTAATGCCTGTGGGTGAGTTTTTGGCTTTAGTTCAAGTCCTGGTTCGATGTCAATATTTTCAGTGTTTTAATTCCAAAATCATGTTTGATGCTGCGATAGCTCATTTTTTTTTAAATGCCTGATTTAGAATCTGACTTTGAACTATCCAGAGTCTCTTTTAAGGCTCCAGTATTTTGGCGTGCAAACCCCGAGTTGTGGTTTTTACAAATTGAGAGCCAATTTAAAAACGCTGGAATCACTAGCGATGAAACGAAATTTCACAAAGCAGTAGCAGCAGTTGATACTGAGATTTTAACATTCGTTTGTGATCTAGTTCGATCTCCTCCCATCGAAAATAAGTATGAGGCTTTGAGAACACGAATTATCAAGCAATTTGCACAAACTGAAACAACTCGATTAAAAACTATGTTACAAGATCTCCAGTTAAGCGATAAACGCCCATAGCAGTTGTTATTTGAAATGAAAGAACTCGCGGCAAATAAATTACCCGACAATATTTTGCGCAGTCTATGGATGCAACGGTTACCGATACAGGTGCAGCAGATTTTGTCTGTCAGCTCGGACGATTTAAATGGTCTAGCTCTGATAGCTGACAAAATACTAGACGTACCTGGTATTTCCTCAACAGTTGCAGAAATACCGCGGAATACGGAATTTTCGCTTGAAAGTTTACACGCGCAAATTTCAGCTTTGAGAGCCGACGTTCGGGGGCTTTCAAGGAGTAATGGTGGACGCTTTAGTTTGAGGAAGAGATTGAGATCAGGTAGTCAAAGTCGCAGCTCACATAGTGACAACCGGTTAGATTTATGCTGGTATCATGCTAAATTTGGGAAAAGAGCGCATAAGTGTAAAATACCATGTACATTTCAGGAAAACTAAAGAGCTCATCTGAACTGGCGATGACAGATGATAGCCAAGCATTAGATCGCCTATTTATTTTTGAAAGGTCGACAAATAGTAGTTTCCTTATTGATACTGGTGCTGCGGTTTCCGTTTATCCCAAGCATGCATTTCGTGGTCAAAACAGAAAAGAAGACTTGTTTTGTCTTTATGCGGCAAAAACGGATCAAAAAGAAGCACTTATGGTAGTTGCCGAATCGTATTAAATTTGGGTCTTAGACGCTATTTCCCTTGGACTTTTGTTATTGCAGACGTTACTCGACCGATCATAGGCGCAGATTTCTTAGAACGCTACAGTTTGTTAGTCGATATTAAAAATCGATGCCTTATTGATGGTACAACAACCCTTTCTTCGAAAGGTAATGTTACGTCCACGCAATCATTAGGTATAACAACTATCGGTTCTGATTGCAATTACAGACAATTATTGCGTGATTTTCCGAGTGTATTTGCTCCTACACTTAACACAAAGCGTAATAGTCACGATGTAACTCATTGTATTCTGCCGAAAGGACCACCCATTTTTGCTAAGGCTAGACGACTATGTCCCGAACGATTAGCCGCTGTTAAGAAAGAGTTTTCCAGTTTACTCGAACAGGGTATAATAAGACCATAAGATGCTAACAGTACTTGGATTAGTCCTATTCATTTAGTACTTAAAAAGACTGGTGAGTTTCGTGTATGCCGTGACTATCGCAGGTTGAATGCAGTGACAGAAGTAGATAGGTATCAGATCCGACATATACAGGATTTCACACAAGAACTCGACGGGAAAACTAATTTTTCAAAATTAGATCTTGTGAAAGCCTATCACCAAATTCCGGTTGAACCATGCGATATCCCTAAGACCGCAGTAATTACACCTATTGGTTTGTTTGAATATGTTTACATGACTTTTGGTTTAGTAAGTAAACGCTGCTCAAACATTCCAACGATTTATGGACAACGTTTTACGAGATCTTGATTGCTGTTTTGCGTACCTCGACGATGTCTTAGTTGCATCACGTAACGAGGAGGAGCATAAACAAGATCTAAAAACCATTCTTGAACGTTTTCGTAATAACGGTGTCGTTCTAAACCTTCAGAAATGTGTTTTTGGCGTGGAATCTTTATCTTTTCTGGGATTTCAAGTATCGGCGAAAGGAATTTCACCCTTGCCCGAAAAAGTGCAGGTGTTAAAAGATTACCCTCAGCCCAAAACAATCGATGAACTAAGACGTTTTTTGGCCATGTTGAACTTCTATCACAGATTTATTCCCCACGCGGCTGAAAAGCAAGCTCCGTTACACGAGTTAACTAAAGGGAAAAAGAAAAATGATAGGACTTCCATAGAATGGAACAATCAACTTTGCAAAGCGTTTGACACTTGCAAGCTTACGATAGCTGACGCAACATTGCTTGTCCATCCGAAAAGTGATGCTACGTATTCACTAATGGTAGATGTTACGGATATAGCAATTGGAGCTGTGCTTCAGCAAACGCATAGCAAAGTGTGCCAACCATTGTCTTTCTTTTCTAGAAAACTGAGTAAAACTGAACAAAGGTACAGCACGTATGATCGGGAATTACTCGCTACTTACTGTGCAGCAAAACATTTCAGGCACATGTTAGAAGGCAGAGACTTTATTTTGTTTACTGATCATAAACCACTCACCTTTGCTTTTACAACTAAAAGTGACAAGTGTTCTCCGCGACAACAGAGACATTTGGAATTTATTAGTGAGTTTTGTACAGATATTCGGTACATCGAGGGTAGAAATAATTGTGTTGCAGATGCTTTGTCCCGCATAAACGAGATCGAGTCTATTGACTTCGAGGGTATGGCTGGAGCACAGGTCGATGATGATGAGCTCAAGAGCTTATTAAAATCAGACACGGGACTTGTGCTGAAGCCAATGTCCTCGCTTGCGGGTTATTCAGGTAAGCCTTTATTTTGCGATACTTCCACTGGCACTGTACGACCATATGTACCTAAAGAATTCCGCTTGAGTGTTTTGCAGACTTTACACAACTTGAATGATCCTGGAGCTCTGGCTACGCAGAGGCTTGTCAAAGAGAGATTCGTATGGAAAGAATCTCATCTCAATAGAGATGTAGCGGCTTGGAGCAAAGCATGTCTTGGATGCCAGAAAGCAAAGATCCACATACACGTCCAGTCAGCCGTCGATAAATATCCTTTACCCAGCTGTAGGTTTAGCGCTGTCAACATCGACATCGTAGGACCTCTTCCCCCATCGAGAGGATTTTTGTACCTACTGACGTGCGTAGACCGTTACACCCGCTGGCCAGAAGCATTTCCCATGATAGACCAGACTGCCGAAACTGTTGCTGAAACGTTTTATACCGGATTGATTGCACGTTTTGGTGTTCCTGAACATATTGCGACGGATCAAGGACGTCAATTCGAGAGTGGCCTGTTCCGTTCTCTAATGAAGTTCATCGGTTCACAGAAAGCAAGAACAACGGCTTACAATCCAGCATCCAACGGTTTTGTAGAGCGTTTTCATATGCAATCGAAAAGCTCTATAAAGTGCTACGCTTCGACCAGATGGACGGAGTTGCTGTCGAACATTCTCTTAGGAATCCGATCCTGCGTGAAAGAAGATCTTGGTGTTTCATCAGCAGAGCTGGTTAATGGAACAACGCTCAGACTTCCTGGAGAATTTTCCGGACGACAGCAGTTTCCGATTGGCCGCCACGCCTAGATTTCCTACGCCGCTTAAGAGAACAATTCCGGCAAGTGAAGCCCGTTCCAACGTCCCAACACGGAAGCAAGGATATCTTTATACATAAAGATCTGATGACTTCTTCTCACGTGTTTGTCCGACAAGACATGGTACGGGAGCCACTACAGCAGCCCTACGAAGGTCCATTTCCTGTGATAGCACGAAACGACAAATGTTTTACGCTTCAAATCAACTGCAAGAAGTCCAATGTCACCATTAATCGTTTGAAGCCAGCTTTTTTCATGTCGACATCCATTCCTACGACCAGCCAACAGTCAGTTTTGCCTGAGACGTCAAAGCCTGATGTGAAGACCCGGTCCGGTAGGAAAGTACGATTCGTTGTGCCCTATCAGACCTAAGTTTCCAACATCGTATCGTCTCATCGACTGGCGGGGGTGTACTGTGGTGTTATGCAAATTAGAGACTGCTTCCACTTCAACTTCAAGAGACTTATGATGCGCTCATGCTGCGTCATGCGTTCACGCTTTAAATACCTCAAGCTGTTCTTGAGATTTCAGTTTCAGTCTCGTAGTTTTGTAACCACCTTTGTTGGCGCGCTGATAGACTGTTCTTAAGTTTATTTAATTTGTTAAAATTTTTATAAATGTTAAGTTTAATTGTTTTCAGTCTAAATTCGAAATTATAATTAAACAACCGCACCGCCGAGGCTAAAAATCAAATACGTATAGAAAAAATTACTCACCAGTGACCAAGAAACTGAAATGGTCGCTCTTAAGAAAATTATGAATTCAAACACTTGGTTGCGAGTATTGAATCACATATGTGCCTATATTGGATAAGCTGCTTAGAGTTTCATTTTTTCTTCAAAAGGACTTAAATTCAGGTCAACTTTTCAACAATCCTCTATAAAGACATGTTCCCATCACAGTTTCAAAGATCGATGTGTACATAGGCTGGAGCACGTTAAACTTGTAGTGGCCTCAAATGTCCTAGCTTTGTCCATTTGTGGAAGTTTATAGAGTGGGAGTCAGCTAAGGTATTGACCTTGTCAAATCGCATCCCAGCAAGAAAAGGGACACAACTCAAAATTGCAGAATTTGAGAAACATCAACTTGAAGGATACTATAACATTTATATTGAAATAGTATAAACTTCTTTCAAATTTTAGGTAAGTATTTATGGTTGTAACTTCTATTATATTTTACAGAATAGTAATATAACGCGCAATTTTTATTTTTTGGCTTATGTCACTTTTCTTGACGGGGTGCGATACGGCCGTGGCTAAAAGCTACGATGATTTAGCCTTGGATCTTTCCTTTCGGGATTGACCCCTTATCATTTACTATAGTTCGTTGGTCAAAGTGAAATTTAAAAAAAAATTCTAATAGGAACAAGTTTTTTCACTTAGTTGTTTCTTGGTAGAATGTGCTTTCAAAAAATAAAATAAAATATTTTCAACTGTATAACCCTTTTAAAAAATGGTTGGTACATTATTTACATACAATTTGAAAACTTCTGAATTTTTAAACCTGATTTTATGACAAAAGAAAGATTTTTATTTTTAACCCATTATGAATTTTCTTGTTTTGCCATGAATCAGAAAATAGTTTCCCTTTTAAATTTTCTGTCTTACTACAATCAGAGTAGTTTCAAAGGGTCATTAAACTTTGCTATTTAAACTGGCTTTACTAAATTTTAATTTTTGATAAAATGATTAAACTTTTAGATGTTAGTAAGATTACTATTTTTATAGTGAGAAAAAACAAATGGTCACACTTTCACAGTGGCTTTCATAAAAATAATATTACCGCATGAAACATTCGCATTACAACCATAATCAGAATAAAATAAATACAAAACAGGAGAGAATAACTACAAGAGGATATCAGCAATTTTATTCGATTATTTTACGTATTCGGTTTAAAGATACCTCACTTGTGGCCTGTTTGGAATGTAATTAATTAAATCTATACCAAATCAGATAGCGTTATAAATTTGACGACATCAGTTTTCCCTGGTAATACCATTGTTTTGCATTTGCTATGATACATCAACGAGAATGAAAAGATATTGCTCTTGTGTGCAATGCGCTCTGTGTATAACTCATGTCTCAATCTCATACATAGTATATTTAAAATCCATTCATTAATGGTATGATCTCCTGTATAAGGACTAAGTGATTTGGGATTGATGATATGCTGTTTATAACTTTTATTCTTGAACCTATTTCTAATAAGAAACATTTATATTCTAATTTAAGTAATTGGATAGAGTTAATAATAAATAAACTTAATATTAAGTAGAGTTAGTAATAAATATAGTTAATAAACATTGGTAATAATAAATATAGTTTGTAAACATTGGTGATAGTAAATACAGTTAACACAGAGAATTCATAATAAATATGTGGTCTTAAAATGCATAGAGTTAATAATAGAGTTAATAATAAATATAGGTAATAATAAATTAAGTTAATAATAAATAAAGTTACTAATAAATAGAGTTAATAATAAATAAATTTAATAATGAATACGTATTAATTACATTATTTTATAGTTAGTTTTATAATTTTATAAGGGTGTATTTCAAGAAATTTCTGTGTAAAGAAACCAGACGGTTAACAAAGATTTAACTTCCTGTCACTCAAATGCTATATCAAGATACATATCGGGAATGTAGTATGTTACCATTTTGATGAAGTTAGATTTTTAAAATAATTAGCGCTGACCAACTATTACATATCAATGCGGATCTCATTTGGTAGAGAAATGCTGAAATTGTATTGGAAAAACATTTAATGTGACATCATGTCTGGAATACATACTGGAAATATGTTTCACTAGAAAAACACCTCTTCCACCTATATCTAGGTTGACAGGAAACGCCTCTCACATGCAAAAATACAGATTCAATTTTTCGTGCCTCACCAAGAAACTTTTCGCTAGAAAAAATATTTATCTGTATGTATAATGCTTAAATGTAAAACATGGCATTTTTAAGGTGGATGTGAGATCAGGTATACCAATTTTAAGAGCAGTGGATTTATTCGCAAAGCTTTATGGAGCATGCATCGCAAAATTCAAAAATAGGTAGGGGCTATGAAGAAATTATCGCACATTTAACTTTCCTTTCACACACGATCGTGTAAGTAACATTAATGTCAGCAAAATAGCTGTCAACCAAGTATGTTAATGGTTGCACGTAACATAAAGTTTAAATATGTTATGATAATTAAATAAAATTATTAAAGATTAAATATATTATGTCAGAACTAGTGTATATTTAACAAAATTTATTTTTAATCCTAACTAAAAATCATTATTTATCTATAAATAAGAATGGAGTGTTTGTTTGTACATTCAATATTTTCGACCCATTTCAAGTTTTCTATCCGTTTTGGACCCTTCTGATGCCGAATCCGCCTTTTTCTCGTTTGGTGTCTGTCTGTCTGTCTGTCCGTCTGTCTGTCCGTCTGTATGTTGTGCCCTATACACGTCCACGCGGTTTAAGATATTTTCATGGAAATTTGCATACAGTGAGTACTTATCTTGATTTAATGAGTGGAATTGGTTGCGAAAGTCTGTCTGTCCGTCTTTCTGTTCTATGCTCGATTTTGTGTTTGTGTGTTTGTGTAGACATCACATGAATTACTTTCCAGATATTTGATTGCAGTGTATTTTATTTTATACATTATCTATTAATTGAGTGAATGCAATATTAAACATTTCTTTATTGTTATATTTAGATGAGTTTCATGCTAAAACACCTGAGTAAGTATACCTAAATCAACCATAATTTGGTAGTTTTGGAAAAATTGGAATGTCTATTGAATATTACGATTACTTCGATTGTTTTACCAATACTGCTGAAAAAGTAATTATTCTTCAAAAAATTATATTTTTTAATAAAATTTCAGCTCTGATACTTCATTTATTTCGAGTCTTATTTTTGTTCTTAGCGCAATGAAAACGATTTCGGAATATTTGAGACAGACGGTATTTTTCAACGAAACGAGAATGAACAAGTATGCGTGAGCAGTGATATTTTCTGTTTCTTTCGCTCTGAATTAATTTCACATTTCTAAATTTTGTGCACTTTTAGTTGTAAATTGTGGCAACTGTGCGAGATCAAGAGATAAAAATGAATCACAAATTAATATCTTTAGAACAATTTTTCCGACATCTTTTATTTTGTTCTATTTTACTGTTTTCTGTTTTAAATATTTATTATTTTAATAAATGTGTTTTCCTTCTCATCACACCCAACAGCACCACAAAGTATTAGACTTGAAAATGTTAGGTAAGTCAGTATAAATTTTCAGTAAATTTTAAGTGTAGTTATGCCATTATTGAAAGAATAATGCCGTTATTTAAAGAATAATGCCGTTTTTTAAAGAATAATGCCGTTATTTAAAGAATAATGCCGTTATTGAAAGAATAATGCCGTTATTTAAAGAATAATGCCGTTATTTAAAGAATAATGCCGTTATTAAAACAATAATGCCGTTATTTAAAGAATAATGTCGTTATTGAAAGAATAATAATGTTTAAATATCCAAACTAGAACTTTTTCCAACAATAAAAAATTCGTTGTAGTAATGACAGGAGAAGATTGCAAAATTTCACAATGTCGCATACCGGAGTCAAGAGTGCCACAAGTAAAAAAATATTGTTTTGTTGACTATGAGTGCGAGAGCACTCGCCGTAAATCGTAATTTTAATTAATTGAGTTGCACATGAAAAAATCTTCCTATAAATCGTCTTTTATAGTAGTAACCTTAGTATCACCTTTCGTCTTTTTGTAGCTTTGTCATACAGCAATTGTGCGATGTATGTGAAATGTATTACATGAATGGATATGCATGTGTAGGATTTGTGTCCAAAGTAAGTTGTAGAAAATATAAAGATGGCGAAAGGTGTTAAAATAAATTTTTATTCTACAAAAAACGTAAGTCATTATATATTTTGATTATCTCTTCAATCTAGAGTAAAGGAATTCAAACCGAGTTAGGTCGGGTATTTTGCTAGTATTTTATAAGAATGCAGTAATCATTCATTTAAAAGCAAAATATTGATATGTGCTTTTCAAACGGCATTCTATTAATGCTGTAAGCTTCTTAGTTTGATAATTAAACTTTTGGATTTATCTTTATTGATATTCTTTTTCTGTGTGACAACAAAACGTAGAAAACAAAAAGGGAATGAAAAGATATTACATAAGAATGTTCGTAATAATTTTATTTAAATATTAGTATTTAAAAAAATATTTTCTGGTTTTTTTTGTTGCAAAAGAATGTATCCATTCAAAACCTACAAATCTTTACATCATCTCCAATATATCACTTAATATCATGAACGTTTTTATTCGATTATTAGTAGCAGAGAAACATTTCTACATTCGAAGGTTTTGAAAAATGATCAACCATTGATGCCTAGCGTCCCTTTTTAGGGACGCATCAGAAGAAGAGCCTCACTTTCACATAAATGCAGCTTTCAACTTAAAAATTATGTTGAAGCTTTTCTAAGCATTTGTTTCAATTATATTCAGAAGATGAGAGCATTTGATGGTAGTAAAGTTCATGATGTGGGCTTTCTATTTTCATCTTCCACGCAAAACGCAACTCTTGCAATGTCGAAACAAAAGATGTTAGATTTTCCCATCATTTATAAATCAATTGATCTGTATTGTATAAATGTAGTACTAAATGCAATTCTTTAGTTTGCGTGTTTTTGGAATATTATAAGTTTTTAATTTTGATGATGTTTTTAGCATTTTAGAAACGTTCCTAAAAAGGGACGCTAGGCACAGGAGGGTACGTATATTTGCCATGCGCAAACATGAGGAAGATCTCGGCGTTTCTTGTCGGGGTTAAATATTTTGTTGTGAACAACTATTAGAACGCTTTTGCAAAACTTAACTTTGATTTTCTTTGGATTTCTTAAATAAATTACTGCAGAGTTCCGTTAGTTAACGAAATTTCGGAACTACTTTTGGTCCTTAGCATTTTTTCAACCAGTGAGTATGCTATTTTGCCTCTTAGACGTCTTAACTGGTCTGCTGAAATTGATGTCAACATTACTGCAATAAGTTCTGTACTGTGCAGAAATCGATTTGACCAAATAATGCAATACTTTCGTATGCTTGCAACCCCAGGAACAGCAACTATCGATTGATGAAAGCATGTTGCCGTACAATGTCCGTCACAGCTGCAAACATGGGGCAGGAACTGTAAATATTGTTGAAAAATTAAGTATGGGCGGTTCTACTGTCGTGGATATCACTTCATAACTACCTGAACATTAAAACATTTACTTATACTGGGGCAATTTATTTACTTCTGCACTAATGGATTATTTGTCCAATAAAGGATTTGATGTGACTGGAATAGTGCTTCTCTATCGGACTGAAAAATGCCCAATAAGAGACGTTTCATCTTTTAAAAATCATACCAGAGGTACCTTTGAGTACAAGTACGATGAGCAGCAAGACAGACAACGTAATACTAGTTATGTGGAACTACAAAAATGTTGTAATCATAGCCTCAAATGTGCATGGCGTTTACCTATTGCTAAAATCTAAACAGTGGTCAAGCACAAAGGAAAAAAAAATAAAACTGTTCGACCGAATTTAAATCATAAATATAATCATTGCATGAGGTTACTGACAGAATGGATCAGAACATTGCAAGTTACTATTGTTCTATCCATAGTAAGAAATGGTGGTGGACTCTTCCTATTAGAGGCTGTTATGCAAAATGCTTGGCGGTTACATCGTCTTTGTACATCATTAAACACAAACCCTTGCATTTTCTATAATTTCTAAGAGAGATATATATGTCCTATTTTAGAAATGTATTACAGAAAGGAAGTTACAACCGGAAAGACCTTTAGAGAAACCAAAGACCTTAAAATCCAGAGTATAAAATGTCATTAGCTATAACTTGGAAAAGCATTATGTAATTGTCAATAAAAATCAGGTGAGATGCGTCAATTGCGGAAAAAGTTTATCGGAAATGAATCAAGAACATGGTAGGTTTGCATGACACATGCTATGTAGAATTTCATACCGAACAATACAAAATAAACCCTGCCATATTTACTGGCATTTTTAATGTTTTTAAATGCTTTATTAGACATGCCTTAACCAAAAAAATGATTTTTATAAAAAATATATATCGTTATTAAAATATATTTCATGCGGAAAACTATGTACCCCATGGTGCCTAGCGTGCCTTATTAGGGACGTTTGAGTTTTTGTCAGTAAAAATCTCAATTTTTAGTTTGGATTTTTAAAATATTTTTCCAGTTGATCTCACGATATTTATTTACAGAATACAAAATATCTTCGAAAAAAAAAGTCAGGCATCAATGGGTTTAATTTAATATTTTTATCAAATAGCGTCCATTGTAAAAACTGACTTATAAGCAACTTGAATACTTTTAAATAAAAAGTATGTTTATGCAGCTAAGATTATAAACGTCACCACCACAACAGCCAACCTGAATCAACTTGTAAGTGTGGTATGGTGTGAATTTAATTCCTACATATAAACATTCTTATAAGATACATGAGACAAATATAATGACAGTCTTGATGAGTTTGAAAACAACCAATCATGCAGCGCTTTAAAATTACAACAAATTACATCTGAATAATCCCGTTGAGTATTGTTATGAATTCCGTTTCGTATGAATGCATTTTTATAAAGACAGGAATTTCCGTACTAATTACTTCCACCAATAGCGTTCCTATTAATTAAGAATTATCTCTTTCGTATTAGGTCCATTGTGCTTTCAAAAGTTGCTTAAAATATTTGAGTACTTTAAACAATGTATGTTTCAAACTTATACCATACTAAGTTTCTATTCAGATTGAGTGGAACGTTTTTAGGAAAATGACAGAATATTCTACAGTATAATTAATATGCTATAAGGCATACATCTATTTTTAATTACTTTGTAAACAAAGCAGGGCTTTTTTCTGAAATGCGTATATTGAAAATTCATTAAGAGTTTTAAATTATCTTACTGTGATTATTAAAATATGCGTACTAATTTATATACTCGAATAAAATTATTTTGATAAAATAGAGATGCAAATGAATAACATTAATCAGAGCAACGTTTTGTTATTTATCAAACAAGGTTAATAGTATTATGTTGTCTTTCCCTCCTGCATACCAATATATCTAACTAACAAACGTATAAAATGCATGAATGAGAGCACCAAATGGTTAATTTGATTTATCATAAGATATATCTCTATTCATTTCAACCCATATGTGCATCCCAGCAGTGAATGTATGAATGGTGAAATTTTGTATATTTGTTAAAAATGTATACACTTCTCCACCAATTTAAAAGCAATGAATAATGAAGAAATTTATGTTAGAAAAATAAACTCAAATGGATTTCGTTTCTACAAATCATTTAAATATTTAGTTTTTAAAATATTACCTCCCAATTGTTCATTTACTTTTGAATAAACAGGTGTAACGTATCCCTTTTAACTGGTAAATCTTAAAGATTTTAAAATACGATTTTACTCACCCTCCCCTCCCTACTATTAGTTAATCATTTAACCTGTTTCACTTAAATTGCAAAGAAAAGTCTTACATAAAATTCTGACAGGAAATTAATAACACACCGTTTCATTAGCACTAGTAAATAAATACTTCATTCTTCAAACAGAACTAACCAATGGATTTCTCGTTCATATTATATATCCTTTTAAAAAACTTTTCATTCTGCTAGTTTAATAAAAGATGAGGTTGACACAAGGTAATTTGTATGCATGCTAAATTACCTCTCTCGTTATGAGTTTTAGGAAAGTTTTGTCATAAAAATCGGGTATCCCTTATATTTGTTATTTTTTCCCCAAGCGTCATCTTTTCATATTTTCGATGTAGATATATCTTAAATGGCGCTACTGCAGAAAATGGACCATTTAAACAAATTATCCAAGCAAACCCTAAAAGTAATAAACTTTTATTGCACTATTTATAAAGCACGTAGTTATGGGCACGAACTTTTACGACAATAAGAAAATTTGCATGAAGCAATTTACTTTGTATATTTATGATGTTGGCTGAAGTTGAAATAAATATTGGCTCTGCGAAATATAAAAATCTTGTTTATAAGAACAATATAATAAGAACTCAAACAAAACCGTTAGAAAAAAATAAACTGCATTAAAATATTAAAGTTTTACATTTTCTGAATAAGATAAGACTATAGCACATTCGGCCTCTTAACTTTTCAAAGTTTCTTCGATCACCTGAATGAAATGCGTTCAGTGAGTTTGAACAACCAGGATTTTTTATTACTGCATTTGCTTTGCATTATATTGTATTAATTTTACTCTACTGCCTTTTACAATAAACGAGGTTAAAGTAATTTTATATGTCGTTTAATGGTAGTAATTTGAGGAAATAAATATTCCTGATCCTATCAAATGTTCATTACTAACCCTCCATGTGCATTTGACGAAGGATCTCGTCTATCAAGATATCCCCAATTTTGCTAATGATAAGATAATGTAAATTGTCATCAAGCTATCGTGGATTCTTTATAATTATTGTGATATCTGGCCTCTGGTTGGCGATAATTTTAGGAGAGCTCTTGGCGGCTAACCTCCTGCATGAAAGGGTTGCCATAGAGAAAATTGTATTCGGATATTTGCCTCGGCTGAGAGAGGCTGCTTTTGTTTTGAGGATGAACGATATTTGTTTTTGTGTGTGTGCTCTTTTTTTCATCTAATTAAATCGTTAATTTTACAATTTCCTGTTTGGTTATTGAAGGAGAAGAACATCACAGTGACTAAATACACGTCTGGTCAGTTTTCTTCTAATGACTTAATATTTTGTTCGTCAAGATCTGGTCAGTTTTCTTCTAATGACGTAATATTTTGTTCGTCAAGATCTGGTCAGTTTTCTTCTAATGACGAGATATTTTGTTTTTCAAGATCTGGTCAGATTTGCTAATTGCCAGATGCAATTTCTTGGCTAACACCAGCAGGTTAATTCCATAATCACAAAATTTTGATAAAATATTTAACTTATATGTAATTATGGTATGATATTTTGATTACGTCTCGCACTGGAGCAACACAACGTGTTATTGGAGACGGTAAGGAATCAATCCTTAAGGGAAATTACCGAGGACAACACCACGTAATTTTGAAACACGGTCAGATGACGAGGCAACACCTTCAGGCGGTTAGTTTGCACCAGATGTCAGTTTTTTAAGTGCAATTTTATATTAGCGTAAGTACTGAAATCATGTAGACATAAGATCAGAATGATAAAACTTGCTTTACCATAACATACTTACAACTTCAGAAATTAGCTTATTTATGTCAACAAGAATTTAACGTTATTCCGCATTCAGCGCGTCCGACGTCCTCGAAACAGAAAGCTAGAATGAATCTAAAACTCAAAACAAACATTTATTATTTTGTTCTCAATTTTTGCTTGAGTTCGTATCTCACAAGAACGTTCGAAGCTCCTATGGGAGCGTCAGTTACCATTGGTGGTTAATTTGTAGTCCATTCCGAAGAGTCAAGCATCTGACGTCGGCGCATGGTTTTTTACTTTGTAGGTTTTGAGTTTCAAAGTCAGGACGAACGAGTGTATCGGTAGATGTTGTCAAAAACTTAATTCATTCAATTGATGAATAAAGTTAAAAAACTTTATTCTCAAATTGGATGGTGCACCAACACACTGGTCAGGTGATATGCGAAATTACCTCCATTAACATCTTCTTCACCAATGAATTGAACGTACCGCCGACTACAACATGTCACTGACCTATCGGCCACCCAGATGCCCTGACTTAACACCATGCGACTTTTTCTTTCGGTCTCCGTAAAAGATAGTATGTAACCCTCCTCTTCATGTTGATCTAACTGAGTTTAAATAGCATATCACATCCACTATCACTGCATCTGCTTCAGATACCCTAACACGCGTCTGGGCGGAAATGAGTTACTGGATCGATGTTTGTAGTGTGACTAAGGGTGCAGACATAGAACATCTGTGACTGTCTTTAATAAAATTTGAAACATTCACCTACACTTCTGTTACAGGTAACTTAAAATACCTTACATAGTCACTGTTATATAGTGCATTGAAATTGTATACTTCCTTATGAATCACCCTGTATATTTGAGCACATACTTAAAAAAATGTATAGGTTACATTTTAGAGAAGATATGGTGCTTTCTGTGACAGTCTGTAAAATACTAAAATAGTTGCAAAGAAATTAAAAATTAATTACACTTACAAAAATGTAATTCGATTATAGATTCAACTGCAATACATGTCAGTCTTTATTGGTAAATAACAATATTGTTTTCATGAAAACACCTGTTTTAATCTGGGCAAGTCAATGTCGATTGCAATCATATTTCATTATATAATCTATTAGAAACTTAATCATACAGGAATTGACTGTAACGAACTTTCAAAAAATCTTCTGGCAATAAGTGTAGGGTTGAATAATTTTCCGGGCCACTAAATATAAATGTACCGTGTTCAAAAACATACTTAAATGACACATTGTAAGTAACTTATAACTTAAGAAGTATGCAAGTTATTAAACTTTTTTTGAAAAGGTATGATCCAGAACACACATATGAATCCTTTTATATTGATATAGAAGAAACACCATTTTAGCACGAATGCGATATTATTCTGAAGCTTGACATTCTTAAAATGATGTAAGTCAAATATATATATTTACTCAGTTTCAAAATTCAAGCATCAAACACAAGAGCTGTTGATGAAATTACTAGCGCGAAAAATATTAAATGTATTAAAATATTATTTCAAATATAGATATGTTAATAAATTAAATTTTCAGTTATATATATATATGATTATTCAAAGTATCCTATCATACCCCACGAAATAAACAGTCCCACCATACCCCTTGGGATATGTCAGTGTATTTTATTATTTAATTAATATTTCCGAAAGTAATGTAACAGATCGAAATAAAAGTTTTGATACTTAAATGATCAAAAGATATATATTATTGGCGTTGAAAGAAATTAACCAAAACGAGGGAATCTCATTAATTGAAGATGATCCTTTTGTGTGTCACATTCTTCTACACACAGGGATAGAGGGATCTGACGATTGTGTGTTACTGACGATGAAAACTATGCAACTTTTTGAATCCGTAACTGTTTTACTAATTAAACTGTGAAATTCGTTTTTCCTAATCTAATGATAACAGTCATTAAGTAGTCTTCAGAATTTAAAAGTTTACCAATTTGCTGGTTTAAAAATGTTTGATGTTTTTAATTTTATCATAGATATAATTTTGAATTGGAAATTCGAATTTTATGCGACTGAAAAAACATTACCAAACATATTCCAGAAACGTTAATTTCAATTACATTCATCCTCTAAATTAAATTATCAAATTATCACATTTTATTCATGATCAAAGCAAGTTAACATGTTTTCTATTACGACAGCTGAAAATTGATAACGCTAGCCCCAAATCATTAATATTTGTGTGATTATTTTATGTTTTTCTCCCAAATAATCGAAATTAACACTTTTGAAATAACTGCTATAAAACTTCTGCAGTAAGCTAAGAAAAGTTAATTAACTTCGACCTGCATCCATGAGCTTACTCTAGATAAATTTAGAAATATATTTTAATCAGAAGATTAAGTGGTGCAAGCTCTCTGAAGCAGAAATCTAATTTACTTTAACATTTTTGTTAGATGCTTTCAACCCCTTTTACTTTTAAACTTCTCATTCTCGAAGCAATGTTATGCACTAAAAGACTGCTGTGAAAGTTAAAATCATTTTAAGGTACATACATGCAATCTTTATCTAGAAAAGTGAAAATTTATTTTTTCGAAAGAAAGTGGATTTAACTATTAAATATAAGTGAATAAAACCTTACAGAATACATTTTAAATAATTGCAAAATGCACTGTTTTAACAGAAATTATATTAAAACTTGCTTGATTTATGAATAGTGATAATTTTATGTTCATTCAATCATATCATTAAATTAATTCAGACTACAAGCTATTGATTTCAATTTTTTTCAAATTTTTGAATATAATTGGAAAATAAAGCCAACTTATTCTGACGTATAAAAAAAATCGTAGAAATATTATGATGCGGTTGTATACATTATATATATTCCACACAATATACCATTTATAACGCGATAAATAATTTTTTTAACTAAATCAATAATATTTCGGAAAATAAAAGTATTTTCAAATAGTTATATTCAAGTATTTTAAGTATTTATATAGAAACGTTAAAGAAAGTGAACTACAGAGTTCTATTTGGTTCAAACTTGGAAAACATTTGTTCTATCATAGAATGATATGTTGGTATTTTAATTAACGTTACACTGGAGCAACATAAAGGGCAATTGGTGACGGTTAGGGATCAATCCTGAAGGAATAAATCAAAACACAAAACATAATTTTTAACATTTGTAGAAGACCCCTTTCTATACGACGATCTTTGGTTGGATTCGCTCGTAACCTTCTGGTTGCTATTCCGTTACTCTCTCTTCTAACCAAGCTACCGGGTCCCTATCATTAAATGTATTTTAATCATGTGTAAAAAACATAAGAGTAACAATAGATGCGGAAACAAAACGTTTATTGATGGTAACTAAAAAGCCTCAAATCCATTTTCACCTATCTATATCCACAGCAATTTATAATTTCGTCGAATGACTGTTTTCCCTTTATTTTCGAATATGTCGAGGCACATGTGAAACCTTAACTTTTCAAAAAACACTGTTTAAGATTTTAAGGTTTCTACAACGCAGCAGTTGTCTTCTCTTGAACGTCTCTTATGCTTGTAAACCTCATCTACATATTACATTACATAAGATATACTAGCTAATAACTATTGGAATCCAATACTTGTTCTCAAATAGTAAAAACAAATTGTGTAATAGTCTGTGGAAGGCTAATATACAATTACTCACCAGTATACCCTCGTCTTTTTCGAAACCTTCTAAGTGCATGTCTAGCCCTCTGAGTTCTGGGAAATTTCCATGTTGTATAAAATTACTTTAAGACCACAACATACATGATGGCTAACAGCCACATCTATTAAATGATAGAATCATTTGAATTATATTGGTCAAAACGTCACAAACTGTTTAAGTGGACACGGCATCTTTAAAATTATTTTTTACTAACAACACTTTTAGACAGACTTTTTGAAGTTTCTTATGCAAGAGAATTATACATAAAAAATTAAACTATCAATCTTCAAAAAATGCTGACAAATTTTAAAATTAAAGTTGAAAATTCAAGAATTTTTAAAGTGTGTCTTCTTTTTTATTTTTCATGATATAAACTTGATTTGTTTTTATACTATTCCTTTAACTGTAATCTAAATTTACAACTATGGAATTAAAGATACTTTGAATAGAGAGAGAGAGAGAGAGAGAGAGAGAGAGAGAGAGAGAGAGAGAGAGAGAGAGATAAAAAATAAAACCTGAAACTCTATGTAAAATTTCACAAAAACTCCACTTTACTGCTCATTTATATTAAAAAAAATTATACTCACAATAATTAAAAATGCATACCTGTATTTCATAATAAGATTATATATATATAATGTACAAAAAATGTGAAGTGAATTGATTGAAAATTTTAAAAAAGCCTCTGCATTTTCAATTGTAAGATGTATACAAAAAATGAAGTAGGAGATAAAGCAATTTAAAGTTTTAAAATTAAAATTATGCTAAAATATTATAAATAAAAATGATTGAAATTTTTAATATAGCTGCTTTCTACATCAGTGAAGTTTAAAACTTCCCTTTACTTTAAGTCATCATTTCGTTTTTTATTAGAGTCAATTCCTTTGTTGTGATTTCTTTTTACACGAACTTTCGAGCACTTTGAAATTTGGTATTTAAACGGATCCTTCGCTGATAATTATTTAGAGCATCAATTATCTGTCCACGTTTTAAGTATCAGATTCTAAAGTAATCCCAGCAACTATCTGAATGCTTTGGATAGTTGTAAGTACCCCTATATTATACTCACAAACTGCTTCTGATGTGGCCATTTCGACACGTTTTTTTGGCACAAAATTTCCTTTGAACACTTGACATGCTGGGAAGACTTTAATTTGCATTTTGCGTCATGTACATTGAACATCTTTCTAAAATTTCTATAGGCAAAATCTTTGCCAAGTGTTACTCTTTAATTTATGTCTCAACTTTCAATTCATGAGAACCTTGTTAGAAACATCTGGCTTTCGCAGACTGATGAACGTACTATGAATTAGAACACTCGGGAAGCATGAAGTGCTGTGGTTTCTTGTCTGTTGATATGTTATGATAAAGAGTAGCATACATTGCAGTTTTCATGGCATTATTATCATCTTTATTTGCTATTATTACATTTTAATAATAACTAGTTTTTTTTTAAATATTTTTTTCAGATAAACTACTGCGAGATTTTCCTCAGAGTGTGATACCACGAGCTTTCCACGTTTTACAACATCTCTCAATTGCGTCGCCAAACGTTTACTAATGTGGTTTACATATTTAACTTTTTATAGTGATGTCACTACCATAAACACCATACAAATTATTAAATGTTTTCGAAACCCAATCGAATGTAAAGTTGTATAACGGGGGATGGGAGATTGAACCTTACCTTTATAATCATAGCTCTTCGTTTGCGCTTAGGTATAATTAATAATAATGAATAAACAGAAAAATAAAACAACAGAATAACAAATTTAAAAAAAAAACTATAGCCTATTTTTTAATAAAAAAACCCAATGATATCCGTAACAGTTACAAAAAAAAAGTTTCTTCTTCTTCTAAGCTATTTCATTTAATTAATCGAAAATATATAGAGAGGTTTTCCAGGATCACAAATACGGTTAGTTCAATCAGATCGCTTTTTCAGTTAGTTTTGGTTTCGAAACACTGTGATAGCACTCACAAAAATCCTTATAACTTTAACACAAATACGGGATTCAGTCTGATTTTCTTGGATAACATTTTAAACATTATAAGGCGACTTTAAAGCAAAAAAAAAATTGTGTGTGTGGTTTTTTTTGTTGTTATTTTTAAGGTGGTAGGTTCCCTTAAAATTCATGTAGGGATGGTTACCTATTGGATGTATGGTGCATGGTGAAATAATACGTGAATGACCCATAGAGGGAAATATAGACTTTAGTATAGTCATTACAAAACAAAAACGTGTTTTGGGCATAACAGTGTGCTGGGAGACATGTTTTGTGTAGATTATTTATTACCTTTGATAAACCTGTCATACTGCGATTGTGGCCTATAACTTTGTGTTTTCAGAGTAAATTTAAAATATAAGATACGTAATTTTTAGAGAATTAATTTTAAAAGTAAGGCTTCGGGACTAAACTAACGAGATTCAGTTCTAGTCTTTTCATGCAGCACCAGAGATTCGATTGATTGACAAAAATACAGTTGAAAACTTTGTAGATCCATGTAGTTAATTAACCAGAAAATTTTTTTAAAAAATAATTAATTTGGGTGTCTCATGGTTTGTTTTGTAACTATACGGGTTTTGCTGCAGGCGAGATAATTAGGCCGTTGAATGCTTCCAGAAATCATAGGTATAAAACCTCGAGGAAAAAAGATAAAAAATTGGAACAAACTTACCTTATGCGTTTTTGTGATATAATATTCATGAGATTTTATTTTACAAATACTTTTTATGAAAGTATAATGAAGTAATGACATCAACAATGCTATTGTTTTAATGTTATTTTTTTTGTTACAATTTTTTTGCATACTGGGTTGTTTATCTTCTTAAATGCCGAAGCCGTACAATTCCCGTTTCATTGTCAAACCAAACCTTTAATGACAATGACAATGGCCAGGATTATCGGCTAAATAACACAACTTGAAAGGAACTATTTTTTTTAAATAAATAAATCTCTGTATAAAATTTAAAATTAAAAAATCTAGAGATGTACTGTGTCGTTACATTAGAATTATATTTAGTAACATAGAATTAACTATGTGTTAATGTTTACAAAGCGTTTAGCAAAAAATGCATTTTTAACTCTAAAATTAATAATAAAACTATGCTTCATCCTATAAAAATTTTCGCGTCTCGTAAAGGTAAGATAATATTATGGGTGTCTGCAATTTTAGATTAACTTTTTCATATGAAATACTATATACCACTCTCTGGGTAATTTAATCTGCATTGGCTGAATTTAAAATTAATAAAAGTGAACGGTATTTGTAATATCGCATCCCGGCAAAAAAAGTGACACAAGTCAAAAAATAAGAATTTTAATGTTATGTCATTGAAAAATACGTATGATGTGCCCCAAGCGTGTTTTATTACTATTCTATGGAATATAATAGAAGTTACCACCATAAATACTTGCCTAAAATTTAAAAGAAGCTTATACTACATATTTCAATATAAGTTTTATAGTATCCTTAAATTGATGTTTCTCAAATTCTGCAATTTTGAGTTAGGTCCCATTTCTTGCCGGGGTGCGATATGTCAGGTCCGCAACTTAATTTTACTCACCTGCAGGAGATTTTTTTTTATCAAATCACTAGCTTTTTCAACTTTTCACAATTACTTTTGCTTGTGTATCTCAGTTATTTTCGTACAGCAAAACCCGATTTTAATATTTCACAAACCCGTTTATACCTAGATATGCTTTCGCAGTTTCGTATCTCGGTGATCTCATTTTTTATTTTCTCATCTTCAAAAGAAGACGTTTATTTTGGAGTCGTATAAATACTACTGACCAAACGAGCCTTATAAAAATATTAAGACATCAGACTTCAAATTTACTAACGCCATCACATAAAGTTACTTCTATATTATTAAATACATTCCAAACACACATTGTCATACATCACCAATGCATGAATTTAGAAAGAAATCGTTATTGTTTATATCAATAACATTTCTTTCCACCAAGTTTTCGACATTTCAATCAATATTAAAGCATGCTGAATTTTATGCGTATCCAATAATAACTCTTAAAAGAAGCTTCCTTGCTTCCTTTCGGTATCGGAACAAGTATTATTAGGATAAAAAAAATGGGACCAAGTGATAATGCTGCAGTTCATAAAAAGAAAACTCAAGTAAGAATTAAAAGGAAACTGATAAATTTTATTTTAATAATATTCTACTGGGTTCATTGTACTTAAATTTCAAGTTTTCGTATTGAGGTTGGTGATAGCCGATAGTTCACTTCGAAACATTTACACATGTTTTTTACACCACTAATAAAAAAATAAGAAAAATGTAAAGTTAACTAACAGTAAATTAATTTATTATTTGATTCAAACCCTTGCTGGTCGATGCTAAAATCTGATACGTGTAACGGCATGGACGCAGTATTGATTTGGTGACACAGGTTCACTCTAATCTTTTTAAACTTACCATTCTCTCTTTATTCTAGAAAGTAAATATTTGTGCATTAAAGTCTACCGTATTTCTGAATAAAAAATATTTATGCGAAAGTATTATGCTCTGATTGGCTTGCAGACACTTTTTCAGAATTATAATCTTACCCTTACTCTTATCAACGAACAGAGATTGACATAGTTACATTTGATTACAATTTAATTTTGTTCTACAGTTGAAAAAGTAGTGTTATAAATAAGTTTGGATTTGTTTCGTAGGCTGAGATTCATTGGTTTACTACACGAGGACTAAATTGACAGGGACATCTGCTTAAAGTAGATAACAAAGAACTGTGAACATTGCACGCTATGAACAGGATTCGAAACTATAACCATTGAAGCAATTTCAATTCTGAAAAGCCTCTCTGTCTTCATTAGCAGGCAGGCTTTAACCCTCCAAGACGTTTCGACACGATATCTTGTCCGCCAAAATTTGACTTTTTTTCTAATGACGATGTATTTTGTCGTCAGGATATAGTAGTTTTTAATTCATGATGATGATATCAAGATCTGGACAGTTTTTTCTAATGACGAGTTATCTAGTTCATCAATATATCATCTGTTTTGCTAGTAACGAGAGATATTTCGGCGAGATAACCACCAGGATGGTAATTTAGAAAGAAAATATTGCATACATGAAAGTTATGCTTTAATTACATGAATTCTTAGACTTGTGCGTCGATGTTGCTTAGTGAGCTTACCCATTACACTTAGTGCCCTGTGAGATGTAGGCGGTGCAGGTAAGATTCCTTCTAGCTAGGGTATATTTTTCATATATGTGCCAGTACAACTTTTCTTGGGGATATGTTTACTTATTTGACGTTGGTTTGCTCAACCTGGTCAAGTATAAACTCTTGTGCCATAAAAATAAGCTAAACAATTAAAGATAGATTACTGCAGATCTTACTCGATAGTTCTTTTCCACCTGGAGCTTTTATTCAGAATATTAGATGTGTGAAACCTTTATGCAGAATAAATATGAAAGTATTCTAAGTCGGAGAATAGATTTTTACTCAAGATTACCTGAACAGTAATTTGTTGCCTAACTGTAATTCGCAATGCAATTACTTTGCTATTGCCAAATATTGTCGTGCATATTCGAAATTGTATCCACTCCTATTAATCTTGTTTGTTTTTATGAAACAAATAAGTTAATCATTGTTGAAACTGACGTTTCTGGAAAGTGGATGAAGGAGTGAGCAGAAAATGTATTTGAATACCAGGAAAAGCGTTTCCGATACTTTACATAGAGTCAAGAGAATCTGGATTATTCTGCATTACTTGAAGAATTGGTTACAATTGCTGAATATTCCTGTTTGACTTACATTTTTCTTTCTATTTCGAAAGTTTTTTGTAGTTTTATAACTGGATTTCTATAAAGTGAGGAAACTAGAGTTTTTGTTCATTACAATTCATGAAATGTATTGAATAGGTTTTTTAGCGTTTTTGAAGATGTGTGGATTAATATAGTTTATATAAAATCAATATCGTAAGTTTAAGAGATAAAATGTTTTATTGTTTCTTTGGAACTTTTGTAGTTTATAAGATACCAGTGTTCGGTATAATCAATTTTATTTCTTCAATATATCGATTATTAGGTAAAACATCAAACATGATTATATTATCATGAATAAACTTAAACATGTTTGAAAAAATAGGTATTATGCTAACTATGTAAACTAAATTAGCTAATAATCACTACTTTTACGTTTTATTTTAGAACACGATAATTAAGTTTATATAGTAGAGCTGTACCAAAATCACTTTGGCGATACTTTTTACATCAATTTGCATAGTTTTCTAGATTTGAGAAACAATACAGAATTTCTTTACTACGAAACAAAATAATTTATCTAAATACTTTTGTAATTTATTTTTTGTTCTGTTACTGGAATTTGTCAGGATATAAAATCGAATCAATAACTAATTTCACCAGGCTTATTTGATTCCAATTTCTTTCTCTAACATGTTAGTAAATAAGAATTTTTTTGCAAAATGTTACACAGGCACACGTTATTTTATTGTATCCAGAATGTTGAACGGAGCACGGAACGAAGCACACAATTTATTAAACATTTTTAGTCATGGTTACTTCAATTAAACTAAAGCTAAATCAATCATTAGTTAACTTCGAGGGATTAAAACTAATCAATTGTTACTAATTGCTCATGATTAAAGTTTTAACATTCGTTTTCTATAATTAGTCTAATTCAACTTTGCCCAGCACTGTAAGATAGAATGTGGGATTGATCTCTAATGCTAACCGTTTGTTTTATAAACACAGCATCAGTTTTGATTTATGAATGTATCAATCATTTCATATGAACTATTTAAATTAATTAAGATCTGAGACACCAAAACTAACGTTGTGAATAATAGAAAACAGCTGGGTACTTTTGACAACTTAAAAGAGCTGAAAACAAAGATCTAGAAAAAATGTTTTTGAAGATATTTCATTAAAATGTTTACTATATTAATAAATAGTTATCAGTTTATTTCGTAGTGAAAAACGTGAGGGAAGTTATGTTTGAACTTCGTATTCTAATGCCACCTTTTCTCTTGTAGCATAAAAATATCATTATTCATTATCCATTAACATATGGAACTAAAATAAATATATTATGTAGATTAGTGATACTGTAAATTGACAAAACTGTTATAGATATTGAAATAAATGTTTTCACACACACACACACACAATGCTTCTGAAGTCATTCTAAAGTAACATTTCTACGATTTCTCATGAAAATGAAATGGATTTCATGAAAATGCTAGTTTATTTTCTAGCGAGTTGTAAACAACTATTAAAAAATAGAATGATAGGAGATTAGGTTTTTTTACAGGTAAAAATAACGATCGAAAATGTATAGTATGTGCTTTCCTAAGTGTTTTTCTATACAGTGACTGATATAAAATATTTAATTTCAGAAGGTGGTGTACTTCGTTTTCATATAATATTAATTCGTATCATTGGTTGAATTGCAAAGACATTCTACATTTGGAAGTGCCTTTATAAATTGAAAAACTACTTGATAGGGGAGAATTTGGTACCGTACCTCATTGTTCGAAATGTAAAAAGCATTTCCAGAAAATTAACTACACATTTTTAACGCACATTTTCAAATTAACTACTTGAATACCTATCAAATTACAATTTTATTATATCTGTAAGGTATAAAAGCATTAGAAATATGTTTTAAAAATCAAATAATATATTGCCCATTCATTGCATATTTCGTTGTTAGAGAACCATAAACATACCTTTTTAAAAACTTGTCCCAGTATCTACATAAATTATATCTATTACATATTTATTAATACCACAAATATTATAATTTAAATAGTTTAAAGTTTTGAATACTTGAAACAATTTTTTGATCATTTGGATTTTCTTCTTTCAAAAATATAAAAAGTTTTCCTCCGCTTCGTGTTCAGTTAAAGTGTTTGGTAAAAGTATTAATACATTAGGATCGAATTTTTTGTAAGTATCAGTCAAAGATCTTAAAAAAAGAATTTTTGAAACTTTCTTTCAAAATTGAAACCTTTTTTCAAAGCCACCTTGCAACCTTTTGAATATAACTTTCCGTATGCCCGTGCCTTTCTTGCAGTTATGGCATTATGTGTGCGCATCAAGTTTGTTAACTTTACGGTGCAATAGGATTTAAATATGAATTCAAATGTAAAGTAAAATATGTAAAAAATAATATTTACCCCTACGAACCATATACCTATTAATATGACTGCTATGTTCATTTAACATGGATTGAAGTACGAGTAACGACAATTTGACATCAATCGGGATAAGTAATTAAGAAAGATTTATGCAGATGTTAAGCTTGCCTTTGCTAGTTATTAATTTCCCATTAATGTATTCCAAGAATATTTCGTGGCAGCATTTTTGTGGAACATTTTATTAGGTTCCGTGCAATTAGGCGTTTAATCTAAATGGCGTTGACCAATTAGCTACCATTTGTTAATTCGGAGTTAATAACATTTATCAAGGATGTGCTAAAGTCGAAAAAATATCTAAATGATGTTATGCTCAAAATGCGCACTGGAAACATCTTTCGTTAAAAAAAACTACTGCTATCTATATTTAGATTGACTTAAAAAACGACTCAGAGTACTTTTAAACATAAAATTGAAAGTGAAGCTACATGTTCAAAGTCACAATTAATTATAATTGTAGTTTCTTTCGCACATATATTCTCTGTGACGATAGAAGAGGAAAATTAGTAATAAAAAGTTAATTTTTATGTAAACAATTATTAGCATTCGACAAACAAATTCCAATACTTTTCGAATACCGATATTTTGTTTAGTATTTATTCATTCATAGTTATTATCTCGTATTTATCAACACTTATCAAAAGAACACAAAAAACATAGAAACATAACTTCAACCATATTTTTGACAAGATATGTCGTCAGTAAAGTTTTGATCGATTCTGTTAATGGGGATATTTATCGCCATCAGATAATTACCGAATTTTTAATGATATTGACATCAAGATCTGATTGCGCATGTTTTAAGGACGATGTATCTTGTACATCAAAATCTGTTCACTTATCTAATAAAGAGATACCTACACCAGTCAATCACGAAGAGGGTTATTTCTGACACAAAGGAAAATAAAACAATAATAACGATCGTTTGCAATACATATATCACATTTATACTTAAAATTAAAGTAAATAATCAATGAATAAATATCGTCTGATAAAATATAAGTAAATGGGTCCCTAGACGATCAATATTACTGTTAATGTGATTGTCAATGATGTTTATTGAAGCAACCAACTGATCGTGAAGGAGGCGATTGACGCTATTGTCAATCGATTGGCACACATTGATAGACATTTTGGTTGATGGACATTGACGGGCGCCATTGAAGGCGCCGATTGATCATTTAAAATACGTAATCAAAATCGTTCGGGCAGTAGATCTTTTATATTTTCAGGATCGTTAAAGATAGAGTAAAAATTTCAACGGATTTAAATCTGCGGAAAAATTTTACACCAGATCCATGTACCTTAAATGTAAATTTCTGTTAATAAATCAGTTTTCAAATGAAACTTTTATATTTTAGCAATACGAATTTAAGTAATACGAATAAAAGTAGGGGTACAACTTTGCATATAAATATTATTTAATTGGGATAGAAATATAACAAAAACTCTTGTTTAGAAGAAAAATATTTAGTAAATTTGCAGTTTTTTGTTATACGTATAAATACAAAATATTAAAAAAATTACTGAGTTACTAAAAAGTTATTTCGATGTCGATGGTTACATTAGATCTAACAAATTCGTCTGACGACACAATGCCTTCTTTTTTTTTCATGTAGAATTTCTTCGTAGCAAGTTATAGATTTGTCTATATTTTCTAAATTTTTTAAGCCTCTTTCAATTAAGATGATATTTTCTGTCATCTGCCCTGGCCGCACAGGCGGTCTCCGACAGCAGTTCCGTTGGTTTTGAGTGCAGGTAATGTTAAAGTGATTCCCTGAAAAACCTGTAGGGGATAGTGGGACACATTGAACCATGATGCACATTGATCCTTTTCATTTTAAAGCAACGATGCAGCTTTTATACAAAATTTGTTGCAACAGTGCAGTAACAATACTAAATACATACCTCCATTGTGATTGTGTGTTGATGAGTGCAGAGAAGTTTAGAAGAAATTCAGATTTGTCAAATAAGGTAAGCGTAAGTAAATTTTACGATATGTATTGACAACCATGTAGCTTATAAAAATGTAGATAACTGACAAAAATATTTTTATTTATATGATCACAATAATAAAGCTCCAATGTAGCCTAAAATATTTGTCATGGCTACCAGCCTATTTCGCTTCAAACAGATTTATCTGTAGAGAAATGATGTGGGGCACGTTGAGCCAATTTCAAATGGGGTTAATTTAGCCTGGATCCATGTACACCATGGAAAATATTTTCGATTGTTCATAAATTTTTGCGCTGTATTCTATCAGTTTGCATTTTTTTAATGTTAATTAGTAAATGAATATCTTGTATTTAGGTAATATAAGAATGTTTTCGACTTTCTATATCAGATTTTTAGTAGCAAAACTCAATTTTTTTACTATAACATATTTAAAACTCCATAAATTATCTTATTTACATCAACAAAAATTTAACATAATTCCACAATCAGCGATTTCAAAGCCTGCGTGGCAAAACGCTAGAATGAATCTAAAATTAATAACGAACCTTCCTTTTTTTCTTAATTTTTGCATGTTCGTAGCTCAAGAACTTTTGAAGCTCCGATCGGAACGTCAGAACACAAAGAACAGTTGCCATTGGTGGTCAATTTGGAGGCTATTCCGAAGAATCAGGCAGAATCTAGAATCAAGCAATCGATTTAATTCAGCTTACCTAATAAAACGTATACATATATAGTTATTTTTGTAAAATAAACGCAAGTTAAAACTGTAAATTCGGATGTTTCATTGTGTTGAAAGGCCCACTGGGCCCACTAATGAAATTACGTAATTGATAATCGCTCGGCAGTTGCGTTTAAGATGCAGACTTAACGGATGCATTGAGTCCAACGAGAAACGGATTAAGAGATGTCTGGAAACGGATTATGTGACGCTTTTACAGAGGCTGTTCACACATTTTTTCGACAATGTATATTGTGTTCACAAAACTAAATTACATAAAATTCTTGTGTTTTAAATGTTCTATTTGATAGTCCTTATTCTGACCTATCTTTCGACACCGTAATTTCCAGGATAATAATGCCTTTTGAAGTGTCCGAAGAGGTATTCTCTCCCATTTCTCCTGAACAGCTTTCCAGAGTCCTGTAAGGGTTGTGGGACGACGTTTGGATAATGCAGATTTTAGAAGTCCGAAAGCACAAAAATCCATAGGTTTTACATCCGGAGATTTAGTAGGGATATCAGTGAAGGGTATGGCTTTGATACCGGGTTTTTGTTCCATTTCTTTTAGGAAATTTACAGTGGATTTTGATGTGTGACTGCTAGCTTTGTCTTGATGGAGTTCCACAGATTGATGGCACTGTGGGTAAAGCGATGGTATTTCATTCAGAAAAAGTGGCCATAAAATATGTTTCTGATAGTATTTGGAGTTAATCTTGACATTTTTTCCACTCTCTTTATTTTTAACTTGCCATTATATGAAAAACCAGCAGCACACATGTATCCCTTAGAAAAACTTTTTTTCGATTCTGTGCACCATGTACATAATTTTTTTCTCCCCTTTTATGACAATAAATGGCTTTTTTTTTGCTGTAATAATTTAAATACATCCATGATTCATCTATTGTGACATTTTTTCCCCATTTTTCTTTGGATAAGTGTTTTTCATATAGAATTCGGCAGCGTGTCCTGCGTTCAGCGATATGCTTTGTAGAAATACGATGCACATTGCTTTTTTTCGCTTTCTTAAGATTTAATTAAACGTTTATCATTTTGTTTACAGTGGACATTGAGCATTTTAATGATTTTGCAACTGTCTTTGACTAGGGGGATTTTCTTTTAATATTAAACAAAGTACCTTTGCAATAGTCGAAGATGTCCGTTTCTTCCTTGGATAGTTGTTTGGAATTTTTGTCCCACTTGAGGCTCCAATTTGACGTTTTTTTCATTTCTTGTTGACGATATTACCTATCGACGCTTTAGATATCTAAAAACCATGACTCTCACATAGTTTTTTTATAACGGAATATGAATATTTCTCTTTGCGAACAGCATAAATGTAGCCTTCGAACCACTGCTTCGTTAAAAACGCCATTTTGAATAAAAACAAACCTCTCAAGCCGCAGACGATAAATTTGACTTTTAAAAACATAGTACAACTGCAATTATTTCTTTTGCAGCAAACGATTTTTTAGTACCACTAACCAAGATCGTCTAAAAAATGTGTGAACAGCCTCTGTATTACTTTGTATCGTGATCAACCTGAGTTGTGGAAAGTTAAGTGAAATGAATATTTAAACAAAAACAAAAGTAATATTGCTTTGCAAAACAGGGTTAATGTGTTAAAACAATACAAATCAGATTATAGTGAGGGAAAATTAAACAGAAAATTATTATTATTATTTGTACGATTCAGTATCTTGTAGAAATTTAATAAATGTTCGTGGTAAGGCGACTTCTCAGCTTATACCACTCTATGGACCATTGTCTTTTTTTCCTATTTTTCTTTTCTTTCTTCTGATTGCAGACAGCCACAGTCAAAGGAAGAAAACTGAAATATGTATTTGATATCATTTTGAAACTCAAAAATAAAATACGGTACGTTCCTTCGAAAAACACTGATTGAATGAGATTGACGGGTTGTTTTGATGCTATATTGAACCACCTAACAATCGAAACCGTTAATCACATTGACAATAAAATTCATCGTCTATTGAGCACATCATAATTTGTACATTTGAAAAATTATCGTTCGGTAAAAAGAAATAGTTATCATATTTTACTGACAGTAACTTATATTTCGTTACGAATACAATGATATGACTATGTTGCTATTTTCAATAGGCGAATAAGTTTGTTTACATTCCTGCATATATTTTGTAAGTTATTGATTCTAGAATTTGCATTTGATCTCCTCGACCTGATCGCGTCAACTGGCATTGAATGATATTTCGAACAAAAAAAAAAAACAAGTGTTGAAGATTTCCAGCCATTCTAGAATTTTTCTTGCCTCTTTTATAATGCTTCAGCACATCTACTTCGGATACTCCTCCATTTTCATCTGGAACATGGGATTTGAAGCGAGTTCGTATTGGCTTACTTATTCCATTTTCTTGAAACATCAAGAATCGTTCGTTGGTTCATAGTATTTGACTTGTGTGTTTACTCTTATCTACATACATCCTTGAATAATCTTTCCACTATATTACGCAGCGTAAAATAGCCTTGTAAATAGCTACAATTTAATAATTACTTAGAAACTGAAGTTCGTGACTCTGATATGGACTAGAAAATATTTAAGTATGCAGAGACATCTGAAGTGGAGCGGACAAAGGGGTTTTAGTACCTCATGGTTAGTCACGGAGGTAGAGTTGAGACACTGGTGTCCTAACACTTTCAAATGAATAACTCTATGAAAGATTTCAACGAGTTATTTCGTCCAAAAGATCTGATTAGTTTTGCTAATGACAGATTTTATTGTCACGATAGTCCAGAGTATTAGGCGTCGATGAGATCGTTTCAACTCTTGATGAAGAGATCAAGGGCACGTTTGCATCTAATGACGAGATATATCGTCTGGGCGGATGAGATATATCGTCTGGGCGGATGAGATATATCGTCTGAGAGGATGAGATATATCGTCTGGATGGATGAGATATATAGTCTGGGCGGATGAGATGTATCGTCTGGGCGGATGAGATATATCGTCTGGGCGGATGAGATATCTCGTCCATTTTGCTTATGACAAGATACCTCGTCGAGATAACTAGGATGAGGGCTTAGGCTTGGTTACAGGGGAAGAGGGGATGGTTTATGACAAATAGAGTTATTGGACTAGTGAAAAGCTATTTTAATTTTTGGAAAACTTATCAGAGGTTTTCTCAAAATCAGAAAATAATTTAATTACCCTATGCAATCATTTAATTCGTAAAATTTATCACGAAAATTTTACCTTGCATTACTAGTAAAGTAACCTACACTAAAGTTGTTCTTTGTGTACCTTTGTTTTTTGTTACATCCGACTTGACCACCCTTAAGGGGAATTCAACAATAATTGGCTACAAATAATATTAATTCTTAGCTTAATATTTCTTCATTACATAAATTGTAGAGTTAATTACTTGAAATATTTCGTAAAATATTTTCTTTATAGGAGTATTTCAGTTTTTGAAAATGTTTTGAATCGTCTTTCAAAATAACGTTCAATGAATTCAGAAAACAAGCCTTATGAAGCATAAATTCCTCTGTTACTGTGACTAACTGGAAATGATTTTTAAGAAAAGCTTTAGTTCTTTCTGCAATCTTTGAATTTTCTGTCTACTTTAATTTTTAATTCATTATCAGCTGTCTGAGTTTGATTTGGTTTAGTTTTATCCGTTGGTTACGTAACACCGGCTATAGGAAAGATTCAATAAGATGGCTACAAGAATAATAGCAGAAGTAAGACTGAACTTGTAGATAAGTAAAGATATTTTCCAAACCTCGCTCAAATATCAAATTTTACGTGACGAAAAATAGATACAATAGTCTCAAACAAAGCGAGAGGTAGATAGAAAGTCAAAAGGGAGACTATTATTGCTGCAGGAAATATAAAATGAATGCTTCTAATTGTTAATTTAATAAAAGTATTACATGAAAACATTTGCGACCTATTCTCATTAATATCAGTTCCTTCTTCCACAGTCGAATCTTTTCCACTATTACCATATTTAAACTCTAAAAGCTTTTATGAGTATGAATACAATCGTGTGCAATTGATCTCTATCTTTCACAACTTATACGTACTTAATAATCGTATCCCAGTTTTGAAAGAAATGAAAAGAACAAATAGTAAAAACAAAAAAAATGCACTCAAAACAGAGTTGCCTTGTTTTAGCTAGTTTAGGTGACGTATTAAATTTTTAATTGCTTATTTGAGAAGTAATAAATTAATATAAGGTTCAATACTCAGTGCTTTTAAATGATACAAATGAATACACTTTAAAGAAAGTTTGTTAATGTGATTATAGGCGACACACATTTTAGAAAGTGCGAAAAATAAACTCCTCTTTGAATTTTCCACTGTATAATTCTTAAAACCAAAAGATTTAAAAAATAGGAACACTTATATTTATATTATTTGCTACGTATATTCGAAAAAAACCCCTTTTAAATATAAAAGCAAATAATTAAAAAGACATTTAACATACCGAGTCTTCTTAGTACTTGTTTTGATGTGATCAGTGAAAAAATTCCGAAATAATGTTTCATGCAAAAAAGTGTAACGCAATTTAAAAGCAATTTTTTCGTTATAAAAGTTTTTTTACATAGCTAGTTTACTTTTTATAGTTTCTAGATTTCTTTTCTTCCTAGTTTTCTTACATACATAATTATGAATTTTTTTTTGGAACAGCACACATTTGAACACAAAAATGACTCTCGAATCAACTTTTACATAATCATAAAAAGTAAATAAAAGTTTAATATTTCTTCATAGAGACTTTGAGAATTCACTTTTATACGTGCTCGATAATTATAAACTTTGGATAGTAATAGAGTATAATCAAATAACTAGAAGAAATCTCGGTGCACTAAGCAAAAACGTAAGTATGAGAAGTAAATCATGTTTCAAATAATGAAACATCCTTGATTATTCTTATAAAGGCTACAAATATATGTCTTTAATTACACTTTCATTTCTTTTTGAATGGTCTGGTATCTTATTTTGTTGAAAATATGTAATTTATGCCGACTTATGATACACTGCTGGCCACCGTAAATGCAACACCCTGAAGGAAGCATGCAAATAAAATGAAATTTACAACATGCATTAGCAGAGGTGAGATATGCAAATGATTAGAATTTCAGAGCAGACGCACATCACGCGCGCCTGTGGCGCCACTCCAAAGCGCTATTTAAGGCTTGGAGATTTCGACGATTTCAATTACGGCAATTGTGGTTTTCTTGTGGTTTTTTCAAAAAAACGATCAATTATGCCTCGTAGAAAACAGCGATCATCTTTTGATCAAGTATCCGAGTTCTACAGAGGAAGGATAGTGGCCTACCGAGATTGTGGATTATATTTCAGGGAATTCGGTAGTCGTGTTGGACGAAACCAAACTGTAATGCGGACATGTGATCGTTGGATGCAGGAGGGTACGACGGATCGACGTGTTCGATCGCATCCACCTCAGTGCACCACTTCACGTGATGACAGGCATATTGTGCGTATGGCAGTGACGGATAGCTCAGCCACATCACGAACCATAGCACAGCACATTCAGTCTGTAACGCATCATCCAGTGTCTGCGCGTACCATTCTACAACGTTTACAGCAGGGTGGTCTGTCCGCAAGACGTCCATTGCTTCGTCTACCCTTGACGCAGAACCACAGACGGCTCCGCCGCCAATGAAAGAAGGATGTGGACGGCAGAATGGAATGGAATGGAATTGTCTTTACTGACGAGTCACGCTTCTGTCTGTAGCACCACGATGGTCAGATTCGTCTGGAGACACCGTGGAGAGAGGATACTGAACAGCTGCGTTATGCACCGCCACACCGGGTATTATGGTATGGGGCGGTATTGGATATCACTCTCGCACTCCTCTAGTACGCATTGCCGGTACTTTAAACAGCCAGCGCTACATCTCCGAGGTGTTGGAGCCAGTTGTCCTTCCTTACCTTCAGGGCTTGCCCACAGCCATATTTCAACAGGATAATGCGCGACCACACGTGGCACGCATTGTCCAAGGGTTCATCGTCAATCGCCAGATTGAATTGCTTCCCTGGCCAGCTCGCTCTCCGGATCTTTCGCGGATAGAAAACATGTGGTCCATCGTTGCTCAACGATTGACCCAGATTACATCCCCAGCTGCCACACCAGATCAACTTTGGCAACGTGTGGAAGCTGCTTGCTCTTCTGTACCCCAAGAACACATCCAAAGTATCTTTGAATCAATGCCGAGGCGTGTGGCAGCGGTGACCTCCAACAATGGCGGCTACTCTGGCTACTGATTCTGGCAGGAACCACACTTCACGGAAGTCTATAAATTTAATCATTTGATACTTGGTCAACATGTTATCTACAAAATAAATTTTGTTGTGATATCTCTTGTCTTTCTTGGTGTTGCAATTTGGGTGGCCAGCAGTGCATTGCAAATATAATAAAATCTTGTTTGAACACTAATTTGAATTATAAAAGTAATCTATTTATCCTGCATAAGTAGACAGAGTGATTAAATTCAGCTATGTGTTTAAATATGAAAAAGATTGAAGAATGCGGTGTATCGAAAATTTAGATTAAATTCTATTTAAATTTATGAAAAATATAAATGAAGTATGAAAATTATATTCATCCCCAACAATATTATAATTTTAAGACTCTTCTTTACAGGTAGCAAACATTATAATTTCCATTAAATTCAATAATTGTAAGAAATTCAGTTAACATTTCTTTTACCAAAATGTGTATGTCATATTTTATTTGTTATTTGTAAGCCATTAATCTAAAAAATAAATATTTTAATCTTTGTTTCGCCACTTCCTCACTCAATTAGAACATTACCGAGGTCTCTGTGAGTAAAATAATTTTATTTTTCTATTTGTAGAATGATATTGACTTTAATTTTACTGCTTTCATGTTAGTGTATATCTATTATAAATTGAACATGCAAGTCTCCTATTTTTCAAAATTTTATTTTTGCTCTGTGTGCAGATTAAATATTTTTCTATAAGTATATGAAAATTTAGCTCTTCGAAATGAGTGCTAATGAAAGGCATAGAGATAATTTTCCGTAATTCATCAATAAAAATACAAAAGAAAGAATTCTGAATTGATAAGTGACTGTTGACTTGTTCAACTCCAAACGCTAGCAAAACGGATCATTAGATAACATCGAGAATTTAACACACAGAAGCATTTGGGTACCATGAAATAAAATTTTTGTTTTCCGTCCGATTTCTTATTTTAATTGACCAATTCTCTAAGTATAGGGTTAACAATAAAAAATAGAAAAACAGTGATTAATCTTATGCTGACTTTTGTACTTATTGTTGCATAAATATGAACATTAGTATCAATAAAAATTGAGTAAAAACTGGTTTTATTACTGTCTAATTTTACCAACCCTTTGTATTTGCTTTTGACACGCAGCGCATACGAATTAATTCATAAATATAAGGACGTTCATTACAAGATATTCGTGAACCCAATTGTGATAGTAAACGACCGACAAGCATGGTATCTAAGAGACAAGGCTCATAGGTGTAAGTGAAGTGTAATACTGATTTAGAAAACCGCAATACTCGATACAAACTGGGATATGTGATAGAGATAAAATTCTCAGAGAAAATGAAAATACCTACACACTTGGAAAAGTGTCTCATCTCTGAAAGGTAAGAAGGCCTCAAGTGAGACCGAAGCTTCGACCGAAAAAGATGATTTGAATAGAAATGTCAGTCTAATGCAACTCTAAATAAAGTTTTATTGTAGGTTAAACATTGCAAACATATTGTTAGCTCTCATGAAAAGAAAAGGAAGAACAATACTTGTTGGGAAAAATAAGCATGTAGTAAACTTGTGAGGTTTAAACTCTGTGTTTTATAATGATGGTGTTCATTCAATCAATTATATTGGCTCTATTTATTTATATATGTCTTAGATTATCTCAAAAATAACTACTTTATTTTACACCTGCACCACATAAATCCCAATAATAAATACTTTTCCTAAAATAAACTAATTAGTTTATATCAATGAAAAATGGCTGATTTTATTAAATAAGAAGGGTATGTTATTAAAAGACTAACCGTTTGCCAACTTAAGGAAATTATTTATTTTAATCAGACACAAATTCGGTATAGTATTTATTTTATAATTTAAAATGTGTATATTGAATTATGTAATTGTTGAGTGAGACCAAAATCCTTACAATGTAAAGTGTATTACAAAATTTATGACGAATTTAATACTTATAAGTTTAATACTTATAAGTATTATTAATACTTATACCAGACACCAAACCAACTTTTTATTTAAAGATTTAATTTTATTAGAACAAAACCTACAGAACACTCTACTGTTATTCACATATCGATTTTGAAATCGTGTTTATTCACAGTAAAACGAGAATATTTTTTATTTTCAATGTAACAACTTGAATATACTTAAAAGACTAATAGAGTTTCTAAATTTCACGTATCTTAGATTTCCAACCTAAGGATGGTTTTCTTAATCTAATAAAAACACAATATTAGCAATATTCAGTAGAATTGTTATGGTTATGATATGCTTTTCCTGTTAAGCTAAGTGAAGGTTGTGATAGAGTTTCTGTGGTGGAATGTGTTTCTTGGACGTATTACGAATTATCTGCTCTTCGATTTTCGCAAGCACTTTCAGAATTCCCCGAAAACTATTCCAAAGAACGAGTTCCGAATTGATACATGATGGTTTTTTGGTCAACCTCAATTAATTTAACAATATCATTGGTGTGATATTTCTTTCGTTAAAATTGCCTACTTATTTTACTTACATGCGACTCTTTTTCAATTTCTAACTTAGGTATACAGCAATTCACACGTGTACTAATGTTTCAGCGTTCTTGACAATTTTTAACTTCTATTTAAAGCAATTAGAACATTTTATCTTGCAATTCACTAAGAATTCTAGGTTTCACACAGTGTAGAACCAAATTAAACTCTTGGAATTTGGTCTGTTGATTATAACTAGCGTTTTGTAAACAATGTTGTTGTGATATGAATTGTAATTACTACCACTTAATAGCTTCAGTGACTTGTGAAATAAACTTCACATTCCTTATTCTTTCTTTCAATTTTATCGTAAATTAAATTATTCTACCAGATCCACATAGTATATTGAGCTGAAATGTTTCAATTGCCTATATCCATTGACAACAGTTTCGATACTTACTTGTCATACCTGTTTAAGCTCATTTCATATGAATGTAACGTAAATTAAATTATTATAACAGATCCACGCAGGATATTGAGCCGCAATTTCTAAATTGCTCCTATTTTTTGATGACTTTTTTTTTTGTAATTTTTTTTTGTTAACGTCGTACTAGAGCAACACAACGGGCTATTGACGACCTATTTTTATTATTTTTTTTTGATGACATCTTCCTCACTTATATTTCATACCTATTTAAGATAATTTATGATGAATCTAAGCATCGATATGCACAGTTCATAAGTTCAAATGAAATCAAATTACACATAAATGTAAACCTTTTTTTACGTTTTTCAAGTATACACTTTCTTGTTTTAACACAGTTTCTTATATAATGGATATGAAAATTTTCCACTTCAGTTTTTTCAAAGGTTATTTAAAAAAATCCATTTATTTAAAAACTTCTTAATCATTGAATAAGATATTTTTACTTTTAATGTATGGTGAAAAGTACACTTGAAGTTTAATAACAGATTGCTTCTGTCTTCATTAATTAATTTAAAAAAAATTCATTTATTTAAAAACTTCTTAATCATTGAATAAGATATTTTTACTTTTAATGTATGGTGAAAAGTACACTTGAAGTTTAATAACAGATTGCTTCTGTCTTCATTAATTAATTTTTTTCTGTTAGATAAGCCAATGTGAAATAGTGGTAAAAATCATGGTTAAGTAATAATGATATAATGTGTTTAATAATCCTAGAACAAATAAATTTTCCTTGACAAAAGTTTTATTTAATTGAGTAAAGATGTGTGTCTTGCTTTTCCATTCCTGCTCAAAGCACTGATAAATAATCAAATCTGATTTTGTTCCACTATATAAATTCTATTGATGACTTAGTGAAGTAATTTATTCAATACATACTAAAGTAATAATACTAAGTTATCAAAATCAATTATTATTATTTTTTTTGACAGTACAACCCTAGTTCTAATATGACCATTAACCATATTATAACTCTAATGGAATGGTTTTCCGTCGTAACTGAATATATTCAATTGCGTTTTTTCCATAGCTATTTAAATGATGTCTTTAGGAAAAGATTCATTCATGAAACTTGAGTGAGATAGATCCAGCGTACTCAAAACGAGAGGTGGAAAACTTTCAGGAATACCATTTCCAAAGTTCAGATAAACATTAAAATGACTTATTCACGAATCATTGCTTAGATAGGGCATGTGAAAATACGTTAAATTAATGAAACAACTATCATATATACACATAGAGCGTATTCGATGAACTTTGTTAGTTGTTCATATCTATTTTTGGTAAAGAATCGTTATTCACTTTTCATACTTTATTCAAATATACTTATAACTAGCAGAATTACTCGACGTAATTCGGGTTAAATTTATTCACAACAGATTGGAAAAGTGTGATTATTATAAACAATTTTCATTTTAGAAAAATTCCCAAACATTTAACAGTGAATAAATTTATATTTGAATACCTTTTCGACATTTTTATAATTTCTACACAATTTACGTTGATCACAAATCGTATGTATGCATATCAATCCATGTAATACACTTCTCACATATCTCAACTCTGCTGTATAACGAAACTACAAAATGAGGGAATGTAACTGTCTCAATTCCCGGTTTTTCTACACATTGATAATGAATCAGATACACTCGACAGAGAGTAACAAACACAGATAGGTTACAAGAACTGTTCTTGTGTGTTCTAGTTGCTATTTGTTCTAGTGGATGAACATCGATGGATAACAGCGCATGGGTTATGATTCGATTAAAAACATGAAAAATTGGGTGCGATTACTGAAAAAGAACATTAATAAGAATATAATTGTTTTTGAATTCGGAGGAGTCAAACGTGTTTTGCACCAGATAGTGCAGTGTGTATTTTAAAACTTCATATTCTATTGTAAATAAATGTCCGTGCCCAATTTAGGTGTGTAGTATCAGTCTGTTTTTGGTCACTACTACACACAATCAAAATTAGATATCGCTCGATCACTCTGACAGTAACACTAAGGTAACTCTATGAAGCACTATTTTTAGGGTTTTTTGAGGGGGAATGGTATTGAGGTGTACTTTTGAGCGGGGGTTTGAAAAGTACCATCTCTTAAGCTCTTTTCCTGTAAAATAGCTAATTTTATTTCGTAAAATAAAGAATCTAGGCAAATACTCTTTCACGCATAGTATGTGCACATTATTATTTTTTATTTCTAATGGCAAGAGAAAATGACAATATCTTACAAAACGATCACAAGAATACAAAACAGTAAGAGAAAACAGTCAGTATCTCATCAGCAAGCCTCTAGCACTCCAGTAGCGTTTCACCTCGGAGACTCCACACAGAGCTGGACATCATTGGATATGGGACCTGTCCATGATTTCATCCTTTTTGCAGAGTGGGCATTTAAGACTGTCATAAACGTCAGTTCGGTCTAGGTGGTTTGCAAGACAGTCATGCCCCACTGCAAGTCTAAATTCTGCGACTGCTCTTGCACGAGGTTTAATTGAAATGTTTTGGTCCAATAAATTTCCCCAGCTCTTCGAAGAAATACTAGAAGTGGGATTCGACTTCCATCTAAGTCTCATTTGATTTTTGATGTAGAGTTTTATGGAGTGGAATGAGTAGCTTGTGGTTGGCTGTCAACTATCCGTGTGCCCTTCTTGGCCAACATATCTGCCTGCTCGTTACCGAAAATGTCACAGCGTCCAGGGATCCACTGGATAACGATGTGTCGTCCTTCTGCCTTTAATCCCTCAAGTAGCACACACAGCTGGCATTCTAAGATATTATTTGAGGCAGTCACCTCGCGTTTGACCCAATATCCTGAATGGCAACTTTGGAATCCTACAACAAGACCTCCTTGTTGTAGAGACGTCTGGGGACAAATTGCCGCAGTGCCACACAGATGGCCATAACTTCTCCATCAAAGGCGGTTTTTTGTTACCCGTCAGGGACATAGAAGGAGAAAATGGAGGAATAAATTCATGCTCCAACATTTGGAGAACATTCAGTAAAGGAGCAGTCGGTATAGACGTGTAACCATTCAGGCTTTGAATAGAGGGTGTGGATGGTCTCAAGGGCTAAAATCTTCAATTTCTCTGGAGGGAGCTGGCTTTTAAGGATAGGCTGGGCAAGATTCAGGTTAATAATTGTCTCAAGGCGATTCAAGGGATTACGAAGATTTAAAAATCCCTGAACAATTCATTCATCAAGTTCCAGATCTTCTCTTAAATCGAGAGTTTTCTGAAGAAAGCCTCGTTGTGTCTTCAGTTGTCTCTGTCCATTCTAATACTGGTCCCAAAAGGGCACTTTAATTCTGATTAACTTTTCATACAGCACGAGAGCTCTCTCCTCAATTATCTCCTGAATGGGTCTGTTATTTGTAAAAAGTAGCATAGAGTCAATTGGGTTGGTCTTTACCGCATCAACAATCAACCTGAGGGCCTGGTTTTGAAGTAACTTCAGGCTTTTTATGTGCACATTATAATATGTAGTAACCAGTAATTTCTGACTTATGATCCTGCAGTAGGCATGCGACATTTTTGATTTTTGCAAACTTTAAGGGAAGGAATGACAAATTAATTTGATAAGATATTCATCAATTAGCTTCTTTAAAACGATTGCATTTTTCTTGAAAATTCTATTTTGTTGCATGTAAATACAATAAAGAAAGAACCTATTTGAAAATTGAATGTCTTCATTACAGGTAAAGATAACCTATTATCATTTTAAAAGTGTTAATCGATTTGACAGTGTTTTTTATTTATTTCAATCAATACTTTCAACAAACTTTTAACATAAATAAGTTCTTTAACTATCGCTTTATCTAGTAAAATAAGCCACTTCAACCATCTGTCCACTACGACAATGAATATTTACTATGTTAAAAGCCCTAGTTCGGAATATTTTAACATTATTTAAATAACATCAAAATCCCACTTAAAATATTCTTTATTCCAACGAATATGGTAATTTAAATAAAATACTTTGTGATGATGTTGCGTGGAGTGATGAAAAGGAATTACAGTATGTTAAAAAATAGATGGGACTATGTCTAGACATGGTAGCTAGACTTAAGATGTAGAATACGTTCATGCGGTCACATGGAGAATGAGAGAAAAATAAATGTTTTAGCACAAAGTTTAAACAATAGAATTTCAGACAACAAATATTCATATTTCGTTAGAACGAATACATATGCAAATTTTCATAAGTACCATAATATCTCAGATTACAAATATCTACTTTCCTAACGTTTTGTACAAATTTACCACACTTGAAAATCAATGTGAAAGTATGTGCACATTATTTTTTACAAATCCTCAAATGAATTAATTAAAAGTATTATCAACGTATGAACCACTGGTCTATGATAAGAGCAGTATGATACCAATGTCACGTAATCAGGATAAGTATTTCATGGAAATGTTAAATATATAGTACTGCCACAATGTAGTTGATGATCGGATGGGCACATAATCAAATGTATGTGGTCGACGAACACGAATTTTGGCTTCGTTTCCATTCGTTAAGAAATGCTGTTTGTTCCATATATTTAAAATTGTTTGCATTCCTGAAAGAATAAAAATAGGATTTAGATTATTCAGTAAATTCCTTAAAAATAATATATTTTTAGCAGTACAGGTATGAAATCCAAGTAATTGCAATACTCGAAATATACAATCCTGCTTTTATCAAACTACCAATTATGTTTGATTTAATTACTTTAATTTGCTCAGATGTCTTAACATAAAGTCTATAATAGATTTCGTAAATGCACTGGCGTTCGAAATTGAGAGAATTCGTTTATTTATAGTCGAATTTCTCAAACATTACTGAACGAAGGGTAAAACTAACACTTCCAAAAAAAAGATACAAACCTGTAGTGTCAAATACGTGTGGGTGGTGCATGTAGAAGAACAGGCTTTCGAAGCGCACGTGACAATTTACACGATTCATTCGCTTACACACATTGGCGAATTTCAGGGTGTGTTTCCTTACAACATTCGGTGAAATTCAAAAGCAAATAGTGGAAGTGAGAAACCACCAATGTTTGGATAATAGAAGGAGGTGGCTAATCATTGGGAGACTGAAAGCAAGACTGTATGTGCAGATTTCTAGAGACTTCTAACGTCAAGCGTCGTGTCCAACATTTGGAAATCTTTAATTGTTACTGGATACATAGGGATTGTTTAAGAGCTACGACGGTCAATGGAAACCGATGTTTGTCAATTACATCGAGGCGTAACAGGAGTGCAACAGCTTATTGGCTCTCTCGTGACCTTCACGAGGACACAGGAAACAGGGTTTCAAGGTTTACTGTTTACTGAAGGCTTGGTGAGATTGGTCTGTTTGCAAGAAGACTTGCTATTTCTTTCCCTCTCACTTCTGCACACAGAAAAGCCCGTTCAGCCTGTTGCAAAAAAAAATCGAATTTGGGCCAGGGATCAGTGGGGGACCATTCTATTCACTGGTGACCCTAATCACAGATTATCGTAGTACGTTCATCTGAACCCTGGACCCGTTACATGTCCGCCAACATTCTAGAAAGAGGCCACTATGACAGCGGAGGCCTGATGGTCTGGGCAGGGATAATGTTGGATGGGTGCACAAAACTTCATGTCTTTGGCAGAGGTTCTGTATCTGTTGTGAGGTAAAGGGATGAGATCCTGGAGCTCTGTACACTTTTTCAGGTGTGCGTATAGCCCTGAATTCATTTTTATGAACGACAACGCTAGTTCACATAGGATATCAGGTCAACCAATATTTGGAAAGTGAGTATATTCGCCAGATAGTGTGGCCAGGTAGATTTCCAGACCTAAACCCTATAAAGCATATCGGGGACGCTCTTGAAAGGACAATTGAAGGACCTCCCAGAACTATCCAGAATCTTTAAACACCATTTTTGGAGGAGTGGAAATACCACATGGACTCGACTTGGACCACAACTGACTCGTTTCCAGTATGCATTCAAGTTAACTGCAGGTAATTCAAGTTAACTGTAGGTAATTCAAGTGAATTGTAGGTAATTCAAGTTAACTGTAGGTAATTCAAGTTAACTGTAGGTAATTCAAGTGAATTGTAGGTAATTCAAGTTAACTGTAGGTAATTCAAGTTAACTGTAGGTAATTCAAGTTAACTGTAGGTAATTCAAGATAATTGTAGGTAATTCAAGTTAACTGTAGGTGATTTAAATTAACTGTAGGTAATTCAAGTTAACTGTAGGTAATTCATGTAAAGCTATAAACCCATTTTTTGTGTCGATATTGTAACCTCTGACTTAGACCTTCCTGCGCTGATGATCTTACACACTGTGATGTTCCTCCTTTCCAATAACCAAGCACAAGATTGTAAAAAACATAACAATTTAATTAAACGATTATAAGACAGATACAAACGAACATCATTTCATCCGGTGCAGTACATCGCACCTCAAAAACAAAACACAACCTCTTTCAACCGAGACAAGTATCCGACTGTCAATTTCTCTATGGAAACCCTTCCACGCAGGGAGGTTAGTCGCCAAGAACTCTCCTAAAATGATCGCCAACAGCGGCCAAATATCACACCTTCCCGCCAAGATGGAGTTTTATCTACAAATAAAAATTTCATCTGATAACGAAATTGGCCTCTGTTGCGATCAGTTTACCTCTATTTTTGCAAAATATGAAAAAACTATATTTAAAAAAATTATTTAAAAAAATAATTAACAGATCAACACACAAAAATAAAGTTTCGATATCAGTAGCAAAACACACGCACAACTAAGTTGACAGCAGACGACAAAATAATATATGTATGTAAACAAAACCTTTCTACTTAGACGAATAAAATTTAAAATCAAACATTTCTGTGTCTCTTAAACCAAAATAGACTCTCAGACAACTCTTTTTCTAGCTACACTTAGTAAACAAAACTAACACTTAATACAATATGATAAACTGGAATAAAATTACATCATTATAGTAGCATGAAATCATTATTTTCCTGCCAAATTTATGAACCAAAATTATATATAGAAACTATAAGTACAAAATAACAAATATCTCAATGAAAGAAAATATCTCTTAGCTAACCACATATATTGAAATGAAATCATTATACACAAAAGAAAATCAAGATAAATGTAAATAAAAACTGAAAGGATACTGAATAAATGTAATACAAGGTTTTGCAATAGTTTAAAAGATTCACGTATCAAAGTTAATGCTAACTGTCACATTTACGCATCAGAAAATAATCTTGATAATCCATCCGTGTGAGGCATTTTAGATCCTGGGCAATGTTTTATCGTGATGTCATATTTTTGAAGAGCAAAGACCCAACGTTGTAAACGCGAAGATTGAGGAGCGCATTTCGTGAGATACGACAAAGGATTGTGATCGGTAAAAAATTATATTTTGGAACCAAAATCTAAAGTTTCAAACTTCTTTAAGCACCATACAATGGCATAGGCTTCCCTCTCTATAGTAGACCACGCTTGTTGGGTTTTGTTTAACTTTTGGCTACCATACGCTATAGGTTGGGGCTTTCCTTGAATATTTTGTGATACACAAGCAGCAACACCATACTGTGACGCATCTGTGTGAATTATGAATGATTCACTCATAACGGGAGTGTGTAGAGCAGGAGCATTCATTAACGCAGACTTCAGTTTGTTGAACGCCTCGTCGTGTATATCCGACCACGGTAGGTTTTCAGGAACTTTTTTATTTGTTAGTTCTCTCTCTCTCTCTCTCTGTCAGATGTAAAGCTACTTCTGCATAATTAGGTATGTATTCTCGTTAATAATTGCATAACCCAAGCATGCTTCTCAATTGTTTCTTGGTCTCAGGTCTTGGTAGTTGAGAAATCGCTTTGATTTTGTCTGGATCGGCTTGATGTTTCCCAGACCCTATTATATGGTCTAAATATTTTATTTATGACCTAGAAAATGCACACTTCTGTAGATTCACTGTAAATTGCAGTTCTTCTAACTTAGTAAGAATGAGTCCTAAATGATTCAAGTGATCTTTCATGTTGTTAGAAAAGATAGCTATGTCGTCAATGTATGCACGACTAAATTCTCTAAATGGTGCTAACGCGCGATTCATTTCTCTCTGGAAAGTGGCAGCTGCGTTTTTCAAACGAAACGGCATGACTTTGAATCTGTACTGAGATCTATGGGTCTTGAAGGAAGTAAAATCACGACTTTCATCTTCCATTGGGATAAACCAATATCCTTTTAATAGATCGAGTGTGTGTGGTAATGATATTAGCTTTACAAATGCAATGAAGTAGTTGAATGGCATCTTCCATCGGAAAATCAACGTTCTTGGTCACAGCGTTCAAAGAGCGATAATCAACGTACAGTCGCATACCTCCGTCCTTCTTGTTTACACACACGATGGGGTGAGAGATCTCCGCGGAACTTTCTTCTATTAAATCCAGCTGAATTAATTCGTCAATTTGGGCGTCCACTTGCGATTTCAAAGCTTCAGGAATTCTATAAACAAAGGGTTTTCGTCTCTCTTTTCCAACTTCTAACCTAATCCTATGTCCACCGACATTTGCAATTTTCACTTTTCCTGTAAATAGTTTTCTATGCTTCTGTAACAACTTAAGGAGCATATTCTTATCGTCATCAGCCAAATGTTGCAAGTCTAATTCATGGATTCCATCAAATGATTCTTGTTGATTCACAGTCCCGGGAAAACTATGGATATCACCAAATTATTCATCGTCTTCGAAGATGATTCCAACTGCATTGACTCTTGTCTGAAATTTTCGGATTTTGTTCACATGAACGTGTTTTCTTCTTCCATCAGGTAATTTTACTAAATAGGAGTGTGGAGGATAATGCCTAATAATTTCACCGGGACCAGTCCAGCGAGCATATAATTTGTTGTTTGAGTCAGGAATAAGTAGATACACTTGATCTCCAGGTATGAAATGCTTTGATCCAGTCTTTCTATTAAAGTAATCTGCATATGATTGTTGTTTTCCTTCAGAAAATATTTTCACTTGCTCCGCGGTCTGTTCCATCTTCATTTTTATTTCTTGCAAGTAATCCACTGCAGACTGACTTAGGTTTAAGGGTAGGGGAATCTCTCCAGACCATGATGATTTTAGCACTGCCAAAGGTCCTCTTGCTTGTCTTCCGTACATCAGTTGGAAAGGTGAAATACCAGTGGTACAGTTCGGTACCTCACGGTAAGCGAATAGTAGATATGGGATGTGTATATCCCAATTCGTCGGATCGGTTCTTATCACGTGATGCAGCATTTGCTTCATAACTTTATTGTATCGTTCTATTAATCCGTTGCTGGCAGGATATCCAGGGCAATAAAATTTTGGACAAGATCCTAACCTCTTATGAAATTCTTGTGTGAGTGTCGAGATGAAATTGGTTCCTTGATCGCTAGCTATGACATCTGGTATACCGGTCCTCATGAATATTTCTAGCAAAGCATCACAGTTAGATTTCGCTGTCAAACTCTTCAATGGTGCTGCTTCGGGCCAGCGAGAATGTTGGTCCATCAGACACAGGATGTATTTATGTTTTCTTGCAGAGGGAGGCTAAATTGGACCGATGAGATCGATGTTCACCACTTGTAATGGTAAGTCAGGCCTTGAAACAGGTGTAATTGGTATTCTATCAGAATATTTTTCGGGTCTTCTCAATTGACACTCCTTACATGTTTTGCAAAATGTCTCTGCGTCTTGAGAAAGTCCAGGCCAGTAGAATGAATAACGAATTCTCTCTTTCGTTTTTCGTATCCCCATATTTGCTCCAAAGACAGACTCGTGAGCTAGCTTTAAAACTTGTTGTCGTTTATTCTTAGGAAGTACCAATTGAGTCACGGTTTGTCCCACTATTTTATCCGTATGATGAAGAAGACCATCAATAAGCATATAATTTCCTTTTTAAGATATCAGCTGTCGGAACGATTCTTTTAATAATAAACAAGCCCTTTGCTCTCCTCTAAGTTTGGCGGTTTGAGTAGTGACGTCATCAGTGATTTTTTTTTTACCCTTTTTTGTCTGCACGTCTCCGATGTCTTCCAGTGGCGCCTCAAAATCGTTACAATGTTTTTGTTATGTTTCAACATGTAAGCTTAATACTGCTTCGTCGTTGTTTATTCCATTTTCAAAGATATCGCATTCGTCATTCGTTGAATTAATCAGCAATTCATAAACTTCCGTTGTTAACAAGCAGGGAACATTAAATTTATCCGCTACCGCTAAAAGAGAATTGACTCAGTTAAATAAATTATTTTCAAAGTTTTTGTAATAGATGGGAATCCGGAAAACTTTTGCTTCAATTGATCCACCGAAAGCCGGAGTTATTAAAATTTTACTTTTTTCTTCATCTTTCAAATTAGGTACAACTGATGAATGAACAATCGAAATTTGAGTTCCAGAGTCAACGATGGATTCTATTTCTTTTGAGTCAATATGAATGTTTATCTTCTTTAAGGGTGTGACGATATTCTGGATAGATTCGGTTTGCAAAAATGAAGAATCGACCTTCGCTACGATAGCTTCTTTGTTTGTATTATCGGTTGCTCTTGAATTCTTGTGAAAATAATTCCTGTCGTTTCGTTTCGTCGGAACATCATTCCTCTTTTGTTTATTAGGACAGTCTCTTGCAAGATGATGCAAACTTCCGCACTCGTAGCACTGCTTTCGTTTTGGGAAATTGTCATTCTCCCTTCTGTGGTTAGGTGGAATATATCTATTAGCTGAAAAAGCGAGTTCAGGGTGTTTGGCACGGCTAAAGACGTTTCGGGATTCTTCAAAAGATTTCCGCTTTGCTCCAAAGTATACATCACATTCTTTAATTAAACGATTATAAGACAGATACAAACGAACATCATTTCATCCGGTGCAGTACATCGCACCTCAAAAACAAAACACAACCTCTTTCAACCGAGACACGTATCCGACTGTCAATTTCTCTATGGAAACCCTTCCACGCAGGGAGGTTAATCGCCAAGAATTCTCCGAAAATTATCGCCAACAGCGGCCAGACAACACACACAATCATGCGTGTGTAGCATCACTGATGTATTGTTATTTTTGTATTGTTTCACAATATCTAAGTACATAATTAATTTCATTGATATATGTCCAGTAGTTTCGGGTAATGCTCTTAATTTTAAGAACACCAAAAAACATAATATTCAATAAAAATGTTCCACTAGAAAACTTGAAAATCGAACATAATTTTTTTTTATTTCTTAAAAATATTCTTAAATTTTTTAGCTAATTCGTTAGGCACTGTCACCATGAACAGACATTTTCCATAACTTTAAACTCAATTTCTAAAGAAGCAAGTTTTTTTAATATGATGCTTTGTTCAAACAGTGATAACTAAACAATAAATTAATCTATTATAAATATTTTTGTATCTTTATAATCGATATAATACAGCGGATTTTTTGAGCCTCAATCAGAGCTATTAGTTGAGAAATAAATAAATGTTTAAAGAAATTTTAAATCCTAACTGTCTAGAAACAATCTTGATTTTTTTATGCATCCTTGGCCGAGAAAAGTTACAACAGAAAAACCTTTATCTCTAGCAACTTGTTTTAGGTTAAAAACATGAAGAATAATATTGAAAATAATTTTCCAACTAGAACTGTCCTTCAAAACTATTTAGCTCATTATATCTTAATTCGCTAATTAATAATTAGTTGAATATAATTTTTTTTCACTGAAATGGTTTTAAGCATAAACTAATGACTTACTGTGAAAAAAATGGATTTTCAAAGTTAAAATTTTAAAAAAACTTCTAGTGAGTATATACATCTAAAAAAATTGATGTTGCATGAAAGGAGAATCTCCTCGATGGCGTCATAGGGGCTACTACTTCTCTAGTTGATAACTTTGGACTTGCCCCAGACGAATCCGTTGAAGTCAATTTGCGATCAAATTCAACTGGGAAAAAAAAGCAATTCAAGTGGAACGTTGAACGGTTGGATCCCACTTCTGACGTTAGTCAGGAATATAAAAATAAAGTGTGAAAAACTCATGGATTGAGGGGCTTTCATTCAATTGAATTTATCTCAAATAATTATCACTGGATGATACTACATTCTAATTCAGGTGCGTAGCAGTCTCTTTTCATTCATTCTCTAAGATTATTCTAAGTATAACTCATCGGTACAGCTACACTCTACGTTTATGAGTGATGGCAACGGCTTGGCGAATTATTTTGGCGCACTTCTAGTAGCGAGTTACGATATATTAAGGCAACCCATCTGTCGTTACGGTTGTTGTGGTCTTCATGGCAACCTTGACAAACATGAACTTTTAATTTTTATTTTGAATATTCTAGAAAGTTCTTCCAAAATCCGTTAAAGTTGTTTAATTTCATTGGTTCGTTTGGAATTATTTCTTTGCTCCCATTGGTTATTTCGATTTTTAAATATCCTTTGATTGTATTGGTCCTTTTAAATCTTTTCTGTGATAACATTGATCTATTTATTTGTATTTCGAGAGTTGTGGAATTTTTATTTTACTATAAAACTTTTCACGAAACGATTAAGAATTTCGTTTATTTGGCATTTGTAGAATTTTCGTTTATTTATTTCCCGGAACAGTTCTGAGGTATCAGGTAGTATTATTTCTTGCTTTCAAAAATATTTTTCATTTAAAAGTGTCTACTGTATTTAGTGTAATTGATAAGTTTCAGGGTATATTCTTACCCAACTTTCGCTGCTTAGTTTTTCTGCTGGTTCACAAATGTGTTTAAGCTTACTTTTTTTTTTTAATGTTTTCTTTTTTTTTTAATATGCTTTACGAAAGGTTTTCAAATGTGTTTTCAAGCATTTTTTCAGTTGTATAAAGAAAAATATTTATGAAATAATTTTGTTGTTGGCGACTTTAGAAATTCGCCAAAACATTGCCAAGACCGTTGCCACCGCTCATAAACGTAGAGTGTAGCTGTTCCAACTCATCACACATAAAATATTTCCCCTGAAATCTTGTTAGTCACTTACAAGAGATATGGCAGGTAATATAAACAAGTGGCTGAATTAGATGGTCTTTTTTACTCTAAACCGGTGGGTACGCTTATGATTGTATTGTGAGACACAATACGCGCCTAGCATCTGTGTTATATTTCCGTAATTGCTTAGAACTAATGAGGAAAACATATCGTCAGTCAGATTTCAAATCTTCTAATCCATCTGTAATGAATATAGCATTCATATTCACATAAATACGTTTTATACCTTTAAATAAAATAAAAGAATCGAAACTCGTTTTCTTTTACTAGCGTCAATTATTATTTGGAATAAAATGTTCGAAAAAAGTACACCTCAGTCATGTTGCCACAATTATATTCCGAACATCCGATTCAATTCCATACCATTCCCTATTGAAAAGAAATTTTTTACGCTAAAACTATTTTCGCTTTTATTTTCGTTTCTGCGCTGATTTCTATCTTCGATGTATCTTCTTTCTTTAATCAAGAATCTTAGGGATTTCATTAGTGGCGGGCTTTTCTGTGTAGATTTAACTTTATGCTGTTCTCAATCACTCAAAACAATCATATTTAAACTCAACGTCAAAATTTGCGAATAAATCCTTTGAAGGATCAATTTTATATTGTTGGTATCTGCAGCTTTAATAGCTATTTAAATTAGCGTAAAGATTATGAGGATTTAATCCATTTATGTTAGAAAAGGGATGTCCTCTGTGAATATAATTTGTATTCATTGGCAGTTTATAAATGCTGAAGTGAGTGGGAGAATGAAGTGTGGCCAGAACCCTAAATCGTAATTCCAATGTTTGCATAGTATTTTCGATTATGTGGAATCAATAAATCTAAATTAATTAGACGTAGAAGTTCCTGAAACAACGAAGATATGCCCCTATTATCTTGCTATCATTGCTCAAATGTGATGGATCCAGATCTTGTTGAAATTCAAGTTAAAGTTTATGGAGTGAAATGAGAAAATGGAAGAATATGGAATATGTTTCGGGGATCAATTGTTTTTCTCAAGATTTGGAGGAATCTTTAAAGAACATCTTTTCGACAAGCTCTGGTTCTGACCTCGTCATATAACCTCGGATTATAATTACAGAGGGTTGTCTTCGGTTCTTTCAATTCGGGATTGATCACTGAACGTCGTCAATCACTTCCTCCAGTACGATGTTAATTTAATTAACTACCAACATACCTTAACTTCTGCAACACTAGTAAAAATCTTCGTGGAACGTATCTTTTCCCTAATTCTACTCTCATTTGACTCGTTTCTTAAAATTTAATTTCAATGTGTTTAAAAAGTTTTTGTTTGTTGAGGCATTTAGACATTATAATATGGAACTTTTTTATGTAGGTTAAAAAGTTTAGTCAAGACGCCCAAGCTAATTTTGCGACAAATGAGACCTATCATGTACAGACATGAAAGTGTCACAATTTTACCAAATTCTACTAGCTTATTCTGATGGTAATTTAATGCTTCCTTCAAGGAGATAAATTGAGGCTAACTTTTATCGCTAAGACATATTAGCATTCTTAGCAGTAGGCTAATGGGCCTTCGAAATTTGGAAACTTTTAAAAGTGGAAAAGTTACTTCGTGACATAATGTCAATATTCAGCGTCTTAAATCTTCGAGGATTATTAACAGTTTCCTAATATTTCCGAATCGATTCTCCTTACATATTACCTAGAAATTATTTCCATTCCTGACTTTATTTTGAGATTCTTCTTAAAGAGTTCTGGAAAGTCGCCATTTTTGCTTTGTTGGAAGTCTAGAAAATTCATCATAAAACGAAGGAAATTGAAATGTTAACTTGTTGTGTTTTAAACTTATATTAAAGATTATATTAGCTTTGCTTCTCTGTTTGGTTATTGAACTAGTTATAGTGTACCTTGTAAAAATGTGCTTAAACTAATAATATTGTGCTTAAGATAAGCTACGGAAAAACATAAGGCTATTTTATGGTATAGATTCTTTGCAATAATCTGAATGGAAATAACCCTTATTTCGTATTGTATAAATAATCAGATGGAACATATTTTTTCAGTCATTAAAGGAAGATTATAGTATATTCTAAAGGTAAAAACAAAAACCTCCTTTCAGTTCTGTGATTTGTTTATATATATTTTTTAATTTGCTATCATAAGTGGCTTTGGTTGGCGCTTACTATAATTTTTTAAACGCTGTGACGTTGATGTCTCCAAGGTTTCTCAGTTGCTTGGTCTATGTTAGAATGCGTAACTATGGTTCAGTGTTAACATTCTTTCTAAAATCTTGTTCAAACTACAATCACAAACTGGAAGAAAAAAAACAGATGTTTTTTTTCTTCTTTTTTTGGGTTGGTTAAATTGGTTAAACATTTAACAACCACAGGTAATTACTACAAAGTTTGAAATTGATGTAATTATGAATAATGCCCTAAGATAATTGTCTGATTTTGAAAGAGGCATTATTGTTGGGACCCGTCTTGCTGGAGCCTAAGTAACGATTACGGCCACCCTTCGAGGTGTTTGGAGAAGTGCAGTGTCGAATGTAATGTCAGCATATTTGAAACAGGGAAAAACAACATCTAAAAAGCACAACAGTGGTCGAAAGTCGAAGCTTAATGACAGAGACAGAAGGGGTTTTGAAGCGGATTGTGGCAAGAAAACACAAGACAATAGCATCCCAGATAACATCTGAGATGAACACACATCTACAGGAAGCAGTTTCATCAAAAACTATCCGGCGTGAACTGCATGTGGCAAATATTCATGGTAGAGCGGTCATTTCAAAACCATTGATTACACCATGCAATGCCTTGAAGCGACGAATATGGTGTCGCAAGCATAAAAATTTGACACAACAACAATAGGAGAGTGTAATATGATCAGAGGACATTATTCCGTTCACATTATTCCTTACAAATGGACGTGTTTACTTTTGGAGAACGCCATCAGAAGTCTATCAAGTTGACTGTCTTCGGCCTACGGTTAAGCATGGCGGCGGTTTAGTGATAATCTGGGGTGCGATATCACATCGTGGTCTTGGCCCACTCGTTGTTCTGAATGGCCGTGTTACAGGAGAGGATTATGTCAGTCTTCTGATCGACTACCTTCACCCTATGGTGCAAACTGTGTTTCCTGATAAACGATCAGTCTTCCAAGATGATAATGCTCCCATTCACACCTGTGGAATTGCCCGAGACTGGTTTTATGAACACGACGATAAAATAGAGCACCTCATCTGGCTCCCTCAGTCCCCTGATCTCAATATAATTGAACCTTTGTGGGGTATTTTGGAAAACAAGTTACGCAGTCTACTCCTCCCTCCAAGGACACGTTCTGAATTAGGGACTTTTTTGCAGTTAGAGTGAGAACGTATCCCACTGAATGTTGTACGTGACTTGTATTTGTCAATTCCACGTCGGATAAAAGTGTAATTCATGCAAAAGGAGGACCAACGGCGTATTAATAAAACAAAATTCTAAATTATTTCGTCCAACCCCTGTAGATCATTAATCGTGTGTTTTAGATTTTAGATTTTCAGAATTTTAATAAATATAGTTAATTTGTTTCGTATAAATTCTTGTGATTCAATTGTGATTTTTTGTATAGTAAATTAGAGTGTAACAATCTTAAGGGTTTCGTGAATGAAAGATAATAAGTCATGGTACCCATTTTTTTAGAAAGTTTTTGTTCTTCTATTTAGAAACAAGGAATAAGAATTTCAAATGTTTATTATTTATTTTTAAAGCTCGTTTCTTTTATGTTTACGAAATGCAAGATGTTATCTGTAGTTCAATTAAATTAGAATAGTATTTATTTCTTCTCTGATTCGAAACGTTTCACATGTAGTAAAATCATTCTTAAATTTGACACTATACACAATCACAACCAGAAATATTCATACCAATCAATTAGACCATACAAAATACTGGAAAATGTTCGTGAATATTCATTTTAATTAAAACAGTTGGAATTTTACGAGTACATACTACTTTTTGCATAATTTAGAGATATATGTATTAACTCTCTTGTAGTACTCCCCCAGTGCTTTCTAGAAGTAAATATAATTTAAGTAAATCATACAGGACAGCCACATAATACTAAACGGCGAATTTATACAACTATTGTTCTACTAAAATTAGGGACTAGGAGTATATTTTTTTGCCTAACTGTCTGTGTGAAAATCTATTAAAAATTTTGGTGATTTTTCATTTTTTTAAATTAAAGTTTAACGAAAATTTTATTAGTTTATATGTAATTAAAAAACGAAAAAATTATTATCGGACGGAAAAATTGGTTAAAAATTTTTTTCGGGGGGGAGGGTAAATTTTCTAAGGGCCGTCAATTGTGAAGTTTTAGCTGTGTTAACCATAAAAGTATAACATCGGTATCAGCGAGTGCTAGTTTGTCATAGAAACGTTAGTAAGAAAATATTTAGTTTAAATTTAAAAAATTTAATTTCTTATCGATATACTCAAAGTTTGTTTCATCCTTAATTAGCACGGTTTTTGCTTTAGGCAATTCATTTTATACATAAGCAACTAAAATTGCTACTTAAATAGGGTTTAAAAAGAGAGTTTTGCTTTAATTTTTTTAACTGTATTAAACTATTTCAATAGTGCTTTTGCTGAGAGAACCTTTTTGTATTCAACTTGAATTTTGAAAACGGAAGTCACATTTAATTTTCAACTTAGAGTAAATCTTTGAAATATATTTTTTAATAGCATTTCAAGATATAAATGATTTTATCGTTCCATATAAAAAAATAATTTCATCCGAAAATATATTAATACACATCCAAGGAATTGAAACGAAACTCAACAACTTAATTTTCTCAAATTACCTTTTTTATGCATTCGTGAACCGTTATCAGAGTCACTCACGACCGTCGTTAAAACTACTGAAGGCCATTTCAAGTCCTCTAATAAATAATGCACAAAAGTTGAGGAGAAATTATAGTAGCGAACAGCTGTAATAAGGTAGCATTCCTGTAAGTATCATCCTCCCTTATGTTTTACCAAGAAGGTTTCTTGGCGATACGTTACCATTTCTGTCGAGATAGTAGATGTTAAACACGAGCTTTACGATGCGACCGGCTATTTCGAAAGAATTCGAGCAACTACTCAACCATATTCACCGACTCCTGGATTGCCAACTATAATCGAAAAAATGCAATATCCCCTTGCAAAAGTCACGTTTCTCATGTGTTTAGATAGCTGAAAGAGCAATCAGCACACCCTGTTTCTCGATACTTGTTTAGAATGTGTCCATTTTCGCACGGGGTAATCTTTTGCTTGATTGTTTTCATTCAAATCGTGTTTGAATGTGTATCGCCAAGGTAACAGTCAGTTTTAATTTCAATAAAAGATGCGCAAGTCACTGAAAGATTAAAGCACATATGAATTGTTTTTATTTCTTAGTGGTTTGCTAACACAGTGGTGTGCTAATGCTTTAATATTTTACTGCACCACGCGTAGCAATTAATATCTTATAATAACTTAATAAGGATTCCATCATAACATGATTTTATTGTGACAAAAATTGGACTTCCCAGTGTGTAGTAGGAGTTTATGTGAAACCGTTTCTCTTAGATCAAATTAAACCTGTGTGGAAGATATATTTTAATCTCGATAGATCATTATCTATCTTATTTAGGTCATTTAAGCATCATGCTTTATTCATTAGGCTATTTTGTTAATATAATTTAGTATATTTTGCTCATCTACTTCAGGTCATTTTATTTTTTCCGCTTGGAAATGATAACATAAGGTGACTTGTAGGAACGCCTAAGCTCTAGAATTAAAGAAATTCAAACATCGTTCTCTACCTTAATATATTCAGTTTTGAAAAGCGAAAAAAATATTTTACAGCGATAGTTGGTCAAACTGGTTTTGAGGGAATTTCTTCCGACAAACTTAGAATTTCAAGGCACATCATAATAAAATAAAATGTCAAAACATAATTTAAAAATAGGGAAGTGTAATTATAATTATTAAAAACTGCGCTTAGTACAAATTATGAGATTTTCTCAGAACACACATCCTATGATTGAATCTAACGGATATTTATTACATATCTTAAGCAATGGATAAAAATAGTAAAACATATTTCGGACAGAGTAATATCTGACAAAAATATCCATTCTTTTAAAAGAATGGTTATTCAATTTTAAATTTTAATTACCTTTTATATTTCCTTTATCTTTGGAGAACTTACAAATAAAAGGTGGGAAAATATTATCAAGACCAACATTAGTTTTTAGTTAGTATCACAGCAAGAATAGCTTTAATATTTTTACTGACCTTACTAAAATATACATCAAAATAAATATTTTATATTTGAATGGTTACTAATCTTTTGTTGTCTTTGCTATAATTTGCTACAATCCAGCACGGACATTTAACTTCTGTTTCACAAACGACTACAATATGAATGACAGTTATTGTCTTTAAAATACACTCTCATCTGCTGCATAACTAATGCTACCAACGAGGAATAACTAAATTCCATTAATCAGTCTTCAATTCAAATGCTGTACATTAAAACTTTAACGTTTTGCTTCCATATATAACATATTTCATATTTATTGCATAACATAAACTTATCCCACTCTCGTAGTGTAATAAATTTAGGTTTTGATAGCACACAGACTTATAAAAGGAAATTTGTTTGGTGCTTGGAATTGTTTAACTGATTTTGACCAGAATGGTGTGTTGGTTTCAAATAGGAAAACACTTTTTTCTCTATAATTTTTAAGGTTCAGCGTAGTGAAATTTTGAAATATTTTATAAAAAACTCATTGAGTAGTGTGTAAGTTAAATTTTTTTAGATGGATTGGTTCCTCCTTTTTTCTTTATTCCTTTCTGTACAGCTGTCAGCTGATTGCCTGACGCCATATTTGTTGACGTAACCTAGTGTTTGCATCTAACCTAACTTATAGAATGTCATCCAGTCGAAGAAATTGTTTTAATCATCTTGATGTATTTTGCTACATATATGGCGTGTACACACTAAAAGAGAAAATAAAGTCATTTCTGATTTTGTTAACAGAGCTTACCTTGGGTTTACTAGCCATCAGGTTTGGTGTGCAAGAAAAAGTTTGGTCTTCACACGCGTGTAAAACTTGTTCAGAACACCTACGACAGTGGACTAATGGGAAGAGATGGAGTCTAAAATGTGATAACCCAATTGTTTGGGGAGGGAACCCATAAACTACTTCGATGACTGTTATTTTTGTATTGTGAATGTTACCGTCATAAACCACAATAACCACAGAAAATGAACATATCCTGATTTATCCTCTACAAGATGCCTGTTCCTCATTCAGACTTAAAATGATTTATTTTCTCCTGGTAAGAAAAGGGGTTACACGAAATACTCTTACTTCTTGTGGCCATGGGATAGCAGATCCAAACAGTACCACTGAATAGCGACCTAATACAGATAAAATAGCGACCTAATACAGATAATATGGTTTTTGGTGCAAGAAATGGTCATTCGTGAAGCCTTAGTCAAACTAGACAAAATCACCTTGCCTCCCCTGCACATAAAGCTAGGGTTAATGAAACAGTTCATGAAAACTCTTGATCAGGATAGCTCTTGCATTGCATACATTGGACAAAAAACGTCTGGAACAAGTACAGAAGAAATTAAGGCTGGAATTTTGATGGTCCTCAAATCAGATAGCTCATAAGCGATTCCAATTTCGTGTATTACATGAATGGAACAGAGCATAAAGCATGGATCTTGTTTGTCCTCGTTGTCAAAAACTTTCTGGACAACCACAAGGCTGAAAAAAAAATTGTGTTTAACTAGTAGTTATCTAGCATGCTTATAACAATATCAGAGACTTTGGTTGTAACATGAGCATAAAGGTTCATTATATGCACAGCCATTTAGACTTAAAATGTTGTATGTACTGGTGAAGAACAATGCGAACGATTTCACCAAGACATAAAGACAGTAAAGGACCTATACTAGGGCAGATGGGATTCTCATATGATGGTAGATTCTGTTAGAAACTGCAACGAAACTGTGCATACAAATTCAGTCAAGAATTTCAAACAAAAGGAGCTTTTAGAATGGAACAAAATTAACATTTCCTGTTGTTTTTATTAAATTCTTCTCATTTCCTATTTTTAATTATTCTATTGTAGACTTAAGGGAGTGTTGCTGTTTTTTTTTAATTAATTAAAATGTTTTACACAATTTATTAAGGAAAAGGTTTTTAATTAACCGCCTATACCCTAAGGCTAATTTAATTTGTTAATTTAAATAACGCTACTGTCATATCTTAAAAACAAGAGGTGATGGCAAAAAACTAACGTCGTATTTGCTTTCAGCACATAATATACACATACAATAATTTAAAAACTGCCGACGCCGAATTATGTGATTTTGCTGTGAATACATCCTTTATTTATTCAAACGTTTGCTTCACATTACATTTGAAGCTTTATATAATTTTCCTCTGTCTCTTTCAAGATTTTTTATGATCTCCATATTTAAAGTTATAGAATAAAAAAAGTAATCTAAGAACATAACTTTAAAACAGTTACTGTTTGAAACATGTATTTTTTTACAAGCTTCAGCCTCGATAGAGTAAAAAATTTATTCATATTTGGGCAGAAAAAAATACACATAATTGCATAAAAAATCATTGACTCCTATAAAGAATAATAAAATTAAGTAATCAAATACAATTAAATAAACCTTAGAGATAGATTTATGAATTCCAGAGATTATGGTACCGAAAAATATTTAAGTATATTTTGAACAAGTTGGTATAAAATTTGTGTATAGAATTTAGAGAATGCGAATCTTAACTTCTCTACCTCTATAAAACTTTTTCCTAATTTAACACCCACCCCTAATCCACGTCATCACTAACAACTTCATCACTGTTCGTTCTTTTTCAAGTATATAATACACTTGGCTTGTTAATAATGACACTGATGATTACTGAACATCAAATAATGACGTAGTGAAATCGTCTGCTAATGATCGATTCTTTAAAACCGATTTTGCAATGATGGCACCAGTCGTTTTCAGTAGTTAAAACAAGCAAGAACAGCTTTGCTTCGAAAATGGATTTAAATCATCTTCCCTGTAATGTTTTGCACATTCCCATTCATATAAAAATACTTTAAGTAATTACACGTACATTTTAAAGGGTCATTTGCCGTATCTAATGGGGCATTTTAAGATACTAGGATTGCTTTAACTGCATAAAAATTTAAAATCAAGAAGCACCAGGTCAAATAAATTTTCCGGCAGTGATGGGTTGTCATTTGAATACAACACGGTACGGCTCTCTCTCTCTCTCTTTCTACATTTTTTCATTCTATTCCTATTATTTCATACTAAAATACAGACTAGATCATTTGCAATACGCTATATATAGGTTCACCAATATATGCAACACAATCAGCCAAAAAATATCTAAAAGAGTAGAATTTAAACATTGCCTTGATATTTGTTCAAAATATATACTTTAGGAAATGTCCGTGTATTAATACGTCATCAACGCACAATCTGTAACGCGACAAACTAAAACTTTTGTTCTAAAATAATTTCAATGAAAGATTGAGACACGAATGAATTTTTGAAATACAGAATCGAAAATTCATTCAGATGGATAAATAAATCTGTGCACGAGTCATAGATTGTAAAAAGATTTTAAGAATTCAAAACGCAAATATTTAAAACAGAAGCCTTCCAAGCGAATTTCTCCAAATGACAAATGTATATTCCAATTTAGGCTTCCTTTGAAAATCATATAATATATATTCAAAGAAATAAGTCCCATCAAAAATTGTTTAAGGCAAAAAGAACCGGAAATTGAGAAAATAGAGAACTGTACCATGATGTAGCACTCTGAGGGTTTCAAATGCGTTGGCTTGGCATTCTGTAAACTTTCCAGCACGAATTTTTACTACTTTCGAGTTTATTGACGAATATAACCTCCTAAGTTTCTTTCAATCAATCGACGCAGTTATGTGTATTGTGGATTAAAAGCAATACAACTCCACTCGATAATCGCGTGATGTTCAGAGGGTTAATACTAAAAACTTCTACATACAGGGTCCGCCGTAAATTCGTTTAAATTTAAAAAATTCGTAAAAAAAAAGAAACAATCTTTATTTTTAAATGGAGTTTTTTTTTTGGCACCATGACAAAAATTGTTTCGAAACTTACTATAGAAGACGTTGCCACGAATACATTATCCTGAATTATGTAAATTAGCTTGATTGTAAATGAGCTGACTGCTTGGGAGACGCCTCATTCGATGCATTCAGTAGCTAGGTGCAAAAAAAAATGTATTTGCACAAATGTTACCTTTAAAGGAGCAAGCTTTATTAGTCAAATTATTTTACAGGAACAGTGAATCTGCAATGATTGCTTTACGAAAATTCTGAGCGCTGAAAAATTTAAAGAATGATAAAAGCCCCATCACATGTGGAGGGCTACTTAACCTTGTCACACGATTCGAAGAAACTGGTCATTTGTAGGATCGTACACGAAGTGGAAGACCGTCATTAACGGACATTGTCACTGCTATGAAATCCAAAATGAAATAAATATAATCTTAAACTTCTAATGGGAATAGCAGGTCTTGTGAAGCTGCAAGGCGATTGGATATTCCCGAATCCTCCCTACGACGTATCCTTCAAAGTGTACTGCATCTTTGTCCATACAAATTGCAATCACTTCACGAGCTTTTACCAGCAAATACCACACAGAGAGTAACATTTGCCAATGGACCTTGGAAAAACCAGGAACCACAGTGGCTGTTTAATGAGTTCTGGACTGATAAAACCCACTTTTCACTGCATAGTGATGTAAATACTCACATTTGCCGCATATAGGAGACTTCGTGTCCACGTGCATACACACAGCAGCCACCTCATTCACCAAGAGTGACAGTTACTACATTGTGGAACCGTTTTATTTGAAGAGCTTTGCCCAAGGACTGGCTGGAAATCATGCTCAGTGAATGGACAGTGTTATTTGATACTTCTGTGTGAGCAAGTCATTCCGTCTTTATTTGAAAGAAATGTCTTGGACAGCATAACTTTTATACAAGATGGGGCGCCGACTCACATTGTAAGTCCAGTAAAGACGTTTCTGCAAGACACCTTTGGTGAAGACACTTCTTTAATCACGTTAATTTGTTCAAAATTAAAGCTCAGGAAGTTTCATTAGATAGTATATGAGACTATCAAAATAAGAGAAGGCTAATCCACCATCATCCTCAATGGAGACAAATTCGATTTTATTGCCACCATTTTTTATATATTCTTATTTATCCTCAATAAGTTTGGAGATACTGAAAATTTGTTTTTCATTGATCAACACTAAGTTATTTTATAATTTTCGAACAGTTGAACTTGCACATTAAAAACAATAATTCTTTATAAAAGGTGATAATCAAATTTAAGATTTGTGGGTTAGGCCCCTCTTGCACTGATACCCGAGTATAATCTATAAGCAATTTATCGCGCTATAAAGAGTAAAACTTCTGTTCTGAAATCACTTCGCAGAATTATTAGAAGTTGTGAATTTCTGAAACACAGAATCAGCATAGTCTCACCACGATGGATAAATATTTACCAGAGGAAGAAATAGCGTTCGTATTTAAACAGAAATATTTAAAGGAGACACTCTCCTTAGTGATTCTCATTCCCCACATAACTTATGTTCCCAGATTGGCTTTGCTAAAAAACAGCACGGAAGATAAATTCCGGGAGAAATAGCACTCCTCTCCGAAATTCCCGCATCCCAACGCAATAGCCCTCCACTGGTTCAATAAATATTTACATGAGTCATTTAAACATTATGCATTCTGTAGGAGGAGGGGGTACAAACAGTACCACCTCACTAGAAAATAAATCTCTAGGCGCTCACAAAAGGTTAAATAAACCTCAATTCTCCTTTATACATTTACATTACGCATAGTTGACTCACTGCCTTGACTTTTACCTGGCATGTAATATATTCTCGATAAGAATGAAGCTTTAAAATCACCATAATGGGTTCGAAATGGGAAATTTCATAAGCGAATATATCATATATTTACTCATAAACGAAAACATATAACAAAATCATTTTACAGAAATATTTGGGGTGTGGATTTTTGAAATCAAAAATCCGAACCATTTTCCACGATAGTTAAATCTATACTAGAGGCAGAAATAGTAAAGAAAATTTAAGAACTGGAAACTAAATAATTAAATGTAGCTTACCCTAGCAAATCCCCCCTCCCCCCAAAAAAACTTATCTATACCCACATTGTCTCAGTGAAAAAGTACGGAATATAAATTCCGATAAGTAACAGTTCCCTTGGAAACCCCATTCCTATGCAACATCCTCCATCCGGTCTAATAAATATTTGCCTGAGTGATTTAGACATTATGTCTGCTCTGAGACAACCCTTAGCAATAATACCATTCCTAGAAAATTTCGGGACGCTCAAGGGATTAACTAAATCTAAAATCCTTTACGTGAATTTGCATTACACATAGTTTACTCAACGCCTACACAATCTCATGTCAGGTTCGATTCCTCCATGGTTGTGTTTCTCTATTATATGTATTTAAAAACTATCCTTGCATGAGTGTCTTCGTTCCTTGACATTGTATCTTCTGTTTGGCGTAGCTTGGCCAAATAGGACAATTCCACCCGTAAGAGCCGAAAATAACCAATCAACCAACATCTCATATCATGGTAGGTAGTTAATTAACGTAGCCCTGGAACGACAAAATGGGCTATTATCGACGTCCGGGATCAATCTCTATGGGAAAAATCAAAGGACGATGACTGGTAATTTTAAACCACAGTCAGATGACGAGGTCATCTGAGTTGGCACCCCACTCTGCAATCTTCCACATCATACCAACGTGAGGACATTTGAGGCCGCGCTAAATCTAACTTGCACCAGGCCATTCATACACTTCTGACTGTGGATGGACCTAGTTTCGAAGTTGCAACCCTCCTGTTTCTAATTTATTGCTCTTCCAACTGGGATACCACGTCCCCATAACACATATTCTTCACATAACACATATTCTTAAGTGGCAAACTTAAAAATCGAATAAAGTTGTTTGAAATGTAAACATACATGAATATGTCCCCTATTTACACAATATCATGCCATAAAGCAAAAAATAATTTCAAATCATTCCACAGTAAGATTCGGGCGGGTAAATATCTGAAATCCAAATCCGCATCCTTTTCCCTCGATGGATAAATATTTACGCTATGCATCAATAGTAAATAAAAGCACAATCATTTAAATCCGTTGCCATCCCAAGCGAATTTTCCAAATAACTTAGGAGGTATGTCCACATTCTCTCATACGGACTCAAGGGAAATGGAACGGAATATAAATTGCAAGAAACAACTGTAAATGCAGAAAATTTCTCTCCCATCCCAATGGCAACAACTACATCCAATCCCAAAAATATTTACATGAGTTAGTGAACCATTATATATACTACGGGGTAAAAACCATGACAGATTAATAGCAAGTCCCTTCACAGGGTCGAATACCTTCCAAAATCTTCAAAATGAATTTACATTACAGTCGATATCTAGACAATCATCTATCTACACCATTTCGTCTAAAACACATCACAACGTCACCCAAACACAATCTGTCACGCAATAAACTAGAACATCTGTTCTCGAATCATTCCAAAGAAAGATTCAAACTCGCGTGGAATTTCCGAAACACAGAAACAGGCACGATGGATAAATATTAGCATGTAAACATGGCGCATGAGTGCTCAATAAATTTGATGAGCCCAAAACTCAAACATTTAAGAAATCGCCCTTCCAAAGCGACTCCCCCTACATAACTCATGTACACCCAGATTGGCCGAGGGAAAAAAGCTCAGAAGATAAATTCCAAGAAATATCAGTCCCCTCGGAAAATTCCCCCCCTTCCCGACGCAACAGCCTACGTCCGCTTTCCCATTGGTCGCGCATGTTGAAGAAAGTGCGCGACGCGAGATTTGCACTGTCCGTGAGGGAGCGCTCTGTTCCTAACGACACGCGCTCGAAACCGGAGCACATTTCCTCTGCCTCTCCCAGTCTTCCTCGGGAGTGCCCTGACTTTCTTTCCTCCCTAATAAGTTCTGACGACTTCCAACTTCGCGAGTGGTGGACAGATAAGTGGAAGCGGGTTGCCTGTCACATAAAACTCCCGTCTTATTGCGGTTTCTCTGAGCTCGTTATGTTCTGAGATTGTTTCGTAGGACGTTTGCGGTCCTTCCGTCTTCTGATTGTCCTGTTTCAAGACATTTTCAAGGTAAAGCAATGTTTGATCTTACCAGCTATCTGGCGAATGATTGTGTATTTTTCATAAGATGTGCGTGTACAGGCATGTGTGTGTAGATTTATAGAGATGTAGAGGTACTAGGATAAAGGCAAGAGAGTTCAAAGTATTGGGATAAATGGGAAAAGCTCAAACTACGAGCATAACAGTACATAGCTCAAACTAAGAGCATAACAGTAAAAAGCTCAAACTACGAGCATAACAGAAAAAAAACTCAAACTAAGAGCATACCAGTAAAAAGCTCAAATTACTTGTATTAGTACAAAAGATCAAACTACTAAGTTAGATACAAAAACATTATTTTTTCTAGCATACATAAGATGTGCGTGTACAGGCATGTGTGTGTAGATTTATAGAGATGTAGAGGTACTAGGATAAAGGCAAGAGTTCAAAGTATTGGGATAAATGGGAAAAGCTCAAACTACTAGCATAACAGTAAATAGCTCAAACTAAGAGCATAACAGTAAAAAGCTCAAACTACGAGCATAACAGTAAATAGTCCAAGCTAAGAGCATACCAATAAAAATCTCAAACTACTTGTATTAGTACAAAAGATCAAACTACTAAATTAGATACAAAAACACCAAACTGCTAGGATACATGTAAATAGCTAGAACTACTGAGGTATAAAAAAAACCTCAAACTACTGAGATGTATAAATGGTAAAGGTCGAACTACTGATATATATATATATATATATATATATATATATATATATATAAAACTAAAACTACTGAGATGTATAAAAAACTCGAACGGCTGAGATATAAAAAGCTCAAATCAGTAGATAAGTGTAAAAAGCTCAAGCAACTATGATAAGTAAAACATTCGAAGTGAAAGACAAAGGGAGAGCAGACATACTTTAAAAAGGGAAATAAAATCAGTCATTTTTAAAATATTTCTTTCTTTTTATCCTTGTCTGAGGTGCATAACTTTTTTTATTATTCATCAGCTTTCATCTTAGTAGCTTTTGCCTCTTCATTCATCGTTTTGTTCACTGCGGCTCTAAGAGCTAGTCATTTAGTGGTAAACCACTTTATTTCTGTGTATGTATATCGTTTTTTTAATTACCATTTCTTTGGTTTGACATATATAAGTGTATTTTATTTTAAGTCAAACACTTTTGGCGAGTACTGGTCAGAGAAGGGTGGAAGTTGATTGTCACATAATTATTCTGAGTTATTTTGGAATTGTTTCACTCGTTACGTTGTAAGATTGCTTTTTAAGACATTTCGATTTTTATGCCTTCTATTGTTATAGTCTTGTCATACCATTAGTCACCAATTTATTAAAAAAAGTAAAAGCAATGAGTTGCTTCAAAAATATTTTTTTGAGGTTTTCAGAACTATTCTATTCGAACAATTTTTGTCACTTTTTCATTTTTCTTGAAGATTTTTCCTAACTAAGCTATACACCCCTATATTTATATTAGAATAGTTTTTGTCGTACTCGTACATTCCCTATTTTTCACTGCTACTCTAAGCTCTAAACAGTTAGCGGTAAGTTAATTTGTTTGTGTGTAGAGATAGTTTAGTGTTACTATCGTAAGAAAATTTCGGTATATATAGTATATGCTTGTATATATTGATTGGGGAACTCACTATATAGGAAATTTCGGCGTTAGAAATAATAGTTTAAAAATGTGTAAATGAATAAAAATAGTATCACATAGTTTGAGAAATTGTACATTAAATACATAGTAATGACAAAATAGAGTTATCTTAAAATTTCTACAGAAAATTCTAACTTTTACAGTATTTATTGGTAGGATAAAATTCTTTGTTCGCTGAAAAATAAATTCTGATTAAGTTGAGTGCTTTGCGAATTACTTCAAACTGTGCTCCAATCAGGTACAATAAATTTTAACCATATGATACAGAAAAGGACAGAGGACAAAAACAAAGATAATAATTACAAAAAGTATGAAGACCATGACAACACGGTTGGAAGAGTTACAAATTAGCAATCGGAAGGCTGCGAGTTCTAAACTCTGTCCAACCAAATCGTGTACGCGGGGGATGGTGCACATCAAATCTGTCGTGGTCTTAAATGTCCTTACGTTGGAGTGGTGTGGAAATTCGGGGTGCCAGCTCAGGTGTGAACTCACTATCCGCTTGTGATTCAAAATTACGTGGTGGTGTCTGCGGATCTTTCCCTTCGGAATTGATCGCCGACCGTCACCAATAACTCGGTGTGTTGCTCCAGTGAGACGTTAATTTAGTACCAAATCCATTACCAAAAATGTAAATTTGGTAATTTTTTTAATTAACGTCGTACTAGAGCAACACAACGGGCTATTGACGACGGTCCGGGATCAATCCCTTAAGGGAAATATTGAGGACAGCACCACGTAATATTGAACCACAGTCAGATGACGAAGCAACACCTGAGCTGGCACCCCACTCTCCAAACTTCCACACCAACCCAACGTGAGGACTTTCGGTCACGACAGATTAAAGGTGCACCAGCCGCCTCTACGCCATACGCTTACAAACATCCATGCCCTGACCCGGATTCCAACCAGGAACCTTCCGATCTAGAGGCTAACACCTTAGCCACTACACCGGTAGGTCGTCTCCAAAAATGTAAAGGATAAATGATAAATAATTCTTCTATCGTGTGATTAATCAATTTATAAACTTCATGAAATATCATAACATATATAATGTGAATGCGAAAGAAAATTTTGATCTCTGTCGTAGACAGTTTGTTTTAATTACCCCTTACTTTAATTACTTAAAATACAGAGATGATTCCTAAATCACTTAATGTATTAAGTGATTTAGGAATAATTTCGGATTTTTTTCAAGCCAATAAGGTTTAACACCCAATGGTTTAAACGAGGTATATCATCCATCAAGATCTGACCACTTTTACCAATGACGAGAAATTTCGTCATCAAAATACTACCGTTTATTTTGATGACGAGATTACGATCTGGCAAGTTTTACCTAATGACGAGATCACAATATGGCTAGTTGTTTCCTAATGACGAAGTGTCTCGTCCAAAATGATCTGATCAGTTTTGCTAATAGCGAAGTATCTCGTCAAAGAAGATCTCATCAGTTTTGCTAATGACGATATATCTTTTTGAGACAACGATCATGAGGGTTAACCCTCAAGTCTAAGGAATAAGGAATTTTTTCAAGTTTTAAAACAAGTGTTCTGAGGATTACCTAAGTTTTCAACAAAGTGATTTTGCTTAACACTTAAATAATTCTGGCAAGTTATTCAATAAGGAAATTATAAAGGATGTCCTCAAAGAATGATCTCGTATGAGTTAAACAGGTTGTAATAGAGGCGTTTTAGGAACACTATTGTTAAAAAAGTATTGTATTTATATCGCATAGCTGGGTTACGAGAGCTGTACCTGTTTTATACGCATTTATTTTGTTAGGATGGGAGAGGTCTTGAAGCAATATTCCTGTTCAACTACGGTATTTCTTATATACAAGTAAACTATCATTCTAGTGAAGAAAGCAGCTCTGTAACATTAAGATTAATGCTGTTTTACAAATTGAACATGATGTACGAGTATGATACTAACTGACAATTCGATCTCTCAATCAACTGTTAATTGCGTATTACTGTATATGACTTTCTGAGATATCTGATGTTCACTCAATAACAAGTATTAAAATTAAATTACTCATTTTAGTTACTACCTTCTTGACAGTAGTTTATGACATCTTTATAAAATAGTGCGCATAATAACAGTTATCAGCTTGTTTACATATTTCAATTTTTTTATATTTTAATTCAAATGAATGTTTGACGAAATTGTTTTAAATCTAAGGTGAAAAGGATCAATGTAAACTTACAGCAGTTATATATATATATATATATATGTAGGGTGCTGGGGTTTTATTAAGTGAATACTTCTAGTTGAATTCGATTTATAATAGATAATATGTACAGAGAGTTTAAAAATGGCGCATCGAGATCACGTCCGTCAACATAACATCAATCGTCTCGTCTAACGTGATCCGATGCGCGCGCGATCAAAAAAGATCGCGCTTCTTTAAGTGAAAGTTGTACTTCTTTTCAGGTAAAAGTTGTAATGCTTATCTTAGGATAGCCGTGGGGCTTAACCCTACATTCCGCGGGAATGTCGCCAAGCGATTTCGCCATTTTGTGTTCGGAGCCAAGCACAAGACGAAAGCAGTCACACAGCAAACACCAAAGAGATTCTTTTAACCACCAGCGACCCGAAATGTCCGTCGGAGAAGTTGTTTAAAACTCCAGTTTTCACAACAGCAGAGCCTTTACGCGTCAGTTGAAAGGCTAATAACTTTGAGAGCGTCCGTCAACATCTGCTCACAGTAACAGCGTCTTGAAAAGTCACTTCGTCAGGTTTGACCGAGCCCCCATAATGTAGGGTGCTGGGGTTTTATTAAGTGAATACTTCTAGTTGAATTCGATTTATAATAGATAATATGTACAGAGAGTTTAAAAATGGCGCATCGAGATCACGTCCGTCAACATAACATCAATCGTCTCGTCTAACGTGATCCGATGCGCGCGCGATCAAAAAAGATCGCGCTTCTTTAAGTGAAAGTTGTACTTCTTTTCAGGTAAAAGTTGTAATGCTTATCTTAGGATAGCCGGGGGGCTTAACCCTACATATATACACACACACTACATATATACACATAGCAGTCCAGTCACATGAATCACATTTTATGCTCCATCTGTCCGATGGACGTTGGCGTATACGGCGTGAAAAGTCTGAAAGCAAACACCCTGCAACAATTCCGGCTGGAGGAGGGAGCATTATGGTTTTTGGAATGTTTTCCTGGCATTCACTGGGTGGACTCATCATTGTGGAAGATGGATCGATGGATGGCACGATGGATCAGCACAAGTACGCACCTGTCCTTGCGGACCATGTCCACCACTACATGCAAATTATTTTTCCTCAGAATGATGGCATCTACCAGTAGGACAATGCGAGGTGTCATACAGCTCTCAGTGTATGTGCGTGGTTCGAAGAGCACCAGGATGAGTTAACTGTACTCCCCTGGCCAGCAAACTCACCGAATTTAAACCCAATAGAGAATCTGTGGGACCACCTTGATCGGGTTGTTCGCGCAATGGATCATCAACCGCGTAATCTAGCGCAGAAGGCCACGGTATTGGAGTCGGCATGGCTCAACATCCCTGTGAACACCTTCAGAAACCTCATTGACTCACTTCCTGCACGTCTCGCAGCGGTCCGCTCTGCAAAGGTGGTTATTTTGGCTTTTGACAGGTGGTAACATTAATGTGACTGGACTGTGCATATATATAATACATAATCCTCTTCATTTGGATTTATAATTTTATTTCAGAACATAATACGTATTGTAAACTTTCCATTTTTGTTACGAGTAGTTAATAAGCATATTTATGTATGGAAGTTGAGAAAAAGTTATAAAAAGTTGAAACTATTGAACGCAACGGAATAGTAAATTTTCAGGATGATATGGATCAAAAGAGCTATTGAAAATAATATTAACTCAATTGGAAGACATAAAACACACCATGCATTACTTTATAATTTCAGTCACGACATGCTTGCGTGTCTTTTCATTGCGACATAAGGATTTATATATGCCCAGAATGAGAGCAAAGCAGTAATTCTCCTGATGTAGCGAAATATTCGCCGTCATACATACTATTATAATGGAAAGATCTTAAGAACGTATAAATAGCTGTCACCAACGCATATAAAAAGAACAAAGTTCTTTTATTGCCTATTCTAACAGTTGAATTGATATAGACGCTATATAAAAGGTACTTTTGACTTTGGATATCATCTAAAACAATGTAGAATAACAAATTGACAAAATCATGTTTACGAAAAAATAATTTTACAGTGGTTCAAAGTGGCATGCGGATGTAGAAAATTTAACAATAGCTTTAAATAATAATACGTCGTAATAAAACTTTTACTTAAACACATAAGATATTTCCAGTATATATTGCACCTAAAACGTCCCGTAAACCTAAACAAGTGTTTATCATTTTGCTTTCCTTCGTCAGGAACACATTAATGCATGCTGCGACAGCTAATAATAATGTATAGATACAGACATTCGTCCGTTTTAATGTAACTACAACATTCAATTAGTGACTTGCAGGAACTATGTTTAAGACACTTCCAACATATAACTCACCAAAAAACCCAGTAAACCTACCAGAGGAGTGCCAGGCCCGTCGAAGACGGCAAGAGGCGTGCGCCTTCCATGTTATTGAGCCCCATTTGAAAGAAGTCGGACTTTGCTCGACATACATCACACATCCGTTTTACAGGAAGGTCCCTTTCATACATCCATTCACTCACACATATCGTAATTTAGATCCCAATCAGAGGCCGATCACCCCCTGATCAGGTACCACACAGAGGTATTGATTTGGTATGGGAACATGGTGGACTTTGTGACCACGACCTATTTAACGTGCCCCAGTCACCATTAGTGAACACGACGGTATTAAGCTAGGTCGAAGCGCCGATCTCGCAATCATCAGAATTGCAGGCTCCGCCGAGGACCGAACCCACAACCCTTCTGATAAGAGCCCGACGCTCTACTGACTGAGCTACAGCGGCTCACTTTAATGTAATTGATATCATTTGATAGATTTTGTATTTTTCTGCCTATGAAATCTGGAAGAATTTTGTATTTATATTTACTTCAGAATTAATCACGCAGAAGAGATAAACAAGAGGACTGTGAAACTCATAAGCTTACTTCTGACAAAGAGTTCATAAAACTATCCCTGATGTCTACCTATGAAATTTATTCTTATTGATTAAATGAAGCTAACTTTGTATTAAACTATAACTATATAAAACAAAATTAGTAATTCGAGGGAGTTGCATATTAACAGTGTTTGAAACCGACTTACAAGGGTAGAACTTGTATACAAAAATCTAAACTTAGGAAGCTCTACTTTTGGATACGCATACTGATAACTTGAGAACTGATCCTATGAGAAGTGTGCCATATTTATTTTAATATTACACAAACTGACTTGAATCTTTCAGTCCGATTTCAATTTATAAACTATTGGAAAGTTTTACATATTCTCAGAGCACCTATTTGAATAGGAATCTCGAGTGCATGTGATTTCCTATAAATTTCGATCTGCTGATGTGTCGAGATAAACCCTTAGGGTATCCAATAACGAATACAGCTTGCTTTAAAAGTTACTTATCACGTTTGATAAGTTTAAATTTCTGACTTTCGTTTGAAAACGAAATAATACCTTGATCATATGTAAAAAAAGTTTTATAATGGACCAGTAGCTAAGCTGCTCACTTCTTTAAAATAAATAAATCATAAAGTAATTTATTCCGCAAAGAATAATTAATACGAAAAGTTTTGTTTTAAATAAAAAGCAATGTGTAAAATACAAATTTTTCTCTGATCTATAACTTGAGAGAAAATATTTTTACAGAGCTTCTATTTAAAACGAATAATTTTCAAATGCTTGAATAGTGTGGCATGTTACGCCAATTGTACGTTTGATTGAAAATTAGAAATACATTATAGTGAATTATCCGCATTTGATGGGGTTTCAGAATTTACATTAGAACAGCTGAAAAACGAAAGACCGATATTTTATAATTTTGAAATATTGAATGAAAAGTGTTACGTCAAAATCTGAATTCTGTGACTGACTTGCAGCGTACAACTTTTAACTACACTTGTGCAACTTTCGCATTCTACAGACATGCTGTTTAATCGAAATATCGGCAGTTTAAGAACATGCGTTTTGAAGCCCTCAACATTTTTTATGCAAGCTATGTGGTTCGGTAAGATTCAGATATAAAGATCACGATATTATACAGATGTGTAACCGACGCTAGATATTCTACAGATTACAAAAATGGTCTGATTTAAGGTATGGGATAATAAAGTTTAAATCAAACTATCGAGATTAGGAAATGTTTACGAACAAATATGTTGGATACGTTTTGGTGTTTTAAAAAGAGAAATAATATATATTTAAACTAAGTACTGCTTCTTCAATTTTGAGTTATAACTTCAAACACTCGGTCTTCCATTGTTCCAACGATAATTTTACCATATGAATCCAATGGTTGCATTATTTTGTTCTCATTTAACACCGCATCAGTAATATAACTGATGATTGCACGTATCTATATGTATTTACGATAAAGAGGAATAGATAAATCGAGAAGATAAAGTTTCAGTTTACAAAATTATTGCTTATAAAGAGTTACATGACCAACAAAATTGTATTTAAGTTGTCCCTTACTTAATGTTACTTTTTGGAAAGTAGGAAGGATTTTCTGTGATTTGTTTGTCTAAAGAGCAATAAAATCAAGGATATATTATTGATTCGATTTCCAAATCGTGATTTAGATAACAATATATAGAGCTGTTCTAAACGATTCATGAAGCAATGATTTTTCAAATGTCTTCCTAACTAAAATAAATTGTTATATAGTAAGTTACATTTGATGTAATCACTTCCCAATTTTTTTTTTCAATTTTGTGATATAATGTGTGCTAGCTGATGAAATTTTCTCAAAGTTTCTCTAGATTTTTAGAGATGATTTTTCATTTCAGAACTCCTTTAGTAGCCTCAGTAGTGTAACGTAAGACTTCACTACGCAGTTGTAGAGATGCAGTCTACGAAATTTTGGAAAACATATTCTATTTTTAAAATAAGCAAAATTTTGATGCTCTTTCCTTTTAGTAATATGCCTACAGCTCTTAAAAATGCCAACTAAACAAAAAAGTTATAAGAATTATTTTTTTAATTGCATCGTCCAAAAATGAACTGTTTCATAAACAGAGTAAGAAAAATGAATCATAGAAAGTCAACGGTACGCATAGAGGTATGCTGAATATTACCTTCTATTGTTACAAATTTGTTAGAAGTCTCATTGTGCTAAAAGTGTTCGTCCGGACTCAGTGCTTTGCCCACTGCGCTAGCAACCTGTTGCTGGCTGCGTAAGTTCAATTCCAATTAGGTTTTATTCCGCCGCCATGGTTCCATTTCTCTCTTTGTGTCAACAAACCTATAATTGTACCTACCCAGTTTTGCTTGATGTTATTTGTAGTATCATGGCCAAATATAGACAACCAAGCAATTCATTTAGAAAGACTGAAGGATCTAAATATGGTTTTTAAGGTTTGAGGGATAGACAAACGATATTTACAAGTACGTTATCAAACCACAACTCTATGGAAAAAATTAATAAAATTTAACTAATAAAATCTCGAGTTGAGATCAGCAATCTTTGTACTCACTCGCCTTTATTAAATATACGCAAACAGGTCTCTCCGCCTACCTACCATAAATCTACGCGACAGTATGAAGTAGAGACTAAGCATTTGATTCACTTGCTTATTCTTTACATAACGAGCGTCACAGTAACGGAGCTTGTGCTGGTGTTAGTCTCTGTTGCTTTATCAAAATTATTATAATCTTCCATAATCGAACGTTAATCCATGTTTGATGGGCGATTATAAATGTAATGTTGATAGTATCAAAACTTTGATAGTGAATTACATTAATACCATTATTAATACCGGTTGTTGATGATCTATGGATCCAGATTTATTCACGTCTTTATCAGTCCCCCCATATATTGATGGTTGACGTAAATGGACATACATATAGTGGAAAATATTTTAGTTTGTTACACCTTATCATTTAATAACTTGAGAGATATACATTTGTTTGTATATTTTAAAGATTATAGTTTTTTCGAAAAATTGAACCTTTAAGAACCGAAATTATCCTTTTGAGAGTCTTGAGATATCAGACTAGTGAGGTGTTGCTTTTACTCTATATCACAACAAATGACTTAATAACCATGCCAATTGGTTCAAAGATTCTTAGGGTAGATTCATTCAAGAAATTTATAACTCGTTAGAAGTCGCGCAGAGAAGATAAAAGGTTTTAGAAAAGATGTTTACATGTGAGTATTTCAGAGTGTTGAAGTACTAATGGTAAAAAACTAGTAGTAAATGTTTTGTTAAATTAGATTACTTAAACATTTATTCACATTGATGGGATTTCTCCAATCGGTTCTGACGAGATATCCAGCCAAAAATCCGGTCAATTGTTCAAATAACGTGGTATTTCATCCATTATGGTCAGTCTTGCTAGTTGGTGATTTAGATTAGCCACAAGAGGTCTGATATACTTAAACTTTCATTTTGTCCGTCGAGCCGGAGTTCCGCCTTGGAATTATGGCACCTAAAAATGCGAAAACTACGCAGAATTTTGAAATTCTGTGTAAAGAAATTGACAGAATTGGGGAGAAGATCCAACGATGTCAAATAACTGAGCAAAGTATGGTACAGGCGCTAAAAACTAAAGTCAATTCATTCGATACTCGGATATCCAATTCATTTTCGGAGTTGTCTTCGAAGGACACAGATGATTATTTGGATACGTATCTTAATTATCAGGACATACTTCTAAATTTATCCGTTGATTTGGAAAATAAAACTGTCAATGATAAACATGAACAAGTCTCAACAGTGGGAAGTGGCAATAATGTTCAAAATTCAGCTAATAAGTCTAAAACAAAACTGCCTAAATTGGAACTTCCACATTTTTCCGGTGAACTGGAACAGTGGATTACCTTTAGGGAGTTATTTCAAACCTCTGTTCTCGACAACACCGAGTTGTCGGACATCGAGAAATTACAATACCTGTTTGCATCTACACGTGGCAATGCTGCAAAATTAATTCGCGGATTTCAAATGCAATCAGGGAATTTGAGGCATTGCTGGGAGATATTATGCGATAGGTATGAAGACAAAATTCAATTGGCATTTGTCCACATAAATAAAATTTTTGGCATGAAAATTCACAAAGCCAATAACACTAAAGCTTTGTTGGATGTTTTAGACAATTGCAACGAAGCAGTTCGAAATCTGCAAACCATAGGGTTAAAATCAGATTCTTTGAGTGAGTTAATCATCATTTCTCACATCTTAACGAAAATCGACGACGCAGTTAAACAGCGATGGCATTTGACCTTGAGGAAGGACATTTATCCCGATCTCGAATCGTTCCGAACCTTTTTGGAGTGTGAAGCTCGTTCTGTTTCTTCTTTTTCTGCGTTGCCTAGCGGTGGGAGTGAAAGGCCAGGGAGAAACGCTAATGTAAACAGGTTCGGGGGGAGTAAAAAACCGGAAAGGAGCAGTTCGTTTGCTAGACCTCTAGTAGCGAGTGCGGTCGCTGTAAATTGGAAAGCTTGCGTTCTTTGTGGGGACAATAACATCCATCCTCTTTATAAGTGTACATGTTTCAATCGCATGTCCGTAACTGATCGGTGGAAAGTTGTAGAAACGAATAAACTCTGTGCAAATTGCCTGCGTGGGCACACTGATCCCTGTCGGATAAAAAGTGGGTGTAAAAATTGTTCTTCGAATGAACATCATACCTTATTGCACATTTATAGAGTAGGAAATTCTGAAGTAAACAACGCGATTGCCCCTCCGGAACATCCATCATCATCCATTTCTACAACTCTCCAATGCCAATCACATATACAAACAAGTAATGTTTTATTATCCACCGCACAAATAAAAATAAAATCAAAAACTGGGGAATTTTTGCAATTTAATGCTTTAATTGATGGAGCTAGCCAAAATTCTCTCTTGACTCGTGAATGTGCGGAGCGCTTACAAGTACCCTTGCGGGAAACTACACATCGCTTAATGGGAATTAATGGGGTCACGGCGGAAACATCGTTGCACATCGCCAACGTTGTTTTTTCTCCTCACTTCTCGTCAGATTCTTTTCACATTGAAGTATTAGTAGTAAGCAAAGTGACTCCACCTCTCCCTAACTTCTATATTCAGAAACGTAAATGGACACATTTATATGGACTCATACTAGCCGATCCAGACTATACAAGTCAAAAACCGATAGATATTCTTCTGGGAGCAGACATTTTCCCTCTGCTACTAAACGGCTCTCCAATTGTTGGACAAAGTGGTTCACCAGTTGCTATTCCTACAAAATTAGGACATTTACTCACCGGAAAAATAAACTCTGCCGTACACTCGAACATTTCTATCGGCTGTCTTTCTGTTAATGCCAGTATTGATAGCACACTGCAAAAATTCTGGCAAATTGAATCGATTCCGTGTGAAGAACTGGTAAATAATGAAGAAATTCAGTGTGAAGATCTTTACACAAATTCATTACAACGAAATAGTGAGGGAAGATACATAGTAAAACTCCCTTTTCGTAATGACAGAGACTTAGGTGAAAGTCGATCGAAAGCTCTCAACCGTTTTCTTTCATTAGAGAATAAACTTGCTAAAAAGCCAGATTTAAAACTCAAATATAGTGAGTTCATGAATGAATATCTAGCCCTAGGGCATATGTCACCTCTACCTCCTTCCACCTTGGAGATAGATCAGAACCACTATTATCTTCCTCACCATTGTGTTGAAAATATTCATTCAACCACAACTGCTCTTCGCGTTGTTTTTGATGGGTCGAGTAAAACATCCAATGGGCATGCAGTCAACGACCTTCTACTGAAAGGGCGTAAATTACAAACCGAAATATTTGACAATTTAATTCACTTTAGAAGTTATAAAGTTGCAGTGTCTGCAGACATATGTAAAATGTACCGTCAAATCCTCATTGCGGAAGAAGACCGCGCGTTCCAAAGAATATTTTGGAGACAAAACCCGTCCGATCCATTGATTACCTACGAACTAAACACTATAACTTATGGAATGTCTTCTTCGCCTTTCCTCGCACTTCGTACGTTGCAACAATTGTGCAAAGACGAACAAGACAACTTTCCGAACGCCTCTAAAATTGCTGAAAATCATTTCTACGTTGATGATCTTTTAGCAGGTGCAGACACCGTAGAAGCCGCAAAATCCTTAATCGATGAAATGCTACGTTTCATGAATGCAGGATGTTTACCTCTTCGGAAATGGTCATCTAGTCATGAAGAGGTACTAAGCGAATTGCCTTATTCGTTAAAAGCCAAAAGCCTTAACCAATCGTTCAGTGATGCTGAAGAGTCTTCACAAAAAATCTTGGGACTCGTTTGGAATCTTCCAACCGATTCGCTGCAAGTTCGGACTGTGGAAGAGCCAACCGTCTCCACCAAACGTGAACTGTTATCGGTCATAGCGCGTAGTTTTGATCCTCTGGGACTAATGGCACCTGACATATTGCTTCTGAAGATTATGCTTCAGGACTTGTGGAAGTCAAAATTGGCTTGGGACGATCCCGTTCCACCAGACATTCTAGAACGGTGGAATAAATTCCAAGCAGAAATGCATCACTTCAAACAAATTAAAGTTCCTCGCTACATACATACTTCAGAGGATTGTATTCTTGAACTTCATGGCTTTTGCGACGCTTCTTTTAAAGCTTATGCTTCAGTAGTTTATTTAAAGGTCATTTCTGAGTCGACACATGTATCCTTACTCACAGCAAAAACAAGAGTTGCGCCTGTTAAACCAGTAACTCTACCCCGGCTGGAGCTTCAGGGTTGTTTACTGCTAGCCGAGCTAATTTCAACAATTCTAAAAGTAATCCCAGTTCCAAACCCACAAATATTCCTTTGGTGCGACTCAACAATCGCATTGAGTTGGATCACAAACCCTCCGTCTTCAGGAAATCAGTTTGTACAACATCGAGTGGGAAAAATACTTTCCCTGACGTCAGTAACTTCTTGGAACCACATTCCTGGCAAAGAAAACCCAGCAGACTGTGCTAGTCGAGGACTTTATCCTTCACAGTTGTTGGCTCATTTAGAGTGGTTCACTGGTCCAAACTGGATTGTTGTCAACAATAAATACGGAGCTCTCACTTCTTTTGAACTCTCTACTTCTTCAGTACTTATTCGTGACGAGAATAAGGATTTGGTTCCACAAACAGTTAAAGAATCACCTCCAATCTCTCATGCTATCTTGAAGTATTCTTCATACACAACATTATTACGTGTCACAGCCTGGATCTTACGTTTCATTCACAACCTCAAATCTAGAAATAAGCTTAAAGGTACTCTTCAAACTTCTGAACTGACCGGTGCACGAACGGCTATTCTAAAAATTGTACAGCAAGAAGAATTCGCTTCCGACCTTAAGCTTATAGCAAAAAATAAACCTCTCCCTAAATCCAGCAAACTACTGTCTTTAAATGTCTTTCTTGACGAAGTAGGACTTCTTCGCGTTGGAGGACGTTTATCACATCATCAGACATTAGCATTCGATCATAAATTTCCTATTCTACTTCCTAAGAGACACCCAATTACTGCCTTAGTGATTCGACATTTCCATCTTACAAGTCTTCATTCGGGACCCGAACTTGTCTTATCGTTGATCCGTCAAATCTTCTGGATTCCGGATGGCAAATCCACAGTACGCAGTGTAGTGCGCAGTTGCATCACATGCTTTAAATCATTGGCCAGGCCAGTATACCAAAAGATGGGTGATTTACCTATTGCAAGAATCATGCAGTCACGCCCCTTCGACAAAGTTGGAATTGATTTCGCTGGTCCAATTAGTACAAAATGCCAGCACCAGCGAAAAGCGACAACATTCAAGACATACATTTGCCTTTTCATATGTATGTGTACCCGTGCCGTACATCTGGAAGCCGTCTCCAGTCTCTCACCTGACTCGTTCTTGGCTGCATTGAGACGATTCGTCGCACGTCGAGGATTTCCCTCGGAAATATTCTCAGACAATGGTACTAATTTCCGCGGTGCGTCTGCCTATCTAAAAGCACTTTTTAAACTCACAAAAGAGCAATCCGTCCAGAACTTCTCATCGGAAAGAAAAATTCATTGGCATTTTATTCCACCCTATGCCCCTAACCAAGGTGGGTTATGGAAAGCTTCAATTAAACTTGCTAAGCGGCATCTCACAAAAACTTGTCAAGGCACACTTCTCAATTTCGAGGAATTCTCTACAGTGTTATGTCAAATAGAGGCTTGCATAAACTCAAGGCCTCTGGTACCTTTATCCTCGGCAACTAGTGATCTTCGTGCACTTACCCCTGGACACTTCCTAATCGGAGTTCCCCTTCTGGAACTTCCAGAAAACACTGACAGTTCTACAAACACTAATCGAAAAATTCTAAGTCTCTCTTGCAGATGGAGACTCTTATTGCAGGTTAAGGAATCCTTCTGGCGCCGCTGGACACGAGACCTCCTGCATACACTCCAGCCTCGTCAAAAGTGGAATTCAACGAAACAACCTCTGCAAATTGGAGACATGGTTCTTCTTCAAGAGGCCAATTCTGCTCCTTGTTCCTGGACTCTTGGTCGCGTAACCAACATCTTCCCGGGCAAAGATCAGATCACCAGGGTAGCCAGCGTGCGGACCAGGGATGGAGAAAAGCTTCGTGCTCAGAATCGACTGGTGGTCCTTCCTCTCCCCTCATGCCGGCCTTCGCAGGATGTTGATTTAGATTAGCCACAAGAGGTCTGATATACTTAAACTTTCACTAGTGATAAGATGAATTGTAGAGACAATATTGACCTATTACTTCAAGGAGGAATGAGGTTCCAAGTAGTAAAAACAAATTGTTCCTCTCCTTGAACTGGTGACTGTTTGGTACAGGTTTTTGCATCAGAGCCTGAGTATTACTGGGAGATTTTTGACGCGAAAGTAAACCTTGTTTTTCTAATGACAAAGTGTATCGTCCAAAAAGATCTGGTCAGTTTTGATAATGACGAGATTTCTTTTTGAGACAACGACCGCGAGGGTTATGTAATGTCTTAACGTACACAAACATTCTTATGTAGCTTAAGTAATCGCATTTATTCATCATACATAAAAATATCGTGTTTTATTTTCCAGACAATATCTCACTAAGAGATTATTAAGTTCGCCAATATTTGAGTACTTTCACAGTTGTGTAAATGTGACGTTTCGGTGTATTATTTTTTATTTTTGATATTCTTCAGTATGTTACATGGAAGAAGATCCAGTTCTCTCAATGTAAAAAAAGAACTGTTCTGTTTTTTCAGAACAATAAAAAACTATTACTTTCACTCGCCATTTTAAACATTTTCTGAATTTTAGTACTAAATTCACAGTTTGAAAATTTTTTCAGACAATGATACCTTAAGCTGTGATGTTTTTTTTTCTGATTGAACAATTAGTGATAACTTTTTTTTAAAAATTTAATACCATCCAAAGTTCAATATAATTCAGCTTTAATGCTTATTTTTGTAGCATACCAATCTTAGCAGTGTACCGTATCACACTGGAGATGGAAAAGAAGCTAACTAAAATAAATTCATGGCGTTAAACTGATAAATGAAGAGCTGTGAGCTATACAACAATATAACAAGGAAAGTTTTAATCTCAACGTGTTCACCGTGTAATGTGATTAGATCTCTACTGATGTCTTGACAAAATGAAACGATGCGTACTAGTCGGATCTTCTGAGGATAAATTAAATTTGCTCGGTTGAAATTTCTCTAGTTCTCTGGAAACTAACTTCATTAGACTTTAAAAAAAACTTTACGTTGCTATACGTTAACAGGTTTTCGATACATTGAAAATATAAAGAAAATGCTTCAGACCTCTTACTTATTTCAAAGATCATTACGGATTTTTGTTGGATTACAGATGAAATTAATTTACATTAAAGGAATTTAGAGAATGATACTCATTCTCTGTTACACAAATTCTAATAAACTCTCCATATAATTCTGAGTTTAATATAACATCTTCTTGTAGCAGCTGGAATTTTGAATTACAATGGTGCACACAGTTTGTGTATAAAGCCTCTATGATTGTTCAAAAGTATTTGTACAAGTGTGCCACAGTATAATTTGTTTTATTCAGACATGATGCTTGTAGTGGCCGCATCAATCCAGATACGGATTCAGCAACTTATTTCGCCAAAGATCACATCAAATTTCAAATGTGTTGTATTTCAATTTCAAGAATTACATCAGCTTTCGAAACAAAGATTAAATTTAATTAAAGATATTATAAATTATATTAAAACGAATTACAGATAATAAAAATGTTCAAAGATAATTTAATATGTTTTTTTTTTTTTTTTTTTGTCGTGGCGATATTTATATACGTATCTAATTGTGAATGAAATTAGGTGTGTGTTTGTATGATCCAAAGAGATGATCCTTTCTTACTTGAAGACAATCAAATAAAATAGAAAAAAAGAAAAGAATAATTCAAATAATAGATACCTTGATCTCTATTCAAATTAGCCGGTTCACGGAATAGTAGGAGATTCGGGCAGGATTTGTTCTTTTTTTTCGGCTCATCTCCAACAAAATGCCTAGTAACAGTCCACTTAACAGGGAGATCAATCCTTTTTACGAAGAAACCTCCGTCCTGTTTGCTTGGAATCCAACCTCTTTTCTCTCTTCGCGGATTTCTGCAAAAGCATCTCTTTGAATTTGTCTCTCTCGCTCCTTACCATAATTCGATCGTGAAGATCCCTATTCTCTAGTTCTCTATTCTCTAGAACGAAGTTATTAAAACCAAATAAAAGTCACCATCTTGAGGTAAGGAGGTAGTTGAATTTATTTCGCAGTGAAGCAACACAACGTACTATTGGTGACAGTAAGGAACAAACCCCGAATAAGGGAAAGGTCTGATGGCAAATCAAATAACTTTGAGCCACGGTCAGATGACGAGATCAATAACTCATCTGGCACCCCACTCTCCAAACTTTGCTTCATGCCAACATGAGGGCAATTAAGGTTGATGCAGATTTATCACCCACAATCCTACACATACCCGACGGTATTAGTTGAATGCTGTCTTCGAGGCATTTGAGAATGCATAGACTTGTATTGAGCGCGTCTCATATATTTATAACAAGATGTTAGCAAACTGCATCCTTCTGGCGGCTACAAATCTTAATCGGTACGGTGGGGCAGGATCTCAAGACAGCAGAATTTGACTCGCGCTTCGTGAGCACCCTAATTGAAACGAGGTTGGTAGTTAATGAGTTCTATCTATCATTCTTCGAAAAGAATTCGGATGTTTGGAGATTTCACTCCGAAGAATGTAGTAATGTATCTTTAGACGTTTTACCCCCGTGAGGTACAGAGTTGGAACTATAGCAAATGCTCGAGTATGGAAGGAAAGTCTAGATTTGTTGTAGTGCAATAACCGATACCCTCTCCTTTAATATGTACGAAAATTGCACGCTACATGAAGTGGAAATGAAAGATTCCAGTATACTGGAATTCCGTGCAGTTTCCATTCGAAGGGGGGAATCTATACAAGTTTGGTAAGTTATAACAGATTTAGCATTGAATATGTGGAAGAAAGGATGATTAACATTTAAAAGAGAGCATGTTCACAAGGGTGGGCCGAAAAACTTCAAAATTATTTTTCAAGTCGTAATACCACGGAAAAGTTGCGAATTTGGGAGACCAAAAAGGTGTAAAAAATAAATAAAATCGGTTTATATTTTTAAAGATTTTAAATTAGCCTCTTCCCGAATATAATAGCTCAAATTCTTAAGTAATTAAACAACAGAAAATAATGTTTAAATATTATTTAAATACATCAACATCTTCCATCGCGCATTGCCTTCAAACTTATTGAAATTAAAAAAAAATACAAATAAATTAAAAAAATATATATAAAAAAAATACAAAAGATTAAAGGTAGATCACAGTTCAAGAGAAACAAAATACTAAAAGCTTACAACAAATAACAACTTACATCTAGTAAAGATAGCGATGCCGACCCAGATTTTAAAGTGATAAAAAAGTTTCCTCTAATAATTGGCAGGTGAGAATTCATCTTAAATCTACTGCATTACTGATCGATCGTTATGGAGTTTCTGATCGCGCTACCGCGGAATCGCATCGTGTTTTGCATGATGTTGGATTAATTATCGACTCTGACGTCTCTCATATTATAGAGAAAATAATTAAGAAGAGAAAAACCAAATGGTAGTGCTGAATTGTGTTGTAAATCTGACGAACTTCCACTACAAGTCTCTATTTGGATGGGAGGAAGGACGACACGTTAGTGGTAGATCTAGCTCATTCGAAAAGGTTCCGTAGAGTAAAAAAGGGAGAGCATTACTCGCTAATTCAAGAACCTGGTCCAGTCTACATCGGCCATGTTACTCCAACTTGTGGAAGTTCTGAAGATATTGTCACTTCTATTATTTTTTATCTGTCAGGTCGTGGTATTTCTCTTGAAAAATTAGTTGTCATAGGATGTGATGTCACTGCTGTTAATACAGGTTGGAAAAACGGTCTGATTCGTTGAATCGAAATACATTAGGGGAAACCGTTACAATGGGCAGTTTGCCTTCTCTATTTCAATGAACTGCCTTTCCGGCAACTGTTTCAATGCCTAGACGGTAAATAAATGGATCCGAAATCTTTCAGGGGACCAATCGGTGAAAAGTTAAGTGGCTGCGAAGACCGTCCAGTGATTGGCTTCAATAGTATTGGCTGTCAGATTCCCACAATAGACAGAAGTATACTAAGTAAGGATGAGCAATATCTACTCGATATTTTCGAAGCAATAAAGTCAGGGAACTGTAAAGAGGATTTGGTGTACGAGATCCTGGCCTCTTGTCACACTCGAGGTAGTTGACAACATCAAATCGAACTGTCATATTGTACTTAAGTGAAGAAAGTCCCACACCTTAACTTCAAGAAATAGTTGTATTTATTTTGAAGTCATACATGCGAATGTGGTTTAGTATTAAAACAAGTAAATACTTTAACAGAGGGACCAAAACTTGTGTACCAATCAATACAATCTTCAAGGTACCTGCCTGAAGATTTACGTAATATTGTCGAAACGGCTTTTTCGTTCATCCAGAATATTTAATGGTAGCCATGACACAAGATAATACAAAATACATAAGAGAGTTCGGACTTCGACTGATTGTAAAGGCGAATCAGTTAGATCAAAAGAGAAGAACTATCAGAACATTCATGCCGCCAAAACGTAATTTCAAGGATCAAGACTACTCGGAAATAATTAACTGGATGGACTGTGATTTATGTTCTCCCCCATTATTAAAATATATCAGTGACGATGAGATTAAATCACATATTCAAAGTGAATATAAGTCTACTTAGGATATGACATGCAAGACATTCCCAGTTCACGCACAGCAGTTGAACAATGTGTGCAACTTTTGACAGAAGCCTCGGGAGACGTTTGCTGTGTCTAGGGGGAGTTTTAACAGAACGACTCTGCTGTCAAGGTCAACCATGCCCAACTAGCCCATAAATCAGATTTCAAGTACATTTAGCTAAGAATGAGTGAAAACGGAGATGTTCAATTGCTGAACAGGAGTTTATTGAACTTACGACTCTTCACTTATAAACTTAGTTTTTACAATTACAAAATATATGTTTAAAAAAATTACTAATGGTCTAAAATAATTTGTTTTTAAACATTTAAACTTGCATTCAATAACGAAAACCAAAAAAAAAAAACATGTAAGTAAAAAGTTGTTAGTAGTTTTTTCCATTGAACTGTGATCAACCTTTTTTTGTAAATGTTTTAAAAATTGCATAAACTTTGAAGGAAAAGCTCGGCCATATAATGTTGATGGATTTAAATAATATTTAAACATTATTTTCTGTTTTTCTAATACATAAGAATTGGTACATTCGGGAAACAGAACTATTACAAGAAAAAGGCTTATTTTAAAATGTTAAAAAGTATCGTAAAAAAGTGAATTTTTCCAAATTTAATCAAAATTTAGGGCACATGCGCGACCGGAATATTTAAACCGATTTTATTTCATTTTTACCCCTTTTTAATCTCTCAAATTCGCAACTTTTCGGCGGTATTACGACTTGAAAAATTTTTTTGCATTTTTTCGGCCCATTCTAATGTTTACATGACTGTTTTTAATAGTTGTCTTACCTCAAAAGACACCTGCATAGTTATTACAGATTTAACTTTCAATATGTGAAAGAAAGGATGACAAATATCTGTGAGAGCATGTTCACATGAATGTACCTACCAGTTGTCTTATCTGAAAAGACACATAGGTAGTTATAACAAATTTAGCTTTCAATATGAGGAAGAAAGGATGACAAACATTTGTAAAAAGTATGTTCACAGGAATGTTCTTACCAGTTGTCTGATCTAAAAAGACCACTGCATAGCTTGGTTAGATGGTAGTTTGGTCATGTAGTCTTGAACAAGTCGAATAGCTGAATTTGTTACGATATTACTGCAAACACCAAATCCCTTCCTTTATCCCAAGTACCTAGTTCATCATTCGAGTTTACAGTTGGCACTGGATAAATCATCTATGGCAATCGCTGTACACGTCTTTCTTGCTTTTGCGCATGGGAGCCCTAATCATAAAAGGCCTTTAACTTCTATTAAAAAATCAACCAACCTAAGGAAGAAGGCTCTCTAGTGGGAGCCACACTATTCAACTCGTAGCTTTATAAGAAAATTGAATGCTTTTACATGAATCAGCTGTTTAATGAGCACTGACGCTTCCTGGAATATTTCTATTATAATGAGATATCTGACAGCGGACTCTTGTTATTATCGAGTAGTGAATTATTCCCTCCATTAAACTGTATTGCTAACGTACTGCCTACTGCCCTGTTGTATGGTGTTATGTGAGATCAATCTAATGACATTCAGCTTCATCTGTCCGTATCATGATGTAGCCTAATTCAAATTTCTCAGCACAAAAAATAAACTTTAGAGTTCCTTGCTGGAGTCTGAATAGAATGTTTTGAGTTCTTTCTCCAACAAAATTTGTATGTATGAACATTCAAGTGTTACTTCCTATTAAAGAAGTGAAGATGATTGTATCAAAATGCATATTTGAGGTAATATTTCCAGTTTTCTCCATATGTAGCTAGTAGTCTTATTTTATATAACATTTTGAACAGCGTTTATGAAATAAATTTGTTTCAATTTCAGAAACAAAAATGAAACAAATTATAATTCTAAGATAAATTTTACCAAGTTTATAATCATATATTTATCAAGAAATGTAATCTTCATGAATAGGACTTTGCGAACTTCAGCAGTCTAAGAATCACAGTATTCTGATTGAAAAATTAAAAAACTCGTAACTTGAAAATATTGAGATATTCCATTTGAAAAGCTCAAGATATTGATAAATGACTTTTTTCACTCTAGAAATAATATACATAATATTATATGAATATCTCTTACATGATAAAAAGAGCAAAAGTAAATTTTATCTAACCAATTGGATTCGAAACGTAAAGCCAAACTAATGCATTCTGCTATCAGAAAAACAGGAGTGGCCCTAAGTATAAAGACATACTATAAAATTCGCAACTATTTTAAGAAGTCAGGCTAGTAGTGAAAAATCGAAAAGCAATATAAGATTGCTGTAAATTCAAATGGACATGTTCATCTTGTACATTGAACAAACATGAAATCTATCGAGAGGAGTACCAGGACAAACATTCGATTTCCTATTTTAGTTTTGTTTATCAAATAGTGAAATCTCTTCTCTGAGTCCATCAACCGTCTTGGAAATCAAGTGCAATTCTATCTTGTGATTTTGTTATGGGGTACTCCTAAGCTAGTAACTTTGTAAATATATTCGAACTCGAAGTAGAGTATTTTTTATTTTTACATCTAATTCAAAGTATCAAGACGTGTTCCTCAATTTCAGTTTGCATATCAGAGTTTATATTTGTACCATCCACTAAATTACAAGTATTTGTAGTTACAAAGAACTTTTTAAACTGCTTGAATCCAGTTTAGAAATTGACTACTTTCTTTTTCTAGGCAATTTAAAAATATGTTTCGATCCTTTTTTTCTGTTTTGAAATTTAGTTCCTGTTCAAGGAATTGACTCTTTTTATTTTTGCGCTCTTCTAAAGTCGCCAAGGAGATAATTATTTTAAATGAACCAATGAAATCCAACGACAGTTTAACGGATTTTGAAAGAACTTTCTAGAATATTCAAAACGAAAATTTCAACTTTCCACTTGCCGAGTTTTCCATGAAAATCGCAATAACCGTAATACAGATGTGGGTTGACTTAAACAGCTATAACTCGCTATCAGAAGAGCAACAAAAAAAAAGCACCAAGACCATTACCACCTATATAAACGTAGACTGAAGCTGTACCATATTTGATTTCGAAAGAGTTTTCTTGTTATTACTTCAAACAAGGGCTTGGCTAAATAACGTAACAGAAAAAAGCGAAAGTTCGCCGGAAATCGGTACACAACTAACAAACTAAAGGGCCGATTCAGAACGATGTTCTAATAGCAAGTGTATCTAAATTGCAAGGCAACGAGACCTACCTGGTGAATTTTAGTGTTATAGAGGAATAAAAAGATAATTTCTTTAGCAGAAAAAACTTTAAATGCATTTTCTCGCAAATGATATTTTTACAAAATAGTTGCAATACTGATGATTACGAGATCAGCGCTTCGACCTGGCTTAAAACCGTTGTGTTCACTATTGGTGACTGGGGCACGTTAAATAGGTCGTGGTCACAAAGTCCCCCATGTTTCCATACCAAATCAATACCTCTGGGGGTTCCTGATCAGGAGGTTATCGGCCTCTGATTGGGATCTAAATTACGATATGTGTGAGTGAATGGATGTATGAAAGGGGCCTTTCTGTAAAATGGATGTGCCATGTATGTCGAGCAAAGTCGGACTTCCTCCCAATGGGGCTCAATAACATGGAAGGTGCACCCCCTCGCCTCTTGCCGTCTTCGACGGGCCTGGCACTCATCTGGTCTGCCAGTGTAGGCATGAGAAACAACAACAAAATAGTTATTACAGTTTTTTCAATATAGTCCACAATTTTTACTATTTTTAATAGTAACTTTGTATATACATTTTAAAGACTATGAACCATGAAAAAACTAAAATATTTAAAAATATAGGATATTCTTTGATTTATAGCTGCTTTTGTGAATAATTTGCTATACATTTTGATAATTTTTCATAAATATGTGTATAACATAGCGTATCTTTTATTTTCGAATTATTTCTTAGAAATTAGTTAATTTTGAAGATTATGGTTATATTTATATTGCATACAAAATAAATTGATTTTAATATTTTTTAGAGCATTGACCGTTTCCATAAAATTTTCTTAATATTCACCTTAAATAACCAATTTTTTCAAATGGCAGCATAAAATGAATTTATCTTGTTACTATTTGTTTGTTAAACATCTTTTGACTATATAAAAACATAAAAAAGTAACAACTATAACATAAACATAAATTAAACATTATAATTATAACAGTAAACATAAACCTGTAACACTTATTTAAAAAAAAGTTATCGAAGGTTGGCGGTTCCATTGAATAAGGATTGTGGCTGATGGAAAAATGAAGATGAATATAAGGATTATTATACTGACTTTAATTTATTTGAAAACGCGCGTGAATTAAGTCTGACATTCTATCTATAGTTAAAATTGCGAAGAGATCAAATAGGCGTAACGTCTTAATATCTTGCAAAAATATGAAATATATGCAATTGAAAAGTTATTTTTTGAAAGAAAATCAAATGTATCGAAGGGTATCGATCTAATGTAAAATTTTCCGCATATTTGTAACCTGTTGAAATTTTCATTCTATCTTTAAAGATCGCTGAGATAGGAAAAAAACATTCGAATTGCGATGATATCCAATCGGATTGATCCACAATCTCTTGCGAAAGTATAAATATTCAATTGAAAAATTATTTATTAAAAGAAAATCAAATGGTATAAGGTATCGAACTAATGTAAAATTTTCCGCAGAATTGTAATCCGTTGAAATTTTTATTCTATCTTTAACGATCGGTCAGATAGGAAAAATAAACAATTCGAATTGCGAAGATATCCAATCGGGCTGATGTCACAATCTATTATGAAAGCATAAATATTCAAATGAAAAATTATTTATTAAAAAAAAATCAAATGGTATAAGGTATCGAACTAATGTAAAATTTTCCGCAGAATTGTACTCCGTTGAAACTTTTATTCTATCTTTAACGATCGTTGAGATAGAAAAAACAAACAATTCGAATTGCGAAGATATCCAATCGGGCTGATGTCACAATCTATTGCGAAAGTATAAATGTTCAATTGAAAATTTATTTATTTAAAAAAAAATCAAATGGTATAAGGTATCGAACTAATGTAAAATTTTCCGCAGAATTGTAATCCGTTGAAATTTTTATTCTATCTTTAACGATTGTTGAGTTAGAAAAAAAACAATTCGAATTGCGAAGATATCCAATCGGGCTGATGTCACAATCTATTGCGAAAATATAAATATTCAATTGAAAAATTATTTATTTAAAGAAAATCAAATAGTTTAATGTATCTATCTATGTAAAATTTTCCTCGTCCGTGGCAGTTCTTTTCGTGAGGTCAGGTGTGACCGCTGTGCCATAACGCTCGCCAAACCCGGTGATTGCTACGCATTCCCATTTAATTGAGAATAGATCCAATAGGCGTGTCGTTACAATCTCTTGCGAAAGTATAAAAGTTATTCAATTGAAAAGTTACTTTTTAAAAGAAAACCAAATGTGTAAGGCTTCGATCTAATGGAAAATATTCCGCAGATTTCAAATCCGTTGAAATGTGCATTCTTATCTTAAACAATAGCTGAAATCGAAACAAGATCTGAAGAATGCCAGTCATAACTTTTAATTTGTTTTGCTTCACTTGATTCCGTTGCTCAGGAAATCAAAATGTATGAATCTGATCTCTTTATCCACGAAGGTCAAATTTTTCACGAGCGCCAAATTCTTATTGGAAAAAATATAAAAGTTTCTATTTAAAATTTTTATTTTTTTAAAGAAAATCATATTATTAGGTATTGATCTAATGTAAACTTTTCCGCATAGTTCAAAACCGTTGAAATTTTTAATCCATCTTCAACGATCTAGGAGATTGAAAGAACAACTACTAAACTCCATTTAAAACTGTTCATTTGTTTTGTTTGTCCGCTGAAATCGTTGCTCGGTAAATGAAACGGTAAAAATAAATTTAGAATCTGTGATCTAGAAGAAGCGAAAAAATTTGAAAAAAGCTAATAAATTCATTAAAAAATATTCTAGATAAAATTTTAAAATTCGGGCGAGATTCGTACTATCTGTGTACCAAATTTCACTATTGTAAGTTCCATAGATTCTTCAATACTCTGATTACACGACATAGACAAAACATAGACAAACACTTCCTTTTATAATGGTAGAGATTACACTGATATCGATGATACACAATTGCATTGCGTTCTCAAATGACCATAAAAGAATTAACGACAACATAATTAGAAGAAAAGCCTTAAAGTGTGAGCGATGTAGGTGAAAATTAGGACATTCTTTTATCACTTATAAAATAACAGTTCTTCAAGCCATGTAAGGCATTCGATATTACTTTAAGAACCCAGACGCTACAGATGATGAATTCAAAGCACTAAATTTTTTAGAATCGTAAGGTTATTTTACTGATACGGTTTAGTTTATTTCAAATAAGACCATTTAGACATTATAATACATATATAAAGAAGCATCCAGTCTTAAAGAATGTTTAAAGAGCAGAAGTTAACTATTTTATTCACTTATATAACTTTATAACGCAATAATTTATATTAGTGTTACGAATACTGTGCTAAATGTAAAAATTACATGATCGTTACAGTAATGCATATTGATTGTATTCTGTGGATACTCTACTTAAATCGTTAAAACGCCTTGGTCCCTATAGCGACAATTTATTCAGGTTTTACTGTGTTTTCAAGACACGTTATAAGAGTAAATTATTATTTACAGATTGATATTATCTAAACTATGATAATATGACAATACTGTATCAGATGAGCTTTAAAATAGTTTCCTCTTCATAAAGAAAAAATAAAATATACAGTCCAATTAACCTATTGAACACATTTTCTTTTGAAGTCTTTAAAGCCTACTTTAAGAATGGGATATATAGTTTTGTAAAGTGGAGTTTCACTTTTAAATCGTGATCAGAATAATCTAAATAATCTAATATAATGTAAGGGAAAATCAGAAGTACATCACAATGCACTTCAAACTATCTTAGAAAATTCACAGTACCTACGAATGACTTTAAAATTTATTAAAACACTGGGATCAAAGGGATTTTATTTCGAAATCTCTCTATATTAAAAAAAAGTTACCGCCGCCGCCGCCGCCGAAGAATTGAAAATTTTGTTGTTTAGCTCCATTCTTAGACGGTTTCCCGAGAAAGTACTGATCGGAAAAATATGAAATTAACATGCTTTGTTCTTCATCGTATTCCCTGGATAATTATTAAGATTTTTTTCCGATGCGGCTATTAGTTTAGGTTTTATTAAGTGTTAAAGTTGAAGAAGTGAAATTTCTTCCGCGAGTGAGCAAAACACATTCAAAATTTCAGTCTTCAGTCGTGAGTTTTTTTTTAAGAGTACCTCTCAACGTAAATTTTTGCAGCTCGTCGAGTTTTTTTGGAAATTTAAATTTGGTTCTTGATAATATTTTTTTGAAATTCAGGAAAAATCGGGACATTTTTGTTACTTTTTTTTTAAACTGCCATATCTATATCTCATTACTATTAGTTTTTAATTTTTAAAATATAGCAGAATACCTCAGAATATACTCTTTCTTACCGTACTATTATTTTTGAAATCGGTTAATAATTAAATTGGATGCGATCAAAAGTTCGTCATACAAAATTCGGAATCTTTGGATATTTTCGCTACTTATTGTTAAAACCGTTTTGTCTACGGCAAAAGCCATTATTTTTTAAATTTGAAAACATCACTGAATACATTACATTACACTCTTTCTTATGGTACAGTTATTTTTCAAATTGGTTAATAAATAAAATCGATGCAATTAAAAGTTGGTCATACAATTTTCGGAACTTTCAGATCGTAACTTCCGATACAAAACTAAAATGGTCATATCTGTATAGTATTACTGTTAGTTTTTAATTTTAAAAATATTGCAGTATACCTCAGAATATACTCTTTCTTACGGTACAATTATTTTTAAAATTGGTTCATAAATAAATTCGATGCAATCAAAAGTTGGTGACACAAATTTCGTATTTTTCAGTTCGCATAGCTGCTTCCGAAAGCAGTAGTGGGTTACACTTTTGACTATCGGGTTTGCCAGATATCAAATTTATCGTAGCAACAATTGCCATAAAAACGATTTCTTTTTATTTGGCGAGGAAAAAGGCTCGCTTTTTCCCCTCTGTTCTCAAGACAGTTTACCGACAAAGTACAGAGTAAAGTTTGGATATTAACAATGTTTACTTAAAGTTGTACAGGGAACAAGATGCAGAAGATTTTTTACTGATACGGCTATTAGTTTAGGGTGCATTAAGTGTTAAAGCAAAAAAAAGTTAAATCACTTGCGAATGAAGTATTGGTTTGAGTAAGCAAACCAAACGGATTGCGTAGTAATCCCCGGTGTCGGCGAGCGTAAGCGAGACGCAGCGAAGCCCTCGCTGTGACGTCATGAACCGGAAAGTGAAATCAGCATAATACGAATTATTCAGATAGTTTCACTCTGTGACAGGAGTGTTGGTTTGCGAAGCAAACCAAATGGGATTGCGCAGCAATCCCCGGGGGTTGGCGAGCGTAAGCGAGCAGGGGGCGGAGCCCCCTAGTAATATAAATAATGAGATTTGCGTCTCATTATTATGAAATTGTGTGAGAAGTGAAGTCTAATTTCTCGTTTTCTCTTCTACTATTTCACGTCTTTGGGAAACCCTGCCTTTCTATTCTATTCTATGATAATTCGTATTAGTATGTCAGTTCTGCTTAATGACAAACATTTTAATTGCTTTCCGATTATATATACAGTTACAGTAAGTTGAGAATCAGAAATACGTAAAACTACGTAATTGAATTCTGAAATAGTTTAGGGGATAACGTTTGAAATCCATTCACACTGTCTTATAAATGTAGACAATGGATTTTACTTGAAACTTCATAATTTGTAAAATTATAACTCTTTTTTTTGTTCAGTATGATTAGATTGATTTCTAACTGTTATTGTCAAATAAAATAGGGATGATTGTCTGCTGAGGATTAATACAACTGTAATCAAATTATTATGTATCCAAAGCTTATCTAAAGTTTTAATAACTAAACTGCTTGGTAACAGTTAACAACAAAATACAAATTTATTTCTAAGAAGTAGTATTTAAAAATATTTATACATTAATATTAAATAGGATACTGAAAATGTTATTTAACGATTTAAAAATTTTGATTAAAACTATAAACTTGTAATTGCTTACGTATTTTTAACAATATTTATAGTTTCGTTATTATTATTCTGTGAGCATGTGTTTTATTTATAAACTATATACTATAACGCATCTCCAGGAAGAAATTTAAACGTTTTTCTACTATAACTTTCTGAACCTTGAAGTGATTGATAATCATACATAACTCAAAACCAGTGAATTTAGACATAGGTTTCTTTTCTTACAAGGTAAATTTCTTGTACTTGCATTTTTACCCTTCAGCAATCATTATGAATCGCATCGATTACTTTTCTAACTATTACATAATAACATAAAAATTAAAAATGTAATTAAACCAACAGATAGACTGCTAAAAAAATTATTTTACTCTGAGACTCAAAATATAAAATATTTTACTTACGCTTTCCTTAGGTAAGTTCACGTTCTTTCAACTTCACTTTGTTCGATAAACAGGAAATATGTCGTATGTTGTAGTTTATTTTAGTAGTTTGTAATAGGGATGCGACATCGATGTCGATCTTTTGAAAACATCGATGTTTTAGAAAAAACATCGATGTATTTAACACCGATGTATTGGAGTCGATGTTTTTGTACTATCGATGTTTATACGTGTCTATGTTTTCACGTTGTAGATGTTTTATTTTTAAATGAAAAAAGTACGGTTTTAAAAATTTTAAAAATAACCTAGTAGCATAAGTTTTAAAATCGGCAAATTCAACATACTTTTAGACCAAAGTGGCCAAGAGTGAAGGGTCTGAAAAGTAGGGATGCGACATCGAGGTCAATGTTTTCAAAACATTGATGTTCTATAAAAAACCACGATGTATTGGAGCCGATGTAGCGTCACTAGTTGCTAAACCAGTTTTAAGAAATCGAGGAAAAAGTTTAAATACATTGAATTATAAAAACTTCGTTGGTTTTGGTGCGATGTATTATCCACATCGATGTTTTAATTTTGAACATCAAAGTTTCAAAGCATCGATGTTTTGCTGTCGATGTAGCGTCACTAAACCAATTTTAAGAAATGGGGAAAAATGTTTAAATACACTGAATTTTAAAAACATCGATGTTTAGAAACATCGTTGTTTTTGGGGCGATGTATTATCAACATCGATGTTTTAATATTGAACATCGATGTTTTGCTGTCGATGTCGCATCCCTAGTTTGTAATATTAGTTTTTGAACCTTTTTGTTAAGTACTAGCAAAATACCCGACCTTACTCGGTTTGAATTGGTTTACTCTAGATTGAAGAGATAATCAAAATATATAGTGACATCTTTATATTTTCTACAACTTACTTTGGACACAAATCCTACACATGCATATCCATTCATGTAATACATTCCACATACATTGTACAATTGCTGTATGACAAAGCTACAAAATGACGAAAGGTGATACTAAGGTTACTACTATAAAAGACGATTTTGAGGGAGATTTGGAATTCCCTTTCTTAAGTTCTTTTCATGTTCAACTCAATTAATTAAAATTACGATTTACGGCGAGTGCTCTCGCACTCATAGTCAACAAAACAATATTTTTTTACTTGTGGCACTCTTGCCTCCGGTATGCGACATTGTGAAATTTTGCAATCTTCTCCAGTCATTATGACTACGAATTTTTTAATGTTGGAAAAAGTTCTAGTTCGGATTTTTAAACATTATTATTCTTTCAATAACGGCATTATTCTTTCAATAATGGCATAATTACACTTAAAATTTACTGAAAATTTATGCTGACTTACCTAACATTTTTAAGTCTAATACTTTGTGGTGCTGTTTCGTGTAATGAGAAGGAAAACACATTTATTAAAATAATAAATATTTAAAACAGAAAACAGTGGAATAGAACAAAATAAAAGATGTCGGAAAAAATTGTTGTAAAGATATTAATTTGTGATTCATTTTTATCTCTTGATCTCGCACAGTTGCCACAATTTGCAACTAAAAGTGCACAAAATTTAGAAATGTGAAATTAATTCAGAGCGAAAGAAACAGAAAATAACACTGCTCACGCGATCTTGTTCATTCTCGTTTCGTTAAAAAATATCGTGTCTCAAATATTCCGAAATCGTTTGCATTGCGCAAAGAACAAAAATAAGACTCGAAATAAATGAAGTATCAGAGCTGAAATCCCATTAAAAAATATAATTCTTTGAATAATAATTACTTTTTCAGCAGTACTGGTAAAACAATCGAAGTAATCGTAATATTCAATAGACATTCCAATTTTTCCGAAACTACCAAATTATGGTTGATTTAAGTATACTTACTCAGGTGTTTTAGCATGAAACTCATCTAAATATACCAATAAAGACATTTTTAATATTGCATTCAATAAACTAATAGATAATGTATAACATAAAATACACTGCAATCAAATATCTGGAATACAATTCATGTGATGCCTACACAAACACACAAACACAAAATCGAGCATAGACTAGAAAGACGGACAGACAGACTTTTGCAACCAATTCCACTCACTAAATGAAGATAAGTACTCTCTGTATGCAAATTTCCATGAAAATATATTAAACCGTGTGGACGTGTATAGGGCACAACATACAGACAGACGGACAGACAGACAGAGAGACACCAAACGAGAAAAAGGCGGATTCGGCATCAGAAGGGTCCAAAACGGATAGAAAACTTGAAATGGGTCGAAAATATTGAATGTACAAACAAACACTCCATTCTTATTTATATAGATAACTTAAGTTTTACTGAGCAGACACATTTTTGATGAACGTCAGAATAAGTTTTTTATTGCAGTTATTTTCGAGATGGAAATTCGTGCTTTGTTTTTTTTTATGGAACTGTTGTGGTTTCTTTCTATGTCCGACTACTTCTAATTTTTCGACACCAAAGAATAATAAGTTTATTTTATTATTTTATGAAAATTTATATAAAGAATAGTAGATTCGATATATTTTTGCGATGCATTAATTTGTGTCACATAAGTCTTATTTATAATTATATGAACGTAATCGCTTCTTCAAGTAGCTGTTGAGAATAATTTTTAAATTTAATAAAGGGACTTGGTCGCATGACTAGAAGCTTCTGCTGATGTATAGTTCGATCGTTAGAATCCCATAACCAGGAGCACCACGAGGATGAACTAGCATAGCCCCCTTGTTGTTGATCAGCAACATCAATGTGTCACATATGAAACTTTAACAGGAAAAATAAAGGGTGTTTAACCCTTCTGGAAAGGATTTGGAGGCTATCTTCCCAAAATAACAGGAGCTGATGCTAAAAATGCTAGGGATAAGGACTACTCAAGGTTCCATATTATCCGATTGTGTAGAACGGAGATGGGGTTCCCAGATTAAATCCGTACCATGGAACCATATATGTATGCAACAGAACGCAATAGAAAGTAAAATATGCCAAGCTGAGGTGAAACAATAAAGCTTTTTCCGCCAAAAAGAACGTCATGGTGGAGTTGGGTTACACTGCTATATATACTATTGTTTCGTAAGTTAATTTTTGATGTGGTGACTAAATGTGCCAGAGTATCCAACCACCAATCCACCAGAATATAGCGGTATCCGAATTCGATAGAAGTCACCATTAGTTGAGTGATTACAATTTACGTGAGACCGTGAAGGCTGTATTAAGATCACGGGTGTACTTTCGCATGAGTGGTAAAGCAATTTTAAGATTGCTGTCGTAATTACACTGTTTTGCCTTTAGCAGCAGAGTGCGAGTCACCTTGTAAAGAGAAGGATGAGCAGCAATGAATGGAGTGAAGCCGTGATAGAAAGTGAGCGGTGTCTGCTTTCATTTAGTCTCAGACTGTTGATGAAAGTGATTACTCTAGCTTTGGAAATTCAACTGCTCATGGTGGACCATCCATCGGTATTTTAAAGATTGCACTTTCAAATACGTCCATCGGTCACCTATTTGGCAAGTTGGAGTGAACATTGCAACTTTGTCTATCAAAACGTACTTCATGGTGGAGTTGGGGCTTACACTTCTATATATACTATAACATCCAAGTTAATTTTTGTATTGGTTGATAAGTTCGCCATATAATAAGACATGTAACAATAGTACGTAATAGTAAGCTATTTTTAACGAAGAAAATAGATAAAATCACACGTCTTCTGCATTTTCCTCTTTCAATATATTATAAGTTGAAGAGCTACTAATGATACTTCTACAAACCGTTGGGAACTACATGCATCAGTTACTCAGATATGCTGGATTAACATGTCTCAGGTCATTCAATTTAATGCTGTCTGGAGATACAGAGCTCGTTGATCTTGGACGACAGGAGACGATAAGAGAAATATAAAGTGATGAATTGCATTAATTTGGGGCGTACATGGGCGTAGGGTTTTCTGAATATACCAAACGTAACAATGGCTACTATTGTACCTACCGTGGATAATAGAAATGAATTTGTATCGTTAGAAGGTTTTCGAATAATTCAGTGATATAAATGTGACCTTATGGAACCACACACCTCTTGAACATAACTTAAATCAAAGTAACTTGTTGAGTACCTGATATATATATATATATACCTTTTTAGAGCAAAAATAGTTACTGACTTCAATAAACAAATCCTAAGTGACAAAAATTATAGTTCAAAGTTCTGAAAACGATAAATACACACATCCAAAAACTGTTCGAAGGTAGTTTAGATTGTATATCCATAAAATATTGTAACGTTTGAGTGCTCTATATAAATATCAGAATTGTAGTTTATATTTTATTGCTGTATCTCACACACATGTTAGAAATGTTTCGTAAAAGAGAGCAGTATTTGCTTTCAAATTATACTCTCCATTATATTACTATATTGTACATATGTAGAGAGAAATAAAAGCTCACATTAAATTCATTTCAAGGTAACTAAAATACTTCTTATTCGTACCTGCATACTTTTTTTTTTAATTTCTCATTGGAGAGAAAGCGGGAGGATAGCACGGGATAGTTTGAAAGAACGAATGCAAATAGCTTCTTTTATAAACAGAAAAACATGAATAAATACATGTTAAACATTAGTTTACTCTTTACTGCTATAATTGCACTCTCAATGGAAAACAAGAAATAAATAAATATTTTGTGAAACATAAGTCTAATGGGAAATCAAAAAACAAAAATCTTGAAGAAACATTTTCATTCAAGAAGCAACATTGTTATCTTTCTTACCCGTATAAAAGAACTGTATTTAAATAGCTTTAATATTTAAAGTAAAAGTGAAATTTTTATAATACCGGATTTAAAAAATTAGCATTAGGTTTTGATGTTTATTCAAACATTTTCACCTATTAAAAAAGCTTCCTAACCCCTACTGACCACTTTGTATTACATTTCAAAGAATGAATATCTCTCACTTGCAAATTTTTACTGATCCCTTATGACCCTCCACAGCCCACACGGAGAGGGTAAAGTACAAGGTTGTCTAGTTTTTCAAATTTGTTTTACCGTTCTCAGTACGTTCAAACAATTGTAGCCATTGTTGCCGTTCTACTTTAGCTACTAGTCATTGTATTACGTATTTTGTTTTCTGCTATCGGAAATAAAATACGTTCTCGAATACGAACGTTTCCATTTTTGGTGTAATATTTCTCTATGGCGGTTTTTGTTTTACAAAATAACCTATTTATTTAGTAAAAGGGGCATGTATATACTCTGGTATGTTTTGATAAACTAAAACCCTACTGGTGGTTATATCGATCAGGTATTTGGAGTAAATCTAGTTTTTGAAGGACGTTATATCTCGTCATAAGAAAATATTGGCAACATCTTGAACTCGTCACCATAAAAAAAAATCGCTAGCATCTTGATGACGAAATACCTCGCCATTAGCAAAGTTGGTAGGATGTTAATAGACGAGATATTTCATAATTAAAAAAAATGGCATGATCTTAATCACGTCATCATCAAATTATCGGCAACATCTTGTAACGAGATGCCTCGTCATGAGCAAAATTGGTCAGAACTTGATGAACGAGATATCTCGTCGAAACCACTTGGAGAGTTAATGTAAGTATGAAAGCTCAATTATTTGTATCGAGTAAAATAAAAACTTTTCAGTGTTTTTTTAACATATCATGGGTGATACGCGATTTGGTAATAATACATAATCACTAAAAAGAATTTTAAATAAAAAACCTTTTTCAAGATTTATTTGCTCTTAAGGAACGTTATATAAAAACAATTATTTATTTAAATTATTTTCATGCGTTAATAATATTTGTCATAAATTAAATATATTTTTGGTTTAAAATAATATTCTGCCATTAATATATGATTATAAATATTATAATTAAAGCTAACAATTTTTAACATTTATAATATTAAGAATAGCGTTTCGAGCTCCAATGTGTCCTACATAAAAATAATGCACATCGGATGGAAGTAAGCATTGCTTGTGGTAATGCACTAGAAATCTCGTACAACATTGTTATTATATATTAAGCTTTCAAAGTTTTATGTTTAAAAGTAAGCCATAAAAGTTAAATAGAAGAAATCAGATAGTTTTTCAAATAAATTATATTTCTTTTGTAGCTTTCCGTTGTAGTAGAATGCTATTTCGCAGGAGAAATTCTTAATTACTTCAGTCACTTGCTAATCTCTTCCATCTATATTTTCTCATTTTATTACCCATTCAACTATCTCGTTTCGGTTTCCATGACCTTCAAAACAATCTATTAACAGAAGGAACATTTTCCATGCGTCTATTTGTGGGTACGGAATCCAATCATAAGTTAATGCGCTTTTTGAAACTCGATATTTTTCACCAATACGCAACAAATAAATACTGTCAAAATCTTTCATGCACTTCGCCAATTCCTTGAAAACAAAATATGATTTTAATTTAAATTAACATTACCAAATCAAAAAGCGATAATTTGTATTACAAACAAACTTATCCAATTATAATATTCACAATAGTAAGTATGAAATCTCGGTAACTTTATACTGACTGTATAAATAATGCACATCTTGTGGCAGGTAAATATTGTGGTAGTATGATCCTTTATAATATTTGACTATATATTGAACTTGAAAAGTGTAAATTATTTGAAATTGCATCAGAAAAGTATAATTCGAAAGAAAAATTATTATCCGATTATTTTTCAAAGAAATCTTATTTTCGCTGTAGCTTTTCATCTCAGAAAAAGGTATTCCTGCAGGAGAAATTCCTTTAATTATTTCATTTCCTTCTTACTCTCCTTCCATCTACGTTTCCTTATTTTCTTTATCATTCAGCAAACTAGTTTCAGTTTGTATGACCGTCCAAAACAATCTATTAGCCGAAGGAAAACTTCCCATGCTTTAATTTGTAGGTAGGGAATCCAATCATAAATTAATGCGCTTATCGAAACTCGATACTTTTCATCATGGGGCAACAAAGAAATACCGGGTCAAGAAGAAATTAAAAAAAGAACAGTATTGTCTATCAACACCGTAATTCTTGGCCTCTTCCCGTTAACCTAGTTAATGTCACTTCGAAAAGCGAACACGATGATAAGAAATTCGTAATTTTTCTTCATTCCTTTTTTCTACGCCTCTGGATAAAATCGATCAAAAATTAATAGTCATTCGTGAGAGTTTAGCTAACTTACCTCTAAGCAATCTTCGTGCTTCTAGTGATGTACCATAAAATCCCACTAAATTACGCCATTGAATCGTGGGATTAGACGAACTAATGAAGCATACGTATAACTCGATATTCCCACATGAGGTAAGTGTTTTTATAAATTCATTTACCTTTCGCGCACGGATCTATGTATCCTGTAATTGCACAGTTGTATCGGGATCTTGTTTCCTGCTAGGCCAACTAGCTAATTGATGATAAAAGTGATTCTCGTACGACATCATTGTTTTTATTTAAATATAGATATTTTATGTTTGTTATATACACACATATACACTATCTGGACAAAAGAATTGGGGCAATGCAGACATTCGGAGGAGGTTCCATCTTAATGTGGGATCTTATCCACAAGGCTGTCCAAGAGTTCCAGTGGCACGGAATCTCATAACTTCACGCTCGTCTTTGCTTTTGTGAGTTCTTTGGTGGTATTGTGTATACTAAAATGCAATGCCTGTGAGCATCCTATTTTTATTGAGACTTCTCATGCTCTAACTAGTATATAAATATATATTGAATACATTCTACGCTTTGGATTCAGTTCTTGATAAATTCTGTTCTATTCTCCAGCACTCTTATAAAGATATGTTACAACTTCATAAATGCTATTCCATTAAAAAAGACATGATGAATATATATATATATATATTTGTGTGAGTGTGTTAAAGTAATAATAAAACCCCAATAATCACCTTTAAACCGATGCTTTGTTCGGTGCACTAACGGTAATAGAGATTTATGAGCCAACGTGTGTTAACCCCACTATTAAATATTGGAAAACACTTGACGTGAACTTTTCTAAAATCATTCTAGTCTATTCACTTCTATTCAATTACTATTCCGGACTATTAAGATACGCTTACTAAAATTTCATAATTACCACTTGCTTACAAAAATAAAGATGCGTCCTTACAGAACTATGTAACTTTAAGTAAGATTATTTAATTTTTCGATACCTTGAGAAGGGTGCTTTAACATATTTCATTCACAATTAATTCACTTTATAGATTAGGTCCTACTCAATAGAACTACTATGTCCGGTATTTATGAATAACATATTTAGATTCACAGAACAACCTTCCCTAGTAATTTGTTATGCCCAATAATTTTCCATTATCATATGCATTGTTAAAATTTTAGTAAAAGGTTTTAAGAAACTTGTTTTACTTTAGACAAAGCTGCATCAGCGATAAATCTTGTCACGAACTATTTTAAACCTTTCTTCAAAATGTCATACTTTACAAGGTGGCTCATGCAAATATTTGCATCGTATTTAAAGCTTTACGACCTTCTAGTGTAAAAATTCACTAAAACAGTTTTTAAGCAGAAGGAACATGCTTTCCCATTATTATTCAGCTTTTTGACTCAACATATATCACATGTTGAATACATTAAACAGTCTTTAAAATACAGTAAACGGCTTCTTAAAAAATTGCGAAGAATCGTTTCTGCTAAAAAAAAAAGCATTCTGCTAGTTTTTGTACTCTCCCGTAATGTTTGTTTAACACCACTCTAATAAATTGAGATTGCTGATATCGTTTCAACAAAGCCTAATATTTTTTGAAAAACATGCATCAAGCATATACTAAAGATATAATGTTACCAGTTGATTAAAAAAGCTTTTAGTTTGTTTACTCTTTGATTATATTAGAAAAATTTCGTGCCTTTAAGCTTAATGTTAAATTAATGTTTTCTTTAAAAGCAAACATCATGCTGAATTTATATTATTTAGTCTTCTCTGATTGATGTTATGGTGAAGACTAGTACTTGAGTTTTGACCGTTTATATTATTTTTCAATAATTAAGAATACAAGTACAACAGCTGAATATTTTGATAGTTAGAAAGTAATTGGACCCTTAAAATTAAAGGAAGAAAATATGTTTCATAACATAACAAAAACCTCATCAGTGTGATGGTTTTTATACCTTTAAAATAGCTGCGATTGTTTTGAGAAAAGCTTAAGCTCTCTTTGAAGTGGATGTAAGGTGTTACGTTTTCCTTATCTAATGGTAAGATTATTTAATGTTAAAACTATTATACTGCATTGAACACTCAACTAATGAACTTTGTGAGAATATTTTTTTAGTTCTCATTTTAAAGTTTTCTAGATCACTTCAAGATAAGTACGCGCGCGCGATTGTAGCAAAAATAACGAACTTTTGAAATATAATTACGTCTAATTTGAGTTATTCGTTATTTAGTAAAACTAAATTTTTTTGTCAGATACATACAGTTAAACAAAAAATTACGAGAACACTTTTTAGTAGTCTTGCCACTAGAGTCGAGCTTTCAAAGCACATAATAATGTATACTATAGATAGCGTGAACCTCTTTTGCATATGGATCATATTTTATCATAGTAATTTTTAGTGTGTGCATCTACTTAAATTTTTATGGATATATTCTACTTTTTACTACGGATTCTGATTTTATTGATTCAAACACTATAAAATACATATAATATATTTATTTTAATGAGATCTATGATAAATTATGAGGTCTGAAACTCAAATATGCTCATGTTAAATGAAATCTTGTGTTTTTTTTCACTATACTCTGAAAAGTAATCAGGTCGTGTTGCTCCAGAGTGACTTTAGCTACTAACTTATTAATAAGTAATTTATTTATAATTCTTAAATTATGAACTCAAACGAAACATGAATAAATTTTGGGTGGAATTGACTAAAACCGAGGCATTAAGAACATGACTTTTACATATAATTAGTAATCGAGATGCACACACACACACACACACAGTCCTTTATCCGTAACTACCTAGCGTTGAATTGTATTAAAGTCGCATCCGAAGTTAGAATTATAATTTAGATGAAAATTTCTTTGATACGAATTCATGTACCAAAATGCAAATATTGATATCTTTAATAAAGTTAAATATGCTGTTTAAAATGTCAATGGGTCTTTCACGTATTATTTATTGCTATGGAACGAGACAATTTGCTAAATGGCCAGATTATACTACATAATGGATTCAGTCCAAATTTCAGACACGTAAGTCCTGTGCCCTAAGTTAGTATATTACCATTTTCTATTTGGCTAAGCAATTGGAAGTATATTTATTACTACATACAACAGTCCCTCATAATATGACAATAATCTATCGTTGAACAAATTACATAAAATAGCAAAAACAATAAACACGTAAAGCTCATGTAATTTGAAATTGATAAGGCATTTCGTTTTCTTAGGTAGTCATCGGTTTTGACGGCAGGAAATCAGCCGAATCTCTCCAAACATATTGACAGCTTTCTTTAGGACAGGCAAACTTTTTAAAGATTCGAAAGGACTCAAAATCTAACAGCTTAACGGAGACTCCCCGCAAGGCTCCATCTTAAGTCCTATACCATGGAGATATGCTGCAAAAAATGTTCCACCACGACTAATGACACTTTCAATTTGACTTTATAACTCCAGGGACTAAAAAAGGTGCTAGAGTTTTTTGTGTTTTCACGGACTGCGTTTAACTTACCTTCTCAAGAAAAGTGATATAGCTCAAAAAAGTAAATTTTACCAAGATAGCCAAAAGGAGATTTAAAATCTTTAAGAATACCTCTTTAATTTTATAGAATTCTAATGTTAGGAAGCATATTTGATATATTTACAAGCATTTTTATATTTTTCTTCGAATTCAACAGAATTGTTTGCTAAATGAAATCACGGAAAATTTATTAGTTTTGGATAAGGTTACATACGTGGTATGTATATATAGATGTCGATAAAACTTTAAAAATAAAATTCAATGAACGTACAAACAATTCAATTTATTTTGACTTTAGTGAAACAGTGGAGTGTGAGGATAAAATAATATTTCTTAAACGAATTCGTACTCCGAATAACTGGTATATCGGTCATAGTATTTTCTTGGCACACAGTAATATCTGAGTTAGAATCGCGGTTTGTAAGTATATGGGTTTTAGAGTATAGCTTGTCGTGTTAGGAATAAAGTAAGTTTATCCACAGATTGGCTCCTTCACAAATTACTATCAGATTAATCCTTATAGTGTCGAAGGGTGAAGAGGTCTAAAAATATAAACTGGTTATGTGTTTTTATTTTCGTGCAAAATAAAATCACATTTGATGGGAGTAGTCAACAAGATTGGTCTGGTTTAATTCAATGGTCCAAAGGTCGTATTTCTTTACTGACTCGGAATAGAGAAATTCACCCAGGTTGGAATTGAACCTTCAGTTACAGGTTGAAAAGCTTTGAATGCTGCCAATTATTTGAAACAAAACTACATATCACTACAATTTAAGTAGGATAGACATTCATTTATTTCTTGTACATTCCCTTGCTTGTCTACTATACAATTACTTCCTTTGTTAGAAAGCTATTCTTTCTACAAGTGCATGGCGTACAATCAATCGTAGAAGGGTTCATCGGAAGCTCTAATTAATTGTAATTATTCTCGAGTGGCTAATGGTCGCTGAGCTCATGACAATCATCGTAAATCGTTCTACTGATAGAATAAAGGGATATTGTACGTTGGTCTCCTAAACTCTACGCCTATTTCCAGTAATAGTATTAGATATTGTTACAACTAGAAATTTATTAGTTTCTCAGACTTAAATATGAAATAAGGTATCATGGTAATTTAGATCTAATAGAACTATGGTTGTAGGATTAGAGATGTATAAAAATTTCGATCGCTGTTAAAAAAAAAACGTCATTGTCTTTTGCGTAATACACTCTATAACAAAAAAATCGACGCACCAAGAAGGAATCATCCGATTGCTTTGAAATTTCGTGTGCAAAAATATTTTGACCAAATATTCAAATGATTAAAATTTGGTGTCCAATGACTGAACAGTGCGATCTCCAACGCATCGGAACTGCGCATCCAGCAGATGTATATAAGGAGTTGTTGTTGAACTGTTGTTAAAAATTTCTGCTGCATTGCGATTTAGGATACCTTTCAACGGCTGAAAAAATGCCTCGCCGCAGGATTCGAGCTCATTACGAGCAACTTTCAGAGTTTGAAAGAGGTCGCATCATTGGATTGAAAGAGGCAGGTTGGGCAAATCGGAGAATCGCTCGTCATGTGAGTCGTAGCGATGCGGCGATTAGAAATTGCTGGCAAGAGTGGGGGGGCAATTTCAGCGTCATGATGGTAGCGGTCCAGGTAGGGCCACAACACATCGCGAGGACAGAGTGATTGTCAGATCAGCTGTCACAGCACCTGATTCATCGCTATTAACCATCAGTCGTGCGACCCACACACGAGTGTCCACCATGATCATTCACTGACGGCTGAGAGAGCGAAATCTACGACCGTTACGCCACCTGCCAATCACGCCTGCACACTGTTGAACCAAATTACAGTGGTGCTTGGCACGATCAGGCTGGAATGATGGTGACTGGGGACATATAGTCTTTAGCGACGAATCCCGCTTCCAACTGTGTTCCTGACGATCATCGAAGACGTGTCTGGAGAAGCTCAGGGCAGCGTGCCGATCCTGCTTTCACTATTGCACGCCACACGGGCCTTCAACAAGGAGTTATGGTCTGGGGTGCCATTTCCCTTGATAGCCAGACCCTTTTGGTCGTCGTTAGAGGTACACTTACTGCACAGCGGTACGTTGACGACATTCTGAGACCTGTTTTGCTACCGTTCCTTTCGAAGTACTTGAGGCTTATTTTTCAGCAAGACAATGCCAGACCACGTACGGCACGTGTTGCTATGAACTGTCTTCAAGCTTGTCAAACACTTCCTTGGCCAGCCAGATCACCAGATCTCTCTCCCATCGATCATTTCTGGGATATGATGGGAAGGCGACTGTATCCGGTAGGGAATGTTGATGGTGTAGTCCGACAATTGGAGCAAATTTGGAAAGATGTACCGCAGGAGACCATCCGGGAGATTTATTGGACTATGCCAAGCCGTGTGACAGCTTACATCCAGGCGAGAGGCGGGTCAACACCTTATTGAGCTCGTTACTGTAACTCTGAAATAAATCATTCAATTGTTCTGTAATATTAATCATTTTCTATTCTGTACATAATTTTCCTATCCACCAATTTTTGTCTCCATCGGACAACTCCTTCTTGGTGCGTCGAGTTTTTTGTTATAGAGTGTAGTGCACTTTCGATGAATTGCTTCAAAAATTACTTTCTTTTACATTTTCTTCTTAATTATGAAGTACCTACTTTTGGGAGTATATTATCATAAAAATACTTTATGATAATTATATACATACATGTTTGTATAAAAGTACACAAATGACTTCAATGCCAGTATTCTTGTAGCAAATACACTGCTGCACATACAATGAATGCATCAGTAGAGAGATTTGAATTGCAGCAATTATATTCATTTGAGCTATGGCACGTGGTACAATGTACAAGTAATTGAAATTACTGAACGGTATAAAGTTAAATAATTTCGCAGTTACGGAAGACTAAGCATCAATAATCGGCGTGTAGTACTGGTAGACATCGTTTTATGTGTTCTTATTCTGCATTCTTGTGATATCGCTGTGAATGTCACACCACGATTCGTCAATGCCTTGCCTATCAAGTATCTATCTTCCATTTCTTACTTGGCGATATGTAATCCAGACTACTAACACCGATAAGAAGAACCTTCGTATGTCTCCTACCTTCAATATCGTTAAATTAGCGCTTAGCCATGCAGATGCAGCAAAATAACGATACAATAATCCACTTACTCTCAATCCAATGATTCTTCCTCTTAAACTCTGACAACTGTTTCCAATATCTCGTTTTGAGACTAGACATGTTTGCTGTGGTGAAGGCTTACCCTTACCCACATGTTATAATTATTTTCCTTTCCACGCCGAATTTTTTGGAGAAGGAATGAGAGCAAGAATTAGATTCCCTGTATAGTTTTTTTTTATCCCATTCCCGGCTTCCTAGCTACGAAAATCTTGTAAGTAGAGATTGGATTTCTCAGGCTCTTTTCCTTCTTGGAATTCTGGTTTGAGTGTTTTCTAGTTTAGGGGACAGCTACCCCTCTTGTTTCACCCTATCTCATCTGTACGTGGCCCACACTGATTGGACAATCGGTGACCTTCCAAGGTCAAACCCACCCCGCCATAACCTTCAACAGCTACACTTCTTAATTACCGTAAGATGTTGGCGTGGTTTGACTCTTTTCTTCCTTGGGGTTTTGAACATTCTGTTGAGATAAAGGTTATCCTTCTCCCGTATGCTATATGTTATTTATTGGCGCTAATGCGCTAATTTTCCCTTTGCATTGGGGTGACCTTCGTTTCTGGGACCCCGGAAAGAGGACCAAGGGACTGTTTTTTTCTGCTACGGGGACCTTTTTATAGTTAGAGAGACGCTACTGTTTGACTTCGCTGCGGTGGATTCACCCCAAAACTACGACATTTTGGTCGGTCGTTTTTTTTTCGATGAACTTTGACCATGGTATCTTCATGATTGCTATAAGGCTGTAGAATATTATGTATTATGACCAGCAACTGATTTTCGACGAAGCGGTTCTTTCATCGCATGGATCGCTATTCCAACTTTGCTTCTCGCTGAGCCACGGAGAAGCTTTTCTCATTCGTTACTATCTAGTTGCATTCCGTCCGCAAATGTGTTTATACACTATATGTATATCTTCGAGTGTATTATTTCATCGAAGCTGCCTTTTATCTGAACTATTTATAGAATATTTTTTATCTCTACGTGAAATATTTCCATGAAACTTAAAGAAAATTTTCCCAAAAGATTAAACTCTCGCCCACTTCCAAGTTGGGATTGCACCGCATATACAACCTGAATGTACCAATTTTATACACATTATTTATCAAACCTTTTAAACTAAATTTGACATAAATTAACTACAGAACTATCCATTAACATTTTACCCGATGATAAGGATGTAATCTACCTGAAAGATACTGTTACTTTGCTGGTTGCAACCTTCCCTAAATGTTGGGATCAATTGCACTTCTAATCCTGCCAAGTATTCATTCAAATTTTATGGAATAGTTTATAAACTATTACTATGTAAATGACTTCAGTATCATTTCGCTTGAATGGAATTCAACTGTAGACACATTTAAAATATGGATGGGTTTCCTAACTATTTTTGTAGATGGCTGTTTCTAATGATCTTGGTCCGTACTGAATTATTTCTATTTTTCGGATTACTTATTTCCATTTTTAATTGCCTTTTAAATGGTATATATGCAATTGAGAATTTTGTAAAAAGAAAATCGGATCTTTTGAATTCCGAAAGCAAGATACCTGAAATTTTATTTCCAGATCACAATTACAATATTTTGGTATCGAATTTGAAAAAAAGGGGTTATCAAAGATTAGAATATCAGCTGAAAAACATTTAATCGTGCTATACTTATTTTAAGGTTAGAGATAAGGTTGTGCATATTTGAAAATATATATTCATAAATTATATAAATTTGAATGAAACAATAAATTAATGACAGGGTTTCTACTTTTAAGATTTAATAACTCTTTTCTTACATGCATTGCAATTTTTATTCAAATATGGTGCTACTGCCACGAAGCCATAATTTACGCTTTACATATTCAATACAATCATACATTTTTAGTAGAATTATAATCCTTCCAACACTTCGAGAACAGGTTTGTGGGGTTTAGGTCTATCTGCATATCACAATTGCGTTTTACTACTTCAATTACAGATATGCGATAAATGCGGGTTTAGTACCCAAGCTTTCTAATGACTGGAATGCAAGGTACCTAACCTAACTATATTCTCACCTAGGCCAAAATATACTATTGTGAATTTTTTTATATAATCAACAAGTCCTTTTCTGTTACTCTCTTCCAAGGCACTTTGAGAGAAAGCAATACAAAAGACAGTTGATATTTTTGTCATCCATCACTAAAGGCCATTTGTGAGACAAGAGAAGAAGGCGCACTGAATTGTCTTACCACGCTCTCAATGAAACCTTTGCAAAAGTCCATGTTTCTTCTTTTTCTATCTAAGTGTTCTTTTGGTTCACTCTATATGCGGAATTCTTCACAGATACAGATTACTTCCAAACTTATTTGGAAAACAGATTGTCTTAGTGCTTCTTCGGACTATGTAGCCTCATATAACTCGAAATAGTTCTCAGAACGAACGCGTGGCATAATCAAATAAACTTAACAAAAAAAGGAAATTAAATTATTTAATAAGTTCAAGCTACATTTACAGAAGTATAAGAAAGTATTTCACTCAAATAGCTATATTTAAGCCATTTAATGACAATAACAATTCTATTATATTACTTTATACGGAAAATGAAACAATAATCAGTGCGTAATCATACCCTGGTAATATATGCGTCATATCTCCCAGATATCTGGGAGAGACAACGCACTCAGTCACTTGATGACCAAAATTGAATTGCAGTCAATATCACAGAGTTTACTAATAAAAATGCATAACTATTCCTCCTCGAGATTTCAACAACTGAACGAAAGACGTAAAAATAGTAAAACCAGATATAATTATCACAATTAAAAAATTCTTTTGACATCTTTTGAACTTGTAAATTGTTCTACAGATGATAAAAGCTATTTCTTAAAATAAGAACACATGACAACATGTTCTTCTAAATCTTCTAGATCAACTAAAATAAAAATTAAAAAAATAAAAAGATTTAGAAGAACACTATATTGCAGCAACCAAGTCATAGCTACTGGTCATTGGTCGTCTCTACCAGTGGGCCATCTGTCACCTCTCTTACCTTTATTCGAAACCACAATTTTTTGGACTTTTCCCTTTTATGTGTGAGGCAAAGCTTCTTTAAGATTTAACATACACTTATCTTGAGTTTTCTCTACTCTAATTACTTTTATAGCACATTTCGCTTTACTGAAACAGAAAATACATAACAAGGCTCTTTCGTCTGGCCTCACTCTGTAAATTTGCCTCGTAATTAAAATATTAATACTTAAATTTGATGCACTCCTTTTAATTGCATATGCAGAGCACATCCCTGAACTTTTCATGTTATTGAAGATGTAATTTAGTATCCTTAGTGGCACGAAAAACCGCGTTCTTCCTGCCACAAAGTAATTACATTTAATAATAAAAGTAAGTTAGTAATTAAAATTTTATATGACTTTGATGTTATGTACGTTCTGTATAACTGCGAATGTAAAACAAATTTCAAAACTTTTCATGTTTTATTTAAAAATATTTTGGAGCTCATACTGGAAATAAACTATAGAAAACCATGTTTTTCAAACGTAATGTGGTTATTGAAGTATTATAGTTACGGTACGTTAAACCCTTTTAATTGGTATTATTATCTTGGTAATTTCAGGAGAATATTTATAGTTTGTCGTGCTAGCAACATCAAATCGAAGTCTCGCTGCGGTAACGCTACATGACTTGAAAACACATCTTGCAGCATAAGCATTTAAATATTTGTACATTGGCATTTATTGAATATACCTGAAAAATATTCAAAAATGATCACATTCAAGAGGGATTATTTTTTCATATTTTTGAGAAACTAAGACACAATTTATGAGTGACCATGGGATATATAGATCACATAACAAACTGTAACAAGTTGCTTAGAACTAGATTTTTTAAGCTGTATTAAATCTCTCTAGGGAGTAGAATATTTTTTTTATTTCATCTGGAAAAGTTATCTATTGCAATGAACTGTCTTGCTCTATCATTTATCATTCTCTATTTATGACTTTTTCTAGCATGCTTGGGAGTTTTTTATAGTTTTCTATACTCTGAATTGGATATTTGTTCCGTTGTGAAACAACAGACAAATAAATAAGTAACCGAAACTCTGATTATTTTTTCCTAGAAAAAGTATAAGTTATGCACGGAAGTTAAACTGCTTTTGAAAATTAAGCCTATTCACTCACGAACTAGAACTATGTAGATTCCCCTCTTGGTGTATTTCTCCCTTCTGTGTTCTTAAAACTTTCCTTGTGTATTTATGTACATTTACATGACGTTGTTAGAAGCATCTTACCCAATATGCAACCTGTGGTATAAGACCCAACCATCACTTTAGAACTAGACTACTCAAACATACGTGGGAAATAAAAATATGTATCAAGCAATAAACAAAATACTAAAATAAATCAATATATTTCTTCAAATAGTGTAGAAAACATACTTCGTAAAATATATCTTCCGAAGGTTTAATGTATCAGTTAAGGGGGTCAGTGACACATTGAAATTTTTTTTATTAATTAATTTAGAATTATTTTGTTCTGATTACCCATCTAACTAATAAAGAAAATCACAACACAAAATTTTTCCAAAAGTTTTTTTTTTTTTAATTTTAAATTAAAATTTTTGGATAAAAAGAGGGGTCATTTTAAATTGCTAAAACTCAAAATATTCTTGGTCAATTTTCAAAATTCTTGCAGTAAATTATTCACAAATTTATAAACTTTAATTTTGATTCAGCAATTTAAAAATTTTAATTTAATGAAAAATAAAAAATATTTGAATAAAAATTTTAAGGTACTTTTTTTTAAAAAAGTTGTATTTTAAAAGTAAATATTTGTTTCAAATTTGCTGAATAAATATTAAAATACAATGTTTGACAAAAGATATATTATAAATTTCAACCCTTAAACTTTATCGGTTTTCGACTAATATAGCAATTTGAATACAGGAAATCTTGAAAAAATCTATCATGGAGAAAAACGCATTTAAAGTGTTAAAGACAGATGTAAAATTATTATATTAGGTCTAATTAAGACAGAAATATGATTTAGTCGTCATTTTAAGCAGAAAAACACAGATAATTTCTTAAAATAATTTTTTAAAAAATTTGAAAGTTTGACGATTTTTGTGTCCCGGACCCCCTTAAAACTGTATTGCATCATATATTTTATACCTGAAAGTCATTCTCTTATAATTCATAAAACTATTTCAGAAATCGTAAGTTAGCATAACGAACTACATAATTACTTATTAACGTATTAGGCCACAATTTTGTCTAAATTATTACCGGAAAATCTGATTTATTCAGGTAAAAGAGGATTCATTCCTTTTCAGATTGGTTTACTTCAATGAGGTAAAATATATGAAAATTTGAAAAAATCTGTTTCGTGCTTCTTGAAGACAGAATTACCGCCATTAATATTTGTCCACTTTACCAATTAACGTTCTTTGTTTTATACAATCCGTACTGAATCTCAAAATAAAGTTCACGAGATGAAATACAGCACTACTTCGACCTTTTATAAGCCCCTTCTAATGTTATTAAATTTCATACAGTTGGTGATTTATGCACGAAAGCTTTTATCGATAAACCAAGTTTGCAAAAACTATGTTAACTAGGTTGCAAACTCAAGATTGTCAAAATTTCATTACACAAAACAAGAGGAGATAGATACTGAAACAATTACACTGTTAGCTTTTTATGAGAGATTTCTCAATGCTTTTCCATTTGGAAGAAGCGAGAGAAACTATACTGTGTCCCCATCTTTAAGACGTAGGTGTACTTACTTTGAATTCAACAAGTGCTTCAAATACGTATCACTGGAATTTTAAATCAAGAAGCGCTTGTTCTAGAAAATGTAACTATTAAGTTACTATAGACTCTCAAATGCACGTTTTTAATCGCAGTTTGTCATAGAATCTCCTTCAACGTTTTAGACTTTTAAGAGCAAAATATTTCGTTTCGTGTCCGAAAATAAAGAATAGTGAAATCGTTGTTGAATCCTGTGCCAGTTTTGTATTTGCACTGAAGTAGCTAAAATGACAAAATAATATTATCCACTCTATTTAGAATGAAATTGATGCACCACCATGCCTCGGGGTGCAACTGTGAACAAAAGAAATTAAAATAAAATGGTTCAGTGAACACATTGTAGGTTTAAGCTGCTAAAAAAATTATTTTCGTTCTGAAAAGCAAAGTAATAGAGAACGTGCTGTATCTAACTCATTCCAGTTCTTTACATAAAAAACATGCTTTCTTCAAGGTTGTCAAGAGTTGTTGTTGTAGGGAGTCCCAATTGTGCATTAGAGCCAGTCTATATTCTTGAATGGTTATTAGTGGTGTTGCGTACTGTCAATGAGACACGGAATGCATGTTTAAACCAGTTCAAATTTTCAGTATTTCTGTGTTTAGAAATTCTATTATATATACGCATTGAATTTCAATGTATATTTATTTAGGATAAAAAAATTCATATCTATGATTCCATTTCTGTAAGTATTATTAGAACTCTACAATTTCTGATACATACTGTAAAATCCCAAATGTATGACACTGAATTAATCTTTGGAAAATATCCATACAATTCAAAAGTTTTCTTTTATACAGCACTAAGACATGTGACAAAATTATGGGCTTTCATACATAGAAGTGACTTCATATTTTCTTACATTTTGTTTTTGTAAAATAATTAAATAAGTTGTGTTGTGCATGCTACTGAAAACAATTAAAGTATTGGAAAAGTTGGGGTGGTAACCATGGTATATGTTTTAGGTTATTCCAAGTGAAATAAGAGTTTTGTGCATTTTTCATGCAAATATTTTTTCTTGATTGAAACTGAAAATATAAATAACTCCATCACAAATATAACACAGACGCTGTTCACAGATTCTTTAGACAATGTATATTGTATTCACAAAACTAAATTAAATACAATTCTTGTGTTTTAAATGTTCTATTTGATAGCCCTTATTCTGAACTACACTGGTGAAATAAATTAAGAGAATTTGCATATTTTATCGAATTTCATGAAAAGAACTGAACTGAATGTAAAACCACTGCTTCTAGACAATAATGCAAATCCTGTATGTCAAATACGTAAGCGTACTCATGTGTGTAGACGGATCCAGTAGAGACAGGCTTTATAAACGCGCGTAAGTTAAGACGCATTTCGTTCGCTAGCACACCTCGGCGAATTTCTTGGTGTTATTTTGCAGCAATCGGTTCATTTCAAATTGTAACAGTAAAAATTATTAACCACCAACGTTTAGATGATGGAATGAGATGACTAATTGTGAAGAGGCTAGAAGCAGGCCAATCTCAAGTCCAAATTTGTAGAGAGTTCAATTTAACGCCCAACGTCGTGATTAACTTATGGGAACAGTTCCAGGATACCGGATCCATCGAGAAAAAGCCTGGGTAAGGTCGTCCAAGAGCCACGACGGCCAGAGGAGATCGCCATTTGTCGATTATAGAGAGGCGTAACAGGAGTGCTACAGCTTCTCAGCTCTCTCGTGACTTGTATGCAGCCACAGGAACCCATGTATCAAGGGTGACTGTATCCAAAAGACTTCATGAGAGAGGGTTGTTCGCAAGAAGACCTGCTGTTTGCGTACCGCTCACTTCTACGAACAGGTTAATCCGTTTATCATGGTGCAGAGAGCATAGAGATTGGAGTATGGATCAATGGGATACCGTTCTGTTCACTAATGAGTCCCGGTTCAGTCTAAACACTGATTCTCGCCGTACGTTCATATGGAGAGAACCAGTTACCCACTACCTACCCTCCAATGTCCACGAAATCGACCATTATGCCGGAGGAGGTTTAATGGTTAGTGCAGGCATCATGTTGGATGGCCGCACACATCTCCATGTCTTTGAAAGAGGCAGTGTGACTAGTGTGAGGTATAGGGATGAGGTTTTTGATCCCTATGTTCTCCTTTTCAGGGGTACAGTTGGCCCTGAGTTTATTTTAATGGACGATAACGCAAGACCACATAGAGCTCTTTTGGTCGACGAATTTCTAGAGAGTGAGGATATTCGTCGGATGGATTGGTCAGCCAGATCTGCAGACCTTAACCCTATAGAGCATGTCTGGGACGGTCTGGGGTGGGTAATTGCAACTCGCAACCCCCCTCCGAGAACCATCCAGGTAATGAAAACAGCGGTTCTGAACGCGTGGGACCAATTGCCCCAGGAAATGATAAACTGCCATTTTTCAAGTATGAAAACACGCTGCGAGACATGTATATCTGTAAGAGGGGATCATACCCCCTATTAACCCATTTATTAACCCATTTTTTTGTTTCTTCTGCAACCGCTGTTTCATACTTTCCGACTCCAACAAGTGTTAGGTACGATCATGCGTGTGTAATACAGTTATTGAATGGTTATTTATTTTGTATTGTATCAATGTATGTACATATCAAATTTCATTAAAATCGGTAAAGTAGTTCTAGAGATAATCGACCAAGTCTGGAAATTCTCTTAATTTCTTACACCAGTGTATCTTTCGACACCGTAATTTCCAGGATAATAATGCCTTTTGAAGTGTCAGAAGAGGTATTCTATCCCATTCCTCCTGAACCGTTTGGATAATACAGATTTTAAAAGTCCGAAAGCACAAAAATCCATAGGTGATACATCGGGAGATTTAGTAGGGATATCAGTGAAAGCTATGGCCTTGATACCGGTATTTTATTCCATTTCTTTTAAGAAATTTACAGTGGATTTTGATGTGTGACTGCTAGCTTTGTCTTGATGGAGTTACACAGATTGATGGCACTGTGGCTAAAGCGATTGTATTTCATTCAGAAAAATTGTCGATAAAATATGTTCCTGATAGTACTTGGAGTTAATCTTGACATTTTTTTTCCACTTTCTTTATTTTTAAATTGCCATTATATGAAAAACCAGCAACAATCATGAATCCCTTAGAAAAACGTTCTTTCAATTCTGTCAACCATGTACTTAAATTTTTCTCCCCTTTTATGATAATAAATGGCTCTTTTTTTACTGCAATCATTTAAATACACACATGATTCATCTATTGTGACAATTTTTTCCCCATTTTTCTTTGGATAAGTGTTTTTCATATAGAATTCGGCAGCGTGTCCTGCGTTCAGCGATATGCTTTGGAGAAAGACGATGTACATTGCGTTTTTTTGCATTCTTAGGATTTAAATCAACGTTTATAAATTTGTTTACAGTGGACACCGAGCATTTTAATGATTTTGCAACTGTCCTTTGACTAGGGGGATTTTCTTTTAACATCAAACAACGTACCTTTGCAATAGTCAAAGATATCCGTTTCTTCCTTGGATACTTGGTTGGAATTTTTGTCCCACTTCAGGCTCCAATTTGAAGTTTTTTTCCTTTCGTGTTGACGATAGTACCTATCGATGCTTTAGATATCACAAAACCATGACTCTCACATGGTTTTTGGATAACGGAATATGAATATTTCTCTTCGGAAAGAGCATAAATATAGCCTTCGAACCACTGCTTCGTTAAAAACGCCATTTTGAATAAAAACAATCCTCTCAAGCCGCATACGATAATTTTGACTTTTAAAAACATAGTACAACTGCAATTATTTCTTTTGCAGCAAACGATTTTTTATTACCGCTAAACAAAATCGTCTAAAAAATGCGCCAACAGCCTCTGTATATTGGTACTTTAAATAATGTCATATAATTAACACTGGATGAACTAACCATCGGATCACGAGTTTTCAGAGCACTTAAAAAATGCTGTTCATAGGAATGTATTTTGGACACTGATTAATGATCATTTAAAATGTGGTAAAAATGGCATATTTCAAAAATTATATTTACTCGTATCAATTGACATGTTCGAATAGTCTGATTTTAAGTATAGAGTGTAACATACTACAGTGAATATCTAATGTTTTGGTTTAAAAAACTTTAACATCACACACACACACACACACACATATATATATATAAGTAAAATTAATCTGTGATGAAATTTCAAAATGGTGAAATAATTCATGAGTAAAGAATGACACTGAATGTGACACTGAAAAAAATAACAAGACAAAGTTATCTTTAGGCTGTAAATTGCTATAAGTTTTGTTATGCTTTATTAACTTTTCTTGTTAAGCCAACTAAACTAATCTAAATAATAAACACAGGGAAAAAATGTGAAATGTACTATTACATCAATTGTTAAATATTATTGGGGAAAAATTACAGACGGCAAGTATATTAAAACATTCTAGTAGAGAAAATAATGATATCGCTCTCTTGGTGCAGTAATAACTTCTAGTTTTAGGTTAAGTAGTCTTACAAGACAAGGAAATTTTCACAGTGGTATTACACAAGATGTCTTTTCATTAATTTCTGCAAAATTTTTAAGTCCCGTCATAAATATCACAAGTTGCGTTCAGAGTACTTATAATAGGTATGTCTATAAAGAAAATTGAAAATCTATCAAATCGCGAACAAAGCCATTTTACATACACATGTAATTGGTGAACAAATGAAGTCAGTGATTGATTTCAATATTTTACAGTTAGTTTTAGTTTCCGATGTTTACTATCTGTATATTTTTGCTTTAGAATTTCATCTTAATTATTTATACTTACGCCTTTCATTTTTTACATGTACTATTCACTAAATGGCCGAAAGTCATAATTCGCATATCGAATTAGTCGATAAGTGACGAGTTCAATTATTTGTATTTATAGCATTTTTTTTTATTTCTAATGGCAAAAGAAAATGACAATATCTTACAAAACGATCACAAGAATACAAAACAGTATAGAAAAAGTCAGTATCTTATCAGCATGGATCTAGCACTCCAGTAGCGTTTCACCTCGGATACCCCACACAGAGCTGGACATCTTTGGATATGGGTCCTGTCCATAAATTCATCCTTTTTGCAAAGTGGGCATTTAGGACTGTCATAAACGCCAATGCGGTGCAGGTGGTTTTGCAAGGCAGTCATGCCCCACTGCAAGTACAAATCCTGCGACCGCTCTTTCACGATGTTTAATCGAAATTTTTTGGTTCAATAAATTTCCCCAGCTCTTCGAGGAAATACAAGAAGTGATATTCGACTTCCATCTAAGTCTCATTTGATTTTTGATGTAGAGTTTATGGAGTGGAATGAGTAGCTTGTGGTTGGCTATTCAATTATCCGTGTGCCCTTCTTGGCCAACATATCTGCCTGCTCGTTACCGAAAATGTCACAGTGTCCAGGGATCCACTGGATAACGATGTGTCGTCCTTCCGCCTTTAATCCCTCAAGGAGCACAGCTGGCATTCTAAGATATTATTTGAGGCAGGCACCTCGTTTGACCCAATAGCCTGAATGGCAGCTTTGGAATCCGACAACAAGACTACCTTGTTGTAGAGACGTCTGGGGACACGTTGTCGCAATGTCACATAGATGGCCATAACTTCTCCATCAAAGTCGTTTTTTTTTCCCCCGACAGGAACATAGAAGAAGAAAATCGAGGAATAAATTCCTGCTCCAACATTTAACATAGCATTGAGTAAAGAAATGGTCTAAAGCAACAAGTTGCTGTTAGTCTGGTATGAGGGAATATCTACAATTTCGGAATCACAGAATAGTTATGAGAGGAAATAACAGGTGCAAGGACACTAAGAAGTGCTGATCACCAATGAAACATATCGGTATTCGAACTGTCGAGTTCAACGCAGGCTGCATTTGCCAGTGTTACAATTGTACTGCCACATAAGTCGAACAGCAGCAGATACAGGCAAATTTGCTGGACCAGATTACATATGAAATAGTTCATTTGATTACATTGCATCTGTGGCTGGCTTTGGCATCGTCTCCGGAATTGTAGCTTTAGTCAGTGATAGAAGATTCTTCGCGTTGCAAATATGGTTGTATGTATGAACAGTCGTTAAACGTGTAGATAGTTAAATGAGAAGTACCTCAAAAAGGCATTTATGTCATAAACAATGGTCTACTTCATTTTATTACTCAATGGGCATTCCAATACAGTAAATAAATGTAATCACTGAAGATCATGTAATAATTACATTAAGGGTAAAGTTTATAACTCTTCTGGTAGTTTCCTATAAGAGTTACCGTTACATTAGAAAAAACAGCATGACTAAATCCTAATTGACGAGGTATCTCTTCGAAACCAATAGTAGGGTAAAGACTCTTGTGAATAAATGTTTGAATTTAATAAGAATTCGTGCTGGTAGTGTCATTGTGTAGTCGTTGTCAAATAATATCCGCTATTACGTGAATATTAATTGACAACGACTACACAATTAGTGGCTACAACAATTTTCACGCAGTTATTAAAGTGATGAATAAATATATTAAACTACTTGACTAATTGACAAACTTAACACACAGTTAAAAATTAAAAAATCTAAAAGTATAGTTAAGTAATTGTTTCACTCTTAACTTTAATTGCTTCATTATTAGCAAATTCCGTACATCTTACACAACCCAAATCTGAACAAAGAATTCCTTTCATCCAAAAATTTGTCTTTCAAAAGAAGATGATAAACTAAGCGAAAAGGACAGCTTCGTAATTATCAACCTGGAGAAAACTGGTGTCATACACCCTTAAAAATGTAATAAACGAAAATTGTGTTCCTTACAAATAAAAAAAACCCGTAATAAGAACAGTGATTTCTTTCGTAACGTGTAATCTCAGAAAAGATTCCAAGAAGAAAAACATACCTCATAAAGCAATAATAAAGACAACTTCCTCAATGATTTTCAGACTATTCTTGAAATTCTTTATTTCTGATAAAGGCTTGGTGGAGAAAACAATAATGAATTCCTTATGTTGTTTTTCCGGGCGCATTCCTTACAATGAAATCTTGCGCTAAGAAATCAAATTCCAATGCTTTCACGATAAATTGCTCTTTTCGTCACCATAAGAAAAATTTCTATAATTGATGGAAATTGAAGGGCCGAAGTTCCAGACCGTCTAAAGTTAAAAAGTGTTCCGTGTCTATTTTAATTGATTTTATTATTGAGCTTCCATGCTTTCTTCATAACTGTAATTAGATTTTCAGTCTAAGATTTCAGATAACGCAATTTTAAACTTTATACGAGTTTATATTAATATTAATTGCGAATCAAATCTTATGCGACTAGATATTTCAGAAGTGTTTGCGATCATGATATAGGGAACGTAAGTGATTGGTTATGTTATCCCTCAATAATTCTTAAGCATAGATGACTTTTAAGTACACGCCATTGTATATGCGAATAAAATTATTTTGAAATTCGGATCAGTGAATTTTATTCATTTATTTATGAAGGGTAATGCGCATTCCTTTTTTTTTTTTTTTTTTTTTTTAGCAATTTCATATTTTTAAAGAAACTGTGTTTTTATTTCAGTTATTTAATTGCCTTACTTAGTTAAAATTGCCTAGTTCTTAATTTAGGTATTTTAGAATTTTAACTGTTATTGCAAAACACTAATTCAATATTAGGACGTTATGTCCCTTGTTTAAAACGTCTATAACTAAGAAAATAGCCATCGTTTATAACTTACTGTAGTGATAGATATACCACTTTTTCAACATTAAAATGTCAAATCATTTATCCATTATGATATTTAAAAATAGAATATTCTTAATATAACTATATTGTACAGTAAGTGTATGGAAATATATAACTATGTAAGGGAATGCATAATTATTAAAGACACTTTTAAAATAAAATTAAACTGACCTATGTAATGTAATATTAATAACCCAGTATAATGCATCCCTAACATTCTTTTATTTCATAGGCAATGCATTTATATGGAAATTATGTCAATCAGTAATTTGTTTTGAAATTCACTTAATTCTAATACCTATGCATATGTTTTAAAATATAAAATACACAGTAAAAACATTCACTAATACACTTTTTAATTACATCTTAAATTTTACTGCTATATTGTATCTTAATATAACCATAGAAATGTTTCAATTTTAAAATTTAAATAATTAGCATTAAGCCCAAATTAAGATATAAAATTAATTTAATTATATAATGAATATTTATAGATACTTAACTAATATTCTATCGACATAATTAATTTACTGATATAGGTATCAAATAATTTTTACTGGACTTTTTGTAATTACATTCTAAAATACATCATAGAGTTGAAAAACCTCTAATAGATTTTGACGAGATATTTCGTCCTTCAAGATCAGACTTATTGTGTTAATGACGAGATATATCGTCCTTAATATATTACCAATTTTATGACGACGAGCTGAAGATCTGATTACTTTTTTTCCAATGACAAGATAAGTCCATCAATACCTGGACAGCTTTCGTCTAAAGATAAGATGCCTTGTCGAAGAAACCACAAGAGAGTTAATAAGTATTATATCTGCATATTTGTTTTTTAAGTATATCCGAAGAGGCCATTTCGAATATAAAGTTAAACAATTATTGAGCAAATATTTCATCAATAACAATTACTTTTATGGTGGATGAATACTAATTAAATGTAAAAGATGTATAATCTCACGCATATACACCCCACCCCCTTTACACACAACCATACACACACACACTTGTTTTCCTGTTAAGAGTATAAAATTGTGGAATCCTCTTAAAAATCCTAGACGCAATCAATGTCTTTAATTAGAAGGACATTCCTCTCCTTTAGACAATAAATCAGTAACGTGCCTTATTAGTCTAAGCTCTCTAGTCTGTAGCTAAGTACTTTAGGTCGTCTTTTATGTGATTTATCTTAAACAAAAAATAAAACTACTTCACTCAGCATTGGTTTGAACAAATGTTTGAAAATTAATCGATAATGATGATATTTATGATGATGTTGATACGTGAAAAAGTTGACACACATTATTTTTGTACAGTGATCGTAAATACTTAAATTATGCGTAACTTGTAGATAATGTTGATGAAAGAGTGGATCAGTACTGCAATACACAGGTTTTCCGCAGATGTAGTACAGTATTTTGTAAAAAAAAATGAGTAACAAAATATTATTTGTTTAAATAATATTCAAGTATGTTGACTTACTCAGGTGTATATTTTGTTTATATTCTGCTTTTCACTATGTAGGAATAAAAAGAGAGTTTTAAATAACAGAAAATCTGAAGAAATATAAAATGAACACTATGATGAGATTGCTATTTTATGTGCTACATAAACTATGAACTATTTAGCTATTCCATTATAAAAAAATACATTATTTCTAACGACAATTTTACTACCTGAATAATTATATGTTGTACTTATATGTTCATAGTTCCTAAATGTAACAGTTAGGTTGTGAATACCGAAATAAGACGATTTTATTTCCTGTAACAATTCAAATGTTTTCCGTTTTGAAACAATAGCAGTAGAAGAATAATAACTGTGCGTGTATATATATACCTAAAGAAGGTGAATAGTTCACGTATCAATTAAAAATTTGGTTGGAGAAACATCCTAGGCAAATGTTAATTAAGTATTTTAACGCGTTATTTTATGATTATGAAAAATGTGCAATACGTAGTAAGATGTTAATTTATATTACTTCTAAAGAATAATTTTGAGGTTAATGTTAGAGTAAATTCCATTTATACTACTCATTTTAATCGAGATGATAACATATTAGAGTTTTTATGTCTTTGACGCGTGCAGTCTTTGAAAATGTTGGTAGAAATCATATTTACAGTAATTAATCATACACAACTACCTCATGATAAAATTTCTAAATAATAGCCTTGTGAAAGTATATTTATCTTTCTTGTTTCCTGAGTATGAGAAATAGCGTATGGGTTACTGTTTTAAAGATGTAGTACTCTTAATCTATTTCAATTCAAAATAAAGTTTATAATAATTAAAATGTTGGTAATTTAAAATGCAACGCCACAAAACCCAAATTTAATATTATATATTCCTTGAAACCCATAAATGTTTTGGATCTTTTTTTATTGTTTCTGAATATTTCCCACTTTAGCACTTGTTGGTTACAGTAATTTTTTATATGAAAACACTTTTATACTGTTTTCATAATACATAACTTAAAAAACCCATCTGATTTATCGTATTTTGTATAATGTTTGTTTTAATTACCTACGAACGGTTCGCGAAAAAGTATTTTTACATAGCAGACATTCTGGCTCATAAATGCATTTTACTGCATTAAGTATAAGTAGAACCAAAGAATGCACACCAATGAAACCATTTGATTGAGATGAATTCAATAGCAATACAAGTTACAAATATATAGATAAAAGTAACCATTCCAATTAATTCCGTGAATGTCAGAAAAGTCAGATTCCTTACATATAGTTTCTTATTCTAATCTAACAGAATATTCGGGCGTTACATCCCGAACAGATCAGGATTATTGGCTTTAACATTAAGAATTTCATTTCCTCTTGGCTTGCAAGAACAACTTAGGACTTGATCCATTGCACCCTAGAGATGAAATAAATCAAGTCCTCGGTTGTTTCCTCCTGATATCGCAGTTCCATTCTGGAAGGGTTATCCTTCTTATTGCAAAGACCTCAGTAAAAGAATCTAGCTTTTATATGAGGAGCGGTGCAAGGATATATATATTGAGTCTCCTTGGCTGGCTATTTCTCAACAACATATTGCGTTAGTTTTTCTGTCATTATTGAATGGGAGAGAGAACTTAAAATTGAGTGTGTGTGTTCTAACAAACGGACAGGGATAGGGAGAACGCTGCTGCAAAAATTCTGACAGTTGCTGTAATAACTTGTTAGTTATCAGTGTCTTTCTCATATATGAGACAACAGGAACTCTAAAACGGGTAAATGTAATATATTTGTTCTGGCTTGATTTATTGTTTCTACCAGATTTTATTTATATTTCGTCGATATACGTGTTTTAGTATTTGATTTGTTTAATAATGTGTTTTGATAGTTGAAAAATGCCAAGTGTTCATTTCAAATTATGGTATTGTTATTTAACTAACGTTACACTGGAGCAACAAAACGGACTATTGGCGACTCTCCGAGATCATTCCACAAAAGAAATATCTGAGGACCACAATACGTAATTTTGAAGCATTGTGGGGAGGGGAAGTCAGATGGTCTGAGGTCAAATGGTCTGATGGTCAAATGGTCAAACACCTGAGTTAGCACCACACTGTCCAAACGTCCGCACCACGTCAATGTGAAGTCATTTGAGGCCATGGCAGATTTGACATATACCATCCCCTTCAAAATATAGAAATTATAATATTAGAAAAATGTGATCCCTCACAGAAGTTGTCTGAATGACATATCAATGGTTTCAAATAAATCATATAAGAATTTTTTTTAAAATATATTACTGGATTATGTAATGGATTGTAAGTTTCATAGTTTCACATACCGAAAGTGCTGAAAACATTACGAAAAAGATATAAACTGAAATAAATTTAATGCGTTATATTCACTGAAAAAAACCCGTCCTTTTTGTATACGTCTTTAGTAGCTATATATCTCTTTGATAGCTATCTATCTTATTCTTGATTCGAGATGGCACAGTGAAAATTTGTTTTTGGAAATACCAAATATTAGTATGAAAATAGGTCTGAAAACCCAACTTTTAAGTTATTTACTTATTCTATTAAAATGTAGATTATACATCTCTCTTATAATATGTATAAAAGCAACACTAATACATTTTTTGTCTAAACAAGTTTAATTTGTATGTACACCTAGATGGCTGCTTATAGAATAATCTTTTGATGAGTATTGTATATAAAAACCGTATCAATAAAATTTAATTCATTCACAATTCGCATATATATGAGTGTTTTACTATAATAACACAATTTATAAATACGTTTAAAATTGAAAGAAGTGTTCACGACACACGGTAAGTGATTTATGAACCTAAATACTACACTTCTTGAATTGCGACAAAAACGACCACATTTTAAAAATGAATTAGAATAAAGTGGTACTTAGCCATTCTCCGACAACCTCATATTTTAAGCTAGCAATTAAAATTTTCCACGATGGAAGCTCGATTAAGACAGCAAATCTTCACGATATGTAGCTAGCTTAATACCCACCTTTCCAAGTATCTTTATTTCATTGTAAGAAAAACCTTAGGAACATGTATAATTACCAGAAGTTGAATGGCATCACCTCAACTATCCTGTCTGGAAAGTCAGCTTCGAGCGCCTGGAAGGACATCTGAGTCTGTTTTTATATCATTATGTGAACTCGTGAATAGACAAGAGAGATTTATCTTTGAAGCATTTAGTATCCTTGGTAACGAAACGTTTCATCCAAAAGTTATATATATAGCATTTTGTCTCTTTGACAAAAAAAACTGTTTTAAAAACCATCCCAGTAGAGAAGAACAAAAGTGAGACGTTTCTTCCAGATTTTGGTAAAATAAATTACCTAACTCACAAAGGGGAGCATTGTAGGAATATTGGGAATTACTTTTCTACTTGTGTGTATCAAAGACCATTTCCTCAAAGATGTTTTTTTTGTTGTGGAACCAAACTTTTCTGTTGACATGGAGCTCTTTATTAAACTCTTTCTACTGATAAAATACCAACATTTTTTTTGGTAAAGGTATTGTTAAAAGTGAATATGATAGCTTCGGGAATAAAAGAAATATCTACCATTCGGGTTTTATATCTTATTGAGGGCTTAAAGTAAAATGTTTGATAATTAACGTGAAAGATAGAATTTCACTGAATTCTTATTGAAAGGAACATTAATAAATGATTTATCTCATGGAACTCAATATGTACTTATAATATATTCAGAGGTATCAAAGAAGCTCAGTAGGTTTCAATATTGCTCTATCAACTTGCGAGTTGTAGAGGGTGAATGTTCACTTCTTTGTAAGCTCAATTCCTCTCCGGGTATATTTTTCTTTCCTGTTTCAGTAAAATCCTTTCACATGTTATATATGCGTTTACTTGACGTTTTTTGGAGCCGCTTTACCACATAAGGATCTTGAGCTGTAAACCAACAAATCAACCTAATGTTACAAGACAATTATTCACAACAATTATAATTATATTTTGCTATGTAGTGCAATATCTTAGACAGAACCAATTATATAAGAAGCAGTTTAGTTCAAAAGCTTATGCTAAGACCGAAGGATCGTAAAATTAAATTTTTTTGCTTTTTGAAATACTATCTTCACCAAAAATCGAAAATGCTAGATTATATGGAAATCAGTGAATATATATTAAACAGCAAATAAACTATTAGTTGATAGTTCTATAAACATGTTCCGCAGTTCAATGAAATATTTGGTATCACCATAAGCCAGTTTTTACTATGCATTCTAAACATATGTTTCATACTTTTAAATATACTAGACATTAAAAGAGACCACGTTTTGATGAATAGTCTTAGAAATAAATGCTTCAGAATACACATATTTTATCAAGACATTTCTTATCAACCAACCAAGGAGATAAAAATACAATTATATTTTCATAAGTAATTACACAGTTACAAAACTTATTGCACGCTAAATTAAATCTATTTAATTTTAAAATTGATCCTTAAATGACATGTTTATTTGGAATTACTGTTATAAAACTCTGTGCATTGCTTTTATTATAGTAATTGATTTATTATTGGCTCTGGAAAAAAAGATGATGTACTATTGAAAATCACTTACAGAACTAAATTTGAGTTTGTGGATCCAAAGGTCATTTCTGTCTTCACAAGAACCTATTAGACAGGGACCTGTGCCTTAAAGCAAAAACCTTCGTGCAATGGGATTGAATTCCAAAGTTCCTGTTGAATCTAAAGACACAGTTGTACTCTCAGAATGTTCTAGGACTCAGATTCGATTATTTTAAAATACCTTGAGAGCATTTCTTTTTTCTATGTTAGCAAAACTTTCCTCGTGTGTGTATTTCTCTCTTCTTTGTCAGCAAAACTCTCCTTGTAGGTGTATTTCTCTCTTCTTTGTCCGCAAAACTATCCTCGTGTGTGTATTTCTTTCTTTTTTGTTAGAAAACCCTCCTCGTGTGTGTATTTCTCTCTTCTTTGTCAGCAAAACTCTCCTCGTGTGTGTATTTTTCTCTTCTTCGTCAGCAAAACTCTCATTTTGTGTGTATTTCTCTGTTCTTTGTCAGTAAAAATAGTCCTGTATGTGTATTTCTCTCTTCTTTGTCCGCAAAACTATCCTCGTGTGTGTATTTCTCTCTTTTTTGTTAAAAAACTCTCCTCGTGTGTGTATTTCTCTCTTCTTTGTCAGCAAAACTCTCCTCGTGTGTGTATTTTTCTCTTCTTTGTCAGCAAAACTCTCATTGTGTGTGTATTTCTCTCTTCTTTGTCAGTAAAAATTGTCCTGTATGTGTATTACTCTCTTTTGTGTCAGCAAAACTTTCCCTGTGTTCATCTCTGTGGTATGCGTCAATACAAATTTCCTGGTGTGCTTTTCGCTCTTCGGTGTCAGAAAAACTTTCCTTTTGTATATATTGTATTCATTTGACTAGGTCCTATCTTTGGTAAATAGGTATCTTGTGCCATAAAACCTAACCAGGCAAAGTTGTCTCACTCAGCCAATAGACGAGCATTCGTAGATTTCAGGATAGCCCAATTTTGCCTCTAAGGTATCAAGTCATCCATTGTATACACGAATACATATCCGTGATGACTGAATGGATATGGCTATTTGGTTACCATGGTTATAGACAAAAACGAATAGTGCACGACTCAGAAATCCCGTGACGCTTTGATTTTCATAGGACACGTGTCATAATATTTCTTTGTAATCCTCAGTTGAGCCACAATCGATGTACCGAGGTCCGGTTAACAGCATTGTGAATATTATCACAACCCAGACAGCACTTCAGATTACATACTTTCGCCGAAGTGCACAAATACATGATTAATATAGGATTCTAATAGAAACAGAAAAATAGGGGATTTCTGGTCTTTGCTGGAGTATTATATTATTGGATTCCATGAGCTGCTGAATGACGAATAGCATCCATTAATACTTCCATTTATGGCTAGGAGTCATAAATTTGTATATTATTTTGCCACTAACCTTTAACATCAATAAAAGTCATAATAGTTACGAGTACCTGTTTTAGTACCACTTAACCAGTCTGCAGAATTTTCCTTTCATAAAAAAGACAACTTTTGCTTTATCGACAACTTTTTATTATAAAGTTACACATACAAAGTACAAACTAATTAATTGTTTATTCAAATAAGCAGCTGTTTTTATGTTTTATTTATCTTAAGCACGTTTTAAGCATGTAAAGTTTGAAATGTGACCCTGTTGTGGTTCAGGTAATTCTATCATTAGAACATTTCATATTTGTAAGCACATTTAGAAAACCAGAATTGAAAATAATGACAAGCAATGCTAAAAAATTTCCCATTAATGGTGAAATAATGCATATACCACCTACCTCCAAAATTTCAAATAGAAAACGTCTTTTTAACCATCAGAAAATTATTTATTGAATGAGTTTTGTCATTTTAATTGTAAAATATTTTACTATCGCTTAAGTAAATAGTATAAGTAAATATTCTGGAACTACTTCAAAATCTCGTCAGTCATTAACGCAATCCCTCATTTGCCATAACAACAAATAAAAAAACACTGCTTATTCATTTAATTAAAAGATAGTCACAGTCATCTCGCAACCCCTCAGGTTGTTCAAAACAAACAGTAAAACATATTTCCACACGAATGATTCGTTGGTAATAATTCAAAATATCGTTACATTATGTGTTTGTGCGTAGGTTTATTTACATTCTCATGAGTGTTAGAGATTAGGTTTTTGTAATGGGTTTCTTTCAAAAATTATAGATATAATTTTCCTAAAAGTCGCCATAGAATCCCCATAGAATGCAACCGAAATTTAACCATGAAAGGCACCAAATATTATTGCATGGTTCAAAATTACAAGGTGTTTTCCACGGTTCATTCCCTTCGAGATTGATTCCGGACCTTCGCCGACAGCTTATTGCATTGCTCCTGTGTGAAATCAAATTCAATTACCTACGTATCAAATCTTTCTATTATCATCTTTTTCCACATTTAATTCAACACCTTGCAACAACTCTCATACATTACAATTTTCGACACGTTTTCCCTCGTGTGACACAATTCATTTTATATCATTTAAGGATCCGATTCATTCCCAGAATTAATGGAGAGCATATCTTAAATTCTGTACTTGTAATGTGGATTTTAAAACCCACAACTCCATTAAAATTCCATTTACTTGCTCGTATATCTTTAAAATAAGAATACAACACATTTACGATTGCTCAACAATAGTGGGAACTGATACATATGATTTTGTACACGCGAAAAAGATCCCATGTGCAAGATCTTATTCTGAATTAAATATTAGGTATGCCATTTTAAATTTTATGTCTGAACATACTAGTTAACGTAACTAGTGCTTCTTCGGAATTGCACGTAGCCTGAAATAGATGAATGTACGGTATAAAATGATTGAGTTCTTGGTTAACACAAGTTGTCTGATCATACCAGTAGCCTTGGATGTCTCCCATTTAATTACATTGCGTTTGTGTTTCCATCCTCGTATTAAATTATGTAAAAATCATTTTTGCATTCTCATTGCTATTTACTTGGTTTTCAATCCAGCAGACATAGGAGTTGAAATTGGTTCTTAACGTGAGAATGAGTACTAAAGTTAACTGCGAATGAGATCATGCCAATGTATTATGGTCACTCCGATGGGCCGAAAAAAAAATTTTTTTTTTTGCTATTACATTCTAAAAGTGCGGAAAAGTTGGCTCATGCAGTAAAAATAATGTGTAAAAAATTCCATCCCGATTTATTGATATATTTTGCCTCTCCAAGAGGTTCATATCCTTCAAAAAGATCAAAGTTAGGGTGTTTTTTTTAACAAATAAAAATGTTTAGAATTACGTTCTATTAGTGCGCAAAAGTAAGCTAATACTTTCAATAAAAACGGTAAAAAAATGTTTATATCATTACATATCTTCTGCCTACCCAACGGTGGACAAATATCAGAAAAAACTGATCACCAATTTTTACCGTAATTGCAAAAGTCGATATTTTGCAAAAATGTCACTTTTTCAGTTTTTTCTGCTATTTGGCGCCCGTTGGGGAGTCAGAACAAACATACTGATCTAAACAATTTTTTTATCGTTGATAATGAATGTATTAACTTTCTTTTACGCACTATTAGAACATAATTGTAAACATTTTTATTTAAAAAAAACGCCCTAATTTTGATCTTTTTGGAGGGTTTGAACCCCTTGGGAAGGCAAAAGAGAACAATAAATCGGGATGAAATTTTTTACTCGTTAGTTTTACTGTATGAGCCAACTTTTCCGCGCTAGTAGAATGTGATAGCAAAAAAATATATAACTTTTTTCGGCCCACCTTGATGGTCACGTGACAAACTCGTCACTAAGTCACGTCGAGTGAAGTTGTGATTGATAAAACATTCCCTTAATTGACGAAAATGTTCCAAAAAAATTATATTACATAGAAAATACATATATCGATACGCTAATGAACAAATCTCAAGCAATATGACGCTTTCTGAATTGTTTATGACTGAAATAATCTGCTTACTATAAATCCCTTGTGCTAGGTTTTCCTCGCTATGTTTCTCAAATTTTTAGTTAAAATTTATTTTTGCCTTTACAATTTTATGGATTGAAGTACTAGTAAAATTGTTCTTTGATGCAACGGTATACTTTTAGAGTGGTCTTGATTCTCTGTGGAAACCCTAAAAATTGAACATGCTCTTATCTGTCAACTTCGGTTTATATTCGGAATTTATTTTCTTACCTTGTACATTCACATGAAATGCGTGAAGTTTCAGTACCATATTTCTATATATATATATATATATATCTCGCATGTCGTCTGGTCATAGTAATAGCGTTGTATGTCTCGCATTTAATTACATTACAGTTGTGTTTCCATCCTAGTTTTAGATGATGTAATAATCATTTTTGCATTCGCATTTCTATTTCTATGGTTTTCAAACCAGCAGATTTAGGAGTTAAAATTGGTTCTTAAGGGGAGAGTGAACTGCGAATGAGATCATACCAATATATTATACTAAACTTCCTGATAATTTCATTTAATTTGAGTATTTTATAGGACCCCGTTGCATATTTGTATTAGTCTGTGATGCTAGCGCCAGATGTATGATATATGTCGCTACAAACCTGTTGATGCAAACTCAGTTTCACCGATCGTTTAATTAGCGCGTTTGGAGCGGACAATCAGTATTCGAAATATATTTCTCTACTTGCTCATCCTTTAATTATATTAAAGCACGTTTCGTGAAACAATTTCTATTCACACGATCTGAGATTTAAATCTACATGCTTCCTTTAATTGCGATGTCTCGACTACGAGGAGATACAACTGTAATATAGTATTTGTTATAGTATTCACATGACTTTATGTTTTAAGAATAAAACGCTGTTTAGCACCTCATGCTAGTCAGAGAACTTGAACAAAAGTGTTAAATATAGTTGAAATTCCATGTATGTATCATGCAGTCAGTGAAAATCACACTATGATTCGAAACACTTACAGTCATTCAACTCTGACCATGTAGATTTTTATGTAAATCATCTGTATTAAACATAAAAATAATTAAAGTTTGGCACTAATGATAGTCAAAGGTGTTCCCTGGCACATATTCAGTGTGCAAATTGAGGCTAATTGAAGAGGTGTCAAACACTGTGAATATTATTGTTACGTCTTTCCATTGAATGGACATCAAGCCACCAAGATTACACACAAACACAGCGTACACAAATGAACGATTTTGGAAAGGGTGGCACTGTGAGGTAGGTTGATTTGGTAGGCGAATCCACTGACAACTTAGATGTTCATCGACTGCCGTGATGAAGTGCTGGAAAAAGTGGATCATTGAAGCTATATATACAATGAAGGCTATGATATGCCCAATACGACAAATGCGATATAGAATAGAGTGATGAAGAGACTAATTGAAACTGTTCCAATATCTTTATATATATTACCGATCACCCAACGATGCATGTCGTTTGCAGTACATATTCCTGAAGCATTACTAACCATTTCTAGATGGCCGATTGAGGAAGGACTGCATGCACATCTTCCGATTATACGTCTGCTCTTGCTTGTTGAATATACACAGTCCAGTCACATTAATATGACCACCACCTACTTTCGACGTCAACGTGAAATAACCAATCACAAAAGGCAAGTGGCAGCACATTGCAGTGGAGATTATATATATGATGTCCTAGGGCATCGGAAAGCTTTTCAATCGTTGGCGCGTAATGCAGAAACGTAACGATTTATCCGACGTCCAAAAGGGCATGATTATTGGCTTTCGGGCAAAGGGTGGAAGCATTTCGGAAACGTCTAATTTTGTGAACTGTTCGTGTGCCGCCGCGGTAAAAGTATACCGTGCATGGTAAAATGACACTATCCAAAATCAGTGGCACATGTGGTGCACCACGGGCTATAGATGACAAAGACGAACGAAGGCTATGGAGATGCGTTCGGGCGAATAGACGTGCAACTGTTGAGCAACTGACCGCCCAGACGAACCAAGGGGCTACCAAGAGTGTATCCTGAACAACTGTTCAGCGAACGTTGCTGCGCATTGGCCTCCGCAGCATACACCTGGTTAATGCACCTATGCTGACTGTTGTTCATCGGCGACGATGGCTGGAATTTACACGCCAGTACCGCAACTGGACGTCCACAGAGTGGCGACAGGTGGCTTTTTCCGATGAATCACGTTTTATGCTTCATCGGACAGATGGACGTTGGCGTATACGGCGTGAAACGTCTGAAAGCAAACACCCTGCAACTATTGCCATGGATCTTCTACCGCGTAATCTAGCGAGCTGGCCACAACACTAGAGTCGGCATGGCTCAACATCCCAGTGAACACCTTCAGAAACCTAATTGACTCTCTTCTCGCAGCGGTCCGCTCTGCCAAAGGTGGTTATTCTGGCTTTTGACAGGTGGTCACATTAATGTGACTGGACTGTGTATTTGGTGATGTAGTGCTTAAGAGTCGTTGACCGACATGGAAGGGCAGTATCGTGTTTGTTAAAGAATGCCGCTTTTGCCTTTATATAGACGATCCTCTAACTTCTTTGCTTGTGATGGAAACCCGGCGGGTACTATCTATTTTTACTGTAGATTGGAACAAGCTGAAACTCTTAGTTTAATGGTTTAAGGATTCAACACGTATAGCAGCATGTCTCCTTTTAAAATGGTGGGAGGTAGTTTGACAGCATAGTGTGGATCTTGTAGTTTTCCTTTCATGCTACATGTTCGAGGGATATTTACCAGCACGATAAAGCCCGGCAACACACAGCTAGTTTCTCGAAAGAGTACAATGAAGTTTTTCTATGTCTTCCTTGGCCTCAATTGCCCCCGCATGTCTAGGAAATACTAGGTAGTAAATTACACCACCAGGAATATAAGAAATCTAAAGCAGCAACGAACACAGGAAAATGTAAGGCTTTGTCTCCATTTCGTGTCATGTATTGGCATATTTCTCCACCAAAGAAAAGGGGGCTTTATGAGACGACGCAATAATTTATGAACTTCTTTGTGTTGTTAAATAAAGCAGTTTTATAGATTTTATATGATTATCATTACTTTGTCTTTATGTACATCACACAATTGAAGTTTTGTTCCGAGCGAACACTGTTTTGAGGGTGTTTCTATGGGGCTTGTATCATTGTATATTTATGCATTTTTTTTACTGAAAATTAACTATTACGTAAGAAATTAAAGAAAATAGTAGATGTGCTAAAGGATAATTGAATCCTTTCAAATATTAACTATACAGAGCAATGTATAATTTTCTTCTATTCTCAGCGGAAGTGTTCTATTTTTCGTTCGAGTTATAATTACACTTTTATACTCAATCCAAATTATAGTAAATCTTGAGATACATCCTTTCATCACGTCTGTATCATTCTTCTTACCATTATTGATAAACAAATTGAATAGAAGAATATCACATATTCCGAAATGACATAAAAACAGACCAGTTCAGAATTTTTTTTCCGAAGAGGAACAAAGTTTTTGACGATTTAAGACACGCTGAGTGAAATTATGATTGATAAAACATTCCCTTTCTGAAGAAATTATTTTACATAATAAATACTTATATTGATACACTTCTGAACATATCTCAAGTAATATGACTCTCTGTATTGTTTATGACGGAAATAATCAGCTTACTATAAATTACTTGTGCTAGGTTTTCCTCGTTTTCTGTCTATTTTTTAGTTAAAAATTATTCTTGCCTTTACAATTTTATGTATTGAAGTACTAGTAAAATTGTTCTTTGATGCACCGGTATTCTTTTAGAGTGGTCTTGATTCTCTGCGAAAAGCCTAAAAATTGAACATGCTCTTATCTGTCAACTTCGGTTTATATTCGGAATTTATTTTCTTACCATGTACATTTGCAAGAAATGCGTAAGGTTAGTTCCATATTTCGATATATATCTAGATTTTACCGTTTAGTTATTCAAAGCCACATCTTGATCCTAATTGTCTTGAATTTGAAATTTTTCAAAACCTTATTTATTTGATTTTTAACTCGTTTTATGGTATTTCAAGCATCTTAATTAAAATTCTAAGATTAAATTGAATGCAGAAAGATCGAAATGTTTAGTTTAAAAAGCCATTACAAAAATGTCACCAAGATTTCATGAGCTATCGATAATTAAACTCAAAACAATTATTGTTCTTAAATAACATACATATATTGTTCTATCCAGCAAGAGATTAGAGATTTTTAACTCGTTTTATGGTATTTCAAGCATCTTAATTAAAATTCTAAGATTAAATTGAATGCAGAAAGATCGAAATGTTTAGTTTAAAAAGCCATTACAAAAATGTCACCAACATTTCATGAGCTATCGATAATTAAACTCAAAACAATTATTGTTCTTAAATAACATACATATCTTGTTCTATCCAGCAAGATATTAGAGATTTTTAACTCGTTTTATGGTATTTCAAGCATTTTAATTAAAATTCGAAGATTAAATTGAATGCAGAAAGATCGAAATGTTTAGTTTAAAAAGCCATTACAAAAATGTCACCAACATTTCATGAGCTATCGATAATTAAACTCAAAACAATTATTGTTCTTAAATAACATACATATCTTGTTCTATCCAGCAAGAGATTAGCTCTCTCGCTCAAAAGGGGTATATTTTGTTACTTATGATGCATAGACTCAGATAAAAAATAACTGTACTCCTAAAAAATTGTATTATATAGTAAAATAATACAATAGAAGTTAAAACATTCCGAAACTATATACATATGCGTACATTTTTCCTAATAGAGGCTTTATCAGTCAAGCTAAACGAGAGGGTAGTGAATTTGAAGTAAAACTTGTTCCTTGTTAGTATTATGGTTGTGAGTGACTTGAATTGTTCTTCAAATACAATTTAAGTAAGTGGCCTATGGAGTGTATCATTAATTCATAATGCTTGTACTTTTATTTTTACAGCAAAAAGCTTTTCATATTTAAGGGTCGTAGCGATTAATTTTATGAAGTGATTGTACAAAATACCATACCCCCACACATTAAAAATCTAGCAAAAGACAATTCATTCTTTAACCAATGAGTGGAAACATTTCTAACTCGGCATTAATTACTTGTTTTACTTGCAAGGTAATACTAAATTTACTTTTAATCAATCTATATATATAAAATTCAAATACCACTCACTCACTGACTGACTCATCACTGTATCTCAAGAACTAGAAGTCCTAGGAAGCTGATATTTTACAGGGTGCTTATTCTTATACCGTGTCTATTTTTTAGTTAAAATTTATCCTTGCCTTTACAATTTTATGTATTGAAGTAGTCTTAAAATTGTTCTTTTATGTACCGGTATTCTTTTGGAGTGGTTTTGATTCTCTGCGAAAAGCCTAAAAATTGAACATGCTTCGGTTAATATTCGGAATTTATTTTCTTACCATGTACATTTGCATGAAACACTTAAGGTTACAGTACCATATTTCTATATTTATATATGTATCAAGCTTTCACCGTTCGGTTATTCAAAGCCATATCTTGGTCCAAATTGTCTTGAATTTAACCTTTTTCAGAACCTTATTAATTTGATTTTGAACTCGTTCTATGTTATTTCAAACTGCTTAATTAAAATTATAAGAATCAATTTAATCCAGAAGATCGATGCGTATAGTATAAAATGCCATTACGCACATGTCACCAACATTTGAAGAGCTATGGGTGATTAAACTAAAAACAATGATGACTCTTATTTAACATACAGATCTTGTTCTATCCAATCAAGAGATAAGCTCTCTCCCATCAAAATATAATTCGTTACTCATGATACATAGACTCAGATAAAAAAAACTGCACGACTAAAAAGTTGTATTTTATAGTAAAATAATGCAATAGAAGTTAAAACTTTAAATTTACAAATGATTACATTTCCCCTAACAGAGATTTTTTGTGTCAAACTAACCGTGATGGTATTGATTTGAAGTAAAAGGCGCTCCCAGGTTCATATTCTGGCTGTGAGTGACTTGGCTTGTTTTTCAAGTACGATTTACAGAAGTTAATTGTGGAATGTATCATTAATTCATACTGATTGTATTTTTATTTTTACAGCAAAAAGCTTTTCATAATTAAAGGTCGCAGTTATTAGTTTTATAAAGTGATTGTACAAACTAACATGCCCCCACACATTAAAAATATAGTAAAAGACAATTCATTCTTTAACCAATGATTGGAAACATTTCTAACTCGGCATTTAATTATTTGTTTTACTTGCAAGGTAATACTAAATTTACTTTTTATCAATATCTTACATACATGCATAACTATAGGAGTACCTGAAAAGTCATACAAGCATGACGGGTAAAATAACGATAAGCATACAAAGATAATTTGATAGCAAAAATTTCCAATGAAAGAATAGGGAATATGCTCTATGTCACAATGAAAGAATATGCAAACGCCCTAAAATGGTACTTTTTTTACAAATTCGATCATGAACAATCCGAAAATCAACTTTAAAAATCTCAAAAAAGTTTAATTTAAGCGTAATAAGCGATTAAAAAACGCGTTGAAGTCACGTGACTGAAAACGGGGTGGAGCTTGGTGTGACGTCATAGTACATGAAATCTCTCGCTACATTCGCCGGCTGCATGTTATTTCAGGTTGCTTTCATTGATTTTACGCTAATTTTATTTTTTAAATAATTGTGTTGAATTATAGTCTTGACATTATTATTATTATACAGATTTCTTCTTTAAAAATGACGACTAGAGAACAAGGCTTTGTAAAAGGCCAGTCGGATAATCTACCTAAATTGGATGCTATATCCATGTTTTCATTTTTGCGAAGCCATACAAATTTTATGGGAGTAGAAATGAAAGGCGTAAAAGCGAGGAGTATGATAATATTTTGTACACCATGTTTATTTTTAAAAAACATGTCTTTTTATATTGATTTTAAAGAGTAGTGATATTATCAAAAAGTTGTACTTAAGAAAATAGAATATTAATATATATATATATATATATATATATATATATATATATATATATATATATATATATATATATATATAGTTGTTCTCTTTTCCTTAATAAGTAACACAATTCGTTCTGAAACAGATTTTTTTGTATAGATAATTAGAATAGTATATATCAAATAAGAGCTTTATATTAAGAAAATAATTTCAAAGTAGATTAAAATTGTTGGGGTATTAAAATAGTGAATTTTGAAAGCTAACTTAAAATTAATTTTCTACATTAATTTTTTAGCAACATTATTTTTGTTAGTTTATGAACAATAATTTATTAAATATATTTAAGCGATAAAACGTAATGCACTAAAAGATGATCCAAAAATAATATGTGTAGAGAAACTTATTGCGAGAATTGCAACTGCATTAAATATTGAACACAACATTTGGTAGTCCAACATTTTAAACCATGAAGAAAGTAGTGTGATAATTTGATTAAAATTGCAAGAATTTGAATTCTATAATACTTATTATTCAGTTTAAAGAAGAAACATGACACAGTTTTACCAACTGCAAATTAATTATCATGAGTATAATAATTCAATGTTTATTGATGTTAGCTCTTTGTATATTTTTTTAACCAGTTTTGATTTATAAATATATAGTATTCCTATATTTATTTATTAAATTCTTTTTCATGAAACAAGAAATTCTGCATTATGAGTGACTTGATACCGAAAGAATATTTTTTCGTTTTAGCAAAAACACAAGTAGTTATCAACAAGATTAAATCACACAATTCTTAATTAAAAACCATTAAATTTACAAATAATTTTTGGTATTTTAAACTTACCAAAAATGATCTTCATAGCAATGCAAGCAAGAAGTAGAACACAGCTTTTTTTTTTTTTTTTTTTTAATATCTTTTCATAACGCTGCACCATCTTCTACGAACTTGTTCATATTTTAGTACAAGAAAAAAATACTATTTTGGTGTTTTAATCGTTGAATTATGACACAAACGGAACAATACAATATTTATAATTCTTCTTTTTAACTATTTTCGAACCTTCCATTGCTGAATTAATCAAAAATCTGTAAATATAAGACTACTAAAAAGATACCCATAGAGATAACACAGTTCAAGGAACGCTTGATGGGAAAATCATGTACTATGACGTCACAGGCAAAAATAGTCAGCGACTGCAGTTTTTCGTTAAAAGTGACGTCACAGCAATTTGAAAAGTGTTTTAATATAATTAATGTCGTCAGATTGCAGTTTAAGTGACATTTTCCTACGTAGTTTTTCGTGTTCTTTCATTTTAAAATGAATTTTAAAATCATGCATATTGTCCATTCCGAATTGATATACGATAGTTGTTGATCAACGCTTAGACTGAACGCCTATTCACTAAACGGTGATAAACTGCATTTTAAGGTTACTTCTTTATTTATTATGGTACACCATTTCATCAACAGTGAAAAAAAATCTCCATCTTCTATACATCCGCTATTATTACTTACACTTTCTTCTTTTTCTTCTTTCATAAAATATCATATTCATGTATAATGTAATTAGATTGTAACTGTATTAATAAAGCAAAAATTAATGAACGTAATGTAGGGAATAAACTAATAATTTTTTAATGTACCCAAATAGATTCTCCTGAAAAGAAGTTTTTACTTGTAATAGTAAAACATCGTATATTATTTCAATCTCTTTTGGAATTTTCTAATTCAGAGTCATATTCTGGATGAACTATAGGAAATATATAGGTAACATTTCCAGAAGCGAAGGAAGGGGATTTACTGTGTACTTAATAACTTGGACACCTCGTTGATTGTTGAGGATTCTCTGAATTATGATGAGGTGGATGAAAACTAGTAAAAACCGAAATCGTGTATATTGACTCTGACTCTATTGCCTTTGCAATAAAGTAAGTAGTACCTGTGGACGTAAATCTCCATATCTCAAAAGTGTAAGACACGTGAGCTTGAAGTAAGACAAATTAGCATGTGAATTGACTTGGGCCGACTTCCTATTGAAGCACTAGCTAGTGCTTTTATATCATGCTTGTCAATTAGTCTTAAATAAGGATTCGTGTAAATAAGGATTCCAATAAAGCGTTATCGCCACTCAGAGACCTTCAAGGTGGATTAATATCACATGTTGAATAATAAATGAAGCTGTCATTCGCATCTCCGTCTATTTCATTAGAAGGTTGATGTATGGCACAGTATAGCAATGCCAGCTAACATTCACTTTGATCTTATATTAAAAGAATACGTCAACCGTTGTGCTGCAAGTTGAATCATGGCTCGTTATAACATGCTCTCTTTCAGACAAGCAATAATGTTATAAAAATCCTTTTGAAATGACATGTGGGGTATGGGCCAAAGGAATTAAGACGCTTAGTTTTGCTAGTTGGAAAAGCCTGACATGCGACAGCTCTTTACAACTGTGATGATAGTGGATTTCGATGAGCGATCCACGTGGTAGAAGTATGCAGTAAATTAAGTTAACTTTAAAATATTTACGGATCACATCTTGTTGGTACGCATACTGTAAGTCTTGAGTCATTGCAACACATATATTGCAAATAGTACAAAAGTAAAAATTAAATTATTTTATGAAGCAAATCTCTTTCTAAATATTATTTTGCAACTGTGGTCCTCCATTAAGAATTTGAAAGCTAGTGAAGGATTTGTATAAAAATAACTAAAGAATTACACAAACCGGTCATCTATAATATTTTCCAAAATATGTTATGATTCCAGCAGTAGAAACAAACTCACGAGGAGATCTTACTCTGGAGGAGTAATCATTACTCTTTTGTTTTGTTTCTGAGGAGGTGTACTGTCGATTTTCACACTTTAGAATTTACCGTTTGAATTTAACCGAAGAAAATTCCTTTTTCTCTGAAGAAAATATTCATAATGAACAATCTTATTAAATGAAATATGAACTATTGTTTGTTAATGTAGTGAAAATTAGTAATAAAACATTAAACACTGAGAATTTAAAATAATCAATTTAATAATTATACTTTGCTGTAATAAAGATGGTTTTTATGCATGTTAAACAATTTGGCATTCTCTGTTTTCGAAAGATGTTTTTTATCGACGCATTTAAAGACTTTAATTTTTTGTCTCAGAAGATGAGGATGGCATTGCTAGCCACGTGGAATACAGTAATATGATCTCTTCTGAAATAACACGTGACTGATACTTAAAGATAAACCAAACCGAAGCGAGGCATTTGGACTGGACTCGAAATCTGTTAAATCGCTCCTGAAAAACCCCATCCAATCCTATATTGCCTCAATGAATCAGAAGACACCGTCAGCTTGTAGGTCGCTGTAACGAGATTTTTACCTTCCCCGCGGTCGTTATATCGATCACGTAAAAGCATTACTGCTGTTAGAGAACTGAGAGAAAAGTTATTTTGCCTACCCAACAGCCTTCCTCAATTTATCATTATATCAAAGCGAGTTTTTAAATTGAGGGTCGATTAGCTTCGTCAACTGCAAGAAGCAGTTTGCACCTATTGTAATTGTGTATCTTTATCGTATCAGATGTGATTCATACATTTTTGAAAGAAAATAAAAAGTTTTTTTTTTATGCTTGGCAATAACTTTTGTTGAGTTTATAAAAGCTGAAAATTTTTTTCATGGGATTTAGGCATTTCTTGTTGGTTTCATTAAACTTAAAAACTATTGACTTTAAAGTTAGATTCACACATTGATATATTTAGCATTAAGTAACTGTAACATAAGTAACATTTTAAATATAGCAAATTTTTTCTGTGTAATTGACTTAGTGCTTTTTCTGTGTGTTTGATTTTGTGTAGTGCTTTTTCTGTGCATTGAGTGTTACTTTGCATAAGCATGGGTATAGTTAGAATGTTCAAGGAGATGAGGACAGAGGGAGCCAGTGGGGAGTTCTATGTGGAATGTGACTTGTGTGGGAATATGGTTGAGGCAGGAAAGGGGTGTGTGAGCGGGGTTAAAATGTCAGAGAAGGTTGAATTTACATGCAAGAGTTGTTTAGAGGTGGGTGATTTGAGGAAGGAGCTGGAGGCTTTGAAGGTGAGGGCTGTAGAAGGAGTGGAAAAGGGTGTCCAATGTGTAAACTTGGGGCATGTTGATCAGGGGGATAAGGTAACTAGAGGAGTAGTGGTTGGTGATTCAATGGTCAGGGTTTTGGGAGAAATGGTAGGGCGTAAAAAGCGCAATTTTGCAAGGTGTTGTTTGCCAGGTGCCAGGGTAAAACATGTAGTTGAGGCAGTTAAGGCAGGTGTGGTTAAAGGGGACGAAAAGGCAGTAGTGTGGGTGGGAACAAATGACGTAGAGAGGACTACAAATGTCGAGTTTAAGAGGGAAGCAGAAACACTTTTAAGAGGCATTAAGTCTCATGGGGCAGAAGTAACAGTATTAGGATTACTACCTAGGTATGGGTTAGGCAATGGGTAGTTAAATCAAAGGGCCAATAAGATGAACGGGTTGTTAAGGGATTTGTGTGAGAGGGAGGAGGTTAGATTTTTAGATGTTTGGAAGGAGTGTAGGAGGGATTGGATAAGCAGGGACAATTTGCATTTAAGCTTGATAGGTAATAGGGAGGTTGGCAAGCGGGTTTTGAATATTCTGGAGTCAAAAAACTAGTATACAAGCAGGGATGGGAAGGACATAGAGGGTTGACAGTACACAGTAATTGCTTAGGAAAACTAACAGGGTCTAAATTGCAGGAGACAAACAATACAAAGGGAAAGTGCAATGTAAGGGAGAAAAACAATACCAAAACAAATAATACAAGGGGAAAGTGCAATCTAAGGGTGAAAAATAAGCTAAAAGTATTTTATTGTAATGCTCGCAGTGTGAGAAATAAAATGGATGAGCTCAAGGGAATTGCACAAGCAGAGGATATAGATATCATTGGGATTACTGAAAGTTGGGCAAGCAGTGAAGATGCACAAATTTTAGAATTAAGTGGATTCACAATGTTTAGGGAGGACAGAGAGAATAGGAAAGGGGGTGGGGTTTTGATTTATGTGAGAGAATTCTTAAACTGTACAGAAATAAAGTTAAATAGTAAAACTGAGGGTATAGAATCAGTCTGGGTGAAACTGAATACAGACAAAGGCAAAGGACTAATTCTGGGTAATATATATAGACCTCCTGTTTGTAGTGAAGAGCAGGAAAAGGGCATGTGCAATCTGATAAATGAAGCATGTCAAAAAGGAGAATTAATTTTAATGGGGGACTATAACTATCCAAATATTGACTGGACAAACAATCTAGCTACAAATGGGAAAGGGGCAGAATTTTTGGAAGTGATACAGGATTGTTTTTTGTACCAGATGGTGTATGAGGATACTAGGGACAATGCAATATTGGATTTGATTTTAAGCAATGATGAGGATAGGGTGCAGGATTTGGTTATAGGTGAGCCACTGGGAGAAAGTGATCATAGAAGTATCAGATTAAGTATAAATTTTCAGTCAGCATACACAATCAATAGTAGAATAATTCCAAATTTCAGAAAGGTAAATTTTCATAAGATAATGGAAGAGTTAAAGGAAACATTCAAAGGGGGATTATTAGCACTGCATCATTCTGAACAATGGGAGGAATTCAAGAATAAGTTAGACATGGTGTTAAAAAAACATGTAACGTTCAGGAAAAAAGGAAAATCTAGAAAATTGCTCCCTATGTGGTTTTCAGGGGAAACACACAAAGCTTTAAAATTAAAACAAAGAACATACAGGGTATATAAAAGCACTGGTAACGACAGGGACATGGAGGCATATCAGAAAGCCAGAAAGGAGTTTAAAACTATTAGTCGGAAGCAAAAGGTGTCCTTGGAGGAAAAATTAGCAAGGGAAATAAATATAAAACCAAAAGAATTTTTTGCATATGCAAGTGGTAAAAATAAATTTAGCACTACACTGGGACCGTTAGAGGGGAAGGGAGGTGAATTAATTCAAGACGAGGAGGGAATGGCAAACGTGTTAAATGACTTTTTTCTGGGGGTTTTCAATGGTAACTATAGTTTAAAAAAGGACCCCAAGGATGGAGCCTTTGCAGGGGGTATAATTAAAGAATGCAAATTCAACAGGGAAGAAATAGTACATCAGTTGAAAAGAATTAAGCCATCTAAAGCACCAGGGCCAGACGATATTTATCCAAGAGTACTAGTGGAATGCGCGGAAGAACTGGGGGAAGTAATTCACACGATATTTAATTCAACATATAGTACAGGTTGGGTGCCAATGGATTGGAAGTTGGCCAACATAACTCCAATTTTCAAAAAGGGAATACAAAGCGATCCGGGCAACTATAGACCAGTAAGTCTAACATCAGTAATTTGCAAAATATTTGAATCTCTGTTAAAAAAGCATATAATGTTATACTTGGAGGAGGGGGGACTGTTATCAGAGAATCAGTATGGGTTTAGGAAGGGCAGATCCTGCTCTACAAACCTTTTGAAGTTCTACGAAAAAATTACTGAGGAGCTGGATAATAAGAGCAGTGTGGATATCATGTACATAGATTTTCAAAAGGCTTTTGATAAAGTACCTCATGAGGCATTACTGTTTAAATTGGAAAGGCTGGGGATTCAGGGAAAAACATTAATATGGATAAAGAATTGGTTATTGGGTAGAAAGCAGAGAGTGCAGGTAAAAGGAAATTATTCACAGTGGACAGAAGTTATAAGTGGGGTGCCTCAGGGATCAGTTTTGGGACCAATTTTATTTATAATTTTCATAGATGATATAGGTCAGGGGATCAAGAATAGAATCAGTATATTTGCAGATGACTTAAAAATATGGGGGACAGTGGATACCAAGTTACAGATAGAAAATTTACAAGGGGATTTTGATAAGATATCCGAATGGGCTGTAAAATGGGGTATGTCATTTAATGTAGGGAAATGTCAAGTTCTGCATATGGGTTACAGGAATAGTGGAGCCGAGTACTGTCTGCAGGGAGTAAAGGTAAAGGAGGGAGAAACAGTCAAGGATCTTGGGGTGATAATTCACAGGGATTTTAAAATGGGTCACCAATGTTCAGCTGCGGGTAAAAAGGCTAATAGGTTATTGGGGTATATTAAAAAGACTGTAACTTCAAGGGATAAGAATATAATCTTGCCGTTATATAAGGGTTTAGTAAGACCACATCTAGAATATGCTGTACAATTCTGGGCTCCATATATGAGAAAGGACATAGAATCAATTGAAAGGGTTCAGCACAGAGCTACAAAAATAATAAAGGGGCTAGCAAATTTCGACTATAATGAACGTTTAAGTAAGCTAAACATGTATACACTGGAAAGAAGAAGAAGGAGGGGGGATTTGATTCAGCTTTTCAAGTTTTTAAAACAAGGGGACACAGAGGGCTTAAATTTCAATAGGGATAACAGAACAAGGGGCCATGGATATAAATTGAATAAGACACATTTTAATCGGGATTTAAGGAAAAACTACTACTTTAATAGGGTAATAGACAGTTGGAACGCGTTGCCAGAAAATATAGTTAATTCAAAGGGAGTGTACGAATTTAAGACACAATTGGATAGTCAGTGGGAATTGGAGAATTCATAAACAAAGGACCAGCCTTGTTGGGCTTGAGCCTGTAGCTGGTCGTCAATATTTGTATTTGTATTTGTATTTGTAAATCGTTTCAGTAGCCATATTTGTTGACAGCTGATTTATTTGTATTCATAATGGAGTTTGAGATTGTAAAACGCATTCCATTGATATATAAATATTTATTTTCCTTAAAAATTAATTTATTTTTATGAGCATTAAAGATTTAGTTATCATGAAGACCATAATTTTGCTATACAGGATGATTCGTAACTCATGGGTCGATAGTCAAAAGCTGTATTAGAACACAACATAAGAATATTTTTTCTATAACAAGACATCGGAACAAATGACGCGTTTTAGCGCAAATACAAGAATTGCACATGAAATGAAACAAAATCGTTATTTAACTAACTACTTTACAATTACGTGTTTACAATTATTTTTGACAATAACTCCTCAAAGGAGACGCCACCAACAAACGCACGATTGGCAACGTTGATGTTTGAACTGGTGGACTTTTTCGCTGAGATAGTTCACTTGAAAGAAGGATTACGCAAGCTTACAACAATTCTAAGCTTGCATTAATGTTGATTTTGGAATCTTTAAAAACTAACTCTAAAAAATCATTTTATATAAGTAATTGTAAAATAACGATGTAAACTAAAAAATAATGTGTCTTGTTTCTTGTGTTTGCGCCAAAGCACGTGACTTGCACCAATACAATGGCATGTCAAAAACGATCCTTTTAATGTGCTCTAGCACCCCTTCAAGGTCGCCCAAGAGTTACGGTTCACCATGTATAAATTATTAATCGCTATATTAAAATTATTACACATCTTTGCGAAACGCTTTGATATGTTGATCACTTAAAACATATCGCTTCATTATTTATCACGTATAAACTTATCAACTTAAAATAATAAATGAAGTACCGAAACACTTTTTCTTAGACTTCGGATAATTGAATTTTATGTGAAACCTAGTGTGAAATATTTGAAAGTGATTCGGTAAGTAATGTATGTGTATGACATGTTTCTAAGCGAAATACTCAACTAGCACAATAGTTGATTTTTCCTTCGCAAAGAGGCTGCAGATGTCTCATAAATGTTGTTTAACAAAAATACTCAAACAATTATATATTTATCACATCCTCTATGCCACGTGTTGCACGCACATAGCGTCGTTGAAAACATCCCCTTTTGCGAATAAATCTTTTGTAATTCCATCTTGAAGTCAAACTATTACGATGGCAGCGTTTACCAAAAGTTATATTCAGTGCGATGGGCTTAATGTTTAAAAATATCTCAAAAAGTTAATGTAGGTTAATTTGGTAGAAACAAATAATGACAAAAGAAAGGTATTGAATGTATTTGGAGAAATCACAAGACAAATTATATTCCTTCCATCAACAATATTATGTAAGCACTTTCCTGAGTTTGTGATTTTTTTTTATTAAACTTTTTAAAATACTTGTAGCGAAATATCGTTGGATTTTGATATTCTTGAAACTCAACTGATTCAACGTTGTCATGTTCAAATTTATAATTTCAAATACCAATGGAAAAATCATATTTACAATTTTCCCAAAAAGGCTTGATTCTTGAGATGTATCTTACAAACTACTGAAATCATTGCGTTTGTCCCAGCTAATTAGATAGATAGATATTTATTAATTATTAATTATTAGTCACACAATATCAAAACTTTTGTTCCTGTAATTATACTTTATTAAAGCGTATTCCTTAATTTGGTGACGATGAACTTTTACGCGCACCTTTTAAAGACACGTAGAACTTTTTCAACTTCATTTTCTTGGTATTTGTACTTTAAGCATAAATTGTATTGATGCGGAGTTTTGACACCTCATACATTATCAGTTTGCCGAACTGACATCAAATTAATACTTTGTTACTTCATTGTTAAACAATTGCTATCAATGAAAATGGCGCTGCTAAGCTATACTATTAAAGCCAATTTTTTTTTACTAAGTTAGAAGAAGGTTTCTAAAGCGATTAATCAAAATTCAAGATGAACTTCAGGATATAGAACCACACCACATAGATTTACTCAAAATAAAATAAATGATACTTAAAAATATATGCTCGGTATTGAATTTTGTTTCTTGAATCTGGCTAAGCTGTGCTAAGCTATGGTTTCAACAAATAAATTTACATGCACACACGCACTAAATGTAAATGTAAAGCAGATAGATATACATCCAAAGTGGAAAACCCAGCGTCTTTACTCTGTTTGAATAATTGTTTGTGTAAGGGAAATGTTTATTTTGACATATTCACAAAGTCTATACTGTCTATATTAAATATAAAATTTTAAAAATTCGGTCTATAAATTATTTTACTTAACCTTGTACCATTTATTCCAACTAAACAAACATCCCTGACTTTGATATTTTAAGTCGCACCAGAAATAATTAAACAAGAACAGAAATAGCTTTCCGTGACATTTTCTTTCAGAGCAAAGCGTGACAAATTGAAACAAAACGTTTAATTTATTACATCGAACAAAATTGGGACGCTGAAGAGGAAAAGTCAAATTACATTTGTATCGTTGACATTGTCCTCAACGTGATAAAATGTGGCGACAAACATTTATTAAATTTATGCAAAGCATATATATATTTGGAAGCTTATAATTTCAGATGCACCAGTTAATTTATATGCATCTCCAAAATTTATTTCAAAGCGTCAAACTTCTCGCAAGAGATGTCCAATAAACGCCCAACTTCTGCAAAAGCATGGTATCACACGGATAGTGTCAAAGGGATTTGCAGGAAGAAGCTGCTCATCAATCAAGAGATAGGAATACATACTTTCATTATAGCACATATTCTAATTGATGCTCCGTCATTTATGGAAATTTAATTTACCTTTTGTCTGCCGTACTGTCATGAGGTGTCAGCTGTCTGAGATGCGATTCACTGGAAGCTTGTCTGAATACACAGTTGGATACCCTGTTACATGACAGGCTGTATATTATATTAGAAATGATTTTAAGCAGAGGTTGATGAAACTTTGTAGATGATTTATAAGATGGATTTTTATTATTCTTGGGAAATGCTTTTGAAATAGAGAGACATATATTAGGAGAGAATGCATAAAACTCAAAACATAGTCCATCTGCTTCTATGTAATTCTGGTAAATTGTGAATATGGTAGGAATAAGCTAGTTTATTAGGATAGATCTAATCGACAAGGTAAAAATCTTAACTATGTATTTTATAAATGAACGTAGTTTAACTAACGACACAATTGAACAACACGATGGGCTTTTGGCGATTTTCTGGGATCAAATTCTAAGGGCGACGAGGACAACACGTAGTTTTGAAATACGGTCAGATGACGAGGTCACACCCCACTCTTCAAACTTCCGTCACACCTGAGCTGGCACCCAAACCACGCCAACGGGACATTTGAGATCATTGCAGAATAAGCCCAGCCCTCAAGTTTCTGAAGTTCTTTGGTTGGATGCAATCTTCACGGCCTCTCCATAAGCACATAAAATGTATTCAGCCCGTGTCTGTATACTTATTACAATATGTTAATTTTCAGATTTTGAGCTATTGATGTCAATTATTTATGCTTTTATTGTATAATTTTGTAAATCAAACAAATTGTTGTGATGTATGAAGCATCGAATATAAATTCTGATGATGCCGTATGCGTTCTACATCTCTGTAAAAATCGTTGATACTATTTATAACATATGGATACCAATATATTAAGAAAAATAAAAGTATTTTCAGCATTTTTATAGAAACATTAAAAAAAGTGACAGCAGGGTTCAATTTGGTTCAAACTTCTTCCAAAGTAATTTTGATTATATTATAGAAAGGTATGTAGGTATTTTAATTAATACACGTTGAAGACACAACGGGCTATTGTCTACGGATCGGGATCAAACTCGAAGGAAAAGATTTGAGGACACCACATAATTTTGAACCGTAATGACGAAATCACACTTGCACTGGTACCCTAATCTCCAAATATTCACACCAAACCAACGTGACAAAACATTTAACGTGCACCAGTCCCCTTTGTACTCCACGGTCTTTTGTTTTACTCAAAAACGTAACCCTCCGTTTTCTAATCCCTTACTCTTCCAACCAAGCACAGCGTCTTCCGTAAAAATCTTAAAGAATCATCCAATTTGTCATCAAGTACCTCATTATGACAGTTACATACATCTCTTCAAGGATTCTTAATTTAAAAAAATAAGATCCCTTCCTACGGCAGAAAACAGGTGCAGACTGTGATTGAAGTATTTCTTGCTGTAGACAGACATCATGTTTAAATTTTGTTACCAGCAAATATGAAGGTGGATTAAAATTTAAGGCACTTCGTTTTGAATTTATATCCGTGATTGAGTAATTTTATATCGTTATACTGACAGTATTATTTCTTATTACTCTGTATGGTAACGCCATTTAACTTTCCACCACAGCAAACAAATTTCATGATTTATCAAGCTTATCTGAATTTACAAATTACCATGGAATAAAAAATAGCAACTTTTGCTGAATAAATAATAATGAAATTCAAATCTTTACAAATAAATATTAACTCGCGTACACTTAAAGTAAATGTCAGATAAGTAAAAAAAAACCCAATATTTAAGCTTACAATCGGTAAGGATACATTAGTATTTTTATACTAGAATTCATTGCATCTAAAGCAATAGTAGCATAATACATTGATTAAAAACCACAAGTTCAGTCGATTGGAAATGAAATGTGTGAACGACTTTGTTTAAATAACGGAGTAATAATGAGTTAACAAAGGAAATACTGTAATTATATATTTTTACTTATTCAAACATTTCAGAAGTATCATCAGAGATTAATTCCAGACACTCATCGTGTTGATTCTAAATTATTTTCTTTAGTTATAACAAATAACATTATCAAAGCACTTGTTATTTAACTACTAATTAGACTTTGAACTTAAACTCACTGCAACTAGCAGTTAAAGCAACGTTTTAGTGTCCGAAAGTTCTAATATTCCAGAAAAATAGCATAGATGTTTAAGCTAAGTAAACAGAGGTATTAACATGCATTAGATAATCCCACAGTGCGAACTAGTATTGTTTTTCCTGTGTGCAGTCGCGTATAACTTTTAGTAAATATATTTTGTGCCCTTCGGCTATTTTAGAAATGAAGATTTTAATACAGGTTGATACAATTTCTGAAATCCACCATTTTCTTTTCCAAAGCTCACCTTTGTGTTTACTTTAAACAATCATACTTTAAATAAACACTACTTGGTTACCCTATTTCATTAGTTTTTGAATACATAAACAGTGTTTAAGATCTTAGTATCTCTGTTTCCAATTTAATTTGAAACGGAATAATATTGAAACAGGGGATGTACAAAATAAACACAACTTGGAATACAGTTTTAATTTGCACTTTGGAGATTTGTAAAAACCTATTTAAATAACTTTCCTAAAATTTATATTTATATACCTTACTTAGATATAAACTACATAGTTTAAAGCATATATTGTCTTAGAAAAAACGTTCACTCGAAAACAACAAAACCTTAAATTGAACGTGTTACCGAATTATTTATCACATATTTTTCAAAATCAATATAGGGCATTTATCCTCATTCCTCGATTTTACCTTTTAAATAAATAACTTTCGATTGTTTATATGTACTTATAAATAATACAAAATTAGTAAATTGGAGGTATAATTACAATGTAACGAAATTAAGTACAACAAAATCAAGTGTCAAAATTACTTGCTTTTATATCACTATCTAAAAGTTTGTCAAGATATAGAGAAACGATATAAACGATACGAAATAGGCAAATTTCATTTTTAAACAGAAGAAAATGACAGAACGGAAAGTATTTCGAAATTGTTAATGTTCGACAACTAAGAATATAATCATGCTAATATTGTTTGATGTTTTAAGTGATTAAAATATTTTTAAATTACATTAAAATTAATTGTACTGTGTTAATTTCTTGCATCAAATGAACAAATCTTACGTAAGGAAGTAAAATACTATATTTATAGAACTATTTAAATACTATCAAGAAAATTACTTTTTATTTTAAATTCCATCGTTTCATTTCTATATTGAGTGCGTTATGCTCTGAATCAAAATGTTCATTTTGAAATGCCTTAAGATGTTTTATAAATGATCCGTTTTCTAATGAGGATTAAAAAAGTTACTTTTAAATATCAGCTGAACAAGTCATTCTTCAACTAAAGTGCACTTAGCCCAATAATTAAACTCAATCACTTAAAAGTCTTTGTAGATATACTTAACTTTAATTAATTAATAGCTGTTTGTTTTTTCCAAAGTACTAGAATCGTTGAGTATTTCTTCTTAATTAGAATCAAATTGATTCTGCTTTATTCTAATTCTTAGAATATTAAGTGCTTGGTCAATTTGTCTCAACACTTCATTATCTTTCTTTTAAATAATTCTAAACGAGAGCCATCACAATATATTATAAATGGATAAAAAGTCATATCCGAAGTAACATGAATAAAATACTACTTTATTGTTTTGAATTGTTGATACCTTCATTATGTGCAAAGAGTATTCTTGATAGGATTTGTAAACTCGAATTGAATGTCGTTCCGTTTAATAAATTTTTTGAGGTCTGAAGAGTAATTAACTACCAAACTATCATGTTTCTAATGTTTCTTGAATTATTTAAAGTATTTTATTTCATTTTATTGCCAGTAGTAAAAATTAGTAAACATTGCAAGATACTTTGTTTCAAATGCTTTTTTTATTGCATTCCTTCGTAATGACATTTCATAACTCATGGACTTTGCAGTGGTCAAACAAAAAAAAATCACATTTTTTATTAAAAACACGTTTTTTTTATATTTTGTAACTAAACGCGAGCAAATTATAAAATAATCTATAATATGCTGTTAAACAGTTCTGCTATTGAGTGGTCCGCCATTAAAGGGAATGACATGCTTCTGTGACTGGAATAAATGTAGGTTTCCCTGTCAAAATCCATAATTATTCTCAAACTTATTATTTTAAAAAATTTCCAAGATTGCATTCCATGAGCTATATGTTCTTTGTTTTTAGAATAAAATTTTAGGCTGTTCGTGAATTTATGCCACAAACAACTTAACAAAAATTGATAAACACACATTTCGTAAACACGTAGCTTTTTTCTTTTAAATATGATACAGAGTCGTACGAAATGTAGTAAATTTAGATATTAATTTTTTAATCATTTAAAAACTATAAAAATACATATGTGTACAGTACGTTTGTTATTACATCGAATAAAATATGCGAATACAAATGTGATTTGAATTCCACACTGATAATTCAAGCATAATGTTAGTGAATATTTCATGTAATATGTAGTATTGTCGTAGATGCATCGACATAATATAGACAAATATGATGAGTGTCCAAATAAATGTGAATATGAAATATTGAAGAGAGTGGTACTCAATTACTGGTATTTGGCATTGGGCACGCTATGCACGCATCGCTGGTATGAGGATGATACTTCTAGGTGAAGAATCCCACTCTAAGATTACACTTTCGTTTGTCGAAAAGTTAGTTCTTTTAAAGTCATACACTATCAGCATTCTTCAAATCTATGATTCTCCTTGATTTCCAGTTTTGTCCTTTGTCAGTTGTTCCACCTTCAAAAAATCAGACTGCTTACCCAGTGTTCTGACTATACCAATCTATCCACTCATCTCATTTAATCACTGTGGTTGCTTGATCCTTAACAATTGAATATGCTGTAAATCATTCCATTTCGTATTGTTTGTTTCTTTTCAGCTTGTAACACTATGGTGTAAAAATGTTATTATTTTCGTTTAATCTTCTGTTATATTTCTTTGCGAGTTTTATTAAATTTTGCATTTTATATAAGTCCATATGTTTTGCTTCATGGGAAACGTTGATTATTTACTAAATGTCTTGTTTAACTTTCACTGAATCCAAAAATGGATAAAAATTATTGAAGAACGCTGTTCAATATTTAACTTTGTGAGTATTACATTATTTTGTAGTTACATTCTAGTTTCAAAGATACATGCATCAAACATTTCCAAGAATTCAAAAATTTTCTTCCGTGTAATGAGGCGTCATGAAAGATTTAAGCCAAAGTGCGAGTTTGAAAACTATGTACTAGACTATCTTGTATTTTACTTTCAAGACTTTTGTATATCTAAGACTTAAATTGAATTTAAAAGTAGGGGGTATTGTTGCACCTTTGACGCATATCATACTTTTCTCGTAACTTCAACCAATTTTTCACATCCTTCAACTGCAATGACGTTTACATCGAAGAACCTATAGACATTCAAAATTTAGTTTATCGAAACATAAAAATTGAATTTGTACATATATGCTCTCAAAACATGTGTTCAAAGGTACAAGGATATCATATGTATCTTCAAGCACACTACCATTTTATTTATTTAAAGGATACTAAATACGTAACAGAAAAATGCACATTTTAATGAGTTTTATTTAAATTATTTATATTTATAAATTGTAATAAAAATTTTAAAATATAAAAATAAATTAATTTTAAGTTATAATAACTGAATAAAATCATATTTTTATATGTATCATTTAGCATTGTATTTGCTGTTGTAAAAATTAACTTCACAAAATAAACTGTCCGCTACGTCTCTTTGATGTGTCTCTATCACATATTTTAGCCTTTTTGTGAACAGTCTACTAAGGTGAGCATTAGCAGAAACCCTTCATTGGACACATAACCAGTTGCATCTATCAGCTTGTTTTAGCCATTTTTACCCGAACACATTTAAGGAATCGTAAGTCAATAAAAAAAGTGTTCGTTTTCAGTATTTTGCCATTTCAATTTTTCTGTGATGAACTTGTGTTCAAACATGTTACATGATTGTGTACATTTGTAAAAGAGGTGTCACTTTTTAAAATTATTATTTACTTCAAAACACGTTACGTAAAACTTAAAAGTAAATCTACATAAATGCTCAAAGTAAAAAGCTTTATCTGGTGGCAGAGTAAAATGTCATGAAAAAGGTACTTAAAAATCATTATAGATAAATGACTTTTCCAACAAAAAACCAGTGGATTTTGTTGCTTAGAATTACAAACACTTACTTAACATTCATGAAAACACTTTATTATTATACTGATCCCCACAGCTGAATTAAGGAAACAGTTATGACTTATGCTGCCAAAAAGAACATCAAGAAATACCAAATTGAAATGTGGTTTAATGTACATATCGTCAAAGGTGCAAGTACCGATTATATTTCTTACATCAATATTGTTTGCAGTAAAGCTGCTTAATTCATCTTTATTGTTTCCTGTGTTATCTTTCTCTGGCACTAAACTAACATTATAGCGGTAAAAAAAATCAATTCGGTATTACCGCTAAGTAAAACATTCCTATAAATAAATTCATAACTGTTCCCAGCATTTATATTTATTGTATTATTGTGTCTGCTTTTATTACTATTGTTGCACTACGCTGTCAAAAGAAGGAGATGATTCCTTGGTTGTGATCCAATTACACGCACCGTGAAATATCCTCTTAATGTGTATCCTGAAATAAAATATTTCCATTAAATTTCAACTACACAGTAACAAAAATAATAATGTTTATTATATAAAATGGGCAAATTAATGCAAAAGGAGTAATTATTTTTTAATCTTTAAGAGCACGCTGTTTAATTTGAAGAACATCTACTGATGCTTCTCTATGTTGAATATTCGAAAAGGTTAATGATTCGATTCATCGAAACATTTCATGTTATAGCTCAAATATATTTTATTTTCTTCGCCAATGTCAAGGGAGAATATGATGCATATTAGAATACCTGTTAAGTACTATGTTTCTTCAATAATTCACGTTTGCTATCGGTGACAGATATCCGGCGAGGCAGTTCTTGTTCCATGGTTATCCAAAACGACCAAATATCGAAAATTGGGCTAAAATAACTAGCAATTTTGATTAAAAATAAATTCGCTCTAAAGTATTCGTGATCGTTGGTATTGCTTGTGAATGGAAAGCTACAAAAGGTTTTTTTAATAAGTGAAAGAAATAGAAGCACAGCAACAACCAGGTATAGCTTAAGTCATAGAAAACCTAATACGTTTCATCCATTATATAGATATATGATAAACCACATAGTGCAGCTTGTAAGGCATGAAAAAATGTATGCATATATTTAATTATCCACTATAAACAATTCCCTTAAAATTATTTCATAAATATGTTTCGATGAAATAGCGAGGTGTTAAATTACTGTTCGGCACTATGACAGTAAAACTCCCCATAGCTAGACACATAGCATTTTCGAAGACGCTTAATACATTTACAACAATCACTTGCCAATATTATAAGCAATCCATTACATTAATAGGAAATATGGTGTCAACAGCTTTGTCCTTCGTGTGAATAATCCTATAGGAAAAGAAATTACTTGTACTAAATACATTTAAAAAATGAAAGGAATGTATTAGACAAAATATTAATTTGAAGGCAACCCACCAGTATTATTATCAATGAAACTCATGTATTTTATCGTCTATAATTATCATTGTATCTCAGGTATTTTTATCGTCCAATATTATACTTATAAATTAAATTAAATGGTTTCAAGGTTTATTTTAGTAATACTATATTTAGAAAACAAATTAAGAGAAATAAGTGCACGCTAAAATAATACTCCAAGTCATCACTTCAGTGTATTTTGTGATTTTTGTATTTGTGACTAAAATTATATAAATATAAGGATATCTGTGACCAACATTATAAATATGGGGAGATTTGTGACCAGATATAATTGACTTATAAAAAAGTAAAATAATTTGAAACAATTACTATTTCAGATAATCTACTGTCGTGAGAAGAATTGATTGTAAAAGTATGGTTAAGTCGTCTAAAACAGTTGATAAGTAATGGCAAGAGAACAATAATTGGAATGTACAAGAACAAATATCCTTCTGGTAAACGAAAGAAAATTATTGAATTTGAAATATACATTCGGTGGTATCTTCAGATTCAGGATACCATAAGTCAACGGGACAGTATTTAATAGAAATAAACGTATCTGAAAAATACCGCAGTTTGTTGAATCGTCACCAATGAAGGAAATGTAAGGCTGAATACACTTTGAGCAGAATTTTCGGACATTTCTGAAATTATTGTTCATTAAGCAAAATTTTATTTTAAAAAGTGCTAAATTTTTTCTTGGATACTTCCTGAAAGAATCCATGATTATTTTCGTTCAACTTCATGCTCAACAAAATAAAATTTACAAAACTCTCTTCGATTATTTTTTGCAATAATTGACTTAATTTAAAATAATCTCAATTAACGTAATTAATCGAATATAAAAAAATGTTTCACCTACCTTTATGTCTTCTGCAGGCAAATTATGGGGTTTACTCAGAACAGAAATGATTACGAACTCTAAATGTAGGTTATTTAGCTTGTGTAGCTTCTTTGCAATCCTGACAACATGCTCGATCACTATTGCCTTTTTTTTGCCTGTTTTCCCCGTATATTCTCATACCTTGTCCAGTGGGTGTTCCGTGAAAAAATAAATTTGTAAACGATGAATTTTAAGGATGAATAATTATTCCGCTATTACTCTGAAAAGATGAAGTGCTTATAAAGCACACTTGAATTTAATAGAAGGATAATTTTTAATACATAGAGAGTTGAAAACATCCATAAATTCTATGATTCTGATTGATGATACAGAGGATTCGTGTGAAGTCCTATGACGGAGACAATAATAAATATTGCTTAAGATTTGGTTTAGTTAAAAGATTACTAAATTCTTATATTTGTTATCATAAGTATTTTTATATAACATCTAAATGTATGGCTAATAACTTCCAATTAAACTTTGATTTAAATATTTGCGAATGCCTCAATTACGTAACTATCAAATGCTTTCGTAAAAAAGTATTGGTACAGCTACACTCTACGTTTATGAGTGATGGCAACAACTTGGCGATTTTTTTGGCGCACTTCTAGTAGCGAGTTACGATAAATTAAGGCAACCCATCTTTCGGTACGGTTGTTGTGGTTTTCATAGCAAGCTCGGCAAACGAAAAACTTTCAATTTTTATTTTGAATATTCTAGAAAGTTCATCCAAAATTCGTTCAAGTCGTTTGATTTCATTGATTCGTTTGAAATGTTTTCTTTCCTCCCATTGGTTATTTTGATTTTAAAATATCCTTTGATTGCATTAGTCGTTTTTAATTTTTTTTCTTTGATACCATTAGTTCATTTATTTGCATTTCTACAGTTGTGGAATTTTTATTTCATAATAATTTTTTTTCACGGCAGAGTTCTGACATGTATTGTTTTTTTGCATTTGTGGAATATTCTTGTTTCGTAATTTTTTTTTCTCGGAACCGTTCTGATGTATCAGGTTGTATTATTTCTTGTTTTTTTTTCTTTTAAAAATCGTTTTCTTTTTCAACTTGCCTACTGTATTTAGTGTAATTGATAAGTTTCAGTGTATTCTTTATCCAACATCCGTAGCTTAGTTTCTCTGCTGGTTCACAAACGTGTTTTGATATGTGCTCAAGTTTACTACTTTTTGTGAAAGTTTTTTTTAAATATTCTTTTCAAAACGTTCTGAAAATGTTTAAAAAGTGTGTTGCAAAAAGAAAAAAAGTTTTGACAGTAAAAGAGTTAGGAAATAATTATTTCCTTGGCGACTTTAGAAGTTCGCCAAAAAAATCGCCAAGTCGTTGCCATCACTCATAAACGTAGAGTGTAGCTGTACCAAAGTATTAATAATTTAATTATAAGTAACTTGACCACGAAATATCATTACTTACAGCAGTAAATACACTACCTTACAATAATGGACCGGACGTCACCGGATTTGCATAAAATCCGAATACTTGTTTGGGGGTGTTTTTCGTGGTATGAACTGGGACCTTTGCATGTAGTTCCTGGTCAATTGAACGCCTACGCCAAAATTAACATTTTGGACAATCAGGTTCTTCCTGCGCTCTTGCAATTTTATGGAATAGACGAATGTTGTTAGAGCGACGCTTACTGACCAGCGAAACATGTCGAAAATCTACAACTGATCTGGGGATATTCTTTCAGCATGAATGGACACAAATATCCATAGCTGTGTATCGAAACCTTGTTGAAAGTATGCCCAGAAGGATTGCTAGTGTAATTGCAGTAAGTGGGGGACCCTCCTCCATTAAAGCATGTATTCTTCCCCTTATACCATCACATCTTGCTGTCTGGACCATTATTATAGTGTAGTGTATATATGTACAGTGTGATTCATAAGTAAGTATACAATTTCAACGCACAATATAACAGTGACAATATAAGATACTTTATGTTACCTGTAACAGAAGTGTAGGTGAATGTTTCAAGTTTTTTTTAGGGACAGTCACATATGTTCTATGTGTGCACCCTTAGTCACTCTACATACATCGAACTGGTAACTGTAAGAGGTAGGGATATTTGCATTTAAAGTTGCTCATAATACGTGAAGGTAATAATGACTTTTATCTAAGTATTTGATTGAAAAGTTACAAACACGAATAATAAAATTAATAATTAAACATCGGACATAGCACATGCTACTTCATTAGCAGTTCATCGCAGACTAACAAACCGAAATGCTTTCCGCAGGGGGCGCAACAGGGATTGAGAGTGGGAAATTTTCACTGTTCGTTACATAACCCATTTCTGCCCAGACGCATGTTAGGGTATCTGAAGTAAGTGCAATGATAGTAGTTGCGATACGCTGTTTCCACTCCTCTGGATCAACAGGAAGATGAGGGTTAAATATAATATCCTTTAGGTAGCCTTAAAGAAAAAAGTCACATATTGTTAAATCAGAGCATTTGGGTGGTCATTAGGTTAGTGGCATGCTGTAGTCGGCGCTTCGTCCAATCCATCTGTGAAGATGTTAATGGAAGTAATTTCGCATGTCACCTGACCAGTAGGGTGGTGCACCAACCAATTGGCGAATAAAGTTTTTTGACTTTATTATCCAATTGGATAAATAAAATACTTGACGACATCTGCCGATACACTAGGTCGTCCTGTCTTTGGAACTGAGCACAAACAGACCGTGTTTTTAAATATTTTAAGGGGGTCCGGGACACAAAAATCGTCAAAATTTCGAAATTTTATTTTTATTAAGAAATTATCTGTGTTTTTCTGCTTAAAATGACGTCTAAATCATGTTTCTATCCTTATTAGAACTAGAGATATAATAATTTTTGTGGTGAGTTGTTTTGAAAATCTAACACTCTTGACAGTTGTTGTCATGGCAACAACATCTGTCTTTAAAACTTTAAATGCGTTTTTCTCCATGATACTTTTTTTCAAGATTTCCTGTATTCAAATTGTTATTATTATTCAAAGTCCAAAACCGTTAAAATTTAAGGGTTGAAATTTGGAATATATCTTTTTCAAACATTATACTTTAATTTTGATTCAACAAATTTGAAACAAATATTTACTATTAAAAATATGACTTTTTTAATAAAAAGTACCTTAAAGTTTTCAAAAATTTTCATTCAAATATTTTTTATTTTTTACTAAATTAATATTTTTTAAATTGCTGAATCAAAATTAAAGTTTATAAATTTTTGAATAATTAACTGCAAGAATTTTGAAAAATGATCAAGAATATTTTGAATTTTAGCAATTTAAAATGACCCCTCTTTTTTTCAAAAAATTTTAATTTAAAATTTTTTAAAAACTTTTGGAAACAAATTGTGTCGTGATTTTGCTTATTAGTTAGATGGGTAATCAGTACAAAAAAAAATTCAAAATTCAAAATTAATTAATAAAATTTTTTTTTCAATGTGTCCCGGACCCCCTTAAACCAATCGTAAATGAATTTTCTGGTAGGAGGTTCTTTTCCGAATCGCGATCAAAAATGCCGTTGCACAAAGATGACAGATTCCATTTAGCTCAATTCAAGAACACAAAAGCCTCTTCTCCGCTACTGACGCAACCATTTCCCCTGACTAGTCACGTGACACTCTCACTATCGCCTACGTCACTTCGCAAGTGAGGGGGACACAGAATTTATGAGTATACCTAGATATTAGTTTGCATTTGGGAACCGTGTCTTAAACTGTTCCTGTTTTACAGCATCTGGAAACTGCATACGTACTTATGAATCACTCTGTATTTACACATACAGTATACAGTTTAAGATCATTTCCACTAATTTTGTTGAATTTAGCTCATGCAATGTGCACCGGAGGGATCCAAATCCATAACATAAAGGAAAAATGATTTGAAACCGTTGGCATACATAAACTACACTATTACATGCAAAGGCTCTTAAAATGTAATTTTACACACACTTAAAGGGTTTTAGTTTTCACTCTTGATATGATAGTCACAAACACAGATCAATCATTACATGCATGTGAAAACATCTCAAAATTTGAAATACGTCTCATTTTGCCAAGAGCAATCCACCAAAAAACAAAATGATTCCTTCTAAAGTCAGAAATTTGCTACAAAACGATGAAAGAGCATTACATACATAAACCGTTTAAGAGAATGGGGAGCCATAGATTATCCAATCTTTCAATCCAAACGTAGGTATGTATTTTAATTAACGTCACTCTAGAACAACTCTACCGGCGACGGTCCGGGACACATCCCCAAGGGAAAGATCTAAGGACAGTACCAGTTAATTTTGAGTCACGCTCAGATGACAACGTTCCACCTGAGCTAGCACCAAATTCTCCAAACTTCCGTTCCTCGCCAACATGAGGACTTTAGAGGCAATGCTAGATTTAACAAACATCCGAATCCTTCGTACACGATGGTATAAGGTTGGATTCTAAATCGCAGCAGTGCTGTTACAAATCCGTTATTCTTCCAACAGGGCTACATCGGCTCATTCAATCCAAATAAATATAAGATAGAAGACTAGTTTGAGTCAGTTAATTGAGATAGTGAGTAAAATGATTTTACACGGGAAACTCTCTTCGTAAAAGTGTGGAAATTACAGGCGCTTTGCAAATATCTATAAGTACCATATAGGGATAGCTAGAATTTCATCAAAATACAGTTTTATCAATTAATGTTAACAATGGTGAATTTTATTAACTTTTACGCTGCGACAGATAGACAATCGTTACCTCTAAAACTTCGTTAACACCAGAGGTATGATATAGATTTGTGTACAGTAGATGTTATTCCCCTTTTAAGTGACCGATGGCATCAATCACCATTTAGGACCTGTTAGCGATTGACTTTCTAAAGGGTTCTTTCTATAGTTAGGTACCCTACCCTGTCGAACGTGTCGTAATGCTACACAATACTATGAAGAAAAGCGTCAGTCGTAAATGCCACACAACACTGTGAAGAAAAGCGTCAGTCGTAAATGCTACACAATACTATGAAGAAAAGCGTCAGTCGTAAATGCCACACAATACTATGAAGAAAAGCGTCAGTCGTAAATGCTACACAATACTATGAAGAAAAGCGTCAGTCGTAAATGCAACACAATACTATGAATAAAAGCGTCAGTCGTAAATGCTACACAATACTATGAAGAAAAGCGTCAGTCGTAAATGCCACACAATACTGTGAAGAAAAGCGTCAGTCGTAAATGCTACACAATACTATGAAGAAAAGCGTCAGTCGTAAATGCAACACAATACTATGAAGAAAAGCGTCAGTCGTAAATGCCACACAATACTATGAAGAAAAGCGTCAGTCGTAAATGCCACACAATACTGTGAAGAAAAGCGTCAGTCGTAAATGCTACACAATACTATGAATAAAAGCGTCAGTCGTAAATGCCACACAATACTATGAAGAAAAGCGTCAGTCGTAAATGCCACACAGTACAATGAAGAAAAGTGTCAGTCGTAAATGCACACAATACTATGAAGAAAAGCGTCAGTCGTAAATGCCACACAATACTATGAAGAATAGCGTCAGTCGTAAATGCCACACAATACTATGAAGAAAAGCGTCAGTCGTAAATGCCACACAGTACAATGAAGAAAAGCGTCAGTCGTAAATGCCACACAATACTATGAAGAAAAGCGTCAGTCGTAAATGCCACACAATACAATGAATAAAAGCGTTAGTCGTAAATGCCACACAATACTATGAAGAAAAGCGTCAGTCGTAAATTCCACACAATACTATGAAGAAAAGCGTCAGTCTAAATGCCACACAATACTATGAAGAAAAGCGTCAGTCGTAAATGCCACACAATACTATGAAGAACAACGTCAGTCGTAAATGCCACTCAAGGCTCTATAACTCAAGTTACTTAATTATGTTTGGTGGGGGGTTGAACATGCAGGCGAAAAAGCCGTTCTGTGAGACGATTGGAAAAATTTAAACATGACAGCGTAAAGGTTAAATTGTTATTAGGCTCGAAATTATATGCGTGATAAAAAAGGCTATATTTAGTTGCATCATTTCAATTGCATCATTATTTATAGCAACCTTTATTGGTTAAATTGCTTTAGTTACTTCTTTAGAAAGTTTAGGAAAACAATGAAATTTTAATAAAACTTTTCATATAAGATTTTATAAATGACATGTTTAAGGCCTATAACAAAATGGCTTGTTCTTCTAAGCCTTGGAAAGAGAACTATGGGGGGTATTTTTGGGATTTGGTATTCTTAATTAACTACACACTGGAGCAACACAATGGGCTAAGGATTATGATTGAACAATACATTCTAGTTTATTTCCTTAAAGTGAGTGGCAATGGTTGTAAACATTTCTAGAGAAATATTATTTTGCGTATATTTTCTAACTGCTGAATTTTATCATAGATATCAAGAATATACAACTTAAATTAAATTACATAGTTTTAGTCCTGAAGTAATACGTTATTTGTATTTATTGCGGATGGTTCGTCTTACAATATAGAGACCATATTTGGCGAAGTGGCCATATTTGGCGAGATGGCCATATTTGGCCAAACAATGTCTAATATATACACATAACACACAAGTAAAGGTTTATCAACACAAAAGAGGTAAATGCAGAATGGAATCAAATATGCCAGAACTTGAACCTCTACCACTTACATCTCGTAAGTTGTTAGCGCAGTGGGTAAACTCCACTGAGTCGAACCAGCATTTAGTGGAAAAAAATAGGCTTGATTGGAACTATAGACTGCACTGTCTATTCCTTGTTTACTATTATAATTTAATTAAACCTGATCAGGTGCTATAATTAATTATATTTTGTATACTGAAGTGTAGAGCAGTTTTACCTCTAGATCTCTACAATATTATCACTTTACAACAATATAAACACTTACAACGCAGCATTTTCAAAGTCAGTTCATCAACCCATTTCAAAAACCAATAAACAATAGTTCTTACGAATTTCCTTTGCTGAATTTTAGGACACTAGAAGTTCTGAACCTCGAAATGCCGAATTAACACGAAACTGTTTACCAACTATTTATAAGTATCCAACTCATTAGACGCCTTTACGATTTTTTTAAACTCTGGTGACTACTCATATTTTTAAAGCGTACTTACTTTGAAAACTTAAACCTTGCACGATATCTTACCGTCATAGACATTGAAGGCACCTAGATGTAGAAAAGGTTAAACGTTACATCTAATCGCAGGAGCTTTTGGAGTAATTACTACCAAACCTGTTGGACTTCTTACCAGCTTTTTAAGAAGGACGAAAAGCAATTCGATCCAAGTCTTCAAGATTTAAACATAAATCCAAAATCATCAACTAAACATAACCCACTGTCATTACACTCAAGGAAGTCTGCCATTCCAATGTTTCATATCCTTTCAGAACCGGTGCACACATCCAGTTTTTCACAGTACTACGCGGCTGCGGCAACCCAAGTGCGGTCTGAGATACGTTAGATCCAATACAGAGGCTGTTCGCATATTTTTTAGACGATTTTGGTTAGCGGTAATAAACAATCGTTTGCTTCAAAAGAATTAACTGCAGTTGTACTATGTTTTTAAAACTCAAAATTATCGTCTGCGGCTTGAGAGGTTTGTTTTTATTCAAAATGGCGTTTTTAACGAATCTATGGTTCGAAGGCTCTATTTATGCTCTTTCCGAAGAGAAATATTCATATTCCGTTACCCAAAAACGATGTGAGAGTCATGGTTTTGTGATATATAAAGCGTCGATAGGTAACATCGTCAACAAGAGAGGAAAAAAACGTCAAATTGGAGCCTCAAGTGGGACAAAAATTCCAAACAAGTATCCAAGAAAGAAACGGGCATCTTCGACTATTGCAAAGGTACGCTGCTTAATGTTAAAAGAAAATCCCCCTAGTCAAAGGACAGTTGCAAAATCCTTACATCGCTTGGTGTCCACTGTAAGCAAAATAATAAACGTTTATTTAAATCTTAAGAAAGCGAAAAAACGCAATATGCATCGTGTTTCTCCAAAGCATATCGCTGAACGCAGGACACGATGCCGAATTCTATATGAGAAACACTTATCCAAAGAAAAATGGAAAAAAATTGTCACAATAGATGAATCAAGGGTGTATTTAAATGATTGCAGCAAAAAAAAAGAGCCATTTATTATCATAAAAGGGGAGAAAAAAATTTAAGTACATGGTTCACAGAATCGAAAGTTTTTCTAAGGGATTCATGATTGTTGCTGATTTTTCATATAGTGGCAAGTTAAAAATAAAGAGAGTGGAAAAAAATGTCAAGATTACCTCCAAATACTATCAGGAACATATTTTATCGCCAATTTTTCTGAATGAAATACCATCGCTTTACCCACAGTGCCATCAATCTGTGGAACTCCATCAAGGCAAAGCTGTCAGTCACACATCAAAATCCACTGGAAATTTCCTAAACGAAATGGAACAAAAAAAAAACGGTATCAAGGTTATACCCTTCACTGATATCCCTACTAAATCTCCCGATGTATCACCTATGGATGTTTGTGCTTTCGGACTTTTAAAATCTGCATTATCAAAACGTCGTCCCAAAACCCTTACAGGACACTGAAAGCTGTTCAGGAGGAATGGGAGAGAATACCTCTTCTGACACTTCAAAAGGCATTATTATCCTGGAAATTACGGTGTCTCGAAAGATATTTCAGAAAAAGGGCTATCAAATAAATCATTTAAAACACTAGAATTTTATGTAATTTAGTTTTGTGAATACAATATACATTGTCTAAAAAATGTGCGAACAGCCTCTGTAGAGTAATGCACACATGCCTCCGGCGATGCCCGTCCAACTTGCGTGCAATTTGTACCGCAGCTCCCCACGGCGCCGTAGCTCGCCGCACAAGCGTCTCCATTCTGAAGTACCTTGTTTTCATAAATAAATGAAATAAAAATAAAAATGTATAAGTGGTTGTGTCCAGTAACGTCTATTTTGTTTCAAAACATACTTTTTTTTTACACCAAGTAAGGGAAACGATAGAATGTTACGATAGAATATTTATCGCAAATGGCACGAAATGAGTACTTGCGTCATTTCACTGTTTTGTGTGCATTGTTGGGTTTCGGTGCCGCAACGGTGAAACGTTGAAAAACCGGATGTGTGCACTGGGCTTTATAATGTACCGAACTTTTGAATTTTGGAACTGATTCGCGTAGTTAGTTAAAACTTATGTAGGCAATTTAATTAACGTCGTACTGGATATTGACGATGTTTTGGGCTCAATCAAATGTTAACCCCCCCCCCTAAGTGAAAACGATAAAAATAGTAGTCAGTTTTACTTAATTACTTGGGTATTCAAACTTTGCTGCAAAGTAACTTTTTTATTAATCATTTTTTAACCCAGTGGAGGGTTTCAAAAACAGGTTGCCAAAAAACAAGTACGTGAACCTCTTCGTTGATGTACCCGAGGCAACGCTCTGGGGGCGAAAGGATCAATGGCAAGATAATGTGGTCAAATTCTTCCCAAACTGATTTTTTGCAGATTTTTCAATGGAATGCTGGGGGCATGTCACTACTCGAGAGGTCGGAAAACCTGCCGATCCTGTCGTTGTCTGATATTGACATCTTTTCGAATTTTGGAAGCTAATCTCACTTTTAGAGAACGATAAAGGGATATAAAAATGAATCATATTCACCTTGGAATACGTGTTTGGAAGAGTCACCGGAATGTAGTAGTAAAAGCAAGTAAAGAAAATTTCAACTCGGCTTGATTTAACCATTGAACCTAGTTTATTCATTGGAAGGATAATACTTATTTTAATACCGAAATACCTTCAACATATTACCCATTCACCAACGATGACCAACAAACTGTAAAATAATTTTTACGGGATATAGGTTCATGAAAATGCTTGCTATTATTCATGTATGAAGACATGACAAACATTTTGTTCTGTTTCTATTTACGAATGAGATGTTATCAAGTACGAGGTATATTATGTGGAATAAAATTAAAAGGTATTAAAAATACTCACTATTTATTATCATTCAATCAATTCTATGTTTGATTGCTCTTTAAACAGTGATGTGCATACAGTAAATACTTACTTCTTTATTGATATTTATACATAGATCTGGCTCTGCAACTGTAGAAATCCAGCTAACATTTCCTTACATATGAAGCTATTATAGCAAAATGCCTTAACCCAAAAAATCCCCCCAAATTTTATTACAACCTTTTACTTTTTTTTAAATATCCGTTGAAGTCTTCTAAAAGTACGAATAAACTTATTATTGATCACTGATAAATAAATTTTCAGAATCTCAAATAATATATTGTTGAGGAATAAAAATATATAAAAACAGTGTAGGTAGATATTTTAATTAACGTCAACCAGGAACAACACAACGGTCTATTGGTGACGATCCGGGATCAATCCCGAAAGGACAGATCCGATGACAATATTACGTAATTTTGAACCATTATCAGATGAAAAGTCCTGAGATGGCACCTTACTCTCCAAACTTTTACACCACGTCAACGTGAGGCCATAACGGATTTAACTTGAACCATCCCCCTTGCACGAGACTGTATTTGGCTGGATTCGAACTCTTAACACCTCTATAAAAAATGGGAGCAAGAAAATAGCGTGTTTTTTCCATTGAGTTTGTTGGTGAGTTAGGCCACTCTTTCTCTGACAACTTCATGTAGGCTTTCAATAAAATGCAAAGAGCACACATACGCTGATAACAACTATCGTAATCTAATATTACCTAAATAAAATATTATATTAATTTCAGAAACCGACTGCTACAATGTGTTTGAATTTAAAAAATACCTTTGACCAAAACTTACAAAATGTAGAAAAATATTTAATTTTAATTCCATTTATAATTTTTTCTAGAAACACACATTTGTTTTAGCTGTATACGGACTTCATGAACTCAAGGTAATCTAGTGACCTTTTCTTTCCCAGTGGGGATTACTGTCTTTAGTAAACACAGGGTAGTGCCCCTGGGACACCAAGCAACCATTTTGTGCTTTCATCCCATTATTCTATATTTCCAATCGTGTTTCACCTTTCACGACCATTTTACTTGAAGTGGACAATCTTGTGTATCATGCGACTTGCTAAAAAGACGGCCCTTTTAAGAGGAAAGCCTAAAACAGCCGACCAACTGTTCCAATATGTCCTATTTCGGCATTCGACACATTATCATTTAGCTAGAACTGCATTATTTCTGAAAACACACAAAAATAAATGAAGTGCGAGACCGCATCAAATACGCATTGAACTGCAATTGGAGCCAGTAGCGATCATTTACATTGTTGTCAAGCAATTAAAGTTCCAAACGAAAAAAAAAAAACGTTTACTTAAGATATCCGAACACGTTGAAAATGTCAATTTTGGCCAAATATTCCAAAAGTAGTTTTTTTATCTTATTTGATGGGGTATTTATTTGGCTTTTTATTGGATGGAGTATTTATTTGGCTTTCCAGAGTATGTTTGATTTTTTCTCTAAGTTAATTAGTTACAGATATATTAAGATTTTAATCAAGGCGGGAAAACCGTAATTAAGTTTGGAAACCACCAGAAAAATGGCTATTAAAAGACCAAAAAACTGTGAAAATTTACATTCAAAACTTATTTTTTTTTGCAAATATAATTTTAGAAAGGTTTTTCAAATTTTTAAATGGTCTCTTTTTTGGAAATATTGGGAACATTTTTAAAGAGAAGTGAAGAACAAAATTTCTTACACAAACAGTAAAAGCAAGAGACAGCAAACGATACACTTCAAACTGCTTTTACTCTAAATTAATATTTTTGCCGTATTTTCTCAGTTATTGATGGATTCTCGTAAAATTTTGAGAATTTGTTTTTTATAATGTTGTTTAGTGAATGAACTATAATAATTATGATGAGTTGAAAAGTTTTCAAATTATGGCCATTTATTTAAGAAATAGGACTGTAAAACTATCAAAAATCTTGCATTCATCTTTCGATTGCTTGTAAAATTATTGTTTATTTAAATATCATTTTGATTGTAGTTTATTCACTAGTCAAATTCATGTAGTTTATTTAGTAAGCATCATTTTTGAAATGGGTTGAATATATTTTCATTTAGCACATTTGAAGTTTTAGACAAATGTCCTTAAAATTTCATATATAATTATCTTTTTTACTAAATTATTAATACATAATTTAAATATTTATAGACCAGTGCTATTTTCTAATGACACAAAGCATAAAAATATCATTAAAATATTTCTATACCACTTTAAAAAAAAGGGCCTCCAACGTGTACGGATACCTTATGCTGTTTATAAAGCACACAAAACAAATGTAGGTTGTACTTGTATTAAGCCTGCAGGTGGTTTTGACGAGTTATCTCGTCTATCGAGGTTGGGGTAAGTTTTTCGAACGACACAATACCTCGTCAAGAGAATCACTGGGAGGGTGATGCAATAAAAATTAATTACATCGCTAGACCAAATTCAGCTCATCTAAAAGTTGCATGTTCAAACCAATTCAAAGTCCAATCCAGTTTGTCTTTTTCTATAGTTATTGAAAACGACAGGAACATAACAAGAAAACAGTGGATATGGGCTGGCCCATTCCAGCGTGGTCTTCTTTCGACCAAGTCCCAAATCAATCTGTTTGAATTCCCCATCGGGTAGGGAAGATGCGAGTTTTCTTTCCCTTTCATAGGGATTTTCAAAAAATATGTGACTACGTTGCCACTGAGGGCTATGTTATAAAGGCGTACAAAGTGTTGCAAAGTTATATTTGTTTACTCAACCATGTGTTATGTATATGCATATATGTACTGAAGATTGTCATTACGTCGAATAAAGATACTGTAATGCAAATCTGATTTGAGTTTCACACTGTTCATACAGACACCACAAGTTTGTGCATATTTCAAGTAGTATTTCAAGTTGAAATATCCAAGTGAATATTTCATGCATTATTGATGTGGGGATTGCATCATGGTAAAACCTGATCATACAAATCTGATTTGAGCTCCACACTGATTATGCAGGCACCAAGTTTGTGCATATTTCAAGTAGTATTTCAAGTTGAAATATTCAAGTGTATATTTCATGCGTCATTGATGTGGGGTTTGCATCATGGTAAAAGGCAGGTATGGAGATGGGGTGAAATATATGGAGATGGAATGTTCAAAAGAGTGGTACTCACCAACTGATTTTCTGAATTTGGCGCTGGAGTGACGCTGATGCCAGGCACAGTGAGATGAGGACGATACTACGGGGCCAGAATTCACATTTAGCCACCTTATGCACGTCTCGACAAGTTATTTCGTCGAGACATCCATCATAAGATTCCATCATTTCCCAAACTAACCAGATCTTAAGGAACGAGTAAGCCGTCCTTAAAAGAAGACATACCACATCTTTATCATGTCATCATAGTAAAAAAAAATCTGCAAATAATTACAAGATATCTTGTCATGATCAAAATTGGGCTGATTTTGATGGACGAGGTATCTTGTGGAAACCATTTAGTGGGTTAAGGTTCCACGAGTTACAAAAAGCCAGTTTATCAAGTATTTTGTTCCTTTCCCATTATCCACTCAGAAATTTTAGATCTCTGTGCTCAACCAAGAGATTCCCGACAATTATCTCGTCACACCAAAATGTCAGATTAATCGTCCGGTAATGGAAAAAATATACAACAATTTAAAATTTGTTACAACATAAGATTAGCTATCCGTCTTAGTTTAGAAGGTTTAGTGTTCTATATTTTCTGTGTTTTATGAAATAAAATATTTCTAACCTTATGTATTGAACTGAGAACGAAAGAAAAAAGTTTGTTGGAATACGCATTTACGTGTGAAGAAATTAATTTTTTCTGATATATTGCGCAAAATAAATAGTTTGTCAAAATATGTAATGCGCGGATACAGTATTAGCAAACAGGAATCAAATTATGATTCCTGAACAAATGCATTTGTTTGAAAATGAAAGATTGAGTAAACGTGTGGGACTTCGTCTTCGAAACCTACTTAAAGGACATCGAAAAAAAAACTTTATGAAATATTGACAAAAATTACGATTAACTTATAAATAGGAATATTTATATATAAAAACTTGGAAATGGCACAAACATTTCACATTTTGCTGTATTCTAAATTGACCATATTTCTAAATTCAAATTTTTAAAAGGAAACATTAATGCTTAATCTTATTGATCTATTGGTGTTAAATATGTACTCATTTCCTTACAAAATGAAAGTATAAATAGTTGTAATTATTGAATAACCTATCACCCCACGTCTAAAAGATTAATGTCCATCATTATCAAGGTATTACAAGGCGTGAACAATTTATATAAGATTCAATTTTTAAATCTCTTTATATCACCTGTTAAAAATTCTTGGCAAATTTAAGTCCAGGTTTCTTTCCAAAAATTAATGTCAAGCACTACCAAACTACCAAATTAATGACCAGCAGTACCAAAGTTCAAAATTAATGTCCAGCACTACCAAAATTAAATATTATTGTCCAGCACTACCAAGGCCTTACAGGACGTGAACAATTTATTTAACATCCAATTTTTAAATCTCTTTTTATCACCTATTGAAAATTATTGGCAAATTTAAGTTCAGTTTTTTTTTCAAAAATTAATGTCAATCACTACTAAACAACCAAATTAATATCCAGCACAACCAAAGTCCAAAATTAATGTCCAGCACTACCAAGGTCTTACAGGGCGTGAACAATTTATGTAAGATTAAATTTTCAAATCTCCTTATATCACTTATTGAGAATTCATGGCAAATTTAAGTCCAGGTTTCTTTCCAAAAATTAATGTCAAGCACTACCAAACTACCAAATTAATGTCAATCACTACTAAACAACCAAATTAATATCCAGCACAACCAAAGTCCAAAATTAATGTCCAGCACTACCAAGGTCTTACAGAGCGTGAACAATTTATTTAACAATAAATTTTTAAATCTCTTTTTATCACCTATTGAAAATTATTGGCAAATTTAAGTCCAGGTTTCTTTCCAAAAATTAATGTCAAGCACTACCAAACTACCAAACTAATGTCCAGCACTATCATAGTCCCAAATTAATGTCGAGCACTACCAAGGTCTTAGAGGACGTGAACAATTTATGCAACAATTAATTTTTAAATCTCTTTATATCACCTTTTGAAAATTGTTGGCAAATTGAAGTTTCAGAAAGAAATATAAGAAAGTATAAACACATAAATTATATATTATATTCTGTAAAAAAAACTTTTGGAAAAAAATTATAACTGTTATAGTAACACAATCAGTCTCAACCGTTATCACATCAATACTCACGATAAGAATTTTAAATAAAATATAATTATTTAATTCATTTTCTCATCCACTGCACACTCGAACAAATCTAACGAGTTATATCCTATGTTGTTTTTATAATTCTGAATACTAAGAGTGCTAAATTTGTTCTGAATTGGTCAAAATATGTAGGTATCTGTGCACCTCAGAAAACTTCACAGACATAAGTGTGCACCAACTTAACTTAACTTTACAATCATTAGTACAAGAAAGTAACAGATTACGTCAGGTTTCAAACTGCTGTTATACATTTTATAGGATGAAGTTAAACAACTATTTAAAATTTTACAATGGAAAATTTCCTTTCTACCTTAGCCTCCTATCAAAATATTCGAGTAATTATTATAATGCCTGCAGCAATATTGAAAAAGTAATATAATCCATGAAATCAGGCATATTAAAGTGTTTGGTTACTTTCTATAAAAAGAACATACAATACACAAAAACGTTAAAACCAAAGCTTTTATAAAAAAAATTTTTCTTCTCAATTTTACTTACGGTTTATAGAGCTTTAATTATAAACATCATTGTTTGCAGGATCTGTTCAGTAAAACTAGAAATAATTTCATTATGTTGTGCTACAAGACAGATTTTCAAATTTTCAACATTTTCAGAAAAAATGGGTGATTTGTTTTTATTTCTTAGTAAAGGTAATGTGTGTGGTATTAGACAAATATTTAAACCAAGATCAAATTTCAAGTTATTTTGGCCATTTATATACCAATAAGTTTTTGTATACCCAGCATTGAATTTCTTTTAATAAGATCGAAACATGTACATTGAACCCTACTGCTAGCAATAAATTCAACTATATAGCTATCCGAGCTCCCTATACACATAACAAGATCATTATAGAATGTGCTCTGCGTTTGACATTTGCTAATGATAAAACTCTGATTTCCTCTTCCTTCGCATTAAAAATCGATTTACAATGATGGATTGAAGTGTTCAGGATCAATTTTCAACGCCGAAATAATATTCTTGGCATTTTATAGAAACAAGAAGAAAATTGAATGGAACAAGCTCACAAATCAGCTTACGATCCGTGTAATATCCTAATAAATTGTTTTCAATTTGGTTAAATACATGTAGAAAACAATGACATGAAGGCAAGCAATATAAATTTCAACATAAAATAAAGAAAATATCTTACAAACATGGTTTTTGTTTGACATCTACTTTTTACACTGCTGAATACTTTTGAGCACTTGAATTTTACTAGCAAATTAATTAATAACTACATCTTTAATTATTAAACGAGTTAAATTATGTTAGTTAAATTTTACTCTTTAATTTTAATGAAGGGTAAAATTGCAAATAAATCATTTGTATGGAAATTTGTTTAAGTAATTGTAACCGCCAATACGAGGAATCAGTGGATTTTAATTTATTTTAGAGACCGCTTGCAACAACTAATTTCTGTGTTTATAAACGTTACTGCTATGTTTATTAAGCGCGTACTAACTACCATATTAATGAACATATTTTATTATGTGCCTGATAGTGTCAACGTATTTTTTAATTACGTATTGCAATGTGTGACCATGATTCTGAATGTGATAAAACATATATTTGGACGAATTCGAAACAGAGTGACAAGAAAAGAGAGTTGATTGATGTTATTTTTAGTTTTGCATTATAATACCAAAACATGTAAATATTTACCGCAATGTAATTGGTATTCAGATAATCCCCAAATTGAACAGAGTGAGTCTTCAAGTATCACCACTCAACGTACCTACGTTAATATCAATTACATACTTGTAAAATGCATGAAAATAATTTGAATCGTGAAGTGAGCGAGTAGTTTTGTGACTCACTGTACATAGATTAATTAATTGTCTAGAGATTTTTGTATCTTCTTACAAAATATTTAAATGAGTGTAATATTTTGATTGGTATCTACTTTTATTCTTTGCAGTTCATCAAGATATATAAAGACACAGTTTCCGGAAGATTACAAGGTAGCTATACAGTTTATTTTTCTGAGATATAAATAAGAGCTTTGATATAATAAACTTTACAAATTTTTAATATTAGTTTAGAAGATCATATGAAATTATAAACATTTCTATACATACAAGCAAAGTAGTTTGAAGCAATTACGAATTTTTAAATTTCAAGACGAGCTTAAAAATTATGCTTTTAATTTAATTTATTTTCAACGATAATTCCGAAAAGTCTCCATAAGCCAAAATATTACTTAATTTATGTTAATAAACTGAAATTTCCGATGATACAAATAATTATTATGTGTTGAAAATACATAATCCTATTTTTCTTCGATAAAAATATATTAGTATTTAATATATTTTGAACGCATTGTTAGGTGTTTCAAAGTATGAAAGTAAATGTGTAATACTAATGCACCAAAAAATAAAAAATCTAACAATAAATATTTTCCATCTTGAACTTCAAATTAAGTCTCACATATATAAGATTGATATTATATAAAAACGCTAAAGTTAAAGAAAAAGAAAGACCAAAGAAATCTAATTAATCTGAAAAGGAATGCGTTTGAAAATGAGTTTTTCATAAATTGAACACAATTGTGTGACCATTCAGAATCATGGTCACACATTGCAATACGTAATTAAAAAATACGTTGACACTATCAGGCACATAATAAAACCTTAAATAATAAATTCAGTAAAAACCAATGTAAAAACATCCTTCAACCGAAATGAATTAATGTTTTGTGTATTCAACTCTTATGCATATTGTTAGTCATAAAAGGCTAATGCTTTTATTTAATTTAAAATCATAGCATAAATTTAGTTGTGTTTCATTATGGTATGCACATGGTAATTTTTAAATATATCCCAATGACAAACAATGGATTTAATTAAAATTATTTGTAGAGTTGTATAAGCTATGCATACAGGCTAAATTAATTAAAACACGTTTTCGATATTATTAACCTCTAACAGAGAAAGGAGAAAAGTGGATTTATATGCATATTAACACATCTAAATCTAAGTCTTCTTTAATCCAATAAATTTGCATTTCTTAAGCACTTTATTTTGATCAAATTAATTTTAGTCGTCAGCCAAAAATGCGTTAATGAATTTACAATGCTACTGTGAGAAGTCTGCCAAATGCCCCAAATTAATTTAGATATTATCTAATCCAGAGAAGTATTGAATCATAATAATTTGTTTTTCAGAACTATGTTACTTGCAAGCAATAAATTTAAAGATAATCATACATTCAATTTAAAAACATTAAGGAAAAATGTAAATACTATATATTATTAGTTTACCAATTCAATTAAACGTTTGAAAAAGGAAATGTCTCATTTCTCAAATCTTCTATTTAATCATATTTATTTGCTTTATGTCGGTAACTATTATAACGTTCCTATCTTTCTACATGTATAATGTATATACGTATATTCTTTCATCACTTTTTACAAAAACTTTTAAAATTTTGATATAAAAATATAAACTATTATTGAAATATTTTCACCTTAAACATCAGGTGTGTTTTTCATGTCATAAAACTGAATTGTGTTAAATAAACCTCAATGAATTTTAAGCTTGATTTACTGCGTAGGAGATGCACGTAATAAAAATAATATATAGTGTAGCATCTTAACTTTAAAATACCTAATCAAATATACTGCTTTATGTAAATTTACATTACTTGAATAAAAAATATACTTAATCTGTGATTGAAAATAAATGACGCCAGAGAAAATTCTCACGTTCAATAAATACGAAATCCCATCTTTGTGAAAGCTCGGGAAAACCATCTACGATTTGGTTACATAAAATTTCAATATCGAGCACATTTTGAAGCACTTTAACGGAAGTGAGTGTATGTCTCTTTTAAGCTTAGAATATTGATAAATCTTCACCGGTAGTAGGATATAGCTTTTAAGACTCTTTTGTCAAGGTGATTCTATCTTTGACGGTATTAGTGAGAAGCATTCTTGCCTGAATCTTAAAATAACTATTAAGTTAAAACTCGTCACGTGGCCTGGTCTGAGCTAGATCAGGTCTAAAAGCCATTAGCACTGAGTTCATTGAGAGCCATTACGAGACTTCTTTAGGAAATTCTCTCTAGAGACTCCAATACTGACAAATATGAGCTCAAGAGTAGCCGGAGTGGTGAGATCATAGTGCAAAGTGGAAAATTATTTTCTCCCTTTGCAAACTTCATGAGCCTTATATACACTTTTCTGAATCTTAAAAATGAGATCCGGTCTTCCCTGCCCAAGAGAACTACACAAGGTTACACTGGGACGACCTTTAATACCAGACATGCGTAAGAGGCCTCCTCCAAAATTTGTTGTTAGAAACGTTTACCATCATCTATGACTCCTTAAAACTTAACCAAACTATCAACGAGATAGATGTTATAGGCTACACTATTTCGCTAATGCGTACGCCGTTGTATTTGTTTAGATGAACATGGGAAGGAATCTGCTGGATATGTATTTCAAGGTTTGAGATAACCACACACACACACACACACACACACACACACACACACACACACACACACACACACACACACACACACACACATTTCTTTAGTATTTTGATGATAATTATACTAGATTTGTCGATAGTACTCCATTTAGGAAGTATAAAAAGTAAAATGAACAATGACTACCTTTAGATGTGCTCAGGAGCATGTGATCTAAATTAATCATGTGACCTTTTGACTATTGCTGGCCAGATGGAATATAGCATTCATCACATCATTGATCCATGGGACGTGAGAAGACACCCTGCCATTGATTAATCATCTAATTGGTTCGAGAAACATAATCAGATTTTGGCAATTTTACCATTTTTGTAGAAATGCGAATTCCCTAACATAAATTTTTAAAAAATTTTTCATCGCAAAGTCGATAAGATGCCAAATTTACCTGACGAAGTCACATTTTCAAGGACTTGTTGACACATTGGTCACACATATTGAAGTTCCTCTCAATGGCAAGGCACACTCTACTTATATTTTAGTTCTATATAGTTAATACTCTGCCACTTACTTAGTCAGATGTTGAACTGAGCTTCTGTTATGAGTTAGAATACTAATGTTATTACATTTATTAAACGTTAAAGCATTATTCAGTGTTCCATCATTACCAGAGAGTTCAGACATTAATAATCGATCGATTTCGACTGACTTTTTTTCTCATTGGAAATGCATGAACGTCTGCGTGTCTTTTTTATAAAATAACTTTAACAGAATTATAATTTGACACTGTTAAAAAACAATAAAAATCACCCATTTTAGAAACCGTCATGCGAGAAAACATGCAATTAATTAATTTTATACACTCACAAAAATTTTTCAATTATCCTTTTAATTGAAGATATTTCCCTCTTTTTTATGGAGCCTAGAAGATATGCAAATAAGAAACGAGGGTTACAATACAAATTATGCAATTCGAATTTCATATATCCTTAACCTCCAATTAAACAAAGATACTTGAAAAGAGAGGAAAAGGTGTTTTCAGAGAACATTTATATCAGTCGATTTTACACAGCCCAATCATTGCATAAGCGTTAATATACCTTAACTGGAGGTGTCGAAAACTTTAAAACTATACGATACTTCAATAATCATATGAATTAACGAAATACTAAATCAAGTATTATCAAGGGTAGAAAGGAGGTATAAATTCAATAACGGGAATTAAAGGAACTAATTTGTTCTTAAATTTAAAAAAATTAAGCTTTACATGCTTTTGTTGCAATTTAAGAGCAATAGTTTAAAATTTATTTTATTTAACACAACGTTTTAATATTTTTTATTTAACTAACGCTAGTAATTTAAATATTTTATTATTTAGGTCTTATATTTCGAATTAATCTACTTAAGAGCAAATATTTATTGTTGTCTACTTACCCCTTAGTAGTGTTTTGGAGAAAATGCGTAAATACATTAATTCTCTAATTGTTACCACACACTGAAAAAGATTAAAATTTGTTTTCACTGCATTCAATTTTAGCTAAGCTTTAATTACATAAACATTCAATGTCTAAATTTTGGTTATTTAATCAGTATAGTTATAGTTTTGACCAAACCAATAACAGTTCTCCAACAACAAAAAAAGAAATGCTAAAAACATGCAGTTCCATTTTCTTAGAGCAATGACTGGATTTATTTTGTTATACATGTGTTAACTCATAAAATATTAGAACCTTACTAAATAAAAATTATTATATATTTTTTAATATAAACGATCCTTATATGAACTGTGAATGCAACGATAGAATAAGCAATAGTCATCGACAGTTTTTTTGTGTGACAAATTTCGTTTACGGTGCACATGCTTGTTCGTTTCAGCTATTCAAATCAGAATGCCACAAGTAAAAGCATAACCGAATCTTATGGTAATAGTTGAATGCATCGTTGGTTAGTTGGATTGAGTTTTATGTCTCAAGGGCCATACTTGGCCAAGGTACACCAAAAAAAAGACAGACAACTTCAAGTGATGAACAAGCACACACAATGAAAGATTTACTGATGTAGAAAAGCCAGCGAGGAACTAAACTTGGCGAGAATTGGGCCTGAGCCATATACAACCCACATGTTGCTAACACAGTGGACAAACCCATTGAACAAAGACAGCTACAATTAATACTAGGTTGGTTGGATTGGGTTTTATGGAGCACGTAGCCAAATTTGGCCATGCCGTGCCAAAGACAAAACACACAACATCAAGTAATAGACACACAATGAAAGTGTTAATAACACATAAGAGATAACAACACCCAATGAATAATCGAGCCTGTAGAATTCTAGAAATGTTTGAGGAGGAAATTTAATCTTTAATTTTAATTACTGCATTATGCTTTAAAATATTTTGTCCAGTAGAGGTAAAACATGTAATTATTTTCTATTTGTAGTAGGTGAAAACGTTGAAATGCGTGCAGATAATGATTACAAAATGTAACGTTATTATGTTAGCATCCGATATCAAGTTGTGAATGCTTTATAGGACGTGAGGTGGGCATAAAGTCCATTTACTCCTGGTTTCGGATTGTTCACTGTAAGTGTTTGAGCCGTCATATGAGACAGCGAAACACATTCGTAAGCCGAGATGCGCTAACCCTAAATAATCAATTACATAATAGAATAATCGGAACACGATATGTTATATGGATTTAAATGCGTCTACGAATAGAAACTAAATAGCTCTAGAATAGAATGGATATAAGGAATTAAATGTAATCTTTCACTAGCAAAAGTTGTTTGAATAATGAGAAATTGTTTGTATGCTGCCCAAGTATAAATACAATGGAACATTTTGCTAAGGTACACGTAAAAGTTGAATGCATTAAAAGAAATTTGAGACGGATGGAAGGCTTAAAGAGTTGGATAAAAGAAGATGTAAAAGATTCATAGGAATGAAATGTATTTTAGGATATTCTTAAATAAATATTATTTGCAATTTGTACATTTCCCATAGCATATTAATAAATGAATATACACTTATACTTTGTGGTAAAGCATGGATAATGTTATGACACGTAGCTATTTCTTTCTCATAAGTAGATAATTGCAGTATAAACTGATTTATAAACTAAAAGGACATGGAAAAAACGAATGATTCATAGGCAAATTAGAAATATAAAAACTCTAATGTTAAAATAAAAAGCTTCTTAAGTTATATATTCATTCCTTATAAATAAAGCCATTATTTAATAATCTGGCAAAACTTACGTTTTGTTACATAACATACTTATGGAAATAGCTTAACAGAAATATAGGGAATCCAATGAATATTTGTACCCACTGCTTTCTCAGTAGAATGAAAATTCATAAATGTGCGTTACATAAGGAAAATGTAAATTCTATCCAGGGCATAATTAGTGAAAGCAGAAATTTTCTGAAAGAAACAGTACTAGCTTTTGATGTTATTTTTCCCTCCATTAAGGAAATTCCATAGTTTTATTGTGTTACATTATATTCTTTCAAATTACAGCACTAACATATATTTTACTTTCATCGTTAGTTTCTGGTACATAAACATCATACTTTTTCTAAACATATACAGAGGCTGTTCGCATATTTTTTAGACGATTTTGGTTAGCGGTAATAACAAATCGTTTGCTGCAAAAGAAATAATTGCAGTTGTACTATGTTTTTAAAAGTCAAAATTATCGTCTGCGCCTTGAGAGGTTTGTTTTTATTCAAAATGGCGTTTTTAACGAAGCAGTGGTTCGAAGGCTATATTTGTGCTCTCTCCGAAGAGAAATATTCATATTCTGTTATCCAAAAACGATGTTAGAGTCATGGTTATGTGATATTTAAAGTGTCGATAGGTAATTTCGTCAAGAGAGGAAGAAAACGTCAAATGCCTCAAGTGGGACAAATATTCCAAACAAGTATCGAAGGAAGAAACGGGCATCTTCGACTATTGCAAAAGCACGTTGTTTAATGTTAAAAGAAAATCCCCCTAGTCATAGAACAGTTGCAAAATCATTAAATTGCTCGGTGTCCACTGTTAACAAAACGATAAACGATGATTTAAATCTTAAGAAAGCGAAAAAACGCAATGTGCATCGTCTTTCTCCAAAGCATATCGCTGAACGCAGGACACGCTGCCGAATTCTATATGAGAAACACTTATCCAAAGAAAAATGGAAAAAATTGTCACGATAGATGAATCATGGGTGTATTTAAATGATTGCAGCAAATAAAGATCCATTTATTATAAAAAAAGGGGAGAAAAAAATTTAAGCACATGGTTCACAGAATCGAAAGAAAGTTTTTCTAAAAGATTCCTAATTGTTGCTGGATTTTCATATAATGGCAAGTTAAAAATATGTCAGAGTGGGAAAAAATGTCAAAATTAACTCCACATACTATAAGGAACATATTTTATCGCCAACTTTTCTGTATGAAATACCATCGCTTTACCCACAGTGCCATCAATCTGTGGAACTCCATCAAGACAAAGCTAGCAGTTCCACATCAAAATTCACTGTAAATTTCCTAAAAGAAATGGAGCAAAAAAACGGTATTAAGGCCATACCCTTCACTGATATCCCTACTAAATCCCCCGATGTATCACCTATGAATTTTTGTGATTTCGGACTTTTAAAATCTGCATAAGCCAAACGTAGTCCCACAACCATTACAGGATTCTGGAAAGCTGTTCAGGAGGAATGGGATAGAATACCTCTTCTGACACTTCAAAAGGCATTATTATCCTGGCAATTACAGTGTCGAAAGATAATTCAGAATAAAGGCTATCTAATAGAACATTTAAAACACAAGAATTTAATGTAATTAATTTTATGAATACAATATACATTGTCTAAAAATGTGTGAACAGTCTCTGTACAATGCAATGTCAATCACATAATAGATTTGGATTTTGTTTCATAAAAGTAAGACAAATTATAAAATCACAAAATCTTATGGAAAATATTGTCGGTAGAAAAAAATTAAACATTCAGACAGAAATAAAACTTAAAGATTCATTTGATTTAAAAAGAAAAGCAGAAAAGAAGAGAAGCATAATGAAAAAAAAAATAATCAACGTTATATTGTGTTTTATAACGTAATAATAATCAATGTTATAAAACAGTAGACATTGTTTGAAGTTTTGATTCGGTACAAAATATTTCTTGAAAGTACTTCGAAATTTTCAGAAATACTAATGACAACACAAGTTGCGAAACTGTATCGTCAGCCATTAAAATCGAATGGCGTTTTTGAAGCTGTAACTCTTTCTGTTTCACCACGACAACTCGAATTTACACCAGGAAAATATTTGTCTCTAACAGTAAACTGTAATAAATAATTTCGACTTAATTTTTACAGGATGTGTAGGATAACCATAACTTATAACTTATAAACATATTCGGCTACGGATGGGTTCAGATTATTTAAAGTATAGGTTTTAAATGTTAAATTTACCTACTTCTATTTCATAAAATTTAGTATAAATATATACCTCGTTTTTGAGACCTTCTGATTCTATAAGTTATAGACACACATTTAAAATTTTTATATAGTTACATTCTTAATAAATAGGTTTCAGAAAACCTCAGAATATAATTCAACAACCGTTATTGATGAATCTGAGAGATCAAAGAAAATATAAATTTTGCGTTTCAATTTTTTCAAATGCATATTTGAGTAAAAGGGAAATTCAACATGAAAGAACAATCTATCTATTCTATGTCCTGAAAATTTCATAATTGTAATTGGAATATTCTAGTCTCAGGGACATTTTTAACTAGATGTAACTTACTTTCTGTTATCGCAATTCATAATGAATCATAAGCTTCAGTAGTATAAAAAATGCGATATAAGGATCAAATAACTAATACTATATGCATTTGCAATTTTTTTTCTTGAAACTTCTTTTTACAGACTTTTTATTACTTAATCCAAAGAGTGAAAAGTGAAGAAATTATCTGAAAAGTTCATTTTGCTAGAGATATTTTTTAAATTCGCTTTTTCCTTTGCAAACGTAATTATATAATGCTGCTACTTGTGAGTATTACATACGTTTTGTAAATGTAAAGCATTATTTCTCTGCTAAACACTAATTTTGAGAGTAAAATAAATTCAAACATCGTTGTTGTACCTGATTCTCTCAAATGTACATAACTCTAGAATCCTTGTTTCATATTGATCCTAATCACTAGTGAAATAAGTAAGGATTTAAAGAATTCGGAAGGGCTAGCATGCATAAAATTTAAGAAACAATACATCTGAACACGATACCTTTTTTAGATGGAAAGTGAATTTGAAAAGACAATCAATTAAAAGTTTTAAATGTTAAAGCTTATCCAATTGTGATTTGATGTTCTGTTTTTATAAATTTCTTCAAAAATTAAAAATAATTTGATATTTTATTGTTAATTTGCTATTTTATTGTTTATATTTCATTGTTATCATTTAAAACGAGTAATATGCATAGAATGGGAAGTAAATACAATGATTGGCGTTAATGATAACTACCAGTAATGGCGATATTGAAGGAATATGTTAACTAATCGTACGACTATCCGAATAGTCGTCCGAATAATTTAATTCGCCATTGATCGAACTTGTTTTTTTTTTGCGTGTTACGTATTTTGTTACTTTTGTTTGGGACTCAAAATACAAGCCGCGGTAGCTCAGTCAAGTAGAGCGTCGGGCTCGCATCGGAAGGGTTGTGGGTTCTATCCTCGGCGGAGCCTGCAATTCTGATGGTTGCGAGATCGGCGCTTAGACCTGGCTAAAGAACGTCGTGTTCGCTAATGGTGGCTGGGGCACGTTAAATAGGTCGAGGTCACAAAGTCCCCCATGTTCCCATACCAAATCAATACATCTGGGGGTACCTGATCACGGGATTATCGGCCTTTGATTCGGATCTAAATTACGATATGTGTGAGTGAATGGGTGTGTGAAAAGGACCTTCCAGTAAAACGGATGTGTCATGTATGAAGAAGTCCAACCCTCCGGGGCAATGGCACACTCAATTGGGCCATATATGGCCCGCACGACAGCAACAACAACTCAAAATACAATTCTGAAGTAGTAAACATATTAAAAAATATTTTTCCAAAATATAGTTTTCATCAGAGTTTTTCTTTATATGATTTTGTGTGCCTATAATAAGTGGAAAACCGTCATTTTATAATTTTACTTTGTGTTTGGAAGATGAAAGAAATGAAAGCAGACTTCCAAATTGAGCAGTAGTTTTATAATACCGAGCATTGCATTTGGCATGGATATTAACGATTTCTTTAAATTTCCTTAGTCCATCGAAATATTTGTAATTCTATCAAAATCGACTACTTTTACTATTTTGCTTCTGATTTTGAGATTGAATATGATGATTAAAATTGTGGTTTCCAAACAGATAAAAGAAAATTCTTCGCAGATTATAAAAGTAGCAATATTGTTGTCCACGTCAAGTAGTGTTTGAGAAAGCGATCTTCAAACATTCAACGCCCAACAACCGTTTTAGTGGTTAATGTGTTAGCCTCTAGATCTGAAGGTTCCTGGTTATAATCCGGGTCCGGGCATGGATGTTTGTAAGCGTATGGTGTAGAGAGGGTTGGCGCACCTAAAATCTGTCATTGCCGAAAGTTCTCACGTTGTGTTGGTGAGGAAGTTTGGAGAGTGGGGTGCCAGCTTAGATGTTGCCTCGCCATCTGAATTACGAGGTGTTGTCCTCGGGGATCTTTTTCTAAAGGGACTGATCCCGGACCGTCGTCCATAGCCCGTTGTTAATTAAAAATTACCAATTACCAAAGATGCAACATAAAGCGATTTCACAACAACTCTTCAAAGTTGCAAGTCCTTAAAATGCCTGAGACTTCCTAACTATTTAAATTCGAGCCAAAATATTTTGAATATCATTATCTGTACATAACCTTCACTACTGTAAAAAAAATTCATGAAAATGCGTCCCCTTACGGCTACAGATTTTTCTAATATTTGTTCATTTCACATGGAATAACTCACTTCGGAGGCGTTATCTACAAACACAAAAAATTTGACTATGAAACCAAATTTGGAGTATGTTATTTTTAAATCGTTCTTCTAAACATAGTTAATTATTTCAATTTTCAATGATTCCACGTATAAGAACCAAACTACCAACCAATCCAGCCATCATATCGCCCCATACAAGCACCGAAACACTCATGTTTGGGAGTTGGTGTGATGTACTGAGGTAGAGGTTTACATTTAGGGTTATGATAAGCAATCATTGGTCAACACCTCCCAAAACATAACACATGCAGCTGCGAAAGCATATTCATTCTTATTTGGGTTAAGGACCGATGATAGGCATATTAGAATTCTAAGATTGTATCGCTTACTCACTAATAAAGATGGATCGGATTTGGTTCATTTATAGGGTTGTAAACTGGCCTGAAAAGTAAATTTTATTTATGAAATAATGGGAAAGTGAAACATTTAACTGGTACTGAAAAACAAATTATTTCTAATACGTCTTATTTTGTGTTCATAGAACACGTCTCCACAGAGAGAGAAGTACCAAGAAAAACAATAGTAAATTTAAAGTTTCTACGCTACCTCAAGCAGTAACTATACACTTCATAATCTCTGCTTTATTGGGCGTGATACTTTGTGGTCCCAATTTCAAAATGTGATTTAAATTAACAATATTCAGAGCACAAACAGTTAGAACAATTTTGAAAGAAATGGGTATACATATTTAGAAAACTGCACAGATTATTCTAAATTCAGGCTCCTCGGCTTAGAAGCTACTTTATATTCCAAAATGTGTGTAACAAAATTTTATTTTCCATTTTTCTTGTATTTCTGAAAGAAATACGATGGGCATATATTCAATTTGTGACATAATTTTGAAGATATTTGATATATATTTAAATTCCATTTTTAAAAATACTACTAATATATAATTTTTTAGCCTAGTATGTATTCAAAAGTATAATATACTATTTCTATAAAAATATCATTTAAGGCATGCCTTTGAACTTTAAAAGAAATTGTGTGTTGTATACTTAATTTTGAAATGCACTGTACGTTTTGATCATAATTAAGTTTAATTTGTAACACTGGATAGATAATTTGTTGGTGTTTCATAAAAAGTATTGCAATTGAAGATTTTCAAATAAAAATACTGTATACAACATTTTTAGTTCAAAGAAAGAATCTACCCTCCAGCTCATACTTTTTTCTTAGCTAACTCAGTAAAGAAAACTATTTGAACTAAAATTTTCAAAGGCGAGAGATAATTTAGTTATGAATTCTAAGGACATATCCTCTATTGATGAAGGAATTGTTAAAGAATAAAGCATCTAGATGGATAGAACCTTCTTTTCATTTCTTTTACTCCACCTTTGATAAATTTTCTGACCTAATCTGGAAAGTAAAGAGTTCTTTCGTCAAATAAATATCACGAAACTTGTGAGAGAATGATATAATACTTTGAATTGCTGTTTGAATTAAGAAGTAACATTTGTAATTTATTTTAGTTGTCATATTTCACATTTCAATGCAAAGTATGTTCCTTGAATCGCTAGCATACATGTGCTTTTATTAGAATCGCTTACAGTTAGTTTTCATAATTTACTTGACATTTTAATTAGAAAGACAAATGCATATATTTATTTTTCATATCTGATGTATTACATACGCTATTATTAAACTAATTTTTTATAGCATAGCTCTAAACGAAATAATTCAATAAAAGGTTAGCATGTAATATTTAAAAATGTTCTGTTCTAAATATACAGTGGAGCGATATATAGATTATATGTTAGCAATGAACTTACATATAATAAGCAGTTTTAATGTATAATATTGATTGTTTTAATCACAGTAAAAATAAATTTACACAATGATCAGTGGAAAACATTTTAGGTTACGATTAGTTTTAAACACAAATAAACGTGTGTCGAATTTTTATTTATGTTCTTACAGATACACAATTGGTGTTTGTCTTAGATTTGATATCGAATTTGTGTGATGGTTTCTGTAGAAAGCTTAGAATGTCCCTCAATATGCAATTCCTGCATATTTTGAGTGTTTTACTTTCTTTTAGCAGAATTTTAGCAATCGGCTTGCAATCAAGTTCATAGCAAAACACACTTGTTAAAATTTTTCCGTGACTATTTTTCTTCCTTCGAGTTACATAAGAAATTTACCAGTGAAAAGACATGTTTTACTAGACGCTGAACTGAAAGGTTATACAACTAAACATTTTTATTTAGTGTTAGTTGGATATATGTTACAACAGAAAAGTGCAATTTTTCTGTTAAATACGCTTTCGAGCTGAAATCAAGTAAAATTATGTAAAATTATTCATTATCCCCGCTGTTGTAATTCACTTATATTTCAATAATATCCTATTTTGCCTTCTTAATCTGTGAATTGCAGAAACATCATTATTCACAGCACATATTTTTATCTTTAGAGAGAAGCGTTAAAACTTCTCAACTATATAGATTGCTGAGTACATTATTGTAGTAAGAAATGTGAACTGTCATAAAAGAGTCTGTAAGTGAACATGAGTAGGTTTCAAATAATATAGATATAAAATATTCACTTAAACGCATTTCATCACTTATAAAATGAAAGGTTTTAGAAAGCGAGGAATCAGAATACTATAAGATTGCGTAACTTTTCAATAACTATAAATTATTGAATAGTGGTTATCTAACAAACTAGTTTTAACTTTTTTGTTACTTAATAAAAGAAATATCCGTCGCTATATCCAGGGGTTAAATAAAGTGATAAACTTCACTTTCGTTTCATCTGAAACATCTCAGATGCTTTAGATCTCCAAATTTCTAAAACCATTGTCTGTAGCATTACTAAGATAGTAATGGAAATATTTTTACTGTAAGAAATATTGCTTTATCTGCGTTATCACAAGGCGAAACTAAAATGCAAATCTCTTTACTCAGACGAATCTGAAAATTGCTGAAGCACTTTTACTTGACGTTGAATATCTAATAGGGTGTTTCATTTATTTTAATATGCAGACTCCTTTTGATATTCAAGATGAAGTTCTAAGCAGTATCACTGACTTCAATTGACAATAAAATGTAGAGTTTGTAAAATAAATGGAGGATTAATGTATAAAACATATCTAAAAGCGCTGATATAGGCATTTTGGATACATATATGATGTTACTGTTTCATTAGTATTATAGGATGCGTATTGAAGATAAAGTTCTGATAATTTCAATTCTAATAAATTCAAGTGATGCTTAAACGTAGAGTGCGTGAAATAAATAGGAAGCATACAAAAGGTTATACCTAAAATCTCGATATAGACATTTTAGAACTATATTTTATGTTAATGTTTTTTTTAATAGTCCAGGATAAGTAGCAGGAAAAAAATTACTATATAATAGTATTATCTATTTTTAACATGATATGCTTATGAAAATGTACCACATTCTGTTTCCCTGAAATTTGAAACTGATACTGATATCATCTTGTATCCAATGATTTTTTAGATAAAAAAATGTTTTCCCTTTAGTCCGAAAATATGACACTAAGCCTTGTCTGAAGGAATTTATCTCAGGAAATCCAATTTGATGGATTGCTGGTATTTACGATGGTCGGATTCTTCGAAGGTCTCAAAAAATATACCAATGCTTAAAATTCCTTTTTCAAAAGTATATCAGTTTACCTTATCAATAATATATTTTAACGTTCTTTTGTCGCTTAAATAAAGTGTTCTTTCCGAACAAAATCCAGAATGCTTTGGAAAATAATCTTTAAAGCAATTTTGTGCCACAAGTAAAAGTATTATCGCTGAATATTGATAATCGTGTCATCACAAAGTTAACAAAAATAGGATATGTTCTTTGCGGGGCACAACAGCAATAGCTTAAGGCGAGGATCCGTCTTTGTGTTATTAGAAGAAGGTAAAGATGTAAATGAATATTATTGATGGTTATAAATAAATTATAATTTTATTGATCAGAGTCTGATGAGAGAGAGAGAGAGAGATAGAGATAAGAGAGAGAAGTAAAATACATATGATATCTAATATATTATCAATGTTTCTTACAAAGGCTAAATACGTATATAAAAGTGTTGTCCAGAACAGTTGGACATATAGAAATGTATTTCAAGTTGAACTCAGGTTTCATATAGTTTTTAAGCTATTTGTTTCAGCAAAAAAAAAAAATATTTACATTAAATAGGTAAGCATATTGTGTACATTGGTATATTGGTTCATATTGGGTATATTGGTATATCGGTTCATATTGGGTACATTGGTATATTGGTTAATATTGGGTATATTGGTTCATATTGGGTATATGGGTTCATATTGGGTATATTGGTTCATATTGGGTACATTGGTATATTGGTTCATAGTGGGTATATTGGTTCATATTGGGTATATGGGTTCATATTGGGTATATTGGTTCATATTGGGTACATTGGTATATTGGTTCATATTGGGTATACTGGTTCATATTGGGTATATGGGTTCATATTGGGTATATTGGTTCATATTGGGTACATTGGTATATTGGTTCATATTGGCTACAATTTCACTTGATAGAATCTTAACTTTTATGAAGCATTTGAAAGATAAACACTTCAATCGAATTGTGTAATACTTTGGAATGGATATAAAGAGAACCTAGAAAGAACGGTGTTTACCTTCACATCAATTAGATTCATATCATGGAAATAATCATATTCAATCAACATCCTTTTATTTATGTAAAAGTGAAAGGTCGGCAGTCTGTAATACCACATATGTTGGTCTAGATAGCCGCAACACCAGCAGTTCGTTTAACTGGTGACGATCTTCAAGAAGTTGATGGATACGTTAAAAAGTAACCGAACTCATTAATGGCAAGTTTGTAATGGACATTGGACCCCTGCCATCTTTTAAAAAACTCTTAAGATTTAAAAGCTTAGATAAAATTGTCATTTAATCTCATATAAACATTTAATGACTCAAAGTTATCACTTACAAGTCAATATACATAGGTACAGGTGGCGACGCACTTGAAGTACTTCTGTCGGCGTTTACACGATCGACTTTCTTGGTCCCTCCATACAATCTCATTTGTAATTAGTCAATTTGTATTTTTTATTCCCCTTTATTTTGTCTTTCCAATAACACACATTTATTAGATTTCTGACGGCCGTGATAACTTAGTAGTTAGGAAATCCAATGCATGGCCAGAGTTCGTTCCATTTCCCGCAAATTTGTCTTTAGGTTAGCCCCATGGGTGCACAAACCTTGTTCTTAGTTCGCAAAATTGATAAGAATGCCACGGAAGACAAGTTCAAAACTATTATTTCAAGGTCTAATTAAGGTCTTATTCTAGATGTCAACAAATCCCCATCAATAAGGGTGTGAGCTTATCAAATGATTGGAAGCGCAAACTATATTGTTAAAATCATTTCTGCCATTTGCAACCCAGATCTGACAAATTTAGGATAAAATTCATTCATATCTAACGTGCAGACATATGTGGTGAATGTATCTGATAGTTGCGGAAGCAATATAATGTCGCAATGGAAATTATCATACTGTATTTTGTTCAAAAGCCAAACTTTGGTGTTTATTTAGTCAACCCGAACACGGATCATTCTGTCTGCATCATGAAAGCATTTAATGGAACTATTTTACTAGTTTGGTCTATATGGGTTTATTCTCGTTCAGCATATTGATTTCAAATGACGGATCTGGCTCTTGCATTAGTTTGATTATGCGTTTACTCGAATTATACAGCACTAGTGTTTTTAAAAGACCTGATCATTTTGTTTATACTTTTATTATGAGAGAAACGCAAGGCCCATTTTATTACGTATACTATCTTCGGATAGAATGAGAATTTGCTGCGGACATCATTCGAGTTATCAATTTGAGAGATAAAGCAACTACCATCACTGTTCAGCACTGTTCAATACAGGAAGAGAGTCGTTGGGGGCAGATGGAAAATTGGCTTCACTGAGTCACTTTGGCACAAAACCCCATTCTGAACATAATCTTAATTATTCCGGGAAAAGGTCATGAGTTGCGCAGTCAGCCGGTTTAGCTTTACCAGGAATATACTGCTACGACTCTGCTTAAGTTATGAGAACTTATTTTTGCCACTCTCTGCTGCACAAATCGGTTGTCTCTTTAAAGGGGGATTTGAAATCTAACTCAATGTGATGATTGAATCAGACCACAGGAATGCTTCATTGATTGGAAATGTAATATTTTTAGTAAGACCTAATTAATTTTAATCAACGTCATTTTCTTGTGCCACTCTGGATTTTGTAACAGCTTCACACAAGTTATTGTTATCTGAAATCACTCATAAACACCACTGCAATCAATTACTTTTCAGAGGCATCACAAAAACTATATAAATTTATCTTAGCTGTTTTTTGTTGTTTGGATGTGTCTAAAAATTTGTATTTCTGTAAAAATGGCTAATATCTAAGCAAATGTTATTTCGTATGTTTTCAATATCTGACGGAAGTGGATCATTTGATTTTAAATTCGCTTTCCGCAGCTCTTGCAGTTCCTAAGAAGGATTGCAGGGAACGACATAAGACTCAAATGGTCAAAGATTCGGACTATTTCTTGACAACAATTGTAGTTTGGTTGATAAAGTATCCACTGCTATTCCTTTGACTTGAAGTCACGGGTTTCAATATGACGATAACCGAATAAACCCATTACATTTTGTAAGGATTTTTATTGGAAGGCACAGGAAAAAACAGTTTGCTTTTGACCCATTAACGACCGAATTATTTCTGCTCAAAATATTTTCATGATTATCTCAAATCTCTGTAATTATGACCCTCTGAATGCAAAAAAACGAAAATTCAATCAATTTGTGATTTAGTTTTAAATTTACAGCCCGTCCTCATTTGAGGACGCTGGGCGTTCCGGTGAAAAAAAATCAAGAAATTCAGTGAAGTCAGAATATTCAAAAACAACATGTAATAGATGTAAAAACAGACTAGTTAGTATTCTATTAAATTTTAAAGTAAAATTAATTTTCAATTGTTATTTACTTAACATTTAATGACAACTTATCTCAAACGGCGTAAAGTTCAACGCTACAATTTCAGGTTTGTGCGAACTATGACAGTTGATAAAAAGGACAGTTTTTTTTTTGCAGAATGACGGAGAGCAAGATGCACATATCTGATACATAACCAAAATATAAATTTACATAAATTATGTATCAATTCTTTGGTTTGGTATGATATATGGAGAAACAAGGAATGCAGAATTTATGTGTTCAGAATTTGTTACCAAAGTAATTGACTTATTTTCGTTCCATCTGACTATTAAAATGTAATTTTCCTTATCAAATTTATGCTCATAAAACCCTCTTGTTTCTTTTTCTATTTCTTTCAGAGATTTCAGAGGACATCATGTCATTCTGTTGTCTCTTATAATGCCACAATTTTAGTTTTTGAACATAATTCTAGTCACAGAGTTTAGTTTCAGAGGAAATTGGATCTTCGGAAATTCCAATTTCAGCTGTTCCTGCAATATCACGTACTTCAGCTAAAGCTATACCATAATCGTCAATATCCTCTTCATCAGTAAGCTCATCTACGTTAGGTGAAATTCCGATTATGTCAGTTTCAATTTGTTCGGAAAATAAATATTAATGAGCTTCTGCAATCATTAAGAACCTACGAGCCATTATAATTACTTATACTTTCTTTTGCTTTAGGAAAGTAACGACTATTTACCATATAAAAGTATAAATAATTTTTAATTCAATTATTACACGAAAAAACACAAAAATTATAATGACTGTTGAAATTTGTATAAAAGTTGAGTGTAACGCCCAGCGTCCTCAATTGAAGACAGAAAAATTGAATGTCATTTTTTTTAAATGAAATTTTTTTCAAAAGAAATTAATTTTCTATTATAAATTTATATAGTACTCTAATTTGAAATGCTAGTAAATGTAAAATGTTTTACTTAGAATTTAGGCGATGTAGCTGGACAGAAAGAAAATTCAAGTGTGAGACATGAAAAAACATGATAGGGCGATCCATATCACGGTTCTAAACAACCACATATATTTGGTAATTTGTGGGATTCTTTCTGGTAATACCATCTACCGTCGTGCAGAGCAAACAATCATTTCCTGAAAATATAAAGATTCTACACGCTCTTTTATCCACTGTTCTCAAATGAGGGTTAAAGAATTTGGATGGTCAGTGAGATTTTCTGTGTGATTTTAAACTCACTTTCTGAGTAGGAATACATCAGCCATATATTTATCTATCCATTCAATAGCATATTTTGCAAAATCAACTGAATTCATACCTTCCAGCACGTCATCTAGGTAATAATGTTCCCGCGATATATGATGCAAAGAGACATTCCTATGTAAATCTCTATCCAATTGTTGGAAGGAAAATAAAAAAGGGATACATGATATTCCCTATATACAGACTTACGTTTGAGATGGCGAAAGGATCACATAGAAATTTAAGCATAAACATTCTTCGTAAAGGCATATCTTCATTTCCAGTTAAGATGTTTTCAATAATTGTTTTTGCAATTTGCTTCGTAAAGACTATTAGATATGATCTGAAGCGAATAAAACTTCCAAAATTTCAGTTTAAAGTTTGGGCCTTTTCAGTATAATATTGTGTCCATTTGAGATTTGAGCCATTAAATCAAAAACTACCACTACGTTTCATAGTAATACTGGTTTCTTTCATAACCCCATGGTGAGTTGTCCTAGATATTCATATTCCTTTCATGTCCTTTCATATATTCCTTCAGAATTTGATAGTATAGACACTAGTAACTATGATTTTTTAAGTAGTTTTTCTTTACTCTAGCAAATAAAATCGCTTAAATTATGTTTTTTTTTCTGTCATCAATGATTTAGTTTAGTTTAAAGCGAAGATGAACACAATATCATTATTTTAGAGATATTTTAATAAAGAGCTGTTCACATATGTCATCTTTATCTTTAAACACCCTGAGATTTTCGAATGAACTCAAGCTCCTTTAAAAGTCTTTAAGTGTTTCATTGATATTGTCCATTAACACATCATTGATGATTGAGGAAGCGTAATTTTTGCTACTTTTGCAGAAAGTAAAAACCAACTTTAGTGTTTTTTGGTGAGCTATGAGATACAATGGCCGACTGTCCATTAATTCGAGTTCCGAAAATATCAGCGCTCAGTAATATATCGATTGGCTTGGAGGTATAAAATTGAGGAAACTGGATGTAACTTTGTTGACAACTAGAGCCTTTGATGAAAAGAAATCTGTAAAGAAGTGAGGCAGAAATGTGAAATGTGTTAAACGCAAAGCAGTTTTTGCTAAGACGCCATTAATACCCATTAAGCTGAGAGTTGTGTTAAGCAATGTAATTTCAAACGTTCCTCACATTTACTTTAAATTAACCTTTTGACAACGCCTGTTATAGCAATTGTACCATGCTCGTGTCAAGAAAGAATTTAGACAGTGGCTAGTACATCAGTTGCACCCTGAAAGTTATAACAATTGCACCAAGAAATAGTAATTTAGACTACAGCAGCTGTACCTTGAAAATTAGACTCGATCCAAACAAAAAAGGCTCGCTTGTTTTATATCTATAGCCGTAGTCAAAAGTTTAACGAAAGTTTGATAACATTATGAACTAGCAACCAGTATTGTATTAATTTTCCTGATTTAGTTACAATGTTTATTAACAATTTTGTTAATAATATACTACTTTTTGCATGCAAACACGATTCTCTCTGAATACTGTCCTCAACCAGTGTAATTGAATTTTCCGGTCCTTTATACGGAACGTTAACAGCATAAGAATGCAAAGTGTATGATGACGCTCCTAGCAGTTTTTATAGCTTAGAGGTATTCTATGTATATCAAGTTTATGATTTTTTGCAAACATTTAGGACAACTTATGTGAATGTACCATTTTCAATATCTCATACACCCGCATATTTTTAACATTTGGGTACTTAAGTAATGGATTTATTGATTGCAATCACGACTGTATTGCCATTTATAACAACCGCATTATTTACTATAGTTTTCCTAAATTAATTGAATTCAACGTTTTTTTTTGTCTCGATTGAATTTCCTGTCGTTTTATTAGGTGTTGATCAATTTAAACGGCACACTTCCTTTTCAACAAAAATTCTGAATAACTCAAGTTTATGGAACGTTATCACTTTCGAGAGAAGGTTTTCAAAGTTATTTGATAGGCTTATCAAGTTTTATTAACATGAAATTTATTAAAATCCAATCGCCTAATAAATCAAATTTCAAGCCAATTTTTTAAATTACTAACACCTTCATTACATGTGTCTAATAATTCTACTTAAGCTTATCAAATAGTTTTTTTAATTTAATCAAATACATATTATTTATTTCGCACAATGGTAATTGAGGAATATATTTTTGAATCTGATTTATAAGATCCAAAGAATGAATTAAGTTTTCTTTCTTGGAATGCAAATCCAGAAATTAATTTTGCTTGATTGCCACTTTCAGAAGACTACAGTTCCCGAAATTAATTTTGCTACATTACCACTTTCAGAAGACGGCAAATACCGGATTATTTTAATATCTGATAATTGATAATTTTTAAAACTGATGAATAGAATAATTCCTTAAATGATGTTTAATTATCTAAATCAGCATAAAATTAAAGTAATTTGACCAGCATTGCTTTCTTTCTTGTATAGTTTTTAGCATTTTTTGATAACTTATAGGTGAAAAAATCCCACCATTCTACTTTTTACAGCGTTCCAACACTTTTCGTGAAGAGGTGGAAAAAAGTTTCGGTTCTTATTCATATATCCTTTTTAGTTTAAGGTTTTCAACTCTTGCTCGCAATTCTTCCTTAATATTATTGTCTATTTCTTAGCTTTTGCTCAACTGTCGGCAATTACTGCTGATACACGTGTCGGCATTGAAACAACGGAGCTTTGGATGGATGTTTAAGTCAATGTTCATCTAGCGTAGACGCAGACGGCCTGTGCTGTAACAGTGGTAGGACATTCATTGAACAGATCTGTTTGGTAGGTGACAGATCTAATGAACAATTGGGTTATATAATATGTAAAACATGGTATTGAGTTATTGTTGTACGTGTAGTCGTGCACTATCCTGATTAAAACTGGACGCATGCCCTCTCCGAAGATAACGGAGGAACACTCTACTAAACTTCAGAAATGCAATAGCTGGTGGCTGTTGTGAATTAAGCGGTTGCAATAGAACCCAATGGCTGAGGAATGATACTACACAGAAACTACACACTGATGTATAAAAGAAAAACAAATATTTTCAATTTTCAAAAGTTGTAAAATTTCTATAATGTATCAAATTGGCAAATAAATCACCAAGGGTTAGGGTAAACTATTTATAGCTCCTACAAATTGGAGTATTGATAAAATTTTAGAAAGTTTTTGTTGCAAAAATTTTCTGGAAAATAATTTTATTACAACTGTTAGAAGAGGGTATATGAATAACTATCTCGTTCAGTAGATACAATTTATTTTGTTAGATAACAAAGTTTGAAAACATGGAATCATGGTGATACTACAATCTGAGAGGTGATATCGTATCTGTTTCTCAAAAAGTGTACAAGAGAGTTTAGCTTTACAAAAACCCAGATAATTATCAATAATAGTAATGTCAAAAACCATAATGTCAATTTACGTTCTATTATGGCGAAGCATAATAAAAGAGTCGTGATATCTGTCAACACTATGTTCCAGACTGGTAAACGGCCATCATGGTGCTCTAGACAGGACGATGTCATAACATTCGTTTGCTCTATGTGTAGCGTTATACATATCATTTCAGTCTAAGGCGGTAGTGGTTTAGAGCCAAAGGTTGTCTCAGCAATGAGGACCTTGAAAACATTTCCCACAGCTGCTGACATTGTCCAATTGCCCATGCTGATACAGGATGTTCTGCAATACATCCTAACTCTATGAGATAGGGTTTCTGATGTTGTAGTATCAACCCTAATAAGTGTGAGCAGAAGATGTCTGTCTTCTCTTTCGATAGTGTGACGAGACTCTTCAATATATCACGTTCGTCAGTTTGTTTCTCTTGTAGTCACCGATCAAATATCGCATCACTGTGCCACATTGTACGGAAAGATAATTCCTAGTATATATTCGCAATAATTGTTGCACAATCGAAATTGCGCTAGTATGACTGCTTTACTTTCAAACGAGTCTAAATAAGCTTCCTATGTACATTAACAGCGATAATTGGACGCTATTGGCAAGGCATTATTGATGGTAACAGTGTAACTAATTACGTACATTAATTAATTGGAGTATTCCAGTTGTCAAGAAGGCCATTACTGGTTATAAGGCTTGGAGGGAAGATTGTAGGTTGAAGAATGGATACATGTATGATAAACCCTCAGTTTTTAAAGCATTATGTTGCGTTAAAATAAATGTGGGACACAATGGTCATAATTCAATAAACACCGATTGATTTAAATTTTAGAAAAAAATTTTCTCTGAGCTAAATTTAGATTGATTGTGGTGAGTGAGAGGGGGGTGTTAACAGGGTTTTTGGCCATCTTATGCTGGATTAACTAATGCACATTTTAGAGGCCGTCTGCCACACCGTCTTTCTAATTCAATCATCAGTTTCTTTTTCGCGATTTGGTGTAAACCTCCGCCATTATTGGGTGAGACATGCGCATGTGTCACACGCAGGTTGGCACACAGATAACAGCTGCTTTACCTAGACGATGAAGGGTTCATGTGGTCCCAAATGAATATTTATTGCGTGAAACATTGTTGATGATATACAAAGCAAAAAACCTTTCCATGAGCTCTAATGATTACAACATGGAATATGTGTGAGTTTTCTTCATTATAATTCATAGGTCCACTTTTTGTATTTCAGAAGTAGGTAGGTGAATTGACGTCACACTTTAGCAACACAGCGGACTATTTGTGCTTTTGGTGAGAGAATTGAGTTACTAAAGGCTGCTACACACACACACACACACACACACACACACACACACACACACTAGGCCAGTAATTTAGTCGAGTAGCGAGTGATTTAGTCACTAAACGTGTTGGGACAAAACTATTTAGTCGAGTTGTTTAGTAAAGCGATTTGGTGGACTCAGTCCAGTCAAATGGATAGTAGGCGGTCGAGTAGTCCTTCCCACCCTACTCCACTAACCACTAGCGTTCCACTAGACAGGTGTGAACTCGTATGTTTAGTACAATTCATTAGTTATTCGTTTTCATTCCGCAAGTCTCTTTCTCGTGTGTGTTTTTTGTTAAAATATGTCTATTACATATGAGTTTTAAATTTTAGCAGCAGTTTGCTGATCGTCTATCTCGCGGATCATTTCCATCGCTGTAATTTAAATTCATTCTTTTTCTTATGTCAACAAATCTGTTCTGTTTAAATATTTAACGCTCTTTATTCCCTTAAAATAACATTTTTATAGGCAACATGATTCGTTGGAGTGATGATACTATTGTCAAATTTGTTACTGCTTATGTGGAACAGGAGTGCTTTTGGGGAATGTGAAGTCTTCCCTGTACAAAAATAATGCATCCAAGGCAGTTGCAATCGATGAGTTAGAAAAAGCGATGGGAATACAGGAGTTTCACAAGAAAGTTTTTTTGTATTTATTTTTAAACTAGCAGAATTAATAACCCGGCATTGCTAGGATTGAATTAGTTAATGTTGATTGAAAAGTGGTATGACTAATCACTTCTATTTGGTAAAAGAATGCTAGCTTCATTTAAGATAATTAAAATAATTTTTAATATCATTTTAACTTTTTCATCACTTCTATTTACTTCGAACGCAATTTATGTATACATGATATATCCATCTATGTACTCTATCTATATAGATAAGAATGGAGTGTTTGTTTGTATATTCAATATTTTCGACCCATTTCAAGTTTTCTATCCGTTTTGGACCCTTCTGATGCCGAATCCGCCTTTTTCTCGTTTGGTGTCTGTCTGTCTGTCTGTCTGTATGTTGTGCCCTATACACGTCCACGCGGTTTAAGATATTTTCATGGAAATTTGCATACAGTGAGTACTTATCTTCATTTAGTGAGTGGAATTGGTTGCGAAAGTCTGTCTGTCCGTCTTTCTGTTCTATGCTCGATTTTGTGGTTGTGTGTTTGCGTACACATCACATGAATTATATTCCAGATATTTGATTGCAGTGTATTTTATTTTATACATTATATATTCGTTTAGTGAATGCAATATTAAACATTTCTTTATTGTTATATTTAGATGCGTTTCATGCTAAAACACCTGAGTAAGTTTTCTTAAATCAACCATAATTTGTTAGTTTTGGAAAAATTGGAATGTCTATTGAATATTACGATTACTTCGATTGCTTTACCAGTACTGCTAAAAAAGTAATTATTCTTCAAAAAATTATTTTTTTTATGGAATTTTATCTCTGGTACTTTTCTGTATATTTTTCAATGAAACGAGAATGAACAAGATCGCGCGAGCAGTGATATTTTTTCTGGTTCTTACGCTCTGAATTAATTTCACATTTCTAAATTTTGTACACTTTTAGTTGTAAGTTGTGGCAACTGTGCGAGATCAAGAGATAAAATTGAATCACAAATTAATATCTTTAGAACAATTTTTTGTGACATCTTTTATTTTGTTTTACTTCGCTGTTTCCTGTTTTAAATATTTATTATTTTAATAAATGTGTTTTCCTTCTCATCACACGCAACAGCACCACAAAGTATTACACTTAAAAATGTTAGGTAAGTCAGTATAAAATTTCAGTAAATTGTAAGTGTAGTTATGCCATTATTAAAAGAATAATGCCGTTATTTAAAGAATAATGCCGTTATTTAAAGAATAATGCCGTTATTTAAAGAAGAATGTCGTTATTTAAAGAATAATGCCGTTATTTAAAGAATAATGCCGTTATTGAAAGAATAATAATGTTTATTAATCCAAACTGGAACTTTGTCCAACATGAAAAAATTCGTTGTAATAATGACAGAAGAAGATTGCAAAATTTCACAATGTCGCATACCGGAGGCAAGAGTGCCACAAGTAAAAAAATATTGTTTTGTTGACTATGAGTGCGAGAGCACTCGCCGTAAATCGTAATTTTAATTAATTGAGTTGAACATGAAAAGAACTTAAGAAAGGGAATTCCAAATCTTCCTATAAATCGTCTTTTATAGTAGTAACCTTAGTATCACCTTTCGTCATTTTGTAGCTTTGTCATACAGCAATTGTGCGATGTATGTGAAATGTATTACATGAATGGATATGCATGTGTAGGATTTGTGTCCAAAGTAAGTTGTAGAAAATATAAAGATGGGGAAAGATGTTAAAATAAATTTTTATTCTACAAAAAAACGTAAGTCATTATATATTTTGATTATCTCTTCAATCTAGAGTAAACCAATTCAAACCGAGTAAGGTCGGGTATTTTGCTAGTTTCATATAATATTTTTCATCACGATTCAGCCTCGCTCTCCGCATCATCTTTAGTAGTCGACACTCGAACATCAACTAAACCGTGTGTGAACAACCACTCCCCCACTTGCTGTTTTCTCGTTTAGTAGAGCTACTAAATCACTCGCTATTCGATTAAATTACTGGCCTGGTGTGTAGCAGCCTTAAGGGGAAAACATTAAACTAAAAGTAAGTTTAAAGAAATTTCTTGATAATATTTTCATAAAAATGCACATCCCAAAAGATAATTTATAAACTGTTATGTAACGTAACAGTTATATAAGGTTATATAACGTAACAGTTATATTAGGTTATATTACGTAACAGTTATATAAGGTTATATAACGTAACAGTTATATAAGGTTATATAACGTAACAGTTATATAAGGTTATATAACGTAACAGTTATATAAGGTTATATAACGTAACAGTTATATAAGGTTATATAACGTAACAGTTATATAAGGTTGTATAACGTAACAGTTATATAAGGTTGTATAACGTAACGGCTAACATTTATATAACTGTTATGTAACGTAACGCCTAACAGTTATATAACGTAAGCAAATACTAAGTTTCAATCTGGAACAGAAAATTGAAATTTTATAAAATTCGAAATGTCTTCGGGTAGTATGCTTATTATTTAAATGAACACAACCTATATATTTAAAAGAAGTTTAACTTTACTCAGTATGTTACATCGTACGATATTTAAAAATGAATTAAAATTCTTCATAACGCAATTTTGAATTTAATTTCTTTTAATTGTTCAATTTTGTTTCACTACTTTTTAGTTGTATCAGATTCAAAGGTCTCTAATCGTTTTCAATTTTTTAATTATAGACTTTGAAAAGTATACATTTTTTCATTATTCCGAAATGATGAAGTTTCTGAGCTCCAATAAGTCTGATTATTAAATACATTAAATAGAATGCTTTCACAAGTCTGAAAAGCTGCCAATTTTATGATAAATATTTTGAGTTTGTTCTTAATATGAGTGTGGTCAGAGGTCAGATAAAAGAAACAACTTAACCTTGAAAACTCCAGATATGAAGACAAGAACACATATTGTAGCAACATAGTATGGAATAGAACTAACCTTTCCAGTTAGACATGATAAAAAGTGACAGAGTAAATACAATGCAGAGAGTGAAAAGATGAAAACGTGGAAACAACGATCGGAAGCCACAAAAAATAATAAACATGAGAAGATAATCCTGTAACCAGAAAAAAATGGAGAAAAATAAGATTTTCATTTTTTTTCTTCAATAATTATTACGAGGGAGATCAAAGAATAAAAATATAAGAGATTTGAAAATAGATGTTTAAGTGTATGGCGATAACAATTAAATCTAGTAAATAGAAAAGAACAAAAATGAAAACTAAAAATGCTCAATGAATCAAATGGATACTTTCTTGTTGATGAAATGAGACTTTGTTAGCATAGGCGGCTTTGCCTTGGTTTTATATCAGCCAAACTGATAACGATCTCAAAACCAACCTTGTACTTACGGTTAAAAGAATGCACGTAAACTAGAACAAAAAAAAACCCTAAAAACTCTGCTACTTGAATTAGGGCATTGGAAAAAATTACCACTTTGAGATATAATAAAAACGAATTTTGGAGAAACGCTTTTAGGACACCATTCAAAAGGTCATTATTTTGAAGGGTGGTATTTTTTCTCTATGTAAATATTTGGGGCTAAATATGCTATTTAGATTGCAAAAAATACTTCTGTAAATGATAAGAAAAATATTAGAAACTCAGATAATTACGTTGCTAGCATTAAATTGAAAATATGTTTTTCATAAATATCAATATTTAATGGGCTGTTCAATATGTAAATCTAAGAAGTTGGTGGATAGAGGTAGATTGTTTTTCAGTAGCATGTATTTCTTTAAAAAATGAAATCGAGGGAACTACAAATAATCAGGTCATCATCCAGGGAAAGGAAATAACAATTTCATAATTATGTGGGTTTTTTTAAAACGGAAGGTAGAAGTTTGCTAAAACATTTGCTTGAGAATGTATTTAGTCATATTGAACAGTACAAACAGATTACTCCATTTACATGACAGACATAAAAATACAATATAATTCTAGAACAAGAACTACATCATAAAAACAGAAAATATACACTGACGTATAAAAGGAAAAAAACTAACTCAATTTTCAAAAGTTTTAAAATTTATGTTATGTACCAAATTGTCAAATAAATTACCAAGGGTTAGGGCAAACTATTGATAGCTTCTACAAATTAGACTGTTGGTACAATTTTGGATAGATTTTGTTCCAAACATTTCCTGGAAAATAATTTCATTACATCTATTAGAATAGGGTATATGAATAACTATCTCGTTCAGTAGATACAATTTATTTTGTTAGATAACAAAATATGAAAACATGGAAGCATGGTGATACTACAATCTACAGAGGTGATATCGTATATGTATCTCAAAAATTGAACAAGAGAGTTTAGCTTTACAAAAATCCAGATACTTATCAATAATAGTCCTTAAAAATATATTTAAAAATTTTCCAATACAGTAACTGATATATTGGTTCGACTAATTCCAAACTACGCAGACATGTTCTGAAATTGTTCCTACTCCAAAATAATCAACAATATTTTAAACTACTAAGGTGTCTTAAAATTTTTGATACATTTATTTCAAAGTCACAAGGTTTTTGTGTGTCTTTATGTGGTTACTTAAAGTATATGCACAAAAAAAGCAAGCTTGAATTCGTATACTACATTTGGAAAAGTATAACTAGACAGTCCATCTCTTAAATAAAGCTCAATGTATGTGTATATGTTTCTCCCTAATACCAATACGTGTTGGTGATCTGGATAAAATTACTATACAGTAAAAAAAAATAAAATAAAAAAATATTAATTTATTCAAATACTGATAGGGTACATACAAAAGGATTTCACAAAAGAAATTGTTTGCTACAGATAATATTTGCATATATTTACAACTTTAATCTTAACTAACGGAAAATCAAGACATTTAATTTGAACTAATATAAATATAGTGTTCAAACCATGAGCCGCGTGCGGTCTTAGATGGCTATAATATAGTGAACACACAAGATCATAAATGTTAAGTCTCATTTTTTTAATTTTAAGCGGTATTTTGATCTATCTCCCCAGAAAAAATATATATGCCTCCAAAATGCATTCTTAATTCATTCTTCTTTATTCATGTCATCAATTTTTGGACGTGCTAATACTTCCATGCATGTACAGTGCATGTGTCGCTTTCATATTTGTGAAACTAAAGTATCAATGTCTGCTTCGAGGCAATTCATTGTAAATTTTAATGTTTTCTCAAAGTGCTCGTCAAAAAGCTTCGACCTAAGTTTACTCTTCATATGCCTCATGCTTTAAAATATATCTTAACACGTGTTCCCAAAATATTGAAGTGCCGTATTTACTATACGGGCATGATACAAAATATTTGGTATGAGGGCCTGATAAAAATATTTGGAGAGCCATATTTAATCTGTGGGACGGATAAAAATAATTGGAGAGTCGTGTGTAGTCTCAAGTTCCGGGATAAATTTATTCATTACAACTCATGTATCTTGTGGTTACGGGTGTCCTGCTTATGTTACCTGACGGCCACGATAACAACGGCTATTTCTCAAATAATGAATAAAAATGTAAGTTATAGTTCTGACGTAGTTTAGGATAAGTATATTTAAATCATCATAAACTTCAACTTTATTTCAATGTACCTAAATCTTAGTTATAATACTTAAGGGAATATCTGGAACATATTGTATAATTTAAGCTTAATTTACTAATATGGCATTTATCTGTAGTATATCCCACATGTCACTTTTCCACAAATATTTGCATGCATCGCTTTATTTTCTATCAGATAAATTGGCTGTGATACCTAACAACGAAATATAAATATTTTATCTTAGCTTATCATTGAATCTTTTTCATTCCTACTGGACATTTATATTTATTATATAAATATTTGTTTTGGATGATTTAAGCTGCATGAGTGAAATAAAAATATCAATTGTTATTGTTTTGGTATAATAATGGTGTTTGGAATCTTTTTGTACGATGACGAAAATTAACAAATGAAATCTACTAACAAAACAAATTAAACGGTTGAGTTAATTTGATATATTTTCCGCTGTTTGTCGATAAAATGTTATGACTGGAAATATTAATCAATCCACTTATTTCTGATTTATTAATTTCATTACATCTGTACTACTTCAAACTGCTCTTTCATTAATGTGCTATTTATGCGTAAAACCAGTAATAAAAAGGATCTAATATTGTACAGGTTTTAATGATTAGTTACAATAGGATAATTGTATTTATCGAAGCAAAATCAGATTTTCGTAAATGTGTGCACATATTTAATGATCTGTAAGAATTGTGAAATATTGAGAAATGTGTTACTGTTATGCTTAAGAAGAACTTGAAAGTTTCCGAAGTAAAGGCTTGTATGTGAACTTATGATGGAGGATAACATTATCTATATAAATAAGAATGGAGTGTTTGTTTGTACATTGAATATTTTCGACCCATTTCAATAATTCTATCCGTTTGGGACTCTTCTGATGCCAAATCTGCCTCTTGTGCGTTTGGTGTCTGTCTGTATATATGTGCCCTATACACTTCCACACGGTTTAGTGTCTTTTTTTTTTGGAAATTTGCATACAGTGAGTATTTATCTTAATTTAGTGAGTGAAATTGGTTGCGAAGGTCTGTCTGCCCTTCTTTCTCTTCTATGTTCCTTTATGTGTATCATTGTGTTTGAGGAGGCATCATATGAATATTATTACAGATATTTTATTGCAATGTGTTTTATTTTATACAATATCTAATACTTTTGTAAATGCGATATTAAACATTTCTTTATTGTTATATTTAGATGGGTTTCATGCTAAACAAACCTAAGTATGTATACTTAAATAAACCATAATTTGGTAGTTTTCGAAAAATTTAATTTCACATTTCAAAATTTTGTGCACGTTTTAGTTGTACGTTGTGGAAACTGTTGTATCTAGAGCTAAGAAGGAATCACAAATTAATATCTTTCGAACAACTTTCTACCGACACCTTTTATTTTGTTTTATTTGGCTGTTTTCTTTTGTTTTCTGTTTTAATTTTAATAAATTATGTTTCTTTTTCATCACACACAACACCACCACGAAATATTAGACTTAAAGTGGCAAGTAAGTCAGAATAAAGCAAATTAATAGTGTAATTAGGCCATTATTGAAAGAACAAGGCCGTTATTGAAAGAATAATAATGTTTAAAAAATCCAAACCAGAGCTTTTAAAACATTACGAAATTCTTTGTCATAATGACAGGAGAAGATTACGAACTTCCACAATGTCGCATGCCGGATGCAAGAGTGCCACAAGTAAAAAAATATTGTTTTGTGGACTATGAGTGCGAGAGCACTCGCCGTAAATCGTAATTTTAATTAATTGACTTGAACATGAAAAGAACTTAAGAAAGGGAATTCCAAATCTCCCTCAAAATCGTCTTTTGTAGTAGTAACCTTAGTGTCAACTTTCGTCATTTTGTAGCCTTTGTCATGCAGTAAGGGTGCGATGTATGTGAAATGTATTACATGAATAGATATGCATGTGTAGGATTTGTGTCCAGAGTAAGTTGTAGAAATTATAAAGCTGGCGAAAGGTGTTAAAATATTGTTTTATCCTACGCAAGACGTGTAAGTATATATCTTGATCATCTCATCAATCTAGAGTAAACCAATTCAAACCGATCAAAGTCATGTATTTTGCTTGTATAAGGTAAAAATATTCAGTTTGACATAATTATATTCTAATTTATTTATAATTAGGAAATTTTTAATTGTATGAACTAAAATGTATAACTCTCCAAATGTTTTACTTCATAGACTGGTTATTTTCTTTTTATTAGAAGCTTTGTATTTCTTGTTTAGTAATTACAATTTGCGCAAGAATTACTTTGTTATTATACATATCTGTACCAAAGTATTTAAGTATAGTTGCTTTTTTTCTTATAAAAAGTATTATATAAAACATATATCCACACTGCCATATTGCTATCTGCTTTATATTTCATAATGCAAGCGTTTTCTTATGATCTAAAAATACCTTATAAGTGTACTAATTTGATCTAGAGTAATAGGGAACATCGTTTAAAGACTCTAATATTCAAATTAGTGAGTCAAAAAACATTTCATCGGACACAAATTGTACTGTTGTCCATAAATTAAGGCTCAGTTATATTTTTTTTAGAGAAAAAATTCTGAAAGGATGGTGATGACTATAAATGTTAGATAAATACAAGCAAACTTTAAAGAGATTTACATGAAAAAAATCAAGCTAATGTGGATGTACTGACAATACAGGCCAAATTAACAAAACGTACCACTATGGTATTTGAACAAGCAGAAGCAAAATGATAATAACTTTTGGAATACTGTCCTTTGTCAAATATTAATAAGGCATGCGTTCATCCATCACTGAAATGAACGAATGTAATCATTTGCGCATGCTTTTCACTAGATTTTCCATTAAATATTGAGGCAAGTTTCGACACTCCTGTTTTGGAGCAACAACCAGGCTTCTTTGGTATTCGGAATGGGATTTCGTCCTGATGTCGCTCAAGAACACCCTATACATTTTCTATGGTATTGAAATCAGGGGAGAACTCAGGACATTCAATTCGGTTTATTTCTTCGTTTTCCAGGAGATCAACGGAGACCAAACAACGACTACGAGTGTTAACATCCATAATGGTTAAGGAATATCGAACAGCACCACGAAAGGAATTTCTACAGAACAAAAGAAATAAAAACATCCTCACAACAACCATGAGAATTCATGGTCCCATTTCCCAACACGTACACTGTACTTCAATTCATAAGAATGTCACCCCATGTTACAACTCCATCGCCACTGCAATGGTCTAATTCCAGGTTTTTGTGGCAGAATAGGCAATGGTGGTTGACGCGAGATGTATTGGTATCTCGAATCATGCGATAAACAAAATTTACTACCGTCCGCGAACAGGACATTTGACCATTGCTCATTAGTCCAGTTGGCGTTTTCACGACGCCTTCGAAACCGATGTGCTTTGTGTGACGAGTCAAAGAAACGCATTGTACTGATTTACGGACATGCAAATTAACATGATTTAATCGTATAAACAGGGTCTGGTACGATATTGCGATCTCCGTGCTAGCCTGAAACTCTAGTGCTAACCTTAGACAGTTATGCGGCGAAATAACGATCTTCAGCAGGGGTTGTTTTGCATAGTCGACTGTTGTAACGTCTGTCAGCAGTTCGATTTCGGAAAATAGTTTGAAAGCCTTGAGACTGATCTGGTCCACTCCAAACTAATTAGATACTTCTCGCTTTCAACTTCCTTCCGATTTGTCTACAGCTCTTCCACGGATAAAATCATAGAGATGTAATTTTGCTGAGATTATGTGACTTTACCTTAACTAATAAATAACATAGACGGTTAAATAAATGAAAAAAAAATGATTCAGTCACCAGCTTCAGCTTTAATAACCTTTTACAATTATCTACAGTTTTGTAATTTGTACAGTTTTGAAATTGTGTACAGTTTTGTAATTTTGTACGCCTTTATTATTTTTAGACTAGCAAAATACCAGACCTTACTCGGTTTGCATTGGTTTACTTTAGATTGAAAAGATAATCAAAATAATACAATGACTTACGTTTCTTGAAGAATAAACATTTATTTGAACACCTTTCGCCATCTTTATTATTTGTACAACTTACTTTGGACACAAATCCTACACACGCATATCCATTCATGTAATACATTTCACATACATCGTACCCTTGCTGTATAACAAAGCTACAAAATGACGAAAGGGGACAATAAGGTTACTACTATAAAAGACGATTTTCAGGGATATTTAGAATTCCCTTTCTTAAGTTATTTTCATGTTCAACTCAATTAATTAAAATTACGATTTACGGCGAGTGCTCTCGCACTCATAGTCAACAAAACAATATTTTTTTACTTGTGGCACTCTTGCATCCGGTATGCGACATTGTGAAATTTTGCAATCTTCGCCTATCATTATTACAACGAATTATCAATTTTAATGTTTGAAAAGTTCTTGTTCGGATTTTTAAACATTAATATTCTTTCAATAACGGCATTATTCTGTCAATAATGGCATAACAACACTTAAAATTTACTAATAATTTATTTTGACTTACCTGCCAATTTTAAGTCGAATACTTTGTGGTGCTGTTGCGTGTGATCAGAAGGAAAACACATTTATTAAAATAATAAATATTTAAAACAGAAAACAGCGAAATAAAACAAAATAAAAGGTATCGGAAAAAAATGTTCCAAAGACATTAATTTGTGATTCATTTTTATCTCTTGATCTCGCACAGTTGGCACAACTTACAACTAAAAGTTCACAAAATTGAGAAATGTGAAATTAATTCAGAGTGAAAGAAACAGAAAATATCACTGCTCGCGCTATCTTGTTCATTCTCGTTTCGTTGAAAAATATCGTCTGTCCCAAATATTCGGAAATCGTTTTCATTGCGCAAAGAACATACATAAGACTCGAAATAAATAAAGTATCAGAGCTAAAATTTAACCATAAAAATTTTTTTGAAAAATAATTAGTTTTTCAGCAGTACTGGTAAAGCAAATCAAAGTAATCGTAATACTCAAAATACATTCCAATTTTTCGAAAACCACCAAATTGTGGCTGATTTAAGTATACTTACTCAGGTGTTGTAGCATGAAACTCTTCTAAATATAACAATAAAGAAATGTTTAATATTGCATTCACTAAACTAATAGATAATGTACAAAATAAAACACACTGTAATCAAATATCTGGAATAAAATTCATGTGTGATGCCTACACAAACACAAAATCGAACATAGAACAGAAAGACGGACAGACAGACTTTCGCAACCAATTCCATTCATTAATTGAAGATAAGTACTCACTGTATGCAAATTTCCATGAAAATATATTAAACCGTTAAACCGTGTGGACGTGTATAGGGCACATACATACATACAGACACCAAACGCGAAAAGGACGGATTCGGCATCAGAAGGGTCCAAAACGGATATAAAACTTAAAATGGGTCGAAAATATTGAATGTACAAACGAACACTCCATTATTATTTATATAGATTGATAGGTGACACCACCCAATGTTTTTAAGGAATGTTGCTGCTAATGTTAATCGCAATTGATGAAAACAATCCATGTGAATGACTGCAATCGACTAGGCAAAAGAACGTCCATTTTTTATCTAAGATCGAATTATTAAAAGTACCTAAGTTTATATTTACAACATTTTGCGTTTTATTCAAGCAAACACCGTGTTACGCATTAACACAGAGCAAAAAGTGCAAAAAAGTTAAAATAATAAAGTTATCACTTGATCTTAGGGAAGAAAATGCATACTTTCTTATAAATAACATAGGAGATACATGGCTAAGAACGAAGTTTCACGAGAAACTTTCTTTGTACCCAATACTTGTTTAGATTTCTTCGTATCTGTTATTGATCTTCTACCGCCTTCTGTCACATAAAAGTTGTTTAGCAATCTTATGTAGGCATTTTCCATGCTTAACCATGTGAGTTGCAGACACTGAAGTAGAAAGTATATGTCGTGTGTTGTTTATCGAACGGATATATATTATTTTGGAGTACAAATGACAATAACAACCTGTTAATGACGTCAAAAAAATAATCGGTATGTCTCTTTATTAGTCCATTACAAATATCATTTGTTCTGGGAAATCTGACGACTGCCATCAGATTGTTTATTTGTTTAATACACGTATACACATAAAGTATGTAAATAAAGATACATATTTGTGATATAATTTTTAAAATGCAAAGTTTTCATATTTAACTTTTGTATAGATATATGTTTTGGATGCAACATATACATAATCTAAAACACGCGTACTTTCAAAATTAACAAATAAAAATCGTAAATACTGCAAAAGAAACGTAATAAAGTTTAACTTAACTTTTGTTCATCAATTCAGTTTTGAAAATTGAAAACAGAAACATTCCATTGTAACATTAATTTCCAAATCGATGAACCAAGAAGGAATCATCCGATTGCCTTGAAATTTCATATGCAAAACTGTTTTGACCAAATATGCAAATGATTAAAATTTGGTGTCCAATGAATGCATAGTGCGATCTCCAGTGCATCGGAACTGCGCACCCAGCAGATGTATATAAGGAGTTGTTCTTGAACTGTTGTTAAAAATTTCTGCTGCATTGCGATTTAGGATACCTTTCAACGACTGAAAAAATGCCTCGCCGCAGGATTCGAGCTCATTACGAGCAACTTTCAGAAATTGAAAGAGGTCGCATCATTGGATTGAAAGAGGCAGGTTGGGCAAATCGGAGAATCGCTCGTCATGTGAGTCGTAGCGATGCGGCGATTAGAAGATGCTGGAAAGAGTGGGTGGGCAATTTCAGCGTCATGATGGTAGCGGTCGACGTAGGGCCACAACAGATCGCGAGGACAGAGTGAGTGTCAGATCACCTGTCACAGCTCCTGATTCATCGCTATCAACCATCAGCGAAATCTAAGCTCATACCGACAGTATGACTGGGGACGTATAGACTTTATCGACGAATCCCGCTTCCAACTGTGTCCTGACTATCATCGAAGACGTTTCTGGAGACTCCCAGGACAGCGTGCCGATCGTGCTTTCACTATTGCACTCCACACGGGCCCTCAACAAGGAGTTATGGTCTGGTGTGCCATTTCCCTTGATAGCCGGACCCCTTTGGTCGTCATTAGAGGTACACCTACTGCACAGCGGTACGTTGACGACATTCTGAGACCTGTTTTGCTACCATTCCTTCCGCAGTACCCTGGGCTTATTTTTCAGCAAGACAATTCCAGACCACATACGGCACGTATTGCTATGAACTGTCTTCAAGCTTGTCAAACACTTCCTTGGCCAGCCAGATCACCAGATCTCTCTCCCATCGAGCATGTCTGGGAAATGATGGGAAGGCGACTGCATCGGTAGGAATTGTTGATGACGTAGTCCGACAATTGGAGCAAATTTGGCAAGAAATACCACAGGAGACCATTAGGGAGCTTTATCGGTCTATGCCACACCGTGTGGGAGCTTGCATCCAGGATAGAGGCGGTCAACACCTTATTAAGCTCATTACTGTAACTCTGAAATAAATCATTCAATTGTTCTGAAATTTTAATCATTTTCTATTCTGTATATAATTTTCATATCCACCAACTTTTGTCTCCATCGGACAACTCCTTCTTGGTGCGTCGATTTTTTTGTATGTGTAATTAATTGGGTTCGAATGTAAAAATATTTAAATTGATTAAGGCGTAAGAACACTAAATTTTTTTTTTTTTTTTTTTTGAGTTTGATAATCCTGTTTTTTAACCACTGGTACTTGGTGTATTCTTAAAATCATTTCAGATGGAAAAAATCAGATTGTGCAAACAATTAACTATCTAATTACGGAATAATTAGCCAATTAGCATGCTTTTTGAAACGTGATACCTCAAATTCTAATTTGTTTAGAAAGACGATTGCTCTTGAAAATTATTCCTAATATTATTATTTATGTTTTAAACCTCCATCACATTGCTAGAAGACATGTTTTTTTTGTTTTAAAGTTTTTTAACCAAGGAACCGTAAAAATCAACATTTTTCAGGAATTTCAGCATATAAAAATCCATTTCCAGACTAAAGCTATGATTGAGTTTCAAAACATCCACTGTGTTTGTATAGACCATATGGTCTATACAAAAATAATGATGTTCATCAACCAATAATCATTGTGAAATAATCATGTTTTGAACATAGCAACCTATTTCAAAAGGACAGTTCTTCAGACATCACGTTTTTAAGTTTTGGAAACATGTATGTTCATGGTGAAAGTACAAAACGAAATCCCTTGTAACTAGAAAACTATTTTGAATATTTGCAAGTTATTGGTATCGTTTGAAAGCTATGAAATAGGACAATATTTTGTATTAACAAAAAAGTATTGATAGTCTGGTTGATTTTCGTTATTTCCAACCTATACATACACCTTAAATCATAGTGAAATTGCGTCTATGAATTTGTCACTATCTTAGGAATGGTTTTCTTAATATGCTACTGCCATTTTTAAAACGTATAGTTCTAACCGTTCTTGGTGATTAAAGATATACAATGCATAGTATTCCATTTACGTTTTTGTATCAAGTTGCATTACATATCTAAAGACTTTCGTAGCATAGTTACATTTAGCTTAACTTTTGATTATCAATTTAGTTTTTCCGGTAATCGAAAACAGAAACATTTCGCTTAAATGTTAATAGCTGCATACACTCTAGTTGGGTTTGAATTTTAAAATGTTTCAATTGATTGAATCATTGTAAAATTGCGAACATAAATTTGTCAATACAAAATGAATGTTATTTTGATGCGCCACTGCAAATTCTGACGTGCATTGTTCTAACAATTGTTGACTGTAAAACATTGCCCACGCATAGTGTTTCATTTATGTGTTTCAAGTTGCAATTCATGTCTTTTGATTTTCCATTTTTAGTTGCAATTACAATTTTTTAATCTCTTATTTTATGTCTCCAAATCGGTATTAAATATTCCCTAAAGGTGAATAACACATATTTGATAATTTTAGAGGATATACAACGCACTAACACTGCACTGGTACTACTGAAAAAAAATTAATTATGCAGTAAATGCACTTTTATGTTAAACAGACTAAGCAGAAAAGTTACGACTGTTACGAATCACTCACGTTTGTAGCATGGCTTGGTATATGAGCTGCGTCGTAAAACTGTAAACATTCTACAGCAGGCTGTGAGAATGAACTAAATAGAAATCCCAGAGGGGGCCTTAAATGTATTCACTACCCTTTAATCTACAGAAAAGAGTGGCATATATCAATAACTTAGAAGGGTGTGGCAAAATATATGCTTTTACGATCGAAACGAAAATAAAAATTTGATGTAGAAAAAGGAGAACCCGCAGTGATGCAACAACCAAAAAGGACTCCTGCATCACATTTTCTATGTTATAAAATTGAAACAGCGGTGCCAGTTCGATATTCTGAGTATGTTATTATCCACAACTATCCGTTCTTTATTCTTTCAGTGCAGGGTAGCATTTATTTTATTTTATATACTTTATTTAAAACTTATCACTTCAGAAATATTTTTCAGGGTATTTCTATAGGTTATTAAATAGAGTAGAACAATGTAGAGTAGAACAACTAAACAACATTTCATCATTGATGTTGTAAAGATAAGAGAGAAATGCAAATCTTGGCAAAATGTGGAAGGCTGTCGTAAAATAAGATTTTTTTTTTACTCCAGTATGGGTTCAATATCGGTGGAAGGTACACTTTTACTATGAGAATAAAATGTTTTTCAATTTGATGTTATAATTAAAATTGATATTAAGTATTTTAAGTATTATTTATTAAGTAAGCTTTTAAGTGTTATTTATTAAGTAAGCTTTTAAGTATTATTTATTAAGTAAGCTTTTAAGTATTCAGTATTTATTGTTATAACACATAAAAAAATTTTCTGACAGCAGTTTTTGTAACCATTGTTACTCTGAGGTCTGGAAGCATATCTTGCATGTTATAAATCAGACTACCGCATATATACCTCAAACCAAAATGTATCGAATGAACCCATGAAGCTTAAATTATCATGTATATCAACACTGTCTAAGTACTAAGTTCAACTAGATTTCGATTAATAATATTTTGAAGGTCAATTTTATAAAATCATCTTATAAAAATTAACGGATATACGCTATAAGAAATATCCCCGTATTGATTCGAATTGCATGTCATATGCGCTATAAGCAATATATCTGGTGTGATTCGACTTGCATGTCATATACGCTGTAAGCAATATCCCCATAGTGATTCGAATTTCATGTCATATACGCTATAAGCAATATCCCTGTAGTGATTCGAATTTCACACATGTCATATACGTAATAAGAAATATCCCCGTAGTGATTGGAATTGCATGTCCTTCGAATTATATCAAAGCACAATCGTACAAAGCGTTGCAATTGAACGAACTTTTTAGATCAACTAATCAACACTCTAGAGAAACGTTTTAGAGGTATGCAACATAATAGATTGACTAGAGCAATACAGACAAAGTCAACAGGTAAAAACATCCTTTGTATTATGTGTTAAATGTAATGTTTAAAAATACACAATACTGTTGAATACTTGACAATATTGCCTTATGAGAGAAAGAGAATACCTCATAATTGTACCGAAGTGCTACAAATTGTATTTAAAAAAATCATGACTCTTTACACTAGAGGCTTTTCCAGCATAAGATCTACATAAATAGGAAAAAGCAAATCATGTATGTTTACTGTAGCGTCGAAACGCATTTTGAAATTTTACTCGAAATACATTTTGATACTCCCCTAAAGATGACTACACATATTGGTAAGCGATACAACCGCCTTTACCGGGGAGAATTTTCTTTATATATTGTGTTTTATTTTTCATTTCTTTAATACAGAAACCAACACCTTCGAATTTGTTCCTTTATGAGTCTTAAACCTTTGAAGTTGTTTCAACGTTTTTCAAATGCGAGTTCTAAATGAAATACCACCTCGGGGATTCTTCGCACTTTAAAAAGTTTCAGAACTATTTCTTTCAATCTTGTAACTGTTTTCTTCAGATTGCGTTCCTAAACTTTTCTACAACAAATAAAAAAGCTATTTTTACTTTCAAGGAAAAGTTTCAAATTGGTGAATGTATTTTTATATATGTCATGCATCCAGTACGCTTCCTCAAATAACATGGGATCTCACTTGGAAAATACGACATAGTTAAGGAAAGTGCATAGGGTAATACTTTTATCTATGGTTGTACTAAGCAGGTGAGGATATCTTAAGTTAATCTATAATTCAACAGTAATGAATTATGGTGTCCTACAGTTATTGTTATTTTACGACTTGTTCTTGTTCTTGGATGAAATGAATGAGACTTGAATGAAACCTTTGAGTGTCCTAAATTTTTTACACAGTTTCAATAAATTTTGGTTTGTTGGTTCGTTAAGGTTTCTATGACGCAATGGCCATACTTGGCCTTGCTGCGCCAGACACAAGACATGAAATATCAAGAAATAATGCACATGAGGAATCCAACCTACGCCAACTACAACTCTAATTTTGCCAGCGCAGTGGGCATACCCACTGAACCATGACGGTCCATCATTAAATTGTGAATTTGTAGCTGATCAATCAATCAAACAAGCCGGAAAGTATTTCTATTCAATTATCATTTCATCAGATTTAATCATCAGCAATTTTTATTTGCCAGGTGCAAGTAAACATTCATCATCTGATTGATCCATGGGATATGACAGAACCCCTTCATAGATTCTTTTATCTGATTAGTTCAAGCGACATATTAATATACTTTGGCAATTTCTACATTTTACAGAAATTCGAATTCATAAATCTACTTTGCCTCAGGATGCTATATCGTCGAACAAAGCGATACAATGCCAAATGGGCCAACCAAGTCAAATTTACATTACATTTTACGACTAAAATTTATTCTGGCTGATTAAAATGATTGGTTTTGTGTTTAAATACCCTATGTTCCAAAATCGGGTTGGTTGTTTAAACATTTCTGGTTTCGTCATGCTGAAAAATAAAGCTTAGGACTCTCACATTCTCGTCTATGGATTGCTTGAAGGACTCTTCTTCTATAAGCCGGCATTAAAGAAAAAAAGATTAAAAAAGAACAGTATTATTGAATTTTTGCAGAGCTCCAAGTTCATAGAAAAGATTATTGATGGGATTTCCATGACTTGTAGAAAATAATATTTTACCTCTTCAGTATTCATCAAATATTACGAAAATGGCAAAAACAATCAACTTGTGGAATATGAATCATTCTTAAAAATAAACAAATAAAACGTCAATAGATAAAAAAATGTTTAGTTTCAAAGCGTTTATTGTATACAGAATCTGCACCGTAAACAACTTGAAAGCACACTTCTTTCATTGTAAATCTTATAAGACCTCAATATCTGATTTTGCAACTTAACTGGTTCATTACAGTTTTATTACGATCATCTATTTTTTAAGAAGAATTCATAGGGCGTTACGATTTCTACTTTTCTATTGGCACACATTACGGTGATATCACGCAATATACAGTCCGGTTTCGGAAATAAGGTTTATAGGTCAAGTATTTTTGAACGATTCCATTCGATGAGTGTGGACATTTTTCGAAAAGTAAGCGAATACCTTACGAAATTGTTGTTTTCAGCTCTGATTTGGACATTAGTTTATCATTCGTTTCCAAAGTTGCCTAGACATAAATATTCTATGGCAGTTACAAAATATGTTTCTTTGGCTCCTGCGTTTGTCAGCCCTTGGCAAGAAAACCTTTGACATCTATTCCACAATCAACTGACCCAAGGTTAACAAACTCCTTGCTATTACCGCACTATTTTATTTGTAGAAGGAAAAGTCTGTGAAATGAACACTTCATCCATAACCATTCAGCACGTTAAGTATTACTCCGGTAACAAGTGGTGTCCAATGTGGCATGTGATGGGATATTTACCGATACATCACATTTGACTCATAATGTATAGTAACGGATACTTCATTACCATACTCAGTTATTATCATTGCCACAATGATTAAAACCATCAAACGGATTGGGTTTGTAAAACATCCTTCTATGATAATGCATAAGGAGTATTTATCTTGACTATCTTCTCCATTCAAATTCGTGATTTTCTGTTTGTAGCCTTCATTAGTAACGGTTTACCCTCACAGATAACTTATCAGGTTGTTTCATTATTAAATACTCATCTTGCAAAACTATTTTCATAAACGTTATCCTATGATTAGCCTTGAACAAGATATAAATTCGGAGGTTTATAAGCTAGCGATGTATTTAAACAAGTGGTCTACACTATAAACTTGAATTAGGACTTCATCATTAATCTAGTACTGATAAATTTTTTACTCAAATTTGCATTGTGATGTTTAAAGATAGAATCTTTCACATCTGTTCAGAACCCAGTTACATTAGGTCCGAGTTCAAATCATGGTTTTCAGTGTTTGTCCTGTTAGGAGCAATGGCAGCATACCAAGTGAGTGATCTCTCACAAACATCCCCTAGCACCGAAAAACGAATACATCAGTAATCAGGCATTAAAAAGTGTTTAGTTCTGACGAGTAAAATATGATCAAAGAAGAAAAAAATTGAGCACGTATTGTCGAATCAATTACAGAAAATTTACAGAAAACAATGTACTACTTAAATATTAAATAACACTTTAGCTACGCGATAAGCTAATTAGTATACGCTCTTTATACAGCATACTCATATCGAAATATAAATGGGAAAAATAAAGAACGACATTAATTTTTCTAATGGCATTTTAGTTTACTAGGTTTCCGATACAGTTTCATGTTAAAGTGAATTCTGTAAATGAAATCTAGGAATAAAGTTTCCAACTTCATAAATGTTATTCAGAATACCATGACATTTTTTCAAGTTTTTTCAATAAGATATTACAATAATTCACGTTTCAATTTTATACTCTTAAAGTTGTAACTTCCGAAAATTCATTTAAGAAAAACATTACATAAATTTGTCCCATATATATTTCAATGTAATTTTGAAAATTTACGTGGATCAGGTATAGTCGAAACAATTGAATGAAAAATTACAGAATACAATTTACAACCTCCTACAGCACTGCATAAAATATTCATTTTGAGAAGCATCTTCCCTACTTATTTTACCCTTCGCTACTATCACGAAGTAGGTCTAGTAAAACACTAATACGATCCTGATACATATTATATTCTCCTTTAAAATTTTAAATCAAAAGAAATGTCTGCAGAGCATGAAATGGCCCGTTGAGTTAGTACATAACTCTCAAAAACATGTGGAAAATCTGCTGACACTGCATAGAGGGTAAAAAAGTTATCTAATGATAAAGGTAGTGGCCCAAGTATTTGCTGACTTTCAAAAAAATGTACTCTAGAAAATTCTTCGCAGTAAGTTTTCCTGAGTTTCAAGGGACCGTTTACTAAATGAGTATATGATAGTACTTGGTAGTAGGAATTTCCTCTTTAAATAAAATTAGTTGGGTTTTGCTTGTTTGAACTCACGTGTCAAATTCGAAAGTAATATCAGTTTAGAGTAATATAATAATTTCTAATGTGTTGATTGCTTTATACTTTTTTTTTAAATTTAACACAAAAATGTTTGGAACAATTCTGAAGTTTTGTAAATGTCTATTTTATTTTGTCTTCCTTCATGCATTTTTAATTCCGCGAGTTGAGTTTATGAGACATTTATATAGGAAACACAGGGATATTATAGTTAAACTAAAGATGTGTAGTGTTCTGTGTAGAAGAATACTTACTAAAACGCATTCAGCTGCATTTGTTCTGTAGAAGTTTGATACCTAGGATAATTTCTGAGAGTAATTATTTTTCTGAACTTATTAATTATTGGACTACAGCTGTTTTTTATAACCTGTTATTAATAGGAATTGCTATAATTTATTTGCAACCCTTATACATTCGAAAGATTCATAAGTTATGTAATTCGCACATATATTACGAAGATACATGGTCCCGTACAATGTAGGAGGTTCAAATAAATGGACTCTACAAATAAACCTTATTTATTTACCAAACTCTATGAGCATTAACAGAGACCATGTATCTAAAATAATGATTTTATGAACAGTTCGTCCATGCGTCCTTGCAAAATTTCCACTAAGGCATAAAGTTAAATCGGCATACAGGTAGTCGCCGAATTCTTGACACGAACAAATGGTTCGGAATATCAAGAACACACATTTTAGAGACATCGTTATAAATATTGAAACAACTGGCGTCTAAAGAATAAAACAAAAATAATCTATTGCAAACGAATCGTAATTCTTCAAAACTTCTAGATATTAATGTGATAATCATTTGGCATTATCGCAAACGATAATTATACGACACGCGCACACAAACAGACATCATTAACACATTTCAACTCATTGAGAACTTTGTTGACAGTATCTTTTAAATGAGAAATCGAATTATCATGAACAGGAATATATTCATATCACGCTTCTTTGAATTACTGTACAAAGCTCTAAACATGTCCGGTTTAATTGTATAACGCGATTGTATATTCATTTTAGTATCACTGATAACAATTATAGAATGTAAATTACCGGAGAGAAATGGTAAAATTCAATTAATCCAAAGTAAATCTGGCATCTAGCGATTTCATTAACTAATCATACCACTTACGCTCTAAATCATGCACATGTATATGTCAAGTACCTCTTCACTGTGTATAATCCCTGAAGATGCAAAGTTCAAACACTATTTATATGCTCAACTTTGGGAGTTTGCACAGTAGAAAATAATAGCTAAGAGATATTTTAACACTGTCATATACATTACACCTCTTCACGTTAACTGTCATATCCAAATTTTAATAATTAAAAATCATTCATGGCTATCGTATTAATTGAACAGAGGACTTTCAAAATCACAAAAATGCATAAACTAATTCATTTTTTAGTTTTAGGGCTAAAACGTAATTAAAATCTAATTCTGTAGATAGCGAACTGATTTTTTTCTTTCATGGATCACTTATGACAAATATACACACATTCAGCATGAAACATCAGGGATATAAATATAATAAGTCTACCAAAAAAAACGTGTTTTTTTCTTGAGATTTTTATTGTTTTTTCTAATATTTCCTGCGCATCTGGTTTTAATTGATTTACTTGAAATTATTTTTTAATAATAAATTAAACCCTTTGTTTCTATCTAAGTGCAAGCAAGAAATTTATCATGCGGCCGAATTTCTAAATTTTAGCTTAAAATGTTGCCTTAACCTTTGTTTTTTTTTTGTAAAATTTTAAATGTACACTTTTCTTTAATTTTTATTTGATCAATACGCTTATCAAACGGAGTTAATTCGATTTATATCTTTTGAAACTATCATGTTAACTAAATTTTTTTTAATAGAACATTTCTTCGTGCACATGGAACCTATTGATTATTTGCTAATTGATCAAATGTTTTATCTGTTTTTAAGTAATAATGACTAACTTCATATTTTTGACCAGTTTATGTAACTTTTTTTTAGAAAAAAAAATAGACTAAAAATTTTATAACGATCGGATGATAACTGTAAATGCTTGTTTAGAAAGTTCACTATCCCGTTAAGACGAAGCAGCTACGAGTCTAGGTTAAAACTTCAAAAATCTGATTTATTATTACATAGCCGTAGTGAAACAACTTTACGAACATGGGTGACGAATAGCAGAAGTTCTATGCAAATTTGTCATTTATCAATAGTCATTTTATATACATATGCCTTATTAAAACCAAACTAAAACGAATCTTGTGTTAAGATTAAAAACTGATTTATTGAGGCAATATAATGTCATTAGGAGTTTTAATTACAAACAGATTATCCATGTGTAAGACGGCATGAATAGAGGAATTTAATTGGCCATCCTTTCCCTGGATCCGCCTTTGAAGAGAACTATTTCATATTTAAAGATGCTTTTCCGCAGTCTAGATTTAGATCCTACTGAATTTTGACGGAATTAAATAAAGCAGATATTATCAATGTGGGGTGATAATTTCAACACACTGATTTATTAAAGTATTAAAGCATAATAAATTAAAATGCCGAGTTATATCGTCTTTAGTAATGTCGGAAATATTTTGATAGACGAGATAACTTGCGGAAGGCACTTGAAAGTTTGACTCTCACGGATAGTCACTATAAGCATGAATTAGTAGACACAGGGGGATATATAGGAATAAAAGTTTAAAAAGAATGAAATTGGTAGAGCACACAGAAGGTCATAATCAGTAAATTTAAGGATTGCATGAAGGGCGTCTAAAGACAGTGGCTTTAGATTAATGGGTATAAGCCTGTGGACTTCATCAATAAAGGAACAGCTAATACAGAGTGCTTTAAATTTTAAAGTTTAATGCTTAAGTCCCGAAGCTTTTAAAGTTTAAACGCTTCGGGAATTCGTGACATATTAGCAATCAGTCTATGTTTGTGGTCACATTTTATTGCTATTGAAGCTCTTCAGTGGTTAGTTGAGAGAATAACCGACAACTATCCCAGAGGTACACCCCTCTTAATCGTGTCACATTTCAAGCACTTGTCTAGAGGAATGGAACAGTGTACAAAAACAACTTTTAAACAAGTGAAAACTGGAAGCCTCAATCTTTTGTTATCCACATACTTGTAAAGGTTGGATATTTTCCCCGATCCCCGGAAGTGGTGTAGCAGAGCCGTAAAATCCGAGTCAAAGAAAGGCGTTCCCATTCATCCGTCACAGTGGCCTGGTGAAAAGAAATAATCGAACGTAAACACGTTTCTGTGCTCTTGAAATCAGGAAATATCCGTTCCTCGCGTGTCTCGAAGTCATTCCCGGAACCTCAAGGGGCACGGGGCACCCTTTGTGATTTAATGGAGTGCTAAGTGAATGGGGTTAATGGATAGCGTGAACGGTTTTTACATGTTGGGGAGAGCAAGGGATCAGAGTGGAGTAAAATTTGCTTATTTTACGGTAAATAAGCAAGCTTAGTCCCGGTGCACACATCCGGTTTTCAACGTACGGCGTCACTGCGGCACCGAAAACCAACTATGCACACATAACCGTGAAATGACGTAGGAACTCATTTCGTGCCATTTGCGATTAATATTCTATCGAAGGAAACGTGTTTATTTCGCTTACTTGGTGTAAAAAAAGTATATTTTGAAACAAAAACGTTACTGGATGCAACTATTAATTAATTATTATTTATATTCCATTTATTTATGAAAATAAGGTACTTCAGAACGGAGACTCATGTGCGGCGCCGTGGGGAACTGCGGTACAAATTGCAGGCAAGTTGGACGTGCGGGGCCCCAGCGGCACTGGAGGCATGTGTGCATTGCTCCATTGGATCTAATATATCTCAAACCGCACTTTCGTTGCGGCAGCGGCGCCGCACGTCGAAAACGCATGTGTGCACCGGGCCTAAGTTATCTTAGAAAACAATTTAGATTGTTTTAATAAGACAAAGTGGATATTTGAGAATTAAATTTTATTTTATATTTTTATGAATAGTAGACATATCTTATAATTACGGAATATTAATTATGTGCTCAGAGATTGCAAAATGTTATAAGTCACTTTTCCCAAAAAATTGAGTAAGTCCCATCCTGAAGTCTGGTCTGTTAATGTTCAGAAGGTTGCAAAATGTCGTAAGTCTTCTTTCGGTTTATGATAAAACAAAGGTGGGAAATTGTAAAAAGTCAAAATCCACAGAACCTCATGTTGTAACTTGAATCTTAAAAATGTTGTCACGAAAAAATAAAAAAAGTGACATAACATTTTACAAACAGAGCACAGAATTAGCTTTGTAATTATATTTGCAGCTTGTTTTCAAGCAACTTGTATCAATGACATGCAGTATATGTTTAAAGAACAATTTCACTGCACAATAATTTTAAAAGTTGCATTTTTATATACATATTCAAATTTTTAAATTCTTACTGTTCTTAGGTTTTATGTTTTATAAAATTTCTGTGTTTTCCTTTTCCTTGAAGCGGTACTCCATATTTTTGTGCATAGTTTTTTGTATGTATTATTATAATTTCTTTTTAATCTACAAGAGTGGTTTTGAAGAGATACCTCGTCCATAAAAATTTTTGCAATCAATTTTGCTCGAATGACGAAATATCTCGGATATTTATCAGGATATTGCCACCTTTTTTGTAAAGACGAAATAGAAAAATATACCGCGTCGGTAAAATCACTAAGAATATTGATTTTCTCTCAGAAACCTTGCAAAAATGTCATAATTGATTTTATTAGTTTTTTAAAACATAACCATTTGTATAAATTAAAAACAAATCTTATTCCATACCCAAAATAATGAAATACATCATGAAAAAAAAACATTTGAAGCATTTCAAACCTATATATTAATTGGAAAAAAATAGCCTTGTCATTTTGAATAAATGGTTGTCACAAAAACCTGAGAGTTGAGAAAAGTAATTAAATGCTTTAAAATAGGCTACATCGTTCCCAACATGTAATAGAAAAACCTTTCAATAACTAGATAAATAATGTAAGTGCAGGTATGAAATTTCCCAACCATATTTAAAAAGACCGTGCAATTAAAATAAAGATCTATATTTGTTTTAATAATTTGATGAGTTTTAGAATAATTTATTCCACTTAAGTCAAATTTATTAAAAACAGGCATTAAAGGTTTTTCAGGTCTCCATATTACTGGGTGTTGTAATTTCTGAAACCTAATGTTAGTGACATAAAACTAACTATTGTTATCCTATATAAGGAAATTAATTTATTAAATAAGATACATACGATGCATAATAAGTAACAAAATACTTTTGAAGATATCGTTTTGCCCAGCAATAAAATTTTATTTCTAGAAAGGGTCGGGGAAATTAAAGTAAATGGTTAAAATACACAACATATGACTTTTTAGCTTTTTTTAGTAAGGCATTAGTGTGCCTTACTGAAACGTATGCCACATTTTAACAAATAAACCAATCAAAATGTTTTTTACAAAGCAGTTGTTGTTGAAAATTCTCTAAATTATGTGACGCGAAAATAATTATACGCCATTTTAAATGAATGGACAGTATATTAGTTTACTTTTAACTTAAGCAAATGAAAAATTTAGCTAAGTGTAGTTTCGTCAGTTTGATGTATAGATATAAGCTAGATCAAAGTCAAGTGTAAGCCAGTGTGTTGCAAGGAAATGAATTATGAGATTAATATTAGAAATATATAGAATTTCAGTATAGTGTAAAAAGATAGAAGATAAGAAAATAAAATAAAATAAAGCGTTTTGAATTTTGCACACAACTTCTGGAATGAGATACAGTAAGTTTCCAAATTCATATTTTTATGATGTGATATATGAATACAAGGTATATATTACATCTAAAATTTACTGAAGGCGTCTATTCAAATTTTTAATACTAGCACATTTTATTGATGTGTTCCACAGACGTTAAAGCAAGGTAATTGCTTATTTGGTACACGTTTAAAATTTATACAACTTACTGTACTAATGTTCATAATCATGTTACCTCTCTCTCTCAACTTAGATCAAAATATTTTATACTTCATGTTTAGAAATGATGCAGAAAGCCATGTGGAAAAAATTAGGAACAATCGTTCTACAAGAACAATACAAGCAGGACGAAACTTTTTCACTATCAACCGAAACTTTTATATGAAAAGGATTGCGCTATTGAGGCATTCTTACTCGAACACAAAACACTAATCTCAATTCGGAACAGGCCTGATGGGCTCTTGTCGACCCTTAGAATTTTTATAATCAGCCCAATCCTCAACTATTTTGTACTTATGGTTCTTAATATCACGGATCCTATGGTATCACCTCGATGTTTCTTAATGGTTGTGATTAAAACCGTTAAAGGTTTTCAGAGTTCACTTTCTATGTCCAAAAATCAGCCTTAGTACGATTATCGATCTAGTCCTTCGAGACGAACCTCGAAATAGGGATGCGTACCCTTGATGGAATTATTACGAATTATTTACTATTAAAAAAATCTATCATTTGTGTGCACATTTGAGTTGCTTATTAGATTTCAGTTCTAACTCAAAGGAACAATCCATAAGCTTTTTATGAGTTGTAAACATTCTATAAATAAAAATCTAACATTAACCTTATTATTTTTTTATGAATACAAATCTAATATTAACTTTAATCGTATATTAGTGTTTTAAATAATTATATGACATTAACCTTAGTCTAAATACTGGCTTTATGAATAAAAATGTAGTATTAACCTTAGTAGTAACATTGGTTTTATGAATAAAAGTATAACACTTATATTATTCTTAACACAAATTACTTTTTTATATTGAAATCTAAAATTAATCTTAGTAATAACATTGGTTTTATGAATAAAAATATAATACTTAAGTATCAACCTTAGTGTTATGAATAAAAATCTGAAGTTTACATTGGTAGTATGCCGACCAACCGGTATAGTGGTTAAGGTGTTAGCCTCTAGATCGGAAGGTCCCCGGTTCGAATCCGGGTTCGGGCATGGATGTTTGTAAGCGTATACCAGCTCAGGTGTTGCTTCGTCATCTGAACATGGTTCAAAATTACGAATTAATTGTTAGGGGCAATGATGGCCCTCCCACTGGGTGCTCCTTCACAAGTGGCCATCACTTCCGGCCTTGTAGTGGCCAATGACTTCGGTCAAATGTGCCCGCCATTAGAAAAAAAAAAAAAAAAAAAAAAAAAAAAAAAAACATTGGTTGTATACAACATGTCTATACTTTAACCCTCTTAAATTCTAATTTTAAATATATTGATGAACCACAATCTGCACTCCCATTCTAGCACCGTTTTTATGAGGTAACGACCCCTATTTTATTCTTCTCTTTCACGAGTATTCTGAAAATGACCTATAAAGAGTGTTCTGGTTACAGATTTAAATTCTAGGATGCTGTAAAACAAATGAGAAAGAATTAGTTATTTCATTAGAAACTTATACGGCGCAACGAAAAGAAGCATTGGATAAAAAAGAAGTCGAAAGCAGATCGAAATTACTTGGATTAATTTCTTTCTGCGTGTGGAATTTTAAGCAGTAATGGGAAGAATAAGTATTTCGCATCAAGAACTTGTGCCATTCGACGCGTATAAATTATTGTAACAGTTTGGCTTCACTTAGTTTTTCAACTCAGATAAAGTATTTTATTCGAAAGGTTTTAATATTCAGAAAGTTCAGAGTCATCAGGAAATTTGAAAATTTGTTTGGTATTGGTTTCAGCGCGAAGTTATTATTCTTACAGAGGACTTTAATATATGACTTTTGGGTACTCTAACTTCTCATTATGAAGAACTTACTATTTTTTTTTCGAATTTGAATAGCAAACGGTATCATATTTTGTCTAGAATACTGAATGTAGTATTTGTGTAAAGTTATTTAGATATTCTGATACTTGAAATATACTCTACCCTACAATAATGAACCAAACACCAGCGTATTTGCATAAAATCGGACTTCATGTCGGATTTTGTGCAAATCCAGTGCTCGCACGTGACCTGTTAAGGTTAAATACGATACTCGAAGTGGTAAAGTCGTTAGTTCTGTGTGAAATTGTGACAATATGTCGAAACGAAAGGAACTTAATGACTTTGAAAGACGTGTTATAGTTGGTTGTCACATAGTAGCAAGTCTATTCGCTCATTTTCAGTAGAATTAACTAAACCACTGTTAACTGTTGGTGATGTCGTGTAGAAGTGGAAGACTACGGGAGTTGAGACACGAACTGCACACATTGGTTGCCCCCATAAACTGACTGAACGGGATTGGCGTGTCCTGCAGCGTGAGGTTCGTAAGAACCGCAAGAAACAACTCCACATCATCAACAGTGAGTTTCAACAGGCATCAGGGGTTACGGTGCACCCCGATACTTTGCGGAAAGAACTGCATTTTCTCTGACCATTGTTTATATTAAAGACTAGTGTTGTGCCACGATTCCGGTACACTTTTTTGTAATGTTATTGAAGTATTACCCATTGTTATATCATGTAATCACACCAGTGAATGATACTAGTAATTCCCTGCTTTTGCAGTAGGTCGAAAAAGGGTTTGTTAAAAAAAGTTATTAGAAGCAACAGTATTCTAGAATAACAACATTTAATCTGACGTTTTCCGCTCGTGGCGTACTGTTGTCCATTGTAATATGAGAGTTTTTCTCCATCTTACTGAAGGTTTGACGATTTTCAATCCTGATTCATCATATTTTGAAGTTTTAGATTTTTACTAATAGCCCATAAATATTTACTAAGATATGAAATCTGATAAATGTTTAAAATTATATTTGACATTAGCCAATTTTATCTGTAAGAATAATGTACCAAAAACATCTATCCGATTAAATGTTTAGATATTGAGAAGATCCAGGGAAGTCACTAATAACGACTCGTTAATAGTACCTATTCGTTAATTTTCAGTCGAAATTTGGCCGAAAAGAAAATAATCTATTAAGTTGAGTTGAGGAACGTGATTCTTATAATGTTTCTCAGTTTCACAGTAGATGTCGATACTTACAAGTGGACAATACCATCTATCTTGATGGCCATTAGTGGTTTATAACTTTGAAAAGATCATATGAATTGAACAGGTATGCGATTCAATCGGAAGTATGATTGTAACCAGACTTCATTTCTATTAAACTTTAAACTGCAATATACGAGTAGTTTACAAAACTGATACATCTGACTATTGTTTGGGTGAAAATGTTATGTATTTTGCACTATGTACGTTTGACGTGCACTTTTTAACTAATGATTAACACTTTTATTTTGTTGGAGATATCTCACAAGTATCTACTTTGCCATCACATTCTCAAAAATGTTTTGTTGATAGTATTAGAGCTATTATGATTAAGCTGCTGTTGATCGTGACATTTTAAAGTATAAATAAATGGAAGGAAATAAAAGAAATAGTTGCAGAAAATTATTTGCATTCAGATATTGAATTAGTGACGATTCTATCAGAAATATTACATAACGAAAATAATGGGAGAATATATGGAAAAGCTATCGAAGGAAATGTATTGGTGAATTTTAAAGTGTATTTAAATGTATGGTGAATTTTAATATGAAAAAGTAGGAAAATTCTGTAACAAAATTAATTTTAAATTTATAAGGTACCTAGTAATACGTAATATTAAAACTAACTTTAAAAAATAACTACTTCCTCTATTTACTGTACTGCTTCCTAGCTTTGCTGGTTTTTGTGTTCTAATATCATAAGTTTAATATAACGTTCGGTAATTTAGAGAATCAGTTCAACATCTAAAGCTATTTACTACTCGATCAATATTTCTCTGTTACGATATTTTAGTTATGAACATCAGAATATTTCCTAAAGTTTTATCCAGCAGTAGACAAAATTATTTATTCACTAACAGTATGTTACTCAATCAGTGTTGCCCATGTTTAAATGACGAAACTAAGTCATTTGATTGTCTACTGCATAAGGCTTATACTGAATTTTCATAAAATTAAATTTTGACTTGCAACAGAGTTGTGGTATTTTCGAATTTCACCATCGTTGATGAATTTGTGAGAACCTAATTTGATATCAAACTCAGGATTAATTTATTTTAAAAGAAATACAATTTTTTAAAGTTATAGTGACTGGCACAGATCATAACAAAGACGTTGTTAAAAAATTGAATATTTTCCGAGTGAGAGGCTTTTTCTTTAAAATTAATGTTTTAATGGAGCTAATATGTGTGATAGAATTACAGTAGATTACAGATAGAATTAATAAATATTATATATATATATATTTACAAGCCACTGCGTGGCCAACACGGTGTTGGTTTGCTTGCAAATCAACATCAAGGGAAGGGAACTGAACATTGCGGCCAAATTAGAAATGAGAAGAGATCTAATCGGCGAATGTAATATCTTGCGAAAATATAAATGTTTAATTGAAAAATTATGTATTAACATAAAATAAAATGAAAATGTATATATCTGGTGTAAAATTTTGCGCAGATTTCAAATCCATTGAAATTTTTATTCTATATTTAGCCATCCCGATTACAAAAAGGAACTAAACAATGCCAGTCCAATTTTTTTTTATTTTTTTTGATGTCCTCCGCAGGAAATGAATCTGTTTCCTCGATCGCGTAAAGGACATATTGGAAAAAATATAAAAGTTACAATTTAAAATTTTATGTAAAGAAAATCATATTTTTAAGTATCAATCCAATCTGAAATTTTCCACAGATTTCAAAACCGTTGAAATTTTTACTCTATCTTTGATGTTCTAGGAGATAGAAAAATAACAATATAACTTTGAAAAATGAAACGGAAACGGACAAAACAATTTAAGAATCTATCATCTTTTTATGGTGTTGCTATTCTAAAGAAAACAATAATAATTAAATTCATTTAAAAATGTTCTAGATTAAATTTTAAAATTCAGCGCAACCAAAAATTGCAAAAAAATTGGACTACCTGTGTGCCAAATCTCAATATTTTAAGTGCCATAGATTCGTCAGGGCACTGGATAGAGACACACAAACACTTCATTTTTATAATAGTAGAGATTGGGTAAACGAAAGTAAAATTACTATCTGCCGGTGTCTCGATTATTTACTCTGAATTTATTCCCACGCATAAACAAAGCAAAGTCAAAGTACTATCATTTTTCAGCAAATGTGCTTGAACATAATATTTGTCACAAGAATCACTGTTTCCAACATAAGTTTTATATGTAAGTTGAAAGGGTTTTATTTTCAACTCGAAAACAAACTACATAAACCATCTGTCATAAAGTCAACTGTTTTAGTTCTTAAAAAAAGTCTTATTTCGGATGTTTGCAAACATTAGAATTCTTCTGAAAAGGAAAATTTTATTTAAACAGTCCTTTAGTTTAACTAACTTGCAGTTTAAAATCCAATACTTATGGTATTTTAAATGAATTAAAGGTTTCTGAATATAAATCACATAATCTTATATACATGTTAAATATTATGTACGTAGTTATTTGACTGTAGTTTGAATTTTTTATTTTACGTATTCTAGAAAGTTCTTTAAAAATCCGTTGAACTGTCATTCGACTTCATTGGTTGGTTTGAAATTGTTTCTTTTATGTTCCACTGGTTATTTAACTTTAAACCATCCTTCGATTTCATGGTACAGCTACACTCTACGTTTATGAGTGATGGCAACGGCTTTGGCGATTATTTTGGCGCACTTCTAAAGTTGCCAAGTAAAGAATTATTTCCTAACTCTAATGTCACAATTTTTTTTCTTTTTACAACACACTTTTTAAAAATATTTCAGAACGTTTTAAAAAGTATATTTTTTAAAAACTTTTACAAAAAGTAGTAAACTTTAGCACATATCAAAACACATTTGTGAACCAGCAGAGAAACTAAGCTACGAATGGTAATAATAACCTGAAACTTATCAAATACACTAAATACAGTGAGCATGTTGAAAAAGAAAAAAGATTTACAAAAGAAAAAAAGCAAGAAATAATACCTGATAAAGTCAGAATTCTCTCGTAAAAAAATAATGAAAACGAAAATGGTCAAAAAAACAAAACTCTTAATCCTGTCATGAAAACTATTATAACAAAATAAAAATTCCACAACTGTCAAAATACAAATAAAAGGTCCAATGGTATCACAGAAAACGATTTAAAAGGACCAATGGAATCAAAAGATATTTTAAAAACAAAATAACCAATGGGAGTAAAGAAAAAATTTCAAACGAATCAATGAAATCAAACGACTTTAACGGATTTTGGAAGAACTTTCTAGATTATTCAAAATGAAAATTAAAAGTTTCCGTTTGCCGAGGTTGCCATGAAAACCACAACAACAGCAACGAAAGATGGGTTGCCTTAATTTATCGTAACTCGTTACTAGAAGTGCGCCAAAAAAATCGCCAAGCCGTTGCCATCACTCATAAACGTAGAGTGTAGATGTACCAAAGAAAAATACATTAATAATAATTATTTCCTTGGTAACATTAAAAAGTTCGCTAAAAGGAGCCGCAATAAACGCAAACGTTGTATATGTACCCTTAATTCATATAAAAATAAAACGTCTATTCTTGCATTGCCACAAACCGAGTAGCAAAATTAAATTTGTAATCCGTGTAATCCTCTTATTAAATAAAGATTGATTCATAACAAAATGAAAGTTGTAGTTGCAATATGCTAAAGAAATTAATCTTTAAACTTAATTTCAATCGCTAGGAAATTTTCAAAACTAAATTATTTTAAATATTTATACAAATCATCAAACATTCAGAATTTTTTCATATTTTGAAAAGCATGAGTTCAAACATAAATAATATGGATTTAGGTTCTGTAAAAATAATATTTGGATCAAATGTTTCCTCCACCAATATAAATAAATCATACACAAATTGGCTGATGTCTCGTGAAAAACTCTTTAAAGTGACCAACGTTTACAAAAAGGCATTAGTTAATTAGATTTTTCGCTTTTTACCGATCAAAAAGTCAAAAATCGCAACCCAAAGTGTGTATCATCGATATGTATTCTACCAATAGGCAAAGTTTGCAGTTTTCTATCTTGTGTATTTTCCGAACCAAAGTAGTAACCTATTTTTCTAAGAATTAAATAACAAGAAAAATTACTATGTAACTATAAAAAGAATTGAAACCTACATTTATTCAATTTGTATTAAGGGGAAAATATCAATATAAATATCATACATACTTTCAAATGCAGACTTCACCTTTACACATACATGTTTACCACACGAGGTATCTTGAAAACATCAGTTAAGTTAACTAAAAAGCGCTACCTTTCAAGTTCCATTTTTAAACGTAGAAAATAGACGGGTTATTTATTGAATACATGCTACCTAAATCCTTTTTAACAATAAGGAAATACCGTTATTGAATGCATTGGGAAGCATGTAAGTCATCTTAAGTCCTTTTGATGGAAGGTGATGCCTAAAAGGTTCAGGTTGGCACGTATTTATTTATGGGTGCTTTTTTTTCCATTTATCCAAAACTAATTTAAGGTAAACCCTACACATATTTTTCTTCCAAATATTTTATCAAGAAAGTATCACTACTCAGCAATAACGGCATCTTGAAAGAGTATTTTGTGTAAGTAAATAAATCGAGACTCTATTTAATGAATTGCTAGGAATGTGTACTATAAAAGACATCCTAAATGTACCTTACTTCTGGTACATTAAACTAATTTAAACTGATAGATATCATTCATTTGGAAGAGTTATGGAATCTTTCATCATTATAAAATATACGAATTTGGGAAATTAAACATCTGATGGGTGTACCCGAACATATCTGTTCTACAACCTGCAGTTTTTTCTGCATGACTTCTAACATGTTTCTATTTTGTAGACTTAAAGCGTAATACTACGTTCACACATGAAAAGTTAAACTAGTTTAACTTAAGAGAGAACTTAAGCTATCTTAACTTAAGCTATCTTATTTTTATGCGTTCACACTACGGCAGCTTTTAAACTAGCTTAAATCGGTTTATCGATGTTATTTTATCGATGATGACATCGACTGAATGGTGGTGGGAGTACCCAATGATTTTATGCACTTCCCGGAAATGAAGCCACTCCGAAGGACTAGTGCCAGTTGCTGTGCATCCATGTAATGTTTTCTTAGACCTAATAGATAGATTAGAATAACATTTATCAACAAATGATAAAGTTTTAATTTGTGCAAGAAAAATTGGGAAGTATTTTTATACATCTGATATAAAGAATTCATACAAAATTTCAGACATGCTGCAGTATCAATTGCTCATGAATTATTTGATAATTGAATGATATATTATATTAATATCCTCTACTAAAATCCATTTATTTCTATGTTCTGGTATGATAAAAGTAACCTACTTTGTAAATTTATTATAATAAATGGTTAAATAAAGGAGTTATAATTAAACAAAGTTATGCCGTTGGTGACATTTAAATTTTCTCATTCTAAATGGATAGAACATAATGTGGAGAAAGAATTCTTTTATCCTTAACAAATTTCCAATAAGAATAAAATTACCTGTATTCTGAAGTCAAATTTTTAATTTTCGTCTGAACTTCGGCATGGGTTCTGGAAAATCCCATTTCCTTTAATTGTTGCACCATATTTTCGTAAATCTCTTTGTTTCTTTTGATTCTTGTCAGATCCGCATACTTGTCCGCCCAAATGGATAATAAACATTTTACTTCTTGAGTGGACCAGTTTCTATTCCTTCTTTAACTCTTTTTTTTTTTTTTTTGGAAGTTCTAAACTAGGGGTAGGGCTAAGCTCCATCACAAACGATTACACGGCGAACAGAATGAAAGATCGTCAACAAAAGCGCGCGGAATGAAGTTCGCGTGACACCTCTAGGTGGCGTCACTGTAGAACTCACTTAAGTGAGTTTGGGAAACTGGTTTAAAGTTAAGAGAGTTTCTTTTCGCTAAGCTAGTTTAAATCTAAGACAGTTCGTTCACACATGCTCGACTTAAGCTAGATTAGCACTTAAACTAGTTTAACTTTTCATGTGTGAACGTAGTATAAGGTTCTTTTAACAAATAGATTTGGTTATTTAGTTGTGTGTGTCGTAGAGAAAATACAGTACTATATCACTCGGGAATATTACAACATTCAGAAGTTTAAATTATTAAGTAACAGTTGAGTAAATTATAATACGTTCTTTGATAGAATGAATAAATGTTTAGAAAGTGTAATATAGCTGAAGTTTGAAATTACTCTGTTACCGATTGAAACTATTACACCATGAAATACTTTATTTACAAGCCACTCTTATTCCACAAATAACAAAATGCACAAGGGTGAAATAATTTAAATTTCATCTTCGTTATACTTTGCAGAACGCATAGAAATCAGTATACCCTGTAACAACCCTGGGTGGCAATACCTGTTGCTATGTGAATGGGGATTGAAAAAAAAAAGACTTTAGATGGTGGGTTTGGCATATTGACCATGTTGCTTTTAAACGCGTTGTCAAACTTCGTCTGACGTAGCAGAGAGTGGAATGAAATGTGACAGTATTTGCACCTTTATATATCAGACATGGTTGATAAGAGCCAAATGTGGTGAAAGGGTGGGCCATTTAAGAAGTGAAACGTGCTGCACATTGAGAAATTGTTGTACGTTGCATGCCACGTGGATTTGAAGAAGTCGTAGAAATCAGTATCTTCTGTAACAACCCTGGGTGGTAATAACTGTTGCTACTTGAATGAGATTTGAAAAACAAAAATACTTTAGATGTGTGTTTGACATATGACAGACCATGTTGCTTCCAAACGCAACGTCAAACTTTGTCTGGCGTGGCAGAGGGTGGTTCAAAATGTGAAAGTCTTTGCATCATTATAGATCAGATATGGTCGATAAGTGACAGATGTGCTGAAAGGTTTGCCATGTAAGAACTAAAACATGCTGGACATTCAGAAATTGTTGTACGTTGCATGTGTTGAAAACTGGCTGGAGGCATGCCCTGAAGACAAGGAAAAGGCAGGATTCAGAATTTCAGAGATGTTGATGTGGCTATGAAATTCAACGAGTGCCTGAGTATAATTCAATAGCATTTGTACCATAACTCCAGGTGACAAACAGGTATAGATACATAGTTCGTGTCATGTAGTCTGTCGCCATGGTGCAAGCATTGTGGTGCTGTAGACATATTCAAGATTCGTTTGAAAAGACGAGGCGACCATTGAATCTGCAGACGGTGTAGAATCAGTGGTTGTCTGAGCAATGAACATCTTGAAAATCTGTCCTGCTCTTACAGACGATTTCGAATTGTACTTGCATTACAAATTTAGCAGAATGTTGGGCAACACAAAAATCTTGATCTTACGTTCTCAATGTTGTAATATAATCTGTAATACCCACAGTTAGGTAGTTAGTTAGGAATGTACTTAATAAACGTCACACTGAAGCACCACAACGTACTATTGGCGACAATCCATCGTGGTGCTGTAGACATATTCATGATTCGTTTAAAAATATGAGGCGATCAACGTACTATTGAATCCGCAGATGGTGTAGAATTAGTGGTTGTCTCAGCATGAACATCTTTAATTTATTACTCCTGTTCATCATAGCAAACAAAATGAAAACTCAAGAACACGTATGGTACAATTTTAGATTGTATGCAGAATATAATCGAATATATTTTTTCTAATGTGCTGCTTACATTAGTTTCATTTAAAAATTATATCAAAAATATTAATTCGATTAATTGCATACGCCAAGTGAAGCAAACTTTGAAGTTGATAATTTGCTAGTCATAAAGTTTTGAGGGATTAAACCTTTTTTTGTTTAATGAGTCCAAGGGTCATATTTGCGAGGATATTCTTGTCCATTTTACTAAATTATTATCTAATATTCGGGTTGTTATAAATACTAGAAATTCCGATAGCAACAAGTATTGGATTATTTGCTATTTTAACAACTCGCACATTTCTGTAATTTAATATACATATATGGTAAATTCCAATCACTTAGAATATACCAATATTTAATAAATAATTCCGAAACAATTTTCTCAAGAGTTCATTTTTCCCGAAATATCAAAGGCGTAAAATCTTAAAAAATATTATTTTGCATTCATGTACAGTTTAATCTACGAATTTCATTTGCAGCTGAAGTTAGTTATCTGAAAATAGGTCAGTTTTAAGATTGGTAATGCAATCTTACGTTACAGATAAAAATAAATAATTTACCTTTTATATTTACCTGCTTAAAATACTAAAAGCAAACAGTTCTAACCAATAGATTCCATGGGTTTTAAAAAAGTTCAGTTTTACTTTCTGTTCAATTTTAGATGAACACAAGCCTCACAATTTATTTTACCAGAAAATCGATAAGATATTAAAAAAAAAAATTAGTTTCGCTGTAATGACATTCAAATTACAAGTTTTAAATACATTTATATATGTATTAGATTATTAAGGGTAGAACGAAATAACTACAATCTTATGCAAAGGAACGATAACCGAAAAAAAAATAAATAACAGCAGGTTTAGGATATCTCTTTCCAAACAATGTCGAAAGAGATATACAGTTTTTACATATAAATAAGATAAAAACCAATCAAGGATTATATATAATAACTGTTACAAATCTCATTGCATGCAGAGAAATGAAAATAGCATAACTATTTCCGTCGGCAGGTGGAGTTTTCTCATAAAGATGGGGGCATTCATTTCAAGTTTTTGTTGCAAGAAAAATCAAGCATGTAAATTATTTATTGTGTCTTTCAGATCACTTTCTTCTAGATGTTTAACATTTCATTCCTTTTACGTTCAGCGAACTGTAGATTATTTCCTCTGAGTTTTAGAGATAATAAGGAAACGAAAAGGGAAACCTGTGTTCCTTCAATCACATAATTAGAGTAGATGATAATTTAGTTTCCCTCCAAACAGAAGCCGCACGCTAGAAGCCCATTTTGTTTTGCAGATGTTCTTACGCCCAACAGCGAAAGTAATTAACTGAAAGGTTATGAGACAGCGGGATACACCGTTATTATTTTCAAATAACTGATTTAATTAACCGGCCGTTTTTGTTTTGTATTTGCGGTTCGTTTTGTTCTTCCCTTGCAGGTGAGTGAACAATATAATGAAATTAAAGATTATTAACTGGGAAACTTGGTGATTTCATTTCTCCTCTATTGTTAGTGATTTTTTTTTCTTTTCTTTTCTTGTGAAGTCTGAGATATGATATATTTATTTAGAAAAGAGAGACGAAATGAAATTCATTTTTATCAATTTGGAACAGCAATTTATTGAATAATACCGTAATAAGTGTAATAGTATTCAGACAAATAATATAAATCATACCTCACAGATTAATAGTGAAGATTGAAGGTGTTTTGTTCTGTAAATTATTCTTCGCAATTCATAGCAAAATTCATAGAAATATTGCAGGAACAAGTACCCTCTGTCTTTTGGTCGCATTTTGGTTGAATTAGAATACTTGCTGTTAACAATAGTATTGAGTTTCTTCATAATTAACTGATGGATAGTTTCCATCCACTGATAAGTGATGTATTTTCTTATAACTATTTCACCACGAGGTCCGTAGTGGAGGGTATATGCCGTACACACACACACACACACACACACACATATATATATATATATATATATATATATATACGACGGTATATCCTCTGGATTTTACTGCAAGTACCCTCTGTTTTTCCTTAAAAACTACGCACACGTTTTTCCTTTCCTAGAAAACATAACGTGAAACATCATGTGAAACGCAGATAGCTGTAGAAGCAAATGAAAAGTTTCTATTTCAATATTACACCTTGGTACATTATTCCGAAACTGTACCTATTCATCAAAAGCAATTCATTCAAAGTATTACCGAACAAATGAAATCGAGACTTTCTTTGATGAAAATGAAGAAAATTGTGTACTTTTGAAGGATATATCCATACGTGATCCAGAAAAGATAAAAACAGGGGATATTCGCCATGGAGAAAAGGAGGTAAAAAGGATGTGTCGACGTTTTTGGTATAGCTAAAATGTGCATTATTCAGGGTTTGGGGGGGACCAATGAAAACGCCCAAGTTGTTCCACAAAAATCAAAGCCTCTTTTAAAAACAATTGAAATATTGCCCTGTTCCAAGGACGAGTTGCGAGCGAGGGTTTAGTTTAATGAATGGCATGGTGTAACATATTTTAGACCATCTTTATTAATTTCAAACGTCTCGAATCTAATGTTTATTAATTCCAATCCAATTAATGCAAATAAACCACCTACACACTTTCAACCAGAAAAATTTCTGAATTCTTGGTTGGCCAACTATCGATCTTCAGTAAACAATAGATCAAGAGTATGGGCTACCAAAAGAGACACAGCTACAGATTTCTCTCATCAAGCAGTTTGAAAAATATTTGAATCAAATTGATAGAGGTAGCTCTTAAAATTTGTTAAGAAAAATCAAAATTACGCCCTACTTTATATGTGTTTAAATATTTTTCTCTTGACATTGCCTGTAATAATTTTAGATCATAGTTAAATATTAATATAATGATTTTTTCAAATTTGAATATCACTCTATGCCAGTCTGCATAAATACAGTAAACTCTCAATAACTCGAACCTTGTGAACACGAATTTCTACTTCAGTCAAAGTTTCATCAAATTTCCACAGTTCCATTTTCTATAATATAAAATTAATATAGGCTTTCTTCTCGCGATACTTAAAAGTTTGATTAATTCGAACATATTCCCCGGTCCTTTTAATATACTCATGGGCGCCCAGAGGAGGGGGCAGTGAACCACATGGCTTATGGATTTCCTATATATTTACATGTATGTGCGTGTGCAACCATGGAAAGTGGGGGTAAGTAGTAAATACATGTTTCGCCTACGGGTGTAAAAAATTCTATGGGTGGCCATGGTATATCCTCTGGTTTTTTTTAACACTACTACACTGTTCACAACACCAGAAAAACTTTTATTTGGATATTAAATCTTTAAACAACTGTTCAATGAAATGCTATTAGTATTTGTATTACTATTTTGTTTTTAAAAATTTAAGTTAAAAGCCGATTAAAATTTATTGGGGACACAAGACTTTAATTAGAGTGTAGTCATAAAACATACATGTAGCCTATTTTTGAAGTAAAATAATCCATGTACTTTGATTTAACGATTCAGGTACGCTCTCTTCTGGACAATTCCAATCATAATAAATGTCCAGCTTCATAATAAATGCTCTGACAAAGTCAGCAAGTACACGAATCTCATAGTCAATTCGATACAACTTGTCCATTTTTTGACCTGCGCCATAAAACACTAATTACATTCCTATCGATCGTCAAGTATTGTGTTTGGTCGACCTCTCCCAACTTCTGATAGGCATGGCGACGAAAGTGCTATTTTAAATAGGATCCCATGCCGTCAGGATGTATGTCCGTCTTGTTTTTACTAGATCACGTTGCATCATGGCGGGAATTAGTCCAATAATTATTTTTATTTAATAAACGATACGTTGTGCCCATAATAGATTAGATATGTAGGCTTGTTCCCAAATCCTTATAACTTCGACTTCTCTAAATAGATGAGTTGTAATTTACAATACTAAATAGGATAATCAGCATGAAATAAAATTCTATCAACATAATTTATTGTCCATTGAAAAGTTGAATTTTATATCACGTCATAAGTTGTATTACACTTTATTTTAATAGCGTTCTTTTACTTCTAGGAAACAATTCATGAGTTGAAGAAGGCATAAAGACAGTTAATTCTAAGGAGTAATGCTTGGTTGGAAATTGCGGGGTCAGTTTTAAGGTACATGTTTAGCCTTTTTAGCATTACCTTTACCTTTAACCTTTAGCATTTTAAGGTACATTTTAGCAAAAACATACTTGATTTGTCATGTTTGTACAATTAATAAATCATTCTAAGCTATGTTTTTCTGAATAAAGCACACATTGGTGTTTAGTGACATTAATATTATCTATCAACCTTAACAGAAAAATAATATAGCGGTAATCATCAATTCAAGAGGTGTTTAGAAATTTCTGCAGAACACATATTAAACTGTATTAAGTGCTATATTTAAAGTTCGAGATAAAGGAGTGATCTTTATTTTACTTTATGGTTTGGACATAAAGTAGTAGAGATATAACTCGACTTGTATCGAAAACTTGGCAACCACTCTTTTGAAACTTAATTATTTGCATAAATCGTATCACAAAACTGATATACTTGCTTAAGGATGTAGAAATTCGAAGTTTAATAACAAAAATATATTTTGTACAGTGATGTACTATAAAAAAGACTTGTTTCGAAAAAGGTAAGTGCTGTTCTCTGTGTATCATGCAACATATCAAAAGTTTCATTCTTTTATTATACTAAAATGATATAAGTTTCCTAAAGTAAAATTTAGAAGCGAATTGATTTAAATTTCATTTACGTGATTGTTAATTACAGTAAAATATTAAAATAGTTTTGCTAATTTTGTGTCTGCTTGTAAGATTTGTTAAAATGGTTTATCTATAGTACAACGTTTATTAAGCTTTATAAGTATTGCTAAATCTTTAAAATATAAGTTTACTTGTATTCTATATTATATTTCTATATAATTTATAATACTTCTCTGAAAAATCTGAAACATTGCATCGTTACTGCTGTTTCATGGTAACAATTTACATTAGACATGACTTCTAAATAATATTTTGGTTTATAGTTTAAATAAATAATTATTCCTGGAGAAAAGCTGAAGTTACAAAATTATAGATAGAATATTGGATGCAATGTTGCTGATTTGACTGTCCACTGCATCCATAGCAAAATGATTTTTTTGTATATTTTAAAACAATTATTCAATATGTTTTGTCATTTTTCACATACAAATAAATTGTTTTAATTGGATTATTTGGCACAGCTTGTCCTATTTAGGACCTTGCGCTATAAAATTCAAAATCTAATCATTCGGATAATTGAAAACAATTATTTCTCTCACCGAGTGTCTGTATTTAGTGTTTATAAATATATATAATTGGAATCATAGCTGATTTTCTCTAACATATGTTTCTAAAAAATAAGATTTATCTCTCGTCAATTGTATAATATATTTCTTTACCTTACTGTCCCAATAAGTTATTTCTTTAAAGTATCACCAAACTGATTGAGGTGTATGTAAATCCTCTGTACTTCATAGATTTATTAAAAAATGATGTTTACATTGAATTATTTTCCAATTATATGGCTATCAAAATATCATAAAAGTGAGTTGATAGAGTTCCTGTTCTAAATTTTAAAATGTCATTTTTCACTTGCATAACATACGATGGCTGCTCAATAAATAATGATCATAAATTAATAAAAAATACGTCCCTGTACTAATCCTCCAAATTTGTATGGTCTTTCTCAAAATACTCTCGATTACATACAATGCACTAGTTACCAGTCTTCAAACTCATACGGGAAACCAATTTTTGACAGGTCCTTCAAAATCGCCTATGCAACTTTTACCACTGCCTGTGAAGATGAAAACCGCTTTTCCCGGAGGTGTTTATTCAAATTCGGGAAAAGAAACAAAACTGCATGCGACATCAGGACAATATGGGGAACACACATGACTTTGGATTTTGAAAGATCTGACAATTTTTTAAGGCGAAAACAAAATATCAATACAGGGTATTGCAATTTACGTGTCACATCCATTTTTGCAGTAGGCGATAGTAAAACTACGTGTTCTTTGACTGACGTTATAGATAGGCGCACTCTGACGTTATAAACTGACTATAACACCTCAGAAATGACGTCATGACCGTGAAACTTACGCTATGTATTCTTTACGTATCCCGCTACACATTCAAAATAAATTTTATTTTTCTTGATTTTTTAATCTTATTTTTTATAAAATTATGATAATTCTTTATTGAACAGCTCTCGTACCTATTATTGTATATCGTATTATTAATATTATTTACATGAGAAATGGTTATTCTTTTTTTAGTGCTAAGGAGGCATCATTGATCAGTAACATACCCCGGACATTTTTGGATATCATCATTTAAATGCAAGGTTACCCCATTGATCTCCCATGGGAAAAGGCCACTTTATAGTGAAGAATGACGCTTCGACCATCTCAATCTAAATCGTGAAGATATAGGAAAGTCATAATCCTATTTACTTCATTTTTCAAAGTGTCGTCTTTCTTTGATAGCTCTATTTATATATATTTTTCTATTTCATTCAAACCTATTTTATCGTAGACAAAATACGTAAGCAAGCATAAATCAGAAACAACTTCTGTTTGTCATAAGATTATTTTAAATTTATTTTTTCTTATTGGAATAAAGTTAAATTAATCATGAGTGGAAAGGACTATTTTGATATAGATGCGGATATAGAAGAGACGCCATCTTTAGCAGTATTTGAAGACATAAACAGCATAATGCAAAATGCGAATCTAAGCTTGCAATCTCAAGCTGCTTTGATTTGCAACAGTTCCAATGGTACAGACTGCACTAACATAACTGACTATAACGACTATGGTAGACATGACTACAGCGACGCATTTGCAATGGAACACATATTGAGCATTGTAGTTCCGATTCTTTTTGGCATTATAGTCGTAGTGGGACTCTTTGGTAATGCTCTCGTAATTATAGTAGTTACTTGCAACCCCCAGATGAGGTCAACCACCAATCTGTTGATCATCAATCTGGCTATGGCTGATTTGCTATTTATTGTCTTTTGCGTTCCATTTACAGCTTGGGACTATGCTTTAACGTACTGGCCATTCGGTGATGCATGGTGTAGAGTAGTTCAGTACTTGGTAATAGTATGTGCTTATGCTAGTATATACACGCTGGTTTTGATGTCCTTAGATAGGTTTCTTGCCGTGGTTCATCCTGTAACATCTATGTCTATCCGTACTGAAAGAAATGCGTATATTGCTATTGGATTTATGTGGGTCCTTATCCTTTTATGCTGCATCCCCGCATTGCAAAGCCATGGTGAGCTCACTTATATGTTTGCATACACTGAGTATTCTGTCTGTGTATTCTTAGCTGCCGACGGATATAACGTTGCAGCTTTTCAAATCTGCTTCTTTCTCTCGTCGTACATAATTCCTCTGGGTCTAATATTCTGCTTGTATATGTTGATGCTTAAACGATTATGGTTTGGTGTCGCACCAGGTGGTCATATGAGCGCAGAGAGTGTTAAGTCCAAGAAGCGAGTAACTAGAATGGTCGTAGTGGTAGTGGTTATTTTTGCGTTTTGCTGGTGTCCAATACAGATTGTCCTAGTCCTGAAAAGTGTTAGTGCTTACGACCTTAATAATCCAGTTAACATAGTGATCCAGATAACGTCTCACATCCTGGCTTACATGAATTCGTGCGTCAACCCTATTTTGTATGCTTTCTTGTCAGACAACTTCAGAAAGGCTTTCCGGAAAGTGATTTACTGCAACCCGAGGTACAATCGTTCGAGGAGAACGCAGTTTGAAAAGACAGATCGAGATGGTGGAACGTGTGCTACAAAAACAACCAAAGTTGCTAATGATATTCTCTGAAACGGTAAAATCAGCCAGTCTATAGGATATTTTTCCAACAATATAATACCAATTTTGATATAAATTGTTTCAAAGATATTAGGAATAAGAACTACTGAGTCAATTGGCTTTATACCAAACATTGGTAGATGACTTAAAAGTTTCGAAGAGGAAAATATAAGATACATATCCTGATAAAGCATCTTTAACAGTGTACAGTGAATGATTTTGTTTTATTTAATAATAGCTTTCGTACTCAACTTATTTTTATACGCAACGTTTTGAAATGTACTACTTCATTTTAACAAACTAATTCTAGATTTAAAATCACATTTTGTTGACACTATACATATATTTTAGAAATTATACAGGACAAAAGTTTATTTCATGAAGTTGTACTGTATACATTATTATTATTCCACTTATGCAAGATATTCATTGTGAATGAAGTGTAACCTATTTGTTATCATTATTGTAGAGTGGTTTTATCTCGTATATTTGATAATGCTTATAAGCACAATATAAACTGTCACTTGTATATTCACTTTTTATGATCGTAACTTTCATTTGAAGTAGTAAGAGTTTGTATTATGTACTGTGAAAGTTTTTGAGGATTTCAAATTATGCGCAATTTAATAAACAAAAATAGAAATAAATCTATCAACTGTCAAATTTAAAATTGACGTTGTCAGTTGAAAATGTGTTTCGGCAAAAGGGAAAATTAATGTTCCCGAGGCATTTTTCTCCATGCAGTCATAAATATGACTTCAGTTAATCTAAGAGTTAAAATAAATAATATCGACAACAAAATATGATAATAAACAACATACACAATACGATAATAAACTACTGATAAAATAAGGAATATTAATTAAAAATGTTTCGTTTTATAATATTCATGCAACATAAAAATATATGAAAAACTTTTGACATACATTTTATTAGCAATTTATTTTATAGTGGGTTTTCATAAATAATTACATACAGAAATTGTGTATAAATTGTACAATAAAATATGAAGTTGAAGTTATAAATAGGACGAGCAGACATACACACAGTTAGGCCAGAAAGTGTTTTGAAAGTGATAAATTGTGTGTTCAAACTTTATTAACTCATTTTCTACTTATCAAAAGCATTTTTCAGACGTACTAAACAAGTTTTCTTTTATTAAATAAATATTTTGTTGCATAGTGTATTTAGATATTATGTGAAACTTTAAAGATCAAAGAAAATATTACTTTCATGTTACGTTTTCAATAAAAATTGAAATTTAAATGTTTAAAATGGTATGATTCACAAGAAAGTGTGCAGTTTCATTACGTCTAGTAAATAATGTTGTAAATAAATAGAGTAATTTCTGAAACACATTAAGAAATGTATTCTGTTTAATTAAAATGCAACATTAATGTATTTTTTAAATTTGTATTTAGTTTGGAAATAAGTAATCAAATCATAAACGAAACTAAAATTTCCTAAATTTGGAAAGAAGTTATTTTGAAACAATGTTACTTTTGAAAAACTGAATTTTTTTTTTATAAACAGTCATTTGGGTGGTTATGATAAAACTTTGTTTAGACACATATTATTAACTGAGCTTACCTATCCATAAAATATAGAAATAGATCTGCCCAATTCGTGTGATTACGTAGTATCTGGTTTAATAAAATGTGGTTTACAAATGAAAAAGTTTGGAAATTGATTTAAAATTTCATAGATAATTCGAAAGATTCACTAAGCTTCTAATAAATCTAAGTTTTCGATTTATAAAACTCGAAGTTGATATTATTGAATTGATTAAAGAATACAATTTTTAATCCATGTACTTAAATGTATTAAAATTAAAATGGGAATGTCATTTCTAGTATTGTAATCCAAGAAAAAAGTGTAAATAATGTGTCACTTTGATGTTAGTGAATGTTGTACACTTATGTGTCTCTCGTAATCTTGCGATGAAAATATTTATCGAAAATCTGTGATAAATGGGGCTCCACAGATTTTCTTTAAATTCAATTTGTTATTATTTATCATTATTGAAACTATGTCCTATTAGTCCAAACTAAAGTTGTGTTATGTGTCTCATCTCTTAGATTAATAAATATTTAAAATTAATTCATGTTATATTTCCTTTCAAAATTAAACTTACATCATGATCTGTGTTTGCTTGATTACTATAATCATAATACATACATTTATATGAACTATAATAATAATACATACATTTATATGAACTATAGTCATAATACTTACATTTATATGAACTATAATCATAATACATAAATTTATATTAACTATAATCGTAATACATACATTTGTATGAACTATAATCATAATACATATATTTATATAATAATGAAATTTACAAAACAATTTTCTGTAAACTATTATTTTTCATAAAGAATGCTGAGAAATATCTTGACCGATATAGTTAATGAACTTTATGTCACTTGCACAAGCCTCGTATCCGATTTTCATGCATCTTAAGTTCTCAAAATATCATTACCTTAAGTTCAAATTCTCAGGAAAAGCATTATAGTGACGGTCACAAGTATCTTCTAGTGAAACAAGGCTTTTAAGATCTTCTAAGATCCCGTTGTCGTAACACATTTAAAGCAGATCACATTGTAGCGCCACTCTAAGTAACAAGAAGTAAGAAATTCATAAAGTAAATAGTAGTTAGATTGTTTTCTTTATTCTGAAATACTACTTGCATCGTTATTTTGTGTTTGGAGAAATCAAGTATGCAAAACTCAAATGCCAATTATTAGAATAGAACAGTCCATTTATATTCCTATTCTATTATCAAACATACTTGTTACGTAAATAAAAGTTATCAAATTATAGCAAAATGGAATTACTATTTGAATTTTCATTTCTACGCGGTCTGAATTCGCTTTTGTCAAGAATGTTTTCAAGCAAACAGTGTAAAAGTAACATAAAAGATTGATTTTCACTTATATAAACTCGTAAAGCACTCTATAGAGTCGAGTACGATTTACGTCAAATATTAACCAAACATTCTAATTATTGTACGGGTGGCCACAACAAAATTTTCCTTTAGGACGATCTAGCTGGACATATAATCCATTTTTGCAAAATTTTCAAACACAGGACACAATGGAAACAACATCAGGAAATGAGGATTATCTGGGACAACTTAGCAAGTGTGATGTTAATTTATTTTATCAAGAATTTATAAAAATTGAGGAAGTTGAAAAAACATTGCAGAGGTTGTATTTTTATGCGTGGAAGTGGGTATCAGTTTCTTTTAAAAGAAAAGAAGTGGACTTCTAGCAACAACAGCAGGAACTCCCATGTATGATAATCTTGAATACAAAAGTAATAACAAATAGGATCTCAAATCAGAATTTAGTGTCCTAATTAGATGATGGCATAACGTATGACGAGGAAGGATTGTATTTGGTCCTTAGATTTTCCAAGGCTTTTGATCTAGGGTCCAATGCAGGGGTAGATACACTACCCTACAGTAATGGACCGGACATCAAAATGTTATGGCATAAGGGAAAGCATACATGCATTAATAGGGGAATGATCATCCACGTGCTGCATTTACTCTAGCAATCCTTCCGAGCATACTTTGAACAACGTTTTGATACACAGCTATGGGTATTTGTGTCCCTTTTTGCTGGAAGTTTGTTTCCAGCTCAGCTGTAGATTTCGGACGTCGTTCCCTGGTCCGTAAGCGTCGCTCTTACTAGTCCCACAAATGTTCTAGGGGGTTTAGTTCGAGACTATAAGCTGGCAAGGTAAGACGTTTTACATCCATACATCGATACCACTGCTTGACAGAGGCTGCAACATGACATGGAGTGTTATCGTCCTGGAAGAAACATTCGCCCATACCATAAAATTGCCAGAGCGTAGGAAGAAACATACTGTCCAAAATGTTCATATAGGAGTAGGCGTTCAATTTTCCAGAAACAACTTGCAAAGGTCCCACTTCATACCACGAAATACACCTCCAAGCAAGTAGTCGGTTGGTTGGTTGGTTGGATTGGGTTTTATGGCGCAAGGTCCAAAATTGGACAAGCTGCGCCAAACGCCGGATAAAACAATAAAAATTATTGTAGATGTAAAAATATTAAAAATCAGTGCAAAAAGATTCCAGCGCAAAATTGTTTTTGTTTTTTTACGATAAAATATTTTGAAAAAAAAAAGTCAATAATTTGAGCTTTAAATGTACCTAAAATATGCTAACCTACAATACATATGGAAGATAATGAATAAAAATATGATGTAAAAGACCAAGAGTAAGAGTTATGTATTTAAAAGTATGATGGTAATATATTATATCGCATGTAAAAAGCCAATGGCATTTAAAAATGGGAAAAGATTTGGATGGGGATTTTCACCTACTAAGTCATCCAATTTTAAAAATGAATAACTAAAAAATCTATTACGATGAGAGTTAAAAACAGGGCATGTAATTAAAATGTGATGAACAGTAAAAGGTACGCCACACACGTCACACGCAGGGGCCCTCTCTCCTAAGAAAAGATGCCTGTGTGTAAAACGTGTGTGTCCGATTCGAAGGCGCGTTAAAATCACGTCTAATCGACGAATCGTTAGGCAGGGTCGGATGGAGATGATTGGTTGGATAGCATGAAGTTTATTATTAGTTTGCATACCCCAATCTTGGTACCAATCGTTTAAAACAAGGTCTTTGGTAGTTAATTTAAGATCGTTATAAGGGATATCGATATTTATTAGAGTCGTCGCACTTTTAGCTGCAGCATCGGCTTGTTCGTTGCCAGCTATCCCGACGTGACCTGGGATCCAACAAAACAATACTTCGAAACCGCGTCGAGAGAGCTGACGATGAGCATTGAGTACATCTAATGCATAAGAGTGTCCAGGATTGTTCAATAACAAAGAATCCAAGACGCTTTTCGAGTCTGTATAAATAATAAATCGACCCCTTTTGAGCCCAGCTATGTATTTTAATGCCTTGTATACTGCGAACATTTCAGCTGTAAAGATCGAAATAAAAGAAGGTAAATTGAAGTTAGCAATATAGTTCCCAGAAACGATGGCGCAACCAACGTAATCAGAAAGTTTGGATCCGTCTGTGTATACTGCTATATAATTTTTGTAAAAGTTTCTATGAGAAGTAAAAAGTTGACGATAGATAATATCATTTGTATTTAATTTTTTAAAACCATTAAAAATATCCAAGAGTTTTAATTTTTTTGTTTCCCAAGGTGGAGTAGGAAAAAATGGACGTTTGGCAACGTCAATGGTATTTAGAGGTGTATTACTCAGGGCATGCCGCATCCGTAGGCTAAAAGGTGGAATACAGGACGGGCGATTTTGGAAAAGGCGATCAAGTGAATTCTTAAGGAATAAATTTTTTAGTGGATGACAAGGATGACACATGATGCGGAAATAAAATTGAAGCGACAATATGAGACGAGTGGAATCTAATGGTGATTCGACACATGTAACGCATAGGCTTTTGATGGGTGAGGTGCGAAAGGCACCCGAACATATCCGAAGCGCAGAGTGATGCACAGGATCCAGCTTTCGCAAAACAGATAAACGAGCGGAACCATAGGCTGCACACGCGTAGTCCATCTTTGATCGAATGATTGATCGATAAATGCGAAGCATGGATGATCGTTCCGCACCCCAAGACGTGTTTGAGAGCATTTTTAGTAGGTTCAGCTTTTTTAGGCACGATGCACGTAATTGCTCGACGTGAGGAAGGAAGGTAAGTTTTGGGTCAAACATAACTCCGAGAAATCTTACGCAATCCACAACTGCTATCCTGGTATCACCCAGGAAAATTTCTGGATCAGGATGCAGGCCTCGAAGTCGGCAAAAGTGCATACAAGATGTTTTTTCTGCAGAGAAGCTGAAACCATTTTCAACACACCACCTCATCAGACGAGTTACAGTCGTCTGCAGTTGTCGTTCAATGAAACGCATGTCCTTTCCTTGGCAATATATAGTGAGGTCATCCACATAAAGATATCCTTGGACAGTTGGTGGTAGCTGGGATAGGATGTTATTTATTTTGATCGCAAATAACGTAACGCTAAGAACGCTACCCTGAGGTACGCCCTCTTCCTGGACAAAGGGGTCTGATAGGGTGGATCCAATTCTTACTTGGAACTGTCTTAAAGTAAGAAATTTTTCGAGGAATATTGGTAGGTGTCCTCGAAACCCAAGATTATGAAGATCTTTTAGTATTCCATGTCGCCAAGTGTGATCGTACGCCTTTTCAATGTCAAAGAAAATAGAAACCAAATGGTTTCGGCGTAGGAACGCACGGCGAACTTGGGTCTCAAGAGCAAGTATGTTGTCTACCGTAGAGCGGCCAACCCTGAAACCGCTCTGATAAGGTGACAGAGCCCGAGTCGTCTCAAGGATGTATACGAGACGAAAATTCACCATCCTTTCAAGAAGTTTACACATGCAGCTCGTAAGGGCAATGGGTCGATAGTTGCATGGATTGGTAGGGTCCTTTCCAGGTTTAGGGAAGGGTACAACTATAGCACGTGTCCAAGTCAAAGGGAATACATGTTCCTCCCAAATACGGTTGTAGAGTCGTAGGATGTTAAGTAAGGAGGGACGGGATAGATGTTTCAGCATGACATAAGTAATACCATCAGGACCAGGTGAAGTCATCCTGGTCTTCTGAAGGCATCTTGTCAGCTCTTCCTCAGTAAAACTACAGTTATAGGCGAGTTCTGAGGGAGTATTAAAATTAATGCGTTGGGATTCTGCCTGGCGTTTAATACGTTTAAATGTCTCTGAAAACGTGGTAGAGTTGGAGGCTGTAGAAAAAGCGCGTGCAATGGCATTTGCTATTTCAACAGCCTCGGAGACATAATTCCCATTTTCTTTCACGAACGAAATGGGCTGTTCGGAGTACAATCCCAACGCTTTTCGAACTCGGTCCCACAGTTGTTTTGAGGGGGTGACAGATGTTATGCTGGAAACATACCGTTGCCATGATTCCCTTTGGCTACGACGACGTGTTCGACGTGCACTGGCTTTGGCTTTTTTAAAGGCTATTAAATTAGCAGTAGTGGGGTATCGGCGAAATATGCCCCACGCCTTACGTTGAATCTTCAATGCTGCAGAGCACTCAGCGTTCCACCAAGGTCTACGGTGTTTGTGAAAGGATGGAGATTTCTTTGGTATTGTTGCATTAGCAGCTTTTATCAAAACATCAGTGACTGTTAAAACAGCTTCATGTATATTGCTCTCGACCATCTGTTCAGTAATAATGGCCCGAGATGTAAAACCCGGCCAGTCGGCTGCATCGTAAATGTAGCGTGATGGACGGCAAACAGGATCATTTCCACCAATATGGGTAAGGAAAATCGGGAAATGATCACTGTTAAGTAGATCACTGCCGACAAATAAAGAGAAAAAAGGTATAACAGAAGGAGAGCAGATGACGAGGTCAATGGTATGAAAGGTTCGTGTTGGCTCATGGAAGTAGGTAGCTTCACCGTTGTTAAGCAGACAGAGACAGTGATCAGTTATCAACTGTTCGATCTGTCGACCACGGGAATTAGTGTCCCTACTTCCCCAAAGTGTACTGTGAGCATTAAAGTCACCAATGATGATAAAGGGCTCGGGCAATTGTTTTACCAAGTGTTCAAGGCTCTGTTGCTGGATGGAATTATTGGGTGGTAAGTATATAGTACAGATAGTGATCATCCGTCGCACTTGTATTCTGACAGCCACTGCTTGTAATCGTGTGTCGAGAGAAACAATGAGAGAGGGATATGCATGGGAGGTGAAGATCGCAACACCTCCTGAAGCTCTTCCTTCATTGCTGATATTATTATCTCTTCGAATACAAGTATAATGACGGATCTTCGCCGTGTTAGCCGACTTCAGGTATGTTTCCTGAAGTGCAACACAGGCGGGATTGTACTCTGTAATGAGGGTTTTGATGTCATCCAGTTTATTTCGTAATCCTCGACAGTTCCAAGATATAAAGGAACCTACCATTTAAGGAGATGAAGTGTCTCCGTTTATGATCCCAATCATTTTGTTGTCGATGGGATCATCAATTTCTTCATCAGATGGATGAAGTTTAACAATTTCGGTATCTTTTTCAGTTCTTAAAAGGTTAAAAGGGTTGGATGTTTTCTGTAAAGATGTATTTTCTCTTGCTGATCTTAGTTTTAAGGCTTGAAGTGCTTTTGAACGGGCAACAGTTTTTGTTGGCGAGATTGCTCTTTTTTTGCTAGGTTCTCTTGTTTTAGTAGGTTCTTTAGTATTTAATGTAGTTGGCAATGAATTTAATCCAGGTATTGTTGTTTGTGTTGCTATACTTTGAAAGGTTTTTTGTACTGTAGATGCATATGATGTTCCAGGTTTCGGAGTTCTTGACTCAACGATTTTACGTGCTTCAGGGTAGGACAAATTTTGATATACTTTCACGGATTGAATTTCTTTTTCGAACACCCATTTCATACAAGATCTTGAATATGATGGGTGGTTTTCTTGGCAATTTACGCAATGAGGTGGTCCAGTGCAATCATCACTGTTGTGTCCAACAATTCCACATCGAGCGCAGGTGTCGAGGCCACGACAGGAGATTTTTGTATGTCCGAACCTCTGGCATTTAAAACACCTTCGAGGATTCGGGACGAAAGCACGGACAGGGCAGCTTAAGTAAGCTGCTTTGATTCTATCGGGTAATTTCGGTGAATCAAAGGTTAAAATGAGGTGTTTGGTTGGCATTTTCACCCCATCTCGAAGTATAGATATTCGTTTAACAGAACATACGTTTTCGTTACGTAAATTGTCAAGTATTTCATCTTCAGAAACGTATAGCAAATCCGGTTCAGATATAACGCCCTGGCACGTATTAAGAGTTCTATGGGAGGTAACAGAAACAGTAAAGGAACCAAGTGAACTAGTTTTAGATAGGATTTGTGCTTGCGTTTCTGATGATACCTCAATAAGTAGGTCACCAGAACGAAGTTTTTTTAGAGATTTTATAGTACCGATAAAGGATTGAACAGTTTTATGAATGAGAAAAGGAGATATTGATTGAAATGAAAGCTGAGGTGCAATAATTTGATTGTTGTATTCCAGTAATTTTACAATAAAGAAGCGAGCGTTGGAAAGAGTCATAACAGTTTGTTGCTCCCTCGGAGAGGGAGAAGAATTTAAAGAAATAGAAGTCATAATAAATTTGGAAAAAAGTTCAGACGCCGACAACACCACCCACCACGGAGTCCAACGAGGGGATACAGATTCCTGTATCAGTGTTAGTCGAGTCCATACGCTAACAGTTACCCCTGTGGCAGACACCACCTTTAACGCGTTGCTCAGTGGGTAACCGATCGCTTGATCCCTAGCCGATGACGAAGTTCAATCGACCAGCCGATTGGTGTACACGGGACCAATGCATACCTCCCGTTTACCTGAAGCTAGGGCCGAAGCAATGTATTGGGTCAGTATATCGCCCCTCAACTGCCAGGATCCCCTTTTCCAGGGACACGGGTCTCCACGTACGGCAAACACGTGGGTGATATAATCCCCAAGAGGAGCTGAAGGCACAGACTGGCGAAAAGCTTCTCAAGGGGAGCCCTCACCTCCGAAAAGGCAACCACAACGAGGGAGGAAGAAAAAGCAAAATGCAAAGGGTATAGGAGAAGAAGAACGAAAGTGAGGGAAGATCACTCAGGTACCCCGGGGTTGTGAAGCCCGTACAAACCTTAAGAAGGAATGCCCCTGGGGGCAAGCAAGTAGTCGGATTTTATGCAAATTCGCTGACGTCCGGTTCATTATTGTAGGGTAGTATATATATAATTTGACCATACGTCCCGTAGTTATGTAGGATGTCCCGTTGTCCCAAAGCACAGCTTCGGGAGGCTGATGTTTCCCGTTTTCAGAAAGTGATCACCCCACGATAACAATTTCAAAAAGAGGCCCGGAAATTAAAAAAATCCGACGAACCTATCTTTTTGTAAGTACTGATTGTAGATAATTCCGGAAAATCTTAAGCGCAAAAAATTATTGCCATCATTTTCGCGGTCAACGTTTTTTTTTATAGGTGAAGATCGATCGGGAAGACTTTTGCTCTTGTTTTGATAGAAGGAAACGAGATGGTATTGGACTGAATGTTTCAATTATTTAGTACTTGTAATCACTTTAGGCGTCTAACTTTACGAGGTCAAACTTCCACCCCTTATTCTTGCTAGAAACTCGAATTTGGTAAAATATATCAACAAATTGAGAAGCTATGAATATCAGAACAGAACCTCTGAATATCTATCTAACTGAAGCAATAACCAGAGACTCAAAAGGAATAGCCCATTTAGTCTGGCCGATAAAATGAAGATTATTTTGCAACCGGTAGAGTACTCATCTCTAACACCTTGTGCTAGTCCGATTGAGGGTTTATCCGGAGTTCACTTCCACTCTGAACTTCTGTCCCACACAAACAAAAACTCAGATGTTATTAATTGTATTCCTAGTGAAGACACTTTGATATATACCAATGGCGATTGACGAGTCAAATCACACCGGGAGTGGTATCTATATTGAGAATCTCTTTATTCGACTCTCCAGACGAAACCCAGATAACTATTCGGTCTTTAGGAGCGAATTGATTGCCATCGGGGAGGAATTAAAGACCATCCTCCACTCCACAGACTCTAGCGAAATATGGATTCTTACAGATAGCCGCAGCTCGATCCAACATCTACAGGACTGGAGACGGGTTAATGACCTCGTAGGCATTCAGATCCTCAATAACCTTAAAATTATTACAAAGCGTAGGGAGGTTCACTTTCAGTGGATCCCCTCCCACGTCTACGTCCCTGTAACGAAGTTGCGGATATCTTGGCAAAAAATGGTTGTTCTGCAACGGCAACTACAGACTATGATCTAACTTTTCAAGAGATTTTTTCCATGGCGAAATATCGTGACCGGCAGGTTTGGCTCACCCCCCCCCCTGCCCATCCCTGGTACGGTAAGAAAAGACCAGGAGGCGTATTGGATTTCGGCGAAGACAGACAGGATCAAACGACTGTCTCGAGACTTATCAGTGATCAGTGGGCACCTAAGATGCATGACATTCGATTCTGCCCGCATAGTCTTCCCAACTTGTACCAAGTGCCAACTGCTACCGGCTTCCCCCGAACATATCCTCGATTGCTTGGGCGGATCACTTGATTGCCCACTCCTGGTGCTTGACTTTTCTAGAGTTCATGGTCTCATGGATTTGATCTAGCTGCTGCTAGATCCTGAAGGATTAGACACAACAACAACAACTTTAGGCGTCTAGAATTTTGGAATTCACAATGTAAAAGAACATATTATTATTTTTTCCGCATCCCTAATCAGAATCCTGCCAACTCTGGTTCATCAATTGATAGTACACATTGGCCACTCGTGTATCTTTCTTGACGATAGATTATTATTTTTTTATCGATATGTTTTAAAATTTCTTGAAATCTTCATTTCAAAAATGCATAAACGTAAGTGCACTTTTAATGTTAACTTATAAACCAAGTACCCGTTCATGAAACACAAAAGTAAATTTTAAGAAATCCTGACAAGAACTTTATTATTCTTATTTAAAGCAACACCAAATATACTTAAGTAAATTTCTTCTTCAGAAAAAAATGTGACACCACATAAATTATTTATATTTACGTGTTGACACACAAAAATTCATGATCTTTTCATTAATGAATAAAAACTGTAAAGAAATCTGTATTTTCTTGAATACTCATTATTACCTAAAAAATAGTAGATGCTCCGTTTTGAGGAAAAACATAAATGGACAAGTTATGTATACATCAGGAAAGTTCATAACACTATGGTTCTCTGAGAGCAGATATTATTATTTCCGAGAAACGGATGTCTCCACCACGAGCTAAACTGGACTGATGAAGGGGAGTGAGGTATGAGTTCCACTCCCCAAGAAAAGAAACGGGTCAAGTTGTTGTATCAAGAATTCTGAACGATTGACTCTACCATGAGTCAAAGAAGATTGATGAGTGGGAGTGGGGTACGAGAGCTACTCCCCAAGGAACAGGATGATAACAGATTATATTTCCGTTTGTCAAGTTATGATATATCGACCCCTGAATAAAAAAACACCTCTAATTCAGTAGATACAATAGTTGAATTTATTACTCACACTGTGAAAATGGGTTTCTATGGATTAATCAGTGACTCGCCACACTATCGCAAAATCATCTTCATCAAAAATATTTATGCCTGACCAGTCTACGAGACGAATAAAATGCGTTACCAAAAAATAATCGTATTAAAGAGTGGTCGTGTGGTTTGAATTCTGTTAATCAGGATAAAGATAGGTTAACAATCTCGATGACAAAATGCAAATTACAATTCCAGATGAAGTTGACAAGATCGAGGTGGCGATTAAGACGGTGTTGGAGACTGGTAGTCAACGAGATTGATTATTTTCCGGAAATCCACACCACCACCAGTGACAAACTCACTCTCCTCTGCTCTGAGGAAAAGGGGGAATGTAGCGATATTTTCCCAATGGGCCCTTATATTTGGCCCTAAATGCATGTGAATGACAGTCCTTGCCCTCCAGGTCTTACAATGTGCGCTAGTTCAAAAATCGCCAAAATGTAAGCAACCCTATTAGCACTCTTCCTTCCATTTCGGTTTTTTTTAAACTAAAGATTGATCTTTTTTCCATAAATACCTTTTGACTAAACATAGAGACTTGAAATCATCACCAAAATTATAGTCTGATCTTGACAATTTCTTCGAGAGTGGTTTCAAAACATTACGATAAAGTAGGTGAAGTTAGCATTGTTTGGTGAGATTAATTAGCTTGACTGAGTGTTTTTTTTTTCTTGACATGGGGACGTCCCCTAAAACTCTGGAAACCTGGGTCCTTCTGACTGAACGGCATCTAGCGTTAGTAATAGAAACTCCTTCGCTGGAAAGCAGGTGAACACTCAAAATGGACCGTATGAGTTTCTTAAGGGGTCAAATTTAAAAGTATGATATTTTACGGTATTTTGCACCTACAGAAGTGCGTCAGTTATTTTGAAATGTATCGCTTGTTTTTATTTTTTCAGAAAATATATTTCTTAATTTGTTCATGAACTGCCTCTTAAGTCCTGTTTTTTGTACATATCTTTATGATGGTATAAGAATGATATCTGAACTCAGGGGCCATCAAAGCGCCTATAATTATTAAACACTTCTCTTTGAGATACTCAAACGCACTGATATTAACCATCCATGATTTTTAAGTACGTATCATATGATAAAAATTAGATTTGCTTCACCATCAAAAATAGACAGCCTTTGATTTAATTATTTGGCAAATTTAAAGTCAGACTTTTGTGCTATATGTCATTTGTATAGTGACTTCATTAGATGTTAATTAACAATTTCAATAGTTTATTTAAACTATATTTTAGTTCTGAAACAGATTCATACAGTTATGACAATTTCTGAGAAATTAGCAGTATACTTAGTAGAAATTAGTAGAATACTTTTGCATTCTATGTCCCATTTATAAGTTTGTATTTAAATTGATTTATCAATTGCTTAGCGAATTGACTGTAGCGAAAATTACTCACTTCGTCTGAATATCGTTGCTCAGTCGGTATTGCACCTGACTGCGTTGCGAAAGGTACCGAATTCGAATCCCACTAGAGACGTGGCGTAAAAGTAAATTTTATTTAAAGTTTCATTTCTGTTCGTTTCTCACATCTTCACAAATGTACTTATGTTAATTTCTAGAACTTTCCAATTCTGGAATGTTCGAGTCATTTCGTAAAATGTATTAATGTAAATGTAGCACTCAGTTCAAGTTAATAAAGTCTCGAGTTGAGATCAGTAATCTTTGCCCTCTCTCTTTTAGAAAATATGCACAAATATGTTAGTCCTCCTACTTACGATAAATCTACGCCACAATATTTTCTCTAATTTTATCCACCATTTTATTGGAAAGAAATAATTATATCTTCATATACAATTAAACTACCATACTTTTCACACAGCCAATTATGTAGTTGCAGTATTCACATTTCCTGTATCCAATTTAATTGAAAAGCATCGTTTGATAATTTTTGTTTACATCCCTTGATTAATAATGACATGTTTACACTAGAAAATTATTCGTCACATTATGAAGCAACGTAATGGTAATGGGCGTTGAAAGTATTAATGAAAATTAATAAATTTAACATAATTTCACATCTTTTTATGATGCATAATATATTTCAAGATATCATAAAAAAAAGTAAAACATGTGTAATTGTAATCACTACTCAAGGGCATAGTTTAGTTTTACCTTTTCAAATTCTTGTGATTTTATTAATTTACTTGTTCGAGTATTAACAATTAATTATGAAAAAATGTCATGAAATACCCAGAGATTTATTCTTATAATTTTACTCTTAAACACTGAACGTATCTTTTCACAAAGCATATGGTATGTTATAAATAATTCAAACCAAAATCTTTTGCATGATAATTAATAGCATTGTATTCAGACTAGAATTTACTGTTATAGGTTTTATTTAACATTCAGATCCCCAAATGCTCGCGTTCTAAGTATATTTAATTACTATGTTTAAAAGTGTCTGTGCTGTTAAATAATTTACTGTTTAGCTGAATGTGTTTAGCACTTCGAAGCAATTAGAAAATTGTAAGCCGCAAATTATAAATTCTATACTGGACCTTAAATCTGAAGTATAAAAGATAGTTTATGAAAATAGAGATTCAAGCTATTCACTATTATCATTTTATTCACAAACTAGCAAAATACCCGACCTTACTCGGTTTGAATTGGTTTACTCTAGATTGAAGAGATAATCAAAATATATAATTTACGTTTTTTGTAGAAAAAAAAATTATTTTAAAACCTTTCGCCATCTTTATATTTTCTACATCTTACTTTGGACACAAATCCTACACATGCATATCCATTCATGTAATACATTTCACATACATCGCACAATTTCTGTATGACAATGCTACAAAATGACGAAAGGTGATACTAAAGTTACTACTATAAAAGACGATTTATAGGAAGATTTGGAATTCCCTTTCTTAAGTTCTTTTCATGTGCAACTCAATTAATTAAAATTACGATTTACGGCGAGTGCTCTCGCACTCATAGTCAACAAAACAATATTTTTTTACTTGTGGAACTCTTGCCTCCGGTATGCGACATTGTGAAATTTTGCAATCTTCTCCTGTCATTATGACAACGAATTTTTTAATGTTGGAAAAAGTTCTAGTTTGGATTTTTAAACATTACTATTCTTTCAATAACGGCATTATTCTTTAAATAACGGCATTATTCTTTCAATAATGGCATAACTACACTTAAAATTTACTGAAAATTTATACTGACTTACCTAACATTTTTAAGTCTAATACATTGTGGTGCTGTTGCGTGTGATGAGAAGGAAAACACATTTATTAAAATAATAAATATTTAAAACAGGAAACAGCGAAATAAAACAAAATAAAAGATGTCGCAAAAAATTGTTCTAAAGATATTAATTTGAGATTCAATTTTATCTCTTGATCTCGCACAGTTGCCACAACTTACAACTAAAAGTGCACAAAATTTAGAAATGTGAAATTAATTCAGAGCGAAAGAACCAGAATAAATATCACTGCCCGCGCGATCTTGTTCATTCTCGTTTCGTTGAAAAATATCGTCTGTCCCAAATATTCAGAAATCGTTTTCATTGCGCAAAGAATAAAAATAAGACACGAAATAAATAAAGTATCAGAGCTAAAATTTCACCATAAAATTTTTTTTTGAAAAATAATTGGTTTTCAGCATTACTGGTAAAGCAAATGAAAGTAATCGTAATACTCAAACTATACATTCCAATTTTTCGAAAACTATCACATTGTGGCTGATTTAAGTGTACTTACTCAGGTGTTTTAGCATGAAACTCTTCTAAATATAACAATAAAAAAATGTTTAATATTGCATTCACTAAACTAATAAATAATGTATAAAATAAAACATATGGTAATCAAATATCTGGAATACAATTCATGTGATGTTTACACAAACACACAAACACAAAATCGAGCATAGAACAGAAAGACGGACAGACAGACTTTCGCAACAAATGCCACTCACTAAATGAAGATAAGTACTCACTGTATGCAAATTTCCATGAAAATATCTTAAACCGCGTGGACGTGTATAGGGCTCAACATACAGATAGACAGACATACATACAGACAGACAGACGGACAGACAGACAGACAGACAGACAGACACCAAACGAGAAAAAGGCGGATTCGGCATCAGAAGGGTTCAAAACGGATAGAAAACTTGAAATGGGTCGAAAATATTGAATGTACAAACAAACACTCCATTCTTATTTATATAGATTGTGGAAGAAAATCTTTATACATAAATATTTCAAAGAGTTTTCATTCAGCAACTCAAATCTATCAGGTCTTTTTACTTTCTACATACAATAACGAATCATTGATGGAATTTACTTAGTGTTACTCTTTAAAAAAAAAACTTCGTTATAACTTAAGAATTACAAACATTAAAATGCATTAGTTCACTTCTCCTTAAAATGCATTTTATTTATGAAAAGCAAATATTGCGAACAGTAATATTGCAATGCACAGGAACGCCTTTCTAAATTTAAGCTGAATTGATCTCTTTTATGTTTTGCTAATATTATAAAACTTTCTTTCAATAGGCATTAGAGGTTTAAGGCTTTAAGGCATTAGGCCTTCAACAACATGCCTTAAAACTAATCTGTAGAGGTGTGAGTATATGGGACATTTCAATAAAGGAAGCAATGTATTTATGACATTGTAATAATATTATATTTTGATAAAAATCAATTCAAATCTAAAAAGTCATGTAATAAAAACAAATCATCAATCTCATTTTTAATTTAAATAAATGAGAAAATACTAATAAGACATTGTATTAGTTTTGTGTCATTGGTAAAACAAATACATGAAATATGTAACCTATACATAAAATATGCAAATATGTAAAATAAGCATATATCACTGGAAAAAGTATTAAGGAATACAAAAAAGAATATTCAAATCAAAATTTATTTTAAATGGAGAATATCGAGCATTTTATAAAAGCAGTTACACAATTTTAATAATTGCAGATCTGTTTTATTAAAAGTTAAATATCATATTTTTAGTTTCCTAAATGAAAAGAAAATATAGAGCCTAGTACAATGAATACTAAAGTAATTTGTTCCTAAGGATACTAATAACTCGAATTTAAAGAACAATTGTTCCTGGTTTTTGGTCTGAGTGCGATTATTCCGCTACGGATAATGTTTCAGCCACAGATTATAAAAATGATACTTTATTTCTATAGGTAGGGGAAGTTGTGATACGTGTTAAAGTGAATTTAATTTTAAAGTGGTAACGAAATTAGATCCAATTTGTTTACAATCTTGTTCGCCATCTCGTTTTTCAGAAGACCATGAGTTTTCGAAGAACTTTCATCATTAATTACATTTCTGAAAGCAAATCTCTATTTGTGCATGTTAAAAGTAAAATTTTGTGTTTGTAATTAAATTCTATTTATTCTTGAGTGGTGCTTATGTTATGATGAATAATATTTTAGTAATAAAGATAACTGTGTTTAAGTTCTGTTGAGTTAAAATGAATGCTCAAAATTCACACTGTAAGGTCATAAAAATGTTTTGTTACAAGCTGTGTCAGACAGGGTTTATTGTTACAGAATGAAATGGGGAACACCGTTACATACACAATTTTTCCTATTAACACATTACAAACAATCATATGTTTCACAGTGTAAATTTTATTACACTTATAGTTTTGCATTTTCCATTTTAAGATTTTTAATTATAAATATGAATGATAACACAAATAAATTGGTTAATTTTTCATGAAGCTTTTTCCATAGATGTTTACATACATTTTTATGTGATGTTTACAATCTTTCTTTACATGGTTAGCAGTTTTCTTTTGTTAATTCATTCAAAATATTCACAATCTAACAAAATTATATCTTCTTTTGAAGTAAAGTCTATCCCTAAAGCCACACCCCGAAAAACTGCACAAAATATATTGGCTGATACATCAGTTAAAAATGTGTTACAGAGGAAATATTGAAGAGGAAAAAAACACTAAATCCTAAATAGAACGAAATTCCTAGGAAGCGATCCAAAGTGAACCTGAGGCATAAGCATAACGAGATATCATCAACAATAGATGAAGATTCATCATCTTATGCTGATAGTGATAAGCATCTCTTTTTCAGTATTGTAATCAGACATTGCTGTAGACGACGACAAGGAAAAAACACCCCATACTAAGATGGATTCTTCTCTGAATTTCTGCAGTGTCCAAATACTTTCGTCCATATAGCGTATGTGGAGTTGATTTTTACGTTTTGTCCTGTATACTTTTAATTTTTAATTATATACAAAATCGTCAACAATCATAAATAACTTATCATAAATAAATAAAAGTTTCTTTAGATTCTTTGAACCACGAGCGTGTAATCTTATTTTCTCCTCTTTTATAACAATACAGTGTTCTATTAACCCAAAACTTTTTTCCTCTTTCTCCAGCTAAATGCTTCTCATACAGAATTCTCTAGCAAGTTATGAGTTCTGCAATATATCATAGATATACAAAATGAACATTGTATTGTTGGTCTTTCTTAGATTCAAATCACTGTTAATTATTTTATTTAAAGTTGAAACTTAATGTTTGATGACTTTGCAACAGTCTTTTTACTTGGTGGATTCTCTTTTACAGTTAAAAATCTTACCTTACAAATGTTCGCAGAAATTCTTTCCTGCAAAGGTATAGGAAGTAGTTTCCCACTTTTACGTTTTTTTCCCTTTCTAATTAATAATATTACGTATCGTATCCTAGATATCGAAACAACATGACTTTACATAGAATGTCTCTCAACAAATTAAATCTTTTAAAGTTGCGCTTGATATTGTTTAAACAAAAGTAATAGAGTTCATTATTATTCTTCCTATAAGGATATATTCAGGATTGGATATATTCAGGTATGTTATTCAGTATTGACAAAATGCCTGTCAGATAACATCGTGACTGGTATCATGCTTCCCTTCTACGAGTTAAGTATCTAGAGTGATAGCTTCTCCCAGAGGAGATATGGTATTAGAGATACTATAATAGTAGATAAAGAGTATTATCGCGATGGATTTAGTATCTATAGATATAGTAGAGATAACAGCCTTCAGAACCTTACAGAAATCCACAGATATTATAACAGTTTGTGTCCTTTAATATTATGTAGGGTTCAAAGACGGTTATCCAATAAATATTATCAGCCCATCACTAGGGCGCCAATACGTAAAACGGTGCCATGTATAAATTATTACTGTAACTGAATAATTCTAAGGATCAATTATTTTAGTACATTACTTAGATTAGGAATGCTATTTAAAATTCTATGTTAACTTCCAATTCCTTGTAAGATTGCTTTGACGTGATAATAAATTAAAAGCAGAGAAAAAAATGTGGATCGAGTTGATCTGAACTTAGAAGGTTTTTCTCCTAGATAACACTTTAATAGGCCCTTTAGCGTGTCAATTGCTAAACGATCTCGTTTTGACCACAAATGCAAAAGAGCAAAGAACAGAATAATATTGTTCGCAAGATAATTTTATAGGACTATTAAAAATCCTACTATCGTAAATTCAAAATTACTACATAAAAATCACTGTTACATGTCAACTTTTAAATATATATGAACAAAATTAGACAATTGAATTTACATCACAACAGTATACGGGCTATTTGAGACGCATGGTAGCATACTTGAACACATCGTAATTTTGAACGTCGGTCAGATGACGAAGTCATCATCTGAATGGCACACCACTCTCCAAACTTCTACACTACACCAAGGTGAGGGCATTTCAGGCTACGAGAGATTTAACGTGCATCAGACCCCACAAATATGAAGATCTCACGTTTTTCTTGGGTTGGTTAGAGTTTCAAACTCATAACCCTTCAATTGTTAGTTCGTTATTTCATATATCTGCCTATGTAGAGCTAATAGCAAGCCGTTACATTTCAAAAATATCTAATGCGCTTCGGTATGCGCAAAGTACCGAAAAATAACCCATTTGCTAATTTAACAATTTAACCCCTTAAGAAAACCAGACGGTCCATTCGAAGGCATGCACACTTTATCCAGCGCGAGAAACTCTATGGCTCACGCCAGATGCTTAATAGTTAAAGAATTTCAGCGTTTCCGGACTTTAAGGGTACGTCCCCTTGTCAGCGAAAAAGACTATTCAATCGCTCTGATTAATCTTAAAACAATGCTAATTTCGATAATTTTCATCCTAACGACTTGAAATCACTCTCAATGTATTCATCAAGATCAAACAATAATTTTGATCGTGATTTCGAGTCTACGATTTGTCAAAATTTAAGTATCCCAAATTATCTAATACTGTCAAGTGAACCCAGGAGGGAACGCTGAGAAGGGTTACCTATACTAATATTTGGCGACTTTTAAAGTAACGCGTATTGTAAGATCTGGAGGACGTGGATCCTCATTGGCGAGTGTTTGGACTGTCTATAAGACGATACACGAGTTAAAAATGGCTCCACATTTCTCTCGTTTTCGTAAGTGTAGTGCGGAACGGGAAAAATCCTCGTTGACGTTCGTGAGGATTGAAACAAAACGGTCACCCCATCGGATACCAGTATCCACCTTCAAGCTGATATGTGCTTCGCCTCGATTAAAAACATCGCAAATTCCTGTCGTCTGTTATCTTTTTTTTATCTTTGTTAGATCGTTGTCTTGTTTGACATCACGGAAAAACCACACAACAGTCGTCTAACAAAAATCAGTCTTTATTTTTATTCTCGTCTTGTAGACTGGTAAGCAATTTGATACTTCCGTTTTAAATAATAGCAAATCATTTTTGATGAGATCCGGGATGAGTCCTTGGATGAGTAACCTCATCTTTACGCCAACTTTAAAAATAAAGAAAGGAGTCATTATCCTGATGTGAAATACTAGTGTCATTTGTGTGATTTATTATCATTTACAGGAGGTTGCATTGATACCCCATTTTCCTGTATTAAAAGAATATCTCGAAATTAACGAGTGTGCATCCTCTTGTATTTCTACGATTTTTGATCCTAAGTTTATTTGCAGTGGTATTACCCAAACATGTATGCCTCTTTAGAAGCATTTACAAGTCTCAAGTTTAGAGAGAGGCATTGATCTTCCGTTCTATGGCATCAATGACTCTTGGCTCTCGGAATAGAGACAATCCGTATCCGTAATCGTTTTTCTTCATGGGGAGTGACACTGAAACCCCATTCGCCCCAAAATCAACCCTTTTATCTGAACTGAGAAACCCGTGGGAGGTGGTTCACAATAATTTTATCCTATAGAAAAACCTTCTGTTACGAACATTTCCTAACATATCCGTTCGTGCTTTGTTTGAATTTTAAATTGAAGAATAATTATAAAAGAAGGACATATATATTCGATTCCTCTGGACTTTAAGATACTCTTCAACATCAGCTCTGGATATTCTCAACGTGGTCTTCATCATCTATCCCGGTTATATATAAAAAAATTTAGTGTTCTAATTTTGTTCAAGAATTTATTTTTTATTTCAGAAACATGGTGTTATTGCTTGGAAGTCCTCTTACTTTTTCTTTAAAGAAATAAGAATCCACTTTCTACAAAAATTGCCACTTCGCTAATAAAATACTAACCACTATACATACTTTAAATTGTTATTATTCCAATTAATTTCAATCCAAAAATTAAAAGTGCCAAACATTACCTTCACACATAGTATATGAAACATATCGTGATTTCATGTGAAGAATTGGGATTAAATAAATTCTTACATAGCCGTTTCGTAGGAATGAGTTACATCATCATTTGCCATCATTTGACATCATTTGCCACACAATTTGCGATGATGAACCGTTGGTTGATTGGAGACACAGTATGGAGCCCAGTATTAAGCAGATTGGGCAAGATGACTGAGTGTGGGTTCACCTTCTATCCACAAACTGTGGAATGAATTTCTAAAAGCAGAGTCTTCATCTAGAAGATACGTGGACGACCTGGATCTACAACTACAGTAAAAGACCAATATATGCAGTTAACTGTACGAAGGCTGAAAGGTACGTACTACAAACGACGCCGAAAGGTACTGACAGAAAGGTAGTTATGCCAACTCAACAGAGATCTGCTTTTTCTACTGGTACTGAAAGGCTGATTTCAGTTTTAAATATTAGTAGAAACTTCGTTTAACTGTTATGTATGCTAGATGACCAGCACTTTATGCACCCCTTTCTTATATTTTGCAGTGTTTACAGGATGTTTTATCTGGAAAATATCAGGACCCTTATCAACCCAGTACCATCCTTGAAAGTGATCGTTATTATGGAAGCAGTTGTGTCTTTGGGGTGGCATCTCTTTAGATGGGTACACTTACTTCTATGTGTTTCCATGTGATGCATCTTATAGCACAAATATGTAGAAGCTGTTCCATTAATCAAACTGTACATCCAAAGGATGTCCAATTGTAATTCATACATGTAGTAAATTATTCCTTAATACTGCAAGATGACAATGTGCTCGTTCTTACATATTGCGATAATGGAACAGTCCTTCACGAAAAAAATATTGTATGGAAGCAATCGTCAGACATATCTCCCTATCTCAATCCAATTGAGTATGGGAGACAAGTTGCAGCGTGTCCATCCTGAAATACACACTTGAGGATTTCTTCTGCTTTAAACAAAAAGTGGCAGTTTCTGTCTTCTGAGTTAATACACCTCATAATGAGAATGAGGCATTGCTGTCGGTCTTGAATATATGTTGGCATTGTGTACAGGTTGATGTGCAATCAGCTTCACTCTACAAAGCTCATTACACATTCGCGCGACTCAGGTATCCTATTTTTGGAGAAATTTCTGATTCGTCAAATTTTGCGACAATTTCCTGTAGCTATTTTAGACTAAGCTATAAGATAAGCAATTAACATTTCCCCCAAATATCCTAAGAGTTTACCAATTAGATTCGTAATCATCATTACTTTCAAACGTGTTATTAATCTATGCAGACTAGCGTATTTAAAAATTAAACATATTCTATAAATAGCAATTGATTGCTTGATTTCGCGTCATTTAATAGGATACAAAATACTTCCTCCTTTGCCATAAACACCGAAATTGTTGTAACATTTATAAATAACTCTATGTCAGAGAAAAATCCTTTGTTATATATTACACCGAATCAAGTTTATTCCTAGAATAAAGTGGGTTCATCAAAATTACTCTCATCTTTTGTTTCGGTTCATTATTTCCGATGGCCAATGTCCTATTTTTTTGAATGAATGATTATCCCTCTCAAATGATTTCCATATATATTTGAGTTTAGTAGTACGTGAATAAAATATTTTTCGGTGGACTGAAGCTTATGAAATTAAACGCACTGTATCCATATACAAAACAATACCTTTATTGTATATCCATAATGGACGGATATCTATAAGAATGAATATTTTAAGCGCGTCGCTATTCAATCGAGATTACTTACAGTATTGTTCTCTGTTTTAAAAACTCGCGATAATAGAATTTTTTAACTGAAAAGAAATGCAATTATCATATTCCTTTTTCTTGTTCTAGTTTCAATAGAATGAAATTAGTTTCCATGAACACAAGAAAAAAGTGTGTTTTAATTTATGATGCAATTCACTTATAAGAATTGAATTTTCGACATACATGCTATGTATATATATATATATATATATATATATATATATATATATATATATATATATATATATATATATATAATATATATATATACTTATTTACTTTTTAATTAATCGTAATATTTTAATTTTTATCACAATATTTGTGAAACAGTGTTTTAATAATTAATTATGACGTGCTGAATTCAAATATGATTGTAAAATAATTCTACAGTTTTCTGCATGATATCTATTGTAATATTTCACAATATTTATATGCAATGCAATATTTATACATTATGGAAGTAAATGCCACATTTTATTAAATTCCAAGTTAACGCTTGAGTCTGAAATTGTAATTTATTGCCCATAAAATGTCAGATCATAACAAATAAAAATACAAAGATCTGGTGTCGATTGACACATTGTAGCGAACCATTACGGCCAACTTCCCCGATCATCCACAGACTGCTTAACTGTAAGACCAACGCTAAACCTACCAGCTTCCGGTGTCAGTGGCAACATTCAAATCAATTACTCTGGAGCAGCAGAAGTATGTTGTTGGCTGCGAATCTCTCTCTCCTCCATATTACATTTAAACTGTAATCCGAACAGCTACACTCTATGTTTGTGAGTGATGGCAACGGCTTTAGCAATTTTTGTGGAGCACTTCTAAAGTCGTCAAGGAAATAATAATTTTCTAACTCTTTTTCTGTCAGAATGTTTTCTTCTTTTTACAACACACTTTGTAAACACATTTCAGAACGTTTTGAAAAGTATATTTTTAAAAAACTTTCACAAAAAGTAGTAAGCGTAAGCACGTATCACAACACATTTGTGAACCTGAAGGGAAAGTAAGCTACGAATGTTGGGTAAGAATACCCTGAAACTTATCAATTACACTAAATATAGTGGACATGTTGAAAAAGAAAAATATTTAGAAAAGAAAAAAAGCAAGAAATAATACACTTGATAACGTCAGAATTAATTCGTATAAAAACTAATGAAAACGAAAATGGTCACAAAAACAAGACTCTTAATCCTTTCGTGAAAAGTATTATAGTAGAATAAAAATTCCACAACTGTCAAAATACAAATAAATGGACTAATAGTATCACAGAAAAAGGACCAATGCAATCAAAGGATATTTTAAATACAAAATTACAAATGGAAGAATGAAAAAATTTCAAACGAATCAAAGAAATCAAACGATTTTAACAGATTTTGGAAGAACTTCTAGAATATTCAAAACGAAAATTGAAGGTTTACGTTTGCTGAGGTTGCTATGAAAACCACAACAACCGTAAAGAAAGATGGGTTGCCTTAATTTATCGTAACTCGCTACTAGAAATGCGCCAAAAAAATCGCCATGCCTTTGCCATCACTCAGTGTAGATGTACCCTGTAATTTTTTTATATATGTAAATATTAAAGTTATTATTAAGTATTTATGACTTCTCTCTGAGTCAAGCCTTAATGATTGCCTTCCATATTTCTAATATATCTAATTCACTAATTTTGAAAGAGTAAACATTAACTGCTCAGTTACATAAAAAAATTACTGTCGTGATCATTTTGTTACTTCAAAAAAGAAATCAGAGATAAAAAATTATATGAAACCATCTATATCTATTTTTATTTTGAAAATCTTGTAGAAATAGCGTATTATTTCAGTATAGAATTCACATTTTTAAAGTATACCAATAAACAAGAACATTAATAACAATGCAATGAGTTACAGGTATACCTTTAAAAGATGTGTATTCAAGAGAAATAATAAACTTTCAATTAACTAGGCAGGCGTAGATGTGAAAATTGATTTGCGTTGTAAAGATCAAACCGGAGCAAAATTATTAAAAGAAACATAAGTTTAACCACATAGAGTTTAATTTTCAAAAATAATCAGTTGAAGATATTTGTGAATCTTACAATATTGTAAACAGAAGCAATTCTAAAGTTCTTGATAATGCTTCAGATGATTGGTTTTTGGGTTTCATGGCAAAAAAGGAATTTAATTCGAGAGAAGTAAGAGAATTAACTGAAGTCACACACCATTGAAAAAGTGAATTTCAAAAAATATTTCATTGATTCCCTTCATTTCTAAAAGAATTCTGCTTGTAATGGCACTGTTTACTTTTATCAGAACTGCTATACAAACAAGTCTTCAATTTAGTTTAAATATCCTTTTGATTTTACTGATTCACATTATTCCAACGTAACTTTTTAATTTCAAACCAATGGATAGTTTTTTTTTTATTTATCTCAGTTTTCAGCAAAACTTTTTGCATTAACTCAATTTAACCCGTCAAGATGCAAATAATAATAAATATGGCCATATTACAATATATATGAATGTACCAACAGAATCAGTAAATAAACATATTTTCATATTTCTGTTTATTATTTTACATTTTAAATTTTGTATAAATGCTTGATAAAATATATGTTATACTTTCTACAAACTAACAGTAAACTTTTAAGAAATTTACAAGATACAGTCCCTTTATATTAGGTAACATAAATATAGCATTAAGTACTGAGTTACCACTTTAGCATTGCTTATTATCAGACTAACAGGATGTATATCTGAGTATTCACAATGTAAGTATTGAATACCATAAATATTAATAAAATATGTATTTTCTAAAATACTAAATTAAATCTAAACTGATTTGTAACGGGTGCACACTAAAAGACTTTCAAAATTGAATTCTAATTTGCCAAATAAGACACTTTAAAATGCTCTATTCGCATTTACACAGAATGATCACTGAATTAGACACCAGAACTCAGATTAACACGGGATTAGACACGCAACGTGATTACGAAATGGTCGTAAATGCAAGTGATTGGTGTTCCATAGGATCATATAGCGTGTGTTACATTAGCAGAATGGGTATGACTAGAGATCTAAATGATTTTCAACCAGGCACGATCATTGCTTTTAAACGATAAGGATCGGGCATTTCCATGTTCCTGTGGATTTTCTCGAGCACCAACGTCCCAATCGTCAATGGTGAAATCATGGCAAACTGAACATGTGCAGAATGTTTAATGATGGATACAGTTTGTAGGTAGGATGTATAAGAGATAAATATTTAGGATGAATGGCCGTCAGTCCATTCACAAAATATATAATTTTAATTATAGAACTAGACCCACCGTTCACTCAATACCACTTTTTAACGGTATCAAAATGACGTAAACTAAATTATTATGATCTGTGACAACATGTAACTTAATCTTCTGCTCTAATATAATACCCTTAGGACAATTTAATTCTTAAGTAAACTAGAAGGCACACCACCACATCTAAAAAATCTAAAAATGCAAAATAATAACTAATATACGTCACAATGAAGGTAATTTTTATGGCTATTTAAATCAATCAAGGAATAGTAATTTTATACCTCTGTATAAATGCAGAAGTCATTTGAAGTTGGATAAAAATATTTACTATGCACCTGGTTTAGGTATATCCATATGTACCTACTATACTTCTGATTAGAAAGAACAGATAGAAACTGAATATTTGAAATCTCCATTAATAATATGATAGTATACTATAAAAAACTGATAAAAATGAAAATACTCATAATATTACATTTTGGAGGAGGAAACGTTTTCTATATCCTGCATATGATACGTCCGTTTCAATTTTTTTGGGAAAAGTTTTCTGAGAACATTAAAAACACGTATAAGACCTTCAACATTATTGAAGTAAAACAATCAAACAGGCATAATAATGTATAATAAAAATAATTTTTTTAAATATGTATTTTTTTTAATAAAAATATTTAACAGACGCATCATTGATATGTAACGTACGTATCACTACTGTGTAGCAAACACATCATTTGTATAACATGGAACATGTGCATTTGTTCTAGAAATATGTTTAAAAAAAGTTGTCATAATAATTAAAGAATTAAAAAATTATTTTATTTAAAAATTTTATTTTATTTTTTATAATTTATTATAATTTATTTTATTTATTTTATTATTTAAAAGAAAAAAAAACCATTAGTGCAATATATTTAAAAGGTTAATAGGTATTTAATCAAGAAAAAAAACTATCCGTGCCTTACCTTTACATATATTTACTCATATTTGTGTTAGCATGTTTTTTTTTTTTTTGTAATTTTTGTTATTTGGCATGATAAATTAAAATACTTGATCTGGCAACACCAAATGGAATAAGGATTGGGATGTTAAAAATTTGCGTACGATATGAAAATCTTCAAAATTTTGAGTCTCACAAACTAAATTTTAAAAGTTAAAAGCAAATAAGTATGAAATTAAAAGCAAACTAGTAACACGGTATCACTGGAATTCAGTGGATACTGTAGTTGTAAAAACTGAAGACAGTGGCACTAGAAGAAGTGATAGTGTTTCACAACATTTGACATAGAAGTTTAATTTGCTCAATATTACAAATGGAGAAGACGATTTTGGAGTTAAACTCAACTAGCATTTCTTCGCCACATTACATGGTAAAGATGTACCTGGTGGTATAGGTGGCCAAGTGAAATTTAAAATGTGTCAAAAAGTTAAATCAAGACAATTAACAATTCTGAACGCAGAAAATTATGTTACTGCGCTTAGGGTAAACACTCATAAAACAAATATCTTTGTATGAAAAGAAAAAATTGAAAGCAACATTAAACCTTGAACAAGCGATTTAAAGGCATACTAACAATTCCAAAGTCTCACTCGATCCTCAGTGTAATGACAAATTCTAAAAATATAGTTTATTTTTCAGAAATTTCTAGAAAATCTGGAACGTCTTTTTATTTCAAAGATCAAAAGCATTTTTCTCATTAGTTAACAAAACTGCAGCAGACCAACATAAAGTTGCATCCAGTAATGACATTATTACATTCAGCTCATGGGTCATTATAAAACTGACTACAGAAAAAAGGAACAAAAAGACTGTGGACAAGTGATTTCAGTCCATAGTCCAACTATTGTAAAGTTTTTAAAAAGAGGAATTGGGGCAAAAGTTTTTTTGGTCAGAAAATGATGACATTTCTGTTGTGAATATAGAAGGTATTGAGGACATAATTGATGAAACCACTTTTGATAATCGATTTAGATTGACATTTGATACATTATTTAATCTGTACAATTTTTAACTTAAAAGTGTTTTGTCACAGTGTAGTACCACGAAATTTAAAAAAATTTCATTAGATAGTGAATTAAAAATTCAGCTATTTACTATGGTAATATTTAATTACTATTATTTTTATTTTTTTGATGGTAACAATTTGTTGTAACATATTTTGTACAGAAAGGAATCATAAAGCAGTGTAGATAGTTCAGAAGATGATACTTCAAGTACACTACATGATACATCCGTTACAATTTGAAATCTTTATTAAAAAATTAAAGTTATTCGTAAATTAGATAATCTATGTATTACCTTTAAATCTTTCTCATCCATAAAAAAACAAAACAAATTTTATAAATATATTTTTATTGTAAGTATCAGACACAATGTCATTTACGTTCAGATTGACACATTTTTTCCTCCTAAAGGGATACATCCGTTACAACTCCAAAGTATGTATTACTTCTATTTCTATTTTTAAAATAAAAATGTTTATTAGTGATACTTTTAGAGATAGTTATCCTCTATATAAATACCAAAAAAATTATCCCATACGTAAATTATGCAATTGTAAGAAATGCTTTTATTGTCAAATATTTTTTATTAACAAATTTTGATTGACAATACAATACCAATTTCTAAACGGCGCTATACATTGATGTTGGGTTTGGGGAAGAGGGATCACAGTTTCATATCAATTCCGAGAAGTTATAAGCCTTCAAGCAGCCATTCTAACATAAGCATATGCTGAATAATTAAAAACAAAGCCTCTCAGTTTGTCGCTTTTTAAATAATTTATGTATCGCTGTCAGTGGATGGTATTTAATTCTCATAAGAACTAAAAATGTACAGCTTGCTACTATATGTTATCAAAAGATCAGAACTAGTTTTGATCTAACAAAATTGCATCAACAGCCAGAATTAACACACACACACACACACACACATATATATATATATATATATATATATATATATATATATATATATATATATATATATATATATACATATATATATACAGGGGCGCCGATTACGGAAAAATATTGGGGGGGGGGGGCAGGTAGATTCCGTAGCTTGGGGTGTATCCCCCTGAAACTAAAAAAAATCCTCTTTTGACCAAAAAGGCAACACAACATCCCTTCCGAATTTTTTTCGGCTACGTCTCTGGGTAATTAATTATTAGTAACGTCGTACTAGAGCAACAGAACGGGCTATTGACGACGGTCCGGGATCAGTCCCTTAAGGGAAAGATCCGAGGACAGCACCTCGTAATTTTGAACCACGGTCAGATGACGAAGCAATACCTGAGCTGGCACCCCACTCTCCAAACTTCCACGCCAACCCAAAGTGAGGACTTTCGGCCACGACAGATTTAAGGTGCACCAGCCGCCTCTACACCATACGCTTACAAACATCCATGCCCGGGCACGGATTCGAACCAGGAACCTTCCGATCTAGAGGCTAACAACCTAACCACTATGCCGGTTGGTCGGCGCTACGTCTCTGGGAGGGAAGCTAATACCCGGCCACCAATAATAAAAAACGAAATAAAAATTGGTGCATCATACTAATTTGGGATCATCGCTGAACTTACATGGCACATGTAACATTTTGTAAAAATATTAATATATATTTTTAAACCTCTAATTCTTTTAATACTTTAAAAAAAAAACTAAAAAAATTTCGAAATCCTTAAATCCCATTCCAGGGAAATGAAAACGTATTTTAAAAAATTATTTTTTAGTTTTAAAAGAATGGATTTAGGATATAGAATTTCATGTCTGAGTGATTGGTAAACTTCGTTTAATATTTTTAAATATCTCTACAATGCTTGTTCAGCGAACCAATAAAAATATATTTCACAACACTAGGATATAAAGATAAAAATACAACAATAAAACTGAATTTGGAAACAATAGATCAAGATTTGGAAACCAAAATTTTTATTTGCTGATTTTAAATCAGACTTTGCCATAAAAAATAATTATATTTTATTTGAGAAATTTTAACAATTTCATACTTAATATGACAAAATTTATGTAATTTATAAGAATAATAAAAAATTAGGTACAATAGATACCAACTTAGGTACACTAAATAAAAACAATTTTAATGAAAACCCCAATTTATAACTCAAATCTTTAAAGAATATCACATTTATCTTAGTTAAAATTTTACTTTAAAAAGCAGCAAATGTAGACTTTTGTATTTGATTTCGCCCAATGAATTCATTCACGAGGGGTCTAAGATCCAGTTCGTCTAAAACTGTTTGATGCGTATTTAGTATTGCTACATAGTTAAGTCTCTCTTGTCCCATTGTTGATCTTAGATAGGTTTTAAGACGACGAAGATAACTAAAAGATCTTTCAGCTGTACAAGTTGTCACTGGAATGGTTTGCAACAGTTTCAAACATTTTTTTAACTTCTGGAAAGAGATCTCCAAGAGCGTTGTCACTTAAAATGTACTCTTTCAAATTTTTAATTGAATCCAGCGAAACATTTCTTTGTTTGGAAATATCATGCAACATATTTAGATGCAATAACAGCCGGTCACAATCCAAATCATCTTTGAAAAACTCTTTAGCACTTGGAAATTCCCCAGTTCCATTTTTCGCTGCTCGAACATACACTTCTTCGATGGTAACTATATTTTTTATTAATGAAGATTCAAACCTTTCATTGAGGCAATTTAGTACAGTATCAGCAACTTCCAAATATAGCTATCTGTAAAAATTCTTTGGGCTTGAAAATTTAAAATTCTGCGTTGAACTAAAGTTTTCTAAACGCTTTGGTACACTACGATGCCGAGGGAGTTTTGGTTCATCCACAACACTATCCTTTTCAGTGATACATTTTCCCCTAAACCTCTCAAAATTATCCCGTTTTTCATTAATTATTTCTGACAAACAAATAATTTTTTGGTTAATCTCGGAAGCCCGTATCTGAGAAGACTGTATCTGTTGGTTTACTTCTTCCACGGGGCTCATCACATGGCTGTGTAAAGAAATGGAGAAAAATGTTTTGAAATCGGACATCTTTTCTAGATATCCGGAGCATTTTGCAAGCAGCATCGAAACAATCCGTTTCGGAGAAAACTTCGAAAAATTCCGCTAAATCAGAGTAATTTTTAATAATAGAATTGATGCTCTCATTGTCCACCTAGTTGGGCAAAGTGGCCATAATCCAGTTTTGGAATGGTTTTGGTTGGGAATCCTTGTCAAAAGCTATAATTCTTTTACCGTCTGAATTAAATCTTTCGATAGATTCATTGCATCCCTCATAGAAGGAAGATGCTTTAAACAGTCCAAAACTGCTAAATTCAAACAGTGTGCAGCACAGTGCACATAAAGTGCTTGAGGTTGAAGGTCTTTTACGAGCTTTTGCAACCCCTTAAATTTCCCTTGCATTTGTGCGGAACCATCGTAGCACTGCCCTGTTAATTTTTCGAACTTTAAACCTAAACGTGTGAAGGTATCCTTCACTTTTTCAAACAGAGTTTTGGCTTCAAATTTGGAGTAGTGTAAAAACCAACAAAGTCCTCACAAATGTTTAAGTTTTCATCCACAGTTCTCAAGCACACACTCATTTGCTCGCGTACTGATAAATCACACATTTCATCAATCATAGGCCCAAAATATTCCCTTTCTAATATTTCTTGTACAACTGTTTTTAGCACTGATCGTCCCAAAAATTCTATTATCTCATTCTGAATGTCATGTGACAGCCATTTATAATTGGAACGCTTGAGATAATCCTCCAATTCTGGCCTATCTTCTCTTCTTAAATTAAGAAGTTGATGAAAATTCGAGGAATAATATTCATGACCTCGAATTGAAAGCCATTGTCTGCATAGAAACCTCAAAGGAAAAAAAATACTTAATATTATTGAACGTGCTTTTTTAATTTCTACTATTACTTTATCATTCATTAGTGCGCATACATTTTGTGTTGACGCTATTCTTAAAGTGGTTTCTTTGTGCGCATGGATATTTTCATGGATTTTGAATTTCTCCATAGCTTTTTTCCAATTTGAATATCCAACAGTTGTAAAAGCGTCCTCCTTCTTAGTACTGAGGGTAAGAAGACCCCTGACTAAAGCTTCTTTGCACGTCTTACAAAATGCCTTATTTTCTTTACTGTCAAATCCCAACCAATTAAATTTGGTAAGCCATGTCAACTGATAGGTTCTGCCAGTTTTCTTTTCCTTCTGGACAAGAAAGAGATGGAGAATGAAGGGGAGTCGAGGTTGATTCTTGGGTGCTACTAGGAATATTTCCGTCTCCACCTTTTCCAAGTTTTTCAAGACGAGTTCTTTTAATCAAGAATTTATCAATCAAAGATTTCTCACAACCAATTCAAAATATTGTTTAACAACAGACTGGGTAGTTGGTACCTGCAATAAAATCGAAATACGAACTACTTATAAAACTACGAATTAATTACACTAAATTTCATTTTATCATCTGATCTAATATTCTTGTTCCGCGAATGACTATTCGCGGAACACGAATATCAGATCTCGAATTCTAATATAATCAGAATTACTAATTAAAAACACGATGAATCCTTTGCATTTGGAAATTTATCAGTCCGACAAATACTTACGAAGCAGGTAATCAAAACCGTTTGAGTAACTTCCATTTTTTAAATGGAAGTTACATAATATCGGCATTAAAAAACGTAAGCTACATCTAAAAATACGTAACAATTAATTATGTATAACTTTAGTATTGATTAAATAATATAAAACGCATAAAACAGAACTTACCTTTCTTTCACAAGACCAAACGCATATTCCGAGAGTGCAGCTTTCTGGAGAGAAGAGGGCAAAAAGGACACAGAGCAACTAATACAATCACGTACTGTGACAAAAACAGCAGCCTGAACGGTCGCTGGACTCTACAATTAGAACTTCTTGACCAAATTTCCCTCTTTAGGTCCCCCATCTTCTCGATTTTCCCGGATGTCCATTCGTCCATCTTGCAATTTCTGATAAGAAAAAACTCCTTCCTTAAACTTAGTCGGACAACTTTCTGGAGTTCTCAGAACAGAGATAATGATCACCCCACTAGTAATGAAACCCCACTCTCCGCTTGGGGGTCATCCCAAGCAGGTCCCGATGAGTGACATGTCTAATCTCCGCCATCCTTTGAAGTGGAACTCCGGAAGCCGGTTCGCTGCAATTCATGGTCCCCACATGTGGTCAGCCGAAGGCTACCCGTTAGCGGTAGCACTTAGCAGATAAAGTTTGGTGCCATCCACTATCGGTGCAAATGGAATTCGTAAAGATCCTGATACTCAGAAAATCCATTCTGAAAACGAAAAATTACTTTACAATTATTGGGGTGGGGGGAGTTAAGTCCCTCCTCTTTAAACATTGGGAGCTATATATATATATATATATATATATATATATATATATATTTCTGACTCATACAACACACAATTTCTTAGCATTTCGCGGCTCATATTTGTAGAAAACACCATTTTGTGGTGTATGGGTCAGGCTCCTCCCTGATGACGCCCTATCCAACAACACTTTCGTTTTCAATACATTCCTTTTGGTTTTTATTTCATGAATTTCCTCTTGTTTTAGAAAATTATATTCCTTACTATGCTATGTCTGCAGCTTTCAGCGCGTTTGATGATTAGTTTTAACTTTTCTTCTAACTTTCGTTTTCACTTTCGTTTTCTGGTTAAATACTCATGCTTTTTTTTAATTTTTATTTTGATCTTTCATTAAATCACATTTTTGAATGATATAAATATTTACCAGTCAGAGATAGTTGCAGCCTTAGCGCACTCCTCTGACAGTGTGTTATATTTTTTAATAACTTTTGTGTTTGTTATAAATATTTACCTTTCAGAGGTAGTTGCAGCTTTTGCGCACTCCTCTGAGAGTGTGTTATTATTATTATTATATTTTTAATATGTTATTTCCATAAAATCACTTATCACGAATAAATCCTTCAAGAAAAGAAAAAAGTAAGATAAAGGGGATTTATTATTATCAACAATTACGTCACCGATGACTATTTATATTTCGTCATTTCCTCTGAGTCATTGGTTTTGGCGTTTTGTTGAACTAAGTGAGTAGCGGCATATGATGCGATCTTCTGGCTGCTGCTGCTGGTTTGATTTAAATTTTCTTATTTAAATTTTTCCTTTTTTTGTATATTTGCTTTAAAAGGTATTTGGGGAGAATTTCTAGCACAATTTCTTAGCATTTCGCAGCTCATATTCCTAGAAAACACCATTTTGTGTTGTATCGGTCAGGCTCCTCCCTGATGACGCCCTGTTCCAACAACACTTTCTTTTTCAATAAATTTCTTTTGGTTTTTATTTCATGATATATATACATATATATATATATATATATATATATATATATATATAGGCTGTTCGCACACTTTTTAGACGATTTTGGTTAGCGGAAATACAAAATCGTTTGCTGCAAAAGAAATAATCGCAGTTGTACTAAGTTTTTAAAAGTCAAAATTATCGTCTGCGGCTTGAAAGGTTTGTTTTTATTCAAAATGGCGTTTTTAACGAAGCAGTGGTTCGAAGGCTATATTTATGCTCTTTCCGAAGAGAAATATTCATATTTTGTTATTCAAAAACGATGTGAGAGTCATGGTTTTGTGATATCTAAAGAGTCGATAGGTAATATCGTCAACAAGAAAGGAAAAAAACGTCAAATTGGAGCCTCAAGTGGGACAACAATTCCAAACAATTATCTAAGGAAGAAACGGACATCTTCGACTATCGCAAAGGTACGTTGTTTAATGTTAAAAGAAAATCCCCATAGTCAAAGGACAGTTGCAAAATCATTAAAATGCTCGGTGTCCACTGTAAACAAAATGCTAAACATTGATTTAAATCTTAAGAAAGCGAAAAAACGCAATGTGTATCGTCTTTCTCCAAAGCATATGGCTGAACGCAGGACGCGCGGCCGAATTCTATATGAGAAACACTTATCCAAAGAAAAACAGAAAAAAATTGTCACAATAGATGAGTCATGGGTGTATTTAAATGGTTGCAGCAAAAAAAGAGACATTTATTATCATAAAAGGGGAGAAAAAATTTCAAGTGCATGGTTCACAGAATAGAAAGAAAGTTTTTCTGAGGGATTCATGATTGTTGCTGGTTTGTCATGTAATGGCAAGTTAAAAATAAAGAGAGTGGAAAAAAATTTCAAGATTTACTCCAAATACTATCAGGAACATATTTTATCGCCAATTTTTCTGAAGGAAATACCATCGCTTTACCCACAGTGTCATCAATCTGTGGAACTCCATCAAGACAAAGCTAGCAGTCACACATCAAAATCCACCTTAAGTTTCCTAAAAGAAATGGAACAAAAAACCGGTATCAAGGCCATACCCTTCACTGATATCCCTACTAAATCTCCCGATGTATCACCTATGGATTATTGTGCTTTCGGACTTTTAAAATCGACATTATCCAAACGTCGCCCCACAACCCTTACAGGACTCTGGAAAGCTGTTGAGTAGGAATGGGATAGAATACCTCTTCTGACACTTCAAAAGGCATTATTATCCTGGAAATTGCGGTGTCGAAAGATAGTTCAGAATAAGGGCTATGAAATAGAACATTTAAAACATAAGATTTCTATGTAATTCATTTTCGTGAATACAATATACATTGTCTAATAAATGTGTGAACAGCCTCTGTATTAAATATATCTATCTCTCTCTCTCTCTATATATATATATACATATATATATATATATATATATATATATATATATATATATATATATATATATATATATATATATATATATATATATATATATATATATATATATATATATATATATATATATATATATATATATGTGTGTGTGTGTGTGTGTGTGTGTTACAGCTAAACCTCGAAAGCCGTTAATGTGCACATTACATGGCTAATCTGCAGATTAACTGATTTGCTGCATTAGCCATTTTTACGCTTGATGTCCTAATGAGCAGTCCTGATGTGTGAGGAGTATCTTGGGTATATTTAATATATACCGCGCTTAGCAGATGCAAAGTTTCTTTAAACTGCTGATCTGCGGCATGGATGAGAGGGTAATCCTTGGAGCTTTTTTTTTACAAAATTCCACTGTGGAAGTTGGTTGGGAACGTCCTGTGGCCTGTAATAAATTGGATTATCCGCGTATTTACGACCCTTGACAGATTCATCCAGTAATTCGGCATATTTAAGAGTGGCTTAGTTTGTTTTTGTTACTTGGCAATGACTTAATCAAGCATCACGTGATCCTTTGCTGATGGATAATTAAAACTTTTAGCGAGTTTAAATCAAGGCAAAAGCAATGAGCGGTTTTAAATTTGTATTTAAAAAATGAGTTATGTTGTGCGATGAAGTATTCATTATCCGCGTATAATACTAAGAGCCCGTAGCGTGTATGTGTGCAAATAAACGCGTTAGTTATTATCTGAATTCTTAAGGAAAGTGAAAAGAGAATTATAGGATGATATGCGTGTCATCGGGCGTGATAATGAAGATGTACATTTTAAGGAGTTATTGCAAAATTAAACGAAGCGCCGATGTAATGGAAATAGTGCTTGTATATATATATATTCAATTTAACGATAAGAAATCTGGTTATCATTTATTAAAATGTATCACAGCATATTAAAAGTAATATTGCTAAGCTTCTAATATCTATAGATTTGTCCAATGAATGGGCCATACTGTTTAGGGGGATATATTTTCGAATAATTCGTCACAAACCTGAACGTGCAATTGGTGCGTTTGTTTAAGTACTCATTCATTAATTTTCATGAGATGTGTATTTTATGTTTGACAAAATATTTGTCAAATACATGGAATAAATATTTCGCTCAGTGAATTCTTATGAATATTACTTAGTAATTTTTGATGGTTGTCAAGAAGGACATGGAAACTTATAACCCCTAGCTACAGTATTTATTATTAAGAAGTCAATTATTTCCTATGATTGGTTCCATAAAGATACCTTCTCCCTAATTCTTGATTCTAATTTGTTTCCTGAATATAATTTCTCCGGAAAAGGTAACCTGAATTTTATGTACCGAGTGTTCAGTTAGAATGCTAAGCATGCGCAGTTTTATGCAACAGATTTACTTAATTATCATATGGGAACCGAAGTAAATACATACTATGAATGCAAGTTTAAAGAGTGTTCAACGGGAAAGATTTGTTTTTGAATAATACAATATAGCTCCAATTATCCTGGTCAGTTGAGACCAGATACCATCCGCATAATCAAATATCAAATAATTCGATACTTGACGCAAAATAGAGTATTTCTTATTAGAAAAAAAATAATTTTGCTTTAGTATGTATTTCAATTTAATGGCTATAAAAATAATAATTTTTTTTTAGATTTTGTACTTTACACACTGTATTAAAATGCCTCATTGCTTCAACATATCGGTCGAAGTCAGTTGTTTTGTTGTCTTTACTTGTTTCGTTACAGCTACAGTCTGCGTTTATAGAAGTGGCAAAGGTCTTGGCTTTTTTTTGGAGGGGTGGGGGTGGGGGGGCACTTCTAAAGTTGCCAAGGAATAAATGATTATTTCAAAAATATTTTTGTTCACAAATATTTTTCTTTTTACAACGGAAAAAGAGAGCTTGAAAACACATTTCAGAACTTTTAGAAAATTATGTTTTTAAAAAACCTTTACAAAAAGTAATAAGATTAAACACATTTGTGAACCAGCAGAAAAACTAAGCTGCGAATGGGTAAAAATACCCTGAAAGTTATGAATTAAACTAAATACAGTGGGCATGTTGAAAAAGAAAAATAACTATACGAAAAAAAGCAATAAATAATAAACCTGATACGTCAGAACTGTTCCAGGAAAAAAATTATTGAAAAAAAAATTCCACAAATGGCTAAAAAACAATACATTTTCCAACACCATCGTGACAATAGTTTTTATAAAATAAAATTTCACAACTGCCGAAAAACCATTAAATGAACCAACGAAATCAAAGAAAAAACTAAAAGGACCAACGCAATCGAAGGATTTTTTAATATTAAAATAACCAATGGAATCAAATAAAAAATTTCAAATGAACCAATGAAATCAAACGACTTTAACGGATTTTGAAAGAACGTTCTAGAATAATCATATGAAAATTGAAAGTTTCCGTTTACCGAGGTTGCCTTGAAAACGACAATAACCGTAAATACAGATGAGTTGCCTTAACCAACCGTAACTTGCTACTAGAAGTTCGTAAAAAAAATTCGACAGTGCCGTTGTCACCGCTATAAACGTAGAGTGTAACTGTGCTCTTGTTTCTATCCAACCAACTCTCACATGTACTTGACGGTGAGTAGCTGTAGATGGTCACACTCATGTTTCAGCTCCAGCAATTTTTGCGCTATGTCAAGGCACTCAAAACGCCTTACAAGCTGACGGTGCCACGCCTGGTTTAGCAGCAATGTCGTCGTCATTTTCTGGGTCAAAACAATGAGTTATCTCAGACTTTGCATAAGTTCATCGTCACTGAGAACTTGGAATCCAGGATCCGAAGAATCACACAGCAGTCTCTCACATACGTCATCTGCACTGAAATCGTAACATCCAGTAATTTTCTCTACGATGTTTCTTATGTCCTCAACTGGCACTTATTTTTTTTTATCATGTTTCGATAAAAAACTTTTAAAATGCGGATTTTGCCGATTTATTCTTTTTTCTCAAAGCGATCAGGATAGTTGGTGATGTGGATAACTGGAGTTCGGATAATTGAAGTTCTACTGTAATTGTATTATGATTAATTTACAAAATTTCTTCAATATTTAATATTTAATGTTACTCAATACTTTACTAGAGATATACTAGCATATTCAACAGATATACAAGGTTTAAAAGGTAGAAATTTCTATGTAGTATTCAATGTAATCTCAGATACAACAATATATATGAAATCAAAAATAAAAATATTTGATGTGACATAGGATTAAAAATGTCTTTTGAAACATGTAGCTTGTAATATAATAATATTTGATGCATGGAATTTTTTCAAATTGCTGAAGAAAAAATGTACAGTACTTAATATTACGGTTGCCAAATATTTTTAAAGATTTATGAAATGAAACTTGTTAGAGTCATGTGAAAGCAATGGGTAATTCAAGATCTCAAAAAAGGTATAAACGTATAAGGACAAACACAAAGACACTCAAAATTTTCGGTTCACAAGGATTCTGAAAAATTAAAAAATATTTACAAACGTCTAGAAATTATAAAGTTAAATGGGACAGAATGGACTAAGGCACACACACAGTAATGATCTTAATTTTTCACCTTAATATTGAAAATAAAATATTTAGATCCTTTATAAATTTGTTATAAATCGTTAAAATTTCAGATATAGAATTAATGGATACAATTTAAAATTCCGAAACACAAAGTTTTGAAGGTTTTGAAGTAAGAAAAACAGAGTTAATATGATACAAAATTTTATTCATTAATTAAAAATCATCCAAAATTTAAAGGCTCAAAATATATTATAATAGTAATAATAAATATATACTTCAGTACTAATGCGAACAATAAAGCTGTTTCTTAGCAAATATCTGCAAAATGTTTGGTTTAATATCTGTGATAGCATAATTTCGATCTTCAAGTCTATTTCTTAATTTATATTTTTAAAACGGGAGCTATAAGACTATAGTTTCAACATGTTAACTGGTGGGAAACACAGAAAAGTAATTCTTAAATTCAGTCATTCCATGCAAATTCAGGATACTCAGTCATGTCATTCAAAATTTAAAGGCTCGAAACTAAATTATAATAGTAATAATTAATATATATTGCAGTACTAATGCGAACAATAAAGCTGCTTCTTAGCAAATAGCTGAGCAATTTTTGGTTTAATATCTGTAATAATATAATTTCCATCTTCAAGTCTATTTCTTAACTTAGATTTTTAAAACGAGAGCTATACGACTATAGTTTCAACAAGTAAGCTGGTGGAAAACACAGAAAATTCAGTCATAAATTCAGTCATTCCTTGCAAATTCAGGATACTCAGTCATTGCTGATTACCAAGTTGCAGTTGTACTTGCAAAACCTTTTATTTTAACTAACTGTCAGTTGAAAGATCTGCCAAGGAATTTTTTTATTGCATACGAGATGCTGTATCACAGTCCTCCATTAAATGGAATCATTATCCAAGCATCGGACCCCGGATACAGTACTATGATGAATCAAAAAATGAATTTCCATTTTCATATATACACATAATAAATGTGAGCTGCTGCAAGCTGCAAAATTTTCCACGACAGTGGATGTTTCAACTCCGAGTTACCCGAGTGAACTATCAATTTATCATTTCAACACTTGTACCCTTCTTGCTTTTAATTCCTCCCCCTCACTGTATTGTATGTATTGTGTTTTCTCAACTTAGCCAAATGTAGCCCTTGTACCATAAAACTCGAAAACAATCAACCAGTGAAGGCAGTTTCACAAGTATGCAGAAGCGTACATTTGTAGTCTTTTTACTCTAGACTAGAAATTTTTTCTTTCAAACTAAAAATTACTAGTCTCTTTTCCTAAAACTGGAAATTATTTTTTAATTATAGTGTTACTGGTGTGAGATACCTGGATTAACTATTACTGGAAAATACATTAGCTACAAGTACAATTTTTAGAACATGTATTTAAAAAACCATTCTTTATAACATCTAATTTTTTTTAAGTCACCATTTTATCGAACATACAACAGAAATTTTAAGTAACCGTTTCTTAGAACATAAATGAGATGGAGAAAATAATTCATTATTTTATTTTTTTTTCTTTAAAAGTTCTTAAATTTGTCTTAAGGAATAGTGAATGCTTTCCGTGGACCCCATTTTCTGAACCATTGCTTTAACATATGCCTATTGAATGAATAAATTAAATACTACCCCAAAGGAAATTTTTAAGCATGTCTTACCAACGCTTTAAAATTGAAAAGCACACATTTTTCAATAGGCAAAGTTCAGGAGAAAAATTTTAATAACATTTTCAGAGCTTTGATTCCTTTTTTCAAATTACGACTCCATGTTTCTTAACTCGATGTGCGAACGTTAAACACCTGATTGAATAGAGTGAATTCACACGGAAATTAAAATTTATTAAAGAAATTTTTTTTTTAACTACGCGTTTATGTAATTATAAAAATTGTATGCAAGCGCTGGATGTTTTTGAGCTGAAATAGAAAATTAAAGCGACAATTACCCAGAAGCTAATCATGGGAAGTAATTAAATTTATAAAATTATGTTGGTGCCGATGGGTAAGAATTCAATGTTATGATTGATAAATATATAATTAAAAAAATGGTTATTAATTACATTTTTGTTTGAGTATCCGTTAAATTATTTTTCATAGCTCAGCTGTGAAAAAGTATCCTATCGTTTTAGCATTAAAATTTTACTAATATATTCAAAATTATATATACACGGTATGAAATCAATTTAAATCTTCTTACCACACAAAGCAATTTTCATAATTTTTGAACTTTTAAATGCGTTTTACTACGGTATAATTATTTCAAAATATGGGACATTAACAATACGCAACATATCACGAAATTTATATTATCAAGTAAATGAACGATATGTCTTATCTTTCTATCTATACATCTATATATAAATCATAAGGTTTGTTTTTCTGTAATAAATGTACATGAACAAGGAAACACGTTCTGCAGGGTTTGTGCATTTCAGTTAACACAGGGAAATGTTGCGGTCATATTTAAAACCCGAGCAACACCTAGTTATTCAGCAAGTCAGTTTATGCAAGATAATTTATGTAGCAACTAATAACCGTTTATTTAGAGAGGTTTTTATAAGAGAGCTATTTAGACCGGGATCTATGCTTAACGGGGATTCCTAACACAGTTTTTAAAATACTCAGTCTTTGGAGGGTCATATCCATTTATAGCAAATGGGGAACTGAAATATTGCCAAGATATTCTGCTTTTACGCATGAATCTTTATAATTGCCAACTTTATTTTTTATTATGTTTTACTTGGCTCATTTGTTTATTTTGTGAATAGGAAAAGATGTTTACTCCAGAATGTCTTTTTATACACCCTTTGTCACTGATCCCTCCATTTACTGATTAGAATCTTGGATATCAAATCATTTCAAACATGAAACTGAAAGACACTGCTTTCTCTCTTTGGTCATGGTGGTTTTACTATTTCCTATAACACGTGACTAAATTTCATGTTGGCTTGCTGTGGAAGTTTGGAGAGTAGGGTTATACAGCTCAGTGTTGCCTAGTTACCAGACCGTAGTTCAAAATTACGTGGTATTATACTTGGATCTTTCTCTTCTGGACATAGTTTCCAAGATTTAGTTGCGTTTATACAGTGCGATGTTAATTAAAACATCTATCTACCGGATTATATTATTTTTCGAATCCCGTGCCACATTGTGTTTTATATTTTGAAGAACAAAGACCCATTTTAATATAACGTAGGAATGAAATTGTTGACTTTGAAATATGAAGAACTTATTTCAACTCTAAATCAGTAAAATATGATACACGTATTGTACAGAAAACGTACCAAAGTAGAAAGAAGTTTATGTTATTTGTGTAATAGAGGATGTATATATTATTTTTATTTCTTTTTATGAGCCGTGTTCTTTCCTGTGAAACATTACATTCATCTTAGTAATTTCTAGAACAAAAAGAGTTTTTAAGAACAATATCTCTATGGGCATCTAACGATTCCAAAAAATGTAATATTGCAACACAAATGACTAAGTAACCACTTTTATTGATTTATAGAATCCTGGGAAAAATTATATTGGTAAAGCAAGACGAAATTAGAAAAGAGACATACAAAGGAAGACGTGTAAGCTCCTCAGAGATTGAGACATGAGGATATCAGATTTGACGATTTCATAATCAGGATAATTTCCGTAACATCGGACCATGACTGAGATACATTTGGTCAATAATGCTTTTTTATGTAGCGTATTCAGCAATTAACCCTACAAGTGTTTTTTGACGAGCTGTTTGATCCAATATTTGGTCATTTTTGCTAGAGACGATATATCTCGTAGAGACAAATTTGTTCTATTAGTCCAACGTGAAAGAAGATCCAAGTAAGAAATTATCCCTCGCCCATTGTTAATGATAGTTTGGAAGGGGTTTGCATGCCAGAGGTTGAATACTACGGGGTTGTGCCGAAATTATTAATCCAAATGTTTTTGAACACTAAAATTAACATTTATTAAAACATAGACAGTACAACACATGAGTTATAATTATGAAAGCGAGGAAATCAAAACATAATGTTTATGCAAAAATAATATATCGATGGCCCGGAAACGTCTCAACCAGACGGAGTCCAAATACTAACTGATTTTAGTTCCATGCATGGACATAAGCATTAAGGACTTTTGACAGGCAGGGAGTTTCTGAGACCAACTTAACCCAAAAACCTGGCAATAGAATGTAACAGAATATTTCCTCTCTCTTCAAGGTTCTTTTTTATGCCAGAGCTAGACACCATATACAAGATAGAAGCAGCAATAGTTTCGCGAAGGCAGTATCTCATTCCCAAACAAGTATGCAAATAGACCATGCACTCTAAAGATTATGGCTGTACCACCTACTTTAATTAAAATATAAAAGTACTGTAACAAATTTTGCTCAGCAAATTTAAGAAGCAGTTAAATTTCAAAATATTTGCAGATTTTCAATTCAATTCAACAGTATTGTTTGTTTTGCACTGTAAGTGTATCAAAAATTGGGTTTATGCAAAAAAATATCAAAATCTTACACAAAAGAAATCAGTAGTTTATTATTTTACGTGAAGAGCAGTACAACCTAAACTGTCTGTATTTATCCGCTGTTTTTCTTTCTTCGGATTACCTCGTAATTCAAATGTTTGATTCTGATACGAAGTAAATTCCACAACTTCATCTTTAATTTTTATGCTTTGTCCAAATTGGCTTTTAGATTTGTCTAAGCATTCAGCTATATTTCACCAACCAAACTTTCAGTTTCAACGTTCTTAAATATCCCAGTACCTAAAGGCAATTTAGTTACACTTACAGCAAAACTTTCTTGTTATTACAAGTCCAAATTGAACATTATTGCCAACATTAATACATTTGAATATTTTTATTCACTTGTGTGGAAGAACAATACTTTTGCATCCCTCTTTTTTAGTAAAACCAAATGTTGGATTTCATGTTATTTTGTGGCATTGAGTCCTCTTGGGACTTATTATGCCAAACTTAAGATAAAAAAAATCGAACTCAAATACATTATTCTATGATTTTAAGGCAATTTCATTTCGCGTAAATATTGGTTTAAGATATCCGAATATAAGAGCTCAGATATACAATATACCAATAAATTAAATGAGTCATGTGAAAATAAAATTTATTGTATATAAAATTATACTTGAAGGTTGAACCCAATGTCATGAAAAAAGCTAAAAATATTTGGATGAGGATTCTCTCTAATCATGTCTTCTCAAGCCAAGGTATATGAATTAAAATGTTTAAGTCGTTGACTATTAAAATGAGAACATTCTATTAAAATGTATTTTACCGTTAGTGGACAAATGCAGTAATTTGAAATAAGATGATCTTCTCCGAGGAGGAGGTGTGTATGGGTTATCCTCGTTTGTCCAATACCGAGGTGTGTTATTACTTCACGATGCCTTCTTAAAGTAAGCGATTTCTATTCACATATATTTGGTTTAATAGAGTGAAGTTTGTTCCCCGTTTGTTCATTCCATTTGTTCTGCCATTTTTCTTCTAAAAACCAAGAAAAATCAAAACAAAAAAATCTGATAACACCTTGGAATGTTACAGGTGAGAGCTTTTCAAAACGAATATTACAAGGTTGAATGTCCCTTGTATTTTTTTCAATATACGAAAAATTACATAATCGGGATAATGAAGCTTTACTCTTCCACCAACATTTTCAGTAAAACTACTTTTATAGGTAACTTTATCTTTAGTACTATCCTTCAGATCTGTGGTTACAAATTCAGGAGCTTTCTCTTCACACATTACTTTACCAATTTCAGAAGTAATTTTGCAAACAGAAATAGCAATTGGTTTTCCAGTACGACAATTACAAGCAATTTCAAAATCAACGGTATCACCACGTATATATTTCCAGAAAATTGAATGTTATGTTAAAAATATTACCTGTCGTCGCAACATTGTATGAAATCATATGAATGTGACTATGGTTAAACTATTCCCGTCTCCTAAGAATAACATAATTAGGACTAGAATCATTACTGTTACGGGTACAGTCATATTTAGATGTTTCCGTTAGGCATTTCATGGTCTTTTAATTCAGTATCCGAGTTTTTCCAGTTTTCATATCTTTCATAAGTATAACTGTTTAGCAACTTCATAAGTATTGTTCCTTATCCAAGAAGATATCCTTGACAGCAGCTTTGGTCATAAAATCACCCAACGCACAATCTAAATCTACTTCCGCTATAGGCCGGAAATAAGATGTTATCCATACATGTTCACCCGTGTACATGTGTGGCTTTACAAATTTTCTAGGAATTACGTCTATACTGGCTACTGTGTCTCGTAAGATAGAAATCTGAGATACATTTACAGTCACAACATTAATATAGGGAGACATCAAATCCATCAATCCCTTTCCTATAATTTCGTTAGCATCTAATATTTCAGTTTTCTTCATGTTTAGATATTGTGGTCTAATATTATCATAATTGCATTCATAACATTGAAGTTGTTTTCTTTGTTCAAAATTTTTCTTTTGTAATATTTTTTGTTTGCTTCAATTTTCATAAAGGTGTATTTTCTCTATTTTCTTCCTTAACCCGTTTGTCCCAATTTATTGATTTAGTTCAAATTTGAGAAGAATCATATTTTCTAAGGTTAATTAAACCTAAATAAACTAACTATAGCAAAGTTTGAAAAAAAAATTATATTTTATATAAGAAATTTGACTTGTCCTGTAAATAGGACACTGGGATAAAGGGGATAAAATTTGCATTTACATGTTTTAGTGTTCTCTTCATTAGAGAAAAGCAATTTCCGAGTACAAAGTCTTATTTTATCCGAATAATACCTTCTTATTTACATGAGAGTTCAATTTTCAGATAAATTTTACTCTAATTTTGGTGGAAAGGCCCAAAACAGACCTGAAAAAGTGTTTTGTCGCATTTCCCACAGCTTGTTTTGGGTTTTCCTATGCAGCCCTCTCCTTGACAACGACGCTGTTTGTCCCTCCTTCGTAGAAAATGGCCAAAACCATCTTTGCAGATGTATTCTTTTGCACTAGAAGGTACAGAAGAGATCCTTGGTCTACCTCTTGTTCTCATCAGTCTTTTTGAGATAAACTGTTGTTATTATAGCCCTTTGGAACTCCTTCAAGTTTAGGGCATCACTTTAGTTGACAGCTTTGTGGATTACCCATGTATTTAACACTGCCATGTCCAGTGTACAAATGAAAAATGGCCAGTTTCACTTTTTTTCCACGAATTTAAATTGCATATAGTACGGCAAACCAGTCGTGGTGATCCATACCCTATATGTTTGTTGTACGAATTTATCAAAATTGGCATCTTCACGTTAACTTTATCTTTGTGTCCTTTTACTCGCTTTTTACATCAAAAAATGATTCTAAAGTGCAGAGACAATATTATTGTCATTCAAACGCACAAGACAAACACCCCGGTATACTTGTTCAATGCACAATCAGACATTCCTCTTTCTTCAGCATAAACTTAGATTCTTCTAAAGGACACTCATAGTTTATTCGATTTTTTCGTATGTTTCTGTGGCTCGACAACCCTGTTCACCAAGACTTTTCAAAAGATCAATGCTGGTAAAAATGTTATCAAAATATAAAGTGTAGCTTGAAGGATTCACAATATTCTCAGTTTCATCACAACCCGGGTACCAAGAAGAGTATCATTACTTGAATCAGATTTCTTCACCGCAATAGAGAGAAAACTTGTATCAATATCATTCGCTTCCACAGAGAGCCCAAAGTTTATATCCCAAACGTATTGGATTGTCTCGGATAAGCTGTTTCAGATTATTCCTAAACTATTATATAAACTATATTTAAACTAATTCCAATGTGTCCTCTAACTTTTGAAACCTTTGCATTGACATGGCTCATCAGGGGTAAAACCCTAGAGAGGAAAAAAGTTCTTTTACTTTCAGTTATAAGGTTAGAAAACACTCGTCGATTGCATGCTTATCGTCCCACTGTCCTATTTAGAGAAGAGTTAAAAAATAAGGCGCTACAACTTACCTAATACCAATAAAGTTTTAATTAACTAACAGGATGATAAAAAAGAATACTCTCACTTAAAAAATGGCCATCCAAGTATCCAAAGTAAACCGGAAAGGAATTCTACAACCACAAAAATATGATTCAAACCACTCCAACTAATTCTGGGAATAAACCAAGTTTCCATTAGGAGGTGCCAGACTTTGCGACACATAACTCATGCTAGCAGAAGCTTATACATACAACAACATATTCCAGATGATAAAATATTCCCTAAATAAATACTGATTTCCGCATGTTATTTTTCAACTATCCTTTAAATATGATAATGGAATGGAACGGGTTAAAATTATCAAAACTAACATATTTTGTCTTGATACTTTCTTTATTCTGAGAATCTTTAATACTTCTGTATGTAAGACTTCTTCAAGCTTTCAAATCGGTCTATACTTTCAGCTTATTTCACAGTGGAGATTCCAAGTTAATTCATTTCTCCACAAAAGTGTTTTTTACTTCAGACGGCACTCTTCTCTTTATCTGCTCAGTGACGTGCAAGTCTCTGAGTTCTTCAAAAGTTTTTATTTCCAAATCAGAAACCCATTCATCATAAAAGCTTGTAAGTTCATGATTTTAACTGCTCTATGTCTTATCCGGGATATTTTTATGTCGGTAAAACATCTGCTTCAGTTTCTCAAAGCTATTTTTTTAACCTCTTAAAATAATTTTTTTCACATAATCGTAGCTCTTACCATTTTCAGGCGATTCTTTAGCCATCATGCCTGAAATATCTGAGGGCAATACACTCAATAAATATGACACCCAATTATCCTAAATCACAAAAGCCATTTCAGCTCTTATTTTAAAATTTATTAAATATAGACCCATTTCGTCTCGAAACTTCAAATTTCGGCGTAATTTTCATGAGCTCAACTGTATGATTTGGCTAATAATTATTCCCTTTCTTTCTGTCTAATTTTTCCCATTCTTTCTATTTCGATAAATATTTACTTTATTTATGTCCGGTAAATTATTCCTTTTCTTTTGCTTCTTTTCTCATAAATTCTTACTGTGATTTTGCTTCTCTTTCTCTAGTTAGCTCATCTTCCATAATACGGGTTAAATAAAAAAATTTCCTCTTCATATTAGTTTTTTTTGGCTTTGATTATTTTCTTAATCTCACCTAGTTTATAACTATCCGAAACTTTTATACCAAGTTAATCTAAGAGTTTGAAGTCTTATTTTATCCCACGAGAAACAAAATACATGGTTGAGAAAACAATATTAATTATGTAAATCAAGATGATTTTGGATCGTAATTCTTCATTATAACTATGATTAACACTATGGGAACCCTATCCAAAAGGTCAATATTATTTATTTCTGTTGAATTCTGATTTCCTGTAAACCAATTAGATAAATCCCAAAAGCAATACAATTTTAATTAAAATGTGATTTTTTTATAGCTAAGCAAAATAATTATTATTTTCTATTTCACATTACGAAATGCACATACTTTTTTTCAAATCAAACTTGTTATAAAATGGTCATAATCTACTTTTTCAATGGCAATTTTGCTGTCACAAATACTTATCAATATTTTCTAATAAAATAATGGATACACAAAATGTACAGAAATAAAATATGCTTCAAATACAATAGATAAAATTGGAAACAGAGCATACTTCTCAAATATAATAATATAATCTTAATCTATCACAGCATACAATACACAAGATGTAATATAAATAATTGCGATCAAATATTAGTTTTATTTTTTAACTAATGTGTAAATATTGTGTGTAATTCAAATTATCTGATTTGTTTTCAAGTCCTTAAATAGATAGAAAACACAAAATTTCACTGAAATAAAACCGAAGCTTAAATTTTCATTCATTTTCGATATGAAAATTTTTGGCCGTAAATTTATCACAATTTCATAATATCTACCTTATAAACAGAAAAATTCACTTATTTTAATTTTAAGAACTTTCATAAAAACAGTAGTTTAAATAACCACAAAATATTCTAGAATCTGGAATTAAAACTTTTTTGAACCAAAACAATTTAGGACACTTGCTTCACTATAAATTCCGGTGAGCCAGAACATCAATAAACTTGATTTAATAAAAGGGCGGGTTCTGAATTCTCTCTTCCAGTCACCTTGTAGAACACCAAACTCTAGTCTGTGTCTAAATTATTAATCTAAACATTTTTGGACATTAACATTATCATTTAAAAAAAAAACAGACAATACTGCAAATGAGTAATAATGAAAGCAAGGAAAGCAACACATAATGCTTATGCAAAAATATCCCCTGGTGTTCTCGGAGACATCTCAACAAGATGGAAACAAAATACTAACTGTTTTTGGTTCCACGTAAGCATCAAGAATACTCGACAGACAGAGACCTTCTGACATTCACATAACTCAGCCATCTGGCCCTAGAATGCTGCAGGGCAGGTTTCAACGTGAAGATAAACCACCAAGTGTGATAAGCAACTTCCACAACTCGACGATTAAGATTCTTGAAACAAGAATGAGGAATTGCAATTTAACTAAATGTGTGCTGAGCAAGATGAAAATCAGTTTTAAATGACGATTAAAAATATCATAGAATTCTGAAATAGTATTCAAACAAATTATTCAATGTCTCACAATTGACCTCTTTGGTTATCAGCACTACAAGGAGTGAACTGGTGGCCATTTGCGAAGGTCACCTGTAGATAAGCTTTAGAAGAGTAACATACAAATCTTAAATATTAAGAGAATAAACTGATCTGATAATTACTCGGGGAAGTACCCATCAGTACCTTATATTCCTGACTATTCAATTTTTCTAAAGTAACCATGAAGTAAATATGGACTTTGCAGAAATTCCTATAATGTGTAGTTCCTAGTATTCAAAACAGTTCTTCGATCTTACGCTTGCCACGAATAAATCAATTTAAATACTCGTCAAACGATTTGAATACCTGGAATGGTCGAATCTTAAGACCGCGTGAATTTGCATTTCCCATTTTCACTCCTACACAAAAGAACTGAGGACCGCAACAGATGAAAATATTGAGCACATTTCAACCTAGGTAACCATGACAACACGCCACGATGATATCCCTTGCGATTCCGAGTGTTATATTAAGTGGAAACACGTGTGCATTCCTGCCAAATGTCCTCGGCAACTGGCTGCTTTGCCAAATTCACTTTGAGGCTGCGAGGCGACATTATTATCCGAAGGGAATGTATTGCGCTATCACATAAAACAGGACTGCGATGGTTATCCTAGAAAGCACCCAACCAAGTTGTCACTGAATTTACATAAGCGCTCAATTTCTGCCAACTTGACTCCTTTTGAAGGATGGGATGCAGTTACGGGTGGATTTTAAGTTATTTTCTCTAGCTCCAGGGCTGGGGAAAGTACCGAATTGAGAAGAATGAGACTCTCTGGTGATTCCATTCACATACATTTTCATAAACTTTCATTCCTTCAGTATATAGGTAAATGAAGATGTGGTGTTTAAATAAATTGCACGTAGCCGAAAGAGTTTTCATAGTGAGATAGTTGTATCTTTTTGGAGAGTTATCTTGCAATGACTTCCGCTTAACTTTCTAAATTATAGTTCTTCGAAGTATTTACAATGAATGCGATGTGGAGTGAGATACCATAGAAGTTACGCAAATTCGGGTTTGCATATTTTGCTATCAGATTCTACTTTATATTATAGAAAAGTATTGCTTTCAACTTTGACTTAATAACTCATCACAGATTAATTTGACCCGTGAAAGTACGGGGGAAAATAGTTTTAAGTGTGCATTCCTCAGTTTAAAAAGAAACCGTACTAAAAATTTTATATTTCGTTTTATGCTACCTGTATTTGGGAGTTAGGTGATACTACATCCAATTCTGAAAACGGAAATTGTATAATAGACTCGCGCAATAACTTTTGCGAGGGAACCTTTTCTCCAAGGAAATTATATCAAATGGTCGTTACATAGAATATTCATCGACATTCTTTGGGAGGAAGAGTAAAAGGTATCTATTTTCAAACTCTCTTAACAAGGTTTTATATTTTCAAGAAAAAACACTCCGTCTCAAGAAATTATCCCTAATGAATAACAGTATCAAATATGAACTATTGTGTAATACAAATTTAGAACTGAATGACTAAACTTAGATACTAGAATATTAAAATACCCAACTTAATCATTTCTTTTACAGTCATAAATTGCACTTTTTTAAATGTTAAGCAGTTTGCCGATCTCCATGTCACTAATTATGGTAAACTGTTGTTGGTATAAACTTCAATGACATTCGATTTGGTATATAAAGAGAACATGAAGCATGACTTTTGGAAAAACAAGACTTAAAAACCTCCAAATAGTTCCTAAAAACCCTCAACGAATTGACGGAGTTTAAATCGTATGGATATAGTACTGTCTACTTGATCGAAGTAATGATATACTTTCCTATTCTGTAGTTCGATGGACATAAAATGGATCATAAAATATAATCACAACTATAGGAGAATTACAAGGACTTTTCAATCAAACGTTATGTCTCATTGGATCGTTAAATCGAGAGTCATAAGGCAAATCCACTGTGTAACAGTTTAGCATAATGTAAAGTGCGAACAATCCCAGCGCGGTTCATCACCATTAACAGTAATTCAATTATGTAAGTGCTGTCCCTTGAGTTATGTTACTAACAATTTATTATTTCGGGTATTTTGGATCCCTAACACTACCGTCATAGGAAGTGCCTTCGTCAGATATTCAGCATCTGACACGATTAATTTTATAGACAATGTCAACTCGAACATTTTATCTCTCCCAAATTACCTATTGTTTCTTAGACCTATAAAGTTAAAAACAAATTATAATCATTTTCTAAACTTGAGTCTATATTCCAAAATTTCCACTGGGGTTTATACACTTAACAACTCAGATACATTGCAGATTGGTTGAAAGAGTAATTGACTAGCTATCGGAGGGTTGCGAATTCGAATCAAACCAAAGATCGCCATTTACAAAAGTGTCTGGTGCACATCAAATCCGTATGGACCTCAAACGTCCTCATGTTAGCCTATGTGGAAGTTTGGATAGTGGGATTTCAGCTCACGTGTGACCTTGTTATCAGACCATAGGTCAGAATTACTTTTGTTGTCCTCTAATATTTCCCTTCTTGTGTGATATCGGACCGTCGCAAATAGCCCGTTGTGTTTATTCAGTGTGAAGTTAAATAATATACCTATCTACATAAAAACGCCTAAATACATATATGACATAATAACGTACTTTAAAACACTACTACTTGTATAAAAATTACTTAAACCAATGTTAAGTACACGCGTTTCAGGCCCATAAATAAGACGTAAAACGAACTTGGAAAAGTACGTTTTATATAAAACGTATGTGTTTATTGAATGCGAACATATATGAAAGTAGAATAAGTTACTACAGAAGCATAGATGGTTGCCATTTATGAGAGTATAAAGAAAGATTTGTGTGATTGGGCTAACTATCACAGCCAACCGTGAACTCATGGATTAATTGCTAAATGGGCTAGGAATATTTTCATATACTGTGGAAGCAACGTTTCAATGCATGCGACTTTCAGATTATTTCCTTATAAGGTGCTTTAGCTAGAAATAAAAAGAATATTTGTTATAATGTGTATAAAATTTAATTGTTTCTGAAATTTACAAGTAGGCAATCGCATTGAGAGATTTCCATTGCCTAAATATAGCTACTATTTTCTATAGGAATTTTAGGTATTTACCAATAGCATAAAAGTGTTGTTATTATAATATTTTTCCTGTTTAATTAGGCTTGATATTTTTTCCTTCTGAACCTTTTTTAATAATTTGGTTTTCACTAAAATTACGGATTCAGCAGTTTGTGTCTTGAAAAACATTGAGTTATTGAAGCTATACGTTGTTTAGTTTGATTAAGTAAAACTTATTCCGCAGTAAGAAATTTACGAAATCACTAAATGCTTGTTGGATTCCAAAATCGTACAGACGTGAGGAGTTAAAAGTGAATTTTTATTTATTCATTGTAAATTATATCCACATTATTATTTACACATGTGTACAGTTACTTCCATAACAGAGCGATATCGGTTTGCCTCTTGGCAACTACATCTACACAACGTAAAATAACTAATTTTCAAATCTATATAAATAAGAATGGAGTGTTTGTTTGTACATTCAATATTTTCGACCCATTTCAAGTTTTCTATCCGTTTTGGACCCTTCTGATGCCGAATCCGCCTTTTTTTCGTTTGGTGTCTGTCTGTCCGTCTGTCTGTCCGTCTGTCTGTCTGTCTGTATGTTGTGCCCTATACACGTCCACGCGGTTTAAGATATTTTCATGAAAATTTGCATACAGTGAGTACTTATCTTCATTTAGTGAGTGGTATTGGTTGCGAAAGTCTGTCTGTCCGTCTTTCTGTTCTATGCTCGATTTTGTGTTTGTGTGTTTGTGTAAACATCACATAAATTGTATTCCAGATATTTGATTGCATTGTATTTTATTTTATACATTATCTATTAGTTTAGTGAACGCAATATTAAACATTTCATTATTGTTATATTTAGTTGAGTTTCATGCTAAAACACCTGAGTAAGTATACTTAAATCAACCATAATTTGGTAGTTTTGGAAAAATTGGAATGTCTATTGAATATTACGATTACTTCGATTGCTTTACCAGTACTGCTAAAAAAGTAATTATTCTTCAAATTTTTTTTTAAATTTTTTTTATGGAATTTCATCTCTGATACTTCATTTATTTCGAGTCTTATTCTTATTCTTTGCGCAATGAAAACGATTTCCGAATATTTGGGACAAACGATATTTTTCAATGAAACGAGAATGAACAAGATCGCGCGAGCAGTGATATTTTTCTGGTTCTTTCGCTCTGAATTAATTTCACATTTCTAAATTTTGTACACTTTTAGTTGTAAGTTGTGGCAACTGTGCGAGATCAAGAGATAAAATTGAATCACAAATTAATATCTTTAGAACAATTTTTTGCGACATCTTTTATTTTGTTTTACTTCGCTGTTTCCAGTTTTAAATATTTATTATTTTAATAAATATGTTTTCCTTCTCATCACACGCAACAGCACCACAAAGTATTCGACTTAAAAATGTTAGGCAAGTCAGTATAAATTTTCAGTAAATTTTAAGTGTAGTTATGCCATTATTGAAATAATAATGCCGTTATTTAAAGAATAATGCCGTTATTTAAAGAATAATGCCGTTATTGAAAGAATAATGCCGTTATTTAAAGAATAATGCCGTTATTGAAAGAATAATAATGTTTATTAATCCAAACTGGAACTTTTTCCAACATTAAAAAAATTCGTTGTAATAATGACAGGAGAAGATTGCAAAAATTCACAATGTCGCATACCGGAGGCAAGAGTGCCACAAGTAACAAAATATTGTTTTGTTGACTATGAGTGCGAGAGCACTCGCCGTAAATCATAATTTTAATTAATTGAGTTGAACATGAAAAGAACTTAAGAAAGGGAATTCCAAATCTTCCTATAAATCGTCTTTTGTAGTAGTAACCTTAGTATCACCTTTCGTCATTTTGTAGCTTTGTTATACAGCAATTGTGCGATGTATGTGAAATGTATTACATGAATGGATATGCATGTGTAGGATTTGTGTCCAAAGTAAGTTGTAGAAAATATAAAGATGGCGAAAGGTGTTAAAATAAATTTTTATTCTACAAAAAACGTAAGTCATTATATATTTTGATTATCTCTTCAATCTAGAGTAAACCAATTCAAACCGAGTAAGGTCGGGTATTTTGCTAGTTCTTTTATATATTCTTTGTTGATTCGGTTTTATTTTGTTAAAATTAATATCAGTAATCTCACTTGATTTAGAGAGATGCAAGACATGTGATTCATCTACTGAGTGTTGTTGCCCGGCTAACCAATACATAAATTTAAACTTCAGCATATTTAAACCTTCTCCTTCTTTGTTGGGACCGCTGAGCTCCACGAAGAGGAAACTACAAGTGATTGCTACAAGATAAAGCTCTTGTTGAATAATTATATCCAATAGAACTCTAAACTGGGATCATTTAAGCACTCAGTCAACACAGTTCCAATTACATTAATTTCACAGTAGGGATATCATAGAGGTGGATATGACCTGTTAGGAGTCAAAGATGAATTGATGTGAAGTTTGTGGGCGTAATTCAACGACTTTGGTCTCATGCATTTGGGGCTCAGATACCATAATCTCGATTTCGATACTAACGGTTTTCCACGGACGCGCCTAACGGTCTCGTGAAGTCCTGGTTTAGGTATCTAGTTCATTGACGAGCGCGTGAAACTAGCTTCATAATCAATGTTGTGACCAATGCCAGTATATCCACTCATTCAACAGTCAATAATTGTGATTTCTTTTCAATCATTTTATTTATACACTAGCAAAATACCCGACATCACTCGGGTTTAATTGAGTAACTCTATAGATTGAAAGTGACCAGAATAATTACAGAACATCTTTAGTCCCAAATATTTGGAAATAGTTTACATTTCAAAACGAGATAAGGCTAAAAAAATTTATGAGAATTTAAATTAAGTAAAGATAGTTTTTGAAAAGTATTTCGTTTTTCAGTAGCAGTGTGGTAAAACATTCCAAGTATCTGCAATGCTCATTATACCGTCCAGCTACTACTTACCAGTTAAATAATGGTTAATTTAAGTACAATTACTCATATGTTTTAACATGAAACGTGCCTAAATATGTAAGCAAACAAATCAAAAATACTTAATTCACTAATCTAAAATATGGTGTGTGAAATTTAGAACGTTGTATTAAAATATGTTGAACTTATTTCATGTGATACTTGTACAAATACACAAAGACAAAATCGAATATAGAACAAGACGGAAAGACAAACATAAGCAACTAAGTTCAGTCACTAAATGAATGCAAGTACTCACAGTATGCAAAGTTCCATGAAAATGTATTCAACCATTTGGACGTAGCACGGGCACCCACATACAGACATATGGACAGACAAGAGAGCGTAATAGACGGGTTGGGCATCAGAAGGGTGCTAAAAGGATAGTAAACTTAAAATGAGTCGAAAATATTCAATGTGCTAACACTCCAATCTTATTTATATAGATGAACATCGAAATTATTACATATATAGATCGGATAAAATACTACCGGCGATAAAAACTTTATAATAAACGTTACTCCGTAAATAAAGTTCTTAAATGTAGAAAACAGAATTATTATTATTTAGGATCACTGGAGTTGTGAAGATTCTTGAAGAGAAACAACAGTTTGAAAAATAAATACGCTATTATTGCGCAAAGGACAATAGGAGAGGACGAAATACTTCATAGAATTGTGATTGTTTTACTCCTCCCAATATTCTGTAGACTCTTTGACGTAAGTTCTTATATTTTCAATAAGATCACATAATGTCTAATGTCATAGTGATGGCAACATCCTTTTTTAGAAAGTTTGCACGAAACTACCTCAAGTGCTTCAACTTCCAAAAGAATGCAACCCTGGTTTAAAGTTGTCAGAAAGAATAAAAAGAATGGAAGGAAATGACTTTTAGGTGAGAAAAGGAAAAAAGTTCTTTAGAATTCTAAAGCAGAAGCGTAGAGAATTTATATTGAAAACGATCAGACGACTCTTTGTTTTGCATGAAAGTGAACGGGTTGATAAAAAGGAGTTGAATCTGTCATGTGAGATTTGCTTTCGAAGAGCAGCGAAAGTTCTTCATATGCACCATCTGTACTGAACTATATTTCTTCACAAAATGTCGTTCAAGATAAGGCTCTGACAGAGTATGGAACTTGCATTGCAAAAAATGACCGTGAGTAACATCTATGATGGGCAATACTTTTACACGGCAAAGCTGAGTTCAAGAACTGCATAAAAGGTGAATCGATAAAAACTTGCACCTATGAATAAATAAATGCACGATTCGAGAGTAAAAGTACGAGCGCATTCCGGTGAGCCAATAAAGAATCGATAAGCATTTAAAGCTTGATTACCGAACACGACATTTGAATATAAAGTCAATGTTTCTAGAGAGTTCCAAGAAACAAATTGCATGAAAACTTAATTACCTCCAGATTAAAGAAGTTTTACTGCCGGATATGGCTCAGAGGGTTCGAAACTTATCATGGGTTTATTTCTGCCTTCTGTGTCACTGAACATTTCTTTTTATGTGTGAGTGTATGAGTGTATCCATTTATTTGACGCTGTCGGCCTTGTGTTTACTGAAGATTGACTGTGTGATTATGGCACTTTTGTGTCATAAAAACCTTTGGTGAAGTGACGACACCATTTGCTGTTTATATAAAACAATGTGTATGAGAGGGATTTCCATCTGAAACAAAACATCGGACGACAAGTATTTTACTTCCTATTACCCAATGTATTTGTTCGTTAGGTAAGGTAGTTTTTCTTAAAGCATCAAGTAACGTCGTTTACAAAATATATACGTGGAAGATTACTGCAGTAAATATTAGCTCCATCTACATTTAGCTTTGAAAAATCCTGTCATATATGCTAAATCGAAGACGATTGCTTCCATGAAGAATTATGGAAGCTTTGATGGAACTATCCTAAAATTTGCTGATTCCAAAACAGATGCATCCGTCTGAATACGTTTTGAAATTTTCTATTTGACTCTAATAATGATTTTAAGGAGGTTTGTATTGCTTTCAATACCATAGTATTTTTACTAAAGCGTTACAATTTAAAACAATTATATCAAAATATGATTTATGAATACTACATTAGATTAAAATAAATATAGAGTTTTCTTCCACTTTGATCTGAACTCCACTGCAAACAAGCAAGCTCATATTGACAACCATCTTAGGCAGCTGGCCCTGGAGATTATTAGTTGCATTCCTAAAGATGCAGTACAGGTCTATACTGATGGTAGTCGTACAAAAGATCGTACTGGCAGCGGTATTTATATTAGAACCCCCTCATCTTGAGACTTCACTAAAACAACGTAACCCTGACACTTGTTCTGTCTTCAGGAGCGAGTTAATTGCGATCAATATAGGGCTTGACGCTATCATATCTTATGATTATAATTTTGAACTTTGGATATTATCGGACAGCCGCAGTGCTCTTCAAAATCTTAGTGGCTGGTCCTCTGCAGACGATGAAACCAGCATATCTATTCTGCTTAAACTGAAGAAGATTTCTCAGAACCACGACGTCCATCTCCAATGGATTCCATCACATGTAAACATTAGTGGTAATGAGGTAGCGGACAGATTGACTAAAGAGGGCAGCGAGGACGAAACGGTCACTGGATCTTCGCTTACTTACCAAGAATTGTACTCAAATGAAAGATCTAAACTAAATTTAAAATGGCGTACTCCACCTGCACACCCGTGGTACACCGGAACATCTCCTGACACTCTTCTAGAAGTTAATTGTGATCGTGGCTCCCAGACTGCACTAGCTGGCTTAAAAGTGGACACCTTAAGTGTCTTTCTTTTGAACGTGACAACTTTAATGACTTTTCGACGGCATAATTTCGACTTGATTGAAATAAAATATGTTAACGTAGTAAATAATAAAGTAAATAAGAAAAAAAAAAGAACGTTTTAATGAATGTGTTCGAAATTGCATTTTTTAAGCTAAATACACCCCTATTGACAAATACAAAAACTTTACATTGTTTTCACCAAACTGGTCAAAAAAGTTTTGTGTGCTATTAGGATGTCAATTTTAAAACAGTTGTCACAACTACAACAAAATGCTGTTTTAGTTTTTTAATTTGTTCAGTAAAAATAATATACCACAGCTTACATCGGGGATAATGTACAATACATCAATATTTTTATTATATTTCTCGCAATCTAGTCCGTTGTGTTAATCCACTCCAAAGTGTATTTAATTATGTAGATAAAATAATATATTGTGCTCCAAAATTTCATTTTTCTTTATATGTTAAAAAGAACTCAGTACCAGAAAATGAATAACATTTGGAATTTATTGTTATGTTGTATTACTTGTCAGATTTAAATAATATAGATGGAAAGTTTCACAGCTGTAGCTGTATTATTTAATAAGTTAAACTTTTCCAGCGATTTTGTCAGGTGTGAAACCGACTAACTATTAAATTATTGGCAAGGATCTTTTTTTAATTCATATAGATTTCAACATTTTGGTAGTTGTATTAAATGCTTTAAAAAATTATGAAAATCAATTATGACTGATTTTACAATTTTTCACAGTATGTCAGGGCTCGAAATACCCGGGTGCACAGGTGCACTTTGCACCTGAAAATAAAATTGTGCACCTAATTTTTTCCCACTAGGTGCACGCAGTGCACATAACGTTAAAAAAAAGGATGAGAGGAGAAACATATTTTATGTTATTTTAATATTTGAACAAACTATATATATTAGTATCGACCTCTCTAACTCTAAAGGAACGTAATTAAAATTCCTAAATTAACACTATGCTAAACAAAATAGCTGGGCCGTAACGGGTTTATACAGGAGGAAGGTTTACTTGTGCCACTGCCACAAGAACTTTCCGATGATCGAAACATTTTCCAGATGGTTCGGTTGAAGCGACTGTTGCGACAGCCGTGCGCTAGAGAAAGGAGAATTTAGATGTTTAAATATTTTTATTTACTATCTACTACTAATCTATATAAACATACACAGCTAATAAAGTAGTTTACATTACATTAATGCTATTATATTAAGTTTTTTTAACTGCGCACCTAAAATGTAACCTGTGCACCTAATTTAAAAACTTAGGTGCACAAGGTGCACCTGTATAATAAAATCCATTTCGAGGCCTGCAGTATGTATAAGAAACCACATACAAATGCGGAAAACAAATGAGGAAAATCAAAGAAAAGTATTTCTTAAATATACTTTGCAAGAGTAGGAATTTTAAGAGATGCTGAAACTATACCTGATTTTTATTTTTTATTTTTGTATATGTAAAGCCATTATTTCCCTTCGTAAAGCCTATTTAATGCGAATCGGTAGAGGGTACACTAAGAAATTTTGTTGGAATTGTAAAATCTAAAATAATTATTCTATCGTGTACCGTCTTTAAAATAAGCATATGTTTTGAAGACATCCTTAAAAATGTGTGTGTCTATAACTTCAACATGTAAATAAAACCATTTTATGTACCGTAGATCTGCATTAAAATCCAAAGTTCCAACTATAAAAAAATACTACATCAATTTTAATCCATAAATGGTAAAGAATAAAAATGCACTCCAACGGAAATAAATAATGAAATAATATTTGATGGAAACCTGAAGTATTTTAAATTAAAAATATAGGTTACGAAAGTAAGAAAAATTATACTTTTATTGTGAAAGGAATAATTTGTAACACTCTCTTTTCAACAAAAGAACTGATAAAAAATTAAGTTCTAAGAATCAAAATTCTCAGAGATACGATGGTAAAATTTTGGTTAATGAGATAAAACTAAAAAAGTTTCAAAACAAAAACAATAAAATACCTCAAAACGCAAACATTTTCTAATGAATCATTAAAAAGGAAAAACTGCAAAATAATTATATCTTTTCAGAAGTGGTAAGGAACAGACACTTCACAAAACGAGAATAAATGCACTAACGAATTCCAGTGACCGTAAAGGATGGATAAGTGTTAAATTTTTGACCACCAAGCATAAAACTTGAATACAAGTCAATGTTTCTAATGATTTCTAAGGAATAAATCGTAAGAATTCTTTGTTACCTCGAGTTTAAAGAAATTTCATTGTTGCATGTTGATTATTATTAAAATGTTCTCATTTTATTAAGCTTTAATTTATTTGCAATAAAAACAAAATCGTATAATGAATATGGAATATGAGTCCCCCCCCCCTTAAATAGGCTGTCGTTGAAAAATAACAACTCTTTGGTAGCAATTCATTTAACTCTGATAAGAATATAGTTATTGACTGGTTGTTTTGGGAAAAACAAGCTAGCTAGCTTCCTGTAGTCGGTTTTTGTTAGAGAATAAATTTTTCCTCTTTACGGTAATGTCGCAGTTCATAATCTGAGACACATTTCTCAAAAATAAAATGCCATGTTTCGAAAGAGGTGCGTTGTTTTGGTTACTTTAACATAAAGTGTGTGTTTTCAGTAGTTCAATGTATTCCAATTGGTGACTATTAATGTTTAGATCGAAACGAAGTGTATCAAGGGGTATCAGACATATTTATCAAAATCAGTATATATTAGTTTTGAAAGATTTGTATCGTAATATTTGCAAAAATATTGATTTATAAACATTCCGATCTTTTAGGATATTGTTATACACTACTAAATCTTCGGTAAAATGCATTTAATTTCGATTCGAAAATATTTATTGACTTTTACTTGCTTAGCGAAAATAAATTATCAATGTAATACGCAGTCCACTTAACAATTTTTACGCACATATATTAACAGTATCCCACTTATGAAAAATTTTTGAGACAATTTAGCTTGTATTTTTACTATACGTATGTTTTTGTTGATAAATAAGTTGATTCTGTTCATGGTAATTGCTAAATCATGAGCGAAATTTCCTGAAAATAAACTTACAGAGATTGAGAATATTTGTATTGTTTATGGTTATGTTTCAGCCAATTATGACCCAAGAAAACCAGACTTAAACAGATTTGAAAAGAATTATTGCGTAGCTTCAAGTTTGTGTTGGTGATTGCGCCTCAGTCAATGATCTTATAAGAAAAATTTATCAAAAACAAGCTTTTACGGTTTTGAAGAGCTGGGCTGCTTTATTATCTCTAACTAAAGCAAAGCTTGTCTACATTTCTGTGTTGTCTGATTTGTAACTGTTTATAGTTGGACGAGAACATAGTTTATTCATGTGATATCAGACACATTTATCTAAATCAAAATTAGTTTTGAAAGATTTGTATTCCATTATTTAAGCTAATATCAACTCTTAATTTGGCTCCATTCGGGTTTGAATCTTTGGAATCAATTCATTTAACTTAGATACGAAATGTATTAAATTTTGGTTGCTTCGATAGAATATTTTGTTCAATATAATGGCATATAACACTTCACAATCTTGATAGTTTCAAAACAATTAAGCTGATATTCCGGGTATCCTGTGTTTGTTGATGAAACAAATTAGTTCCTGTTTATGATTGTGGCTCAGTCACTGATCATCTGAAGCAAATTTCTCAAAAATAAATTGTGGATTTTTCTAAAAGTTGCGTTGTTTTATTTACTTTAAAAACACACTAAGTTGTCGCTATTCAAATGTTGTCTAGTTTGTGAATGTTCTTGTTTGGATATAGTTTGATCATGTCGTAGCAGACACATTCCTCAAAATGAAAATTAGTTTTGAAATTCCATGATAGTGCTTTTCTGTGGAATATTCACAAATTAGGGTTCCATTGATAATTCATGGAACTGTTGGGGGATGGATAATTTTACTTGTGAATTCTGGACATTCATTTTATTAAAAATGCATTCAACTAATATTTTGAAATAGTTGTAATGCGTTATTTGCATTAATTTATTAAACATTATTTTCTCAACATTCTTAGAATGGCTATAGCTCTTTCTTAGAACGCCATATGAGGTTCCATATAGCATCTTATGTTACTTCTCGTTTCTTTTAATCTTAGAAGACTGGCTCTCCGATTTCTAGTGCTAGAAAACCAATCTTTGAAGAGCTTTTTTTTAATACAGGATTCACAGTCACCGTGTGAGGATGATGGATGATTCAGAGAGAATGGCGAACCCGCAGCTCTATCTTAACTATTATTGCTATGTCAGGTGTCTCTTTACTGAATGATTGCCGTTAAAATGAATGTGGGGAAAGTGGTTCACCCAAATGTAGAGGTACACATTGTATTTTGAGGAAATAATTAGAATCTATTCTTTCAGTTCTGCAACAAATAAAGTTTAATACTATTCACAAAATTTCCGTAAAATAGAATTTTCCAAATGAAAGTAGATAGACATAGCAATCAAACATTTATAAGAAAGTATAGGTTATTGTATTTGTAGGAATATAGTTTTAATTAAAACTGAATTTGTATTTTCATTCAAAAATATATTGATATTCAATTTTATAGATTGTAGAAATTATAGTGAGAGAAATTAGAGACATCGGGAAAAAAGAATTTCCCTCAAAAGCTTTTTATTACACTTACTTTTTCTAAACTAAGTTATCCAGTTTTATTTTTTGGAATACTTTAAGAAAATATGTTTAAATAATTAATAGAACGTCACAGAAATATGTTTTCTTGACCTAAAAAAATTGTTACAAATATGATTATACGAAATAGTACATCCATACAAAACACACAGTACCTTATAGGATATATGAAAAACAGTGTTTACATTAAAATGTACGATACTTGACGAACATGTATGAAACGTTTCACTGACCAGGTCAAAGCACTTTTTTAGAAAAGGTACTTCGCATGTAAAAAAACACTGTACCATATGGTACTAGCCGACCCTTTTCCCTAACACGTGGACGCTGGAATGTTTCGAAATGCAAAAACAACTTCAGACTTTGCACGTGCGGCTCATCGGCGGCCCGGCGTTCCATTTGATCCATACACAGCTGGAGTTTCCATCGGTTCCCTAATCCCATGTCTGGGATCAAGTTTTGCTGTGGGGGACTCAAGTCGGCATAACAGACGGTTTTCCAATCTGTGTGGGGGTGTTTCTGTTCTGTAGAGGACATAAACATCTCTAGAGGGCTAGGAATTCACCCCCTCTCGTTGTAAGCGGCGGTTCTGTGGAGCGAAGCGAACATGGACTTTTAGGAGGATTCGGACTCGAGAATCGACTAGAGACAGACGTCTCTGTTTGCCATTTTTACTTTGGCTTCAGGCAGGTTTCGGTTGTCGATGGCTGTGCCCTTAATTATCTTTTTAAATTTTCTTGTAAATATTTAATTTATGTAAATAAATAGTTTAATTTTAAACCAGCTGTCCGTCAAATTCTTACATGACGGTACAGCTTATTAATATGGTGGCAGCGGGGTTGATAGATTAAAACAGCCTCGACAAGTAAATCGAACCTGCCGTTTTGCCTGAAAGAGAAGGCCGATAGAACTTCGTAACCAGAAGTTCGGATTGTCATTTCCGCTGTCGGATTGCCACTTTCGCTGAAACCCGATAGAACTTCGCAACCAGAAGTTTGGATTTTCGCTGGAGACCGTTTTCCTTGTCTTAGAGAAAGCGAGAAGGAGGTACCGGAGTCACCGACCCCATCCATCACCGAAACGGAAACTCGTCGCAAGAAGTTCTGGTTTTGGTTTCGAGTTGCCGGTCCTTTTCAACGGAGGGTGAGCGGAATCGACGGAAAGTTCAACAAGTCCAGTTCATCAGGGGAATAGATTCCCCACCGGTTCGTCCAGAGGTCATCTTGACCGTTTATTATTGGGAAAAAGTCCCATCGGTTCGTCCAGAGGTCATCTTGACCGTTTATTATTGGGAAAAAGTTCCCATCGGTTCGTCCAGAGATCTTCTTGATCGGTTATTATTGGGAAAAAGTCCCATCAGTTCGTCCAGAGGTCATCTTGACCGTTTAATATAGGTTCATCGCGAACCGTTTTTTTCGTCAGTGGCGCAGTGTTATTTGTGCGCGTTTTGGAAGAGGTCGAGACGACCTACACCAGTGGGCTTTCAGCCGAAGAGTGTGTTTGTGGGCTTTTTAGCCGAAGATAGTGCAGTGTTTCCACCCGTGGTCCAGCCTGTGGACAGTGGTGCCAAGTGATCCAAAGTCAGCAGATACAGGTTAGTGTCATTTCCCTATTTTGTCACTGTGACTAAGTATCAAGAATTATGTAATAGCTAAAATTTTGTTAATATCAATTAGTGTGGTCACTCTAAAGGAAATTGATTTAGCTTAAGTATCTTGAATCTGTATTGTGTATCTTAGAATTGCTAAATTATTGTATGTTGTATACTGTATGTCGTAAAAATTATTGAATTGGGTGTTGTGCAAAGGAATTGATTTTGTTTGGTTTTTTGGCAATTTTGTATTTTTGAAATGGCGTACTTGGCCAAAGGTAGGAAACAAGATCTAGAGGAAGTAGCGGAATTTTTGGGAAGAACGGTTACTCCGGGATTAAGGGCATCCCAACTTAAGGAGTTAATCCTCTCGCACGATTCCTACGATGAGGAATACGCAAAAGTGGCGTTAGAAAGGGTTATACAAGAAAGAAAGGATAGAGAAAGGGTTATAGAGGAGAGGGAGAAAAAAGAACGAGAGGGAACAAGATAGAGCGGACAGGGAACAAGAGAGACAGTATAACATTGAGCTTGAAAAACTACGGATTGAGGCATCCCGACGAGAACCCCGCGATCACGTCGACTCGTTAAGTTCCCAAAGAAAACCACGAATAGATATTTTAAAACTGGTTCCCAAATTCTATTCAGACCAGACCGACATTAGTCTGTACCTGATAATGTTTGAGCGTCAGGCTAAGAGGACTAACATTGAGAAAAAAGACTGGGTGTCTTGCTTACCACCGGTATTGCCTCTGGATATCGTGCAGATCATCGCACGCGAACCAGATGAGGTAGCAGAAAACTATGACCACGTCAAAGAGCTTCTGCTAAAGCGGTATAAGTTGAGTCCCGAAATTTTTCGCCAAAAATTGCTCCACCATAGCCGAAAACCCGATGGCACTTGGAAGGATTTTATTTTCGAATCCCGAAATTATCTGGAAGAGTGGATTCGAGGGTTGGAGGTTATGGACTATGAATCTTTAAAAGATTTAATGATAACGGACCAAGTCAAAAGACGCGTCCCGTTGGAGGTGAGGGACCATTTCCTCGATGATTGGGCTAAGATTAAAGACCCCGGCAAATTAGCCGAACTGCTAGATTCCTACGAAGACATTAGGAAACCCAAAAGAAAGCCTTTCGAAAAACCCAAAGGAAGTACACCTTTCCCAGCGAAAGTGAGGGAGGGGAAATACCAACCGGCCCCCACTCGAGGGAGGAACGATTTTTTCCCGCCTAGTTCCCAGGGAAGGAAATTCGACACTTTTGACCGGAGACGCACGCCGCGGTGTTTTGAGTACAACGCCAGCGACCACCTAAGGCCAAATTGTCCGAGGTTGGGGAATAGAGTGACAGTTGAATAGGCAAATAGACTCGGACGGGAAGCCGAACATGAATTATTGATGTACAAAAGGGATCTGTAAACGCTAAAGAAATAAACATCCTTCGAGATTCGGGTTCGACCTTGGATTTAGTACACCGGAATTACGTGGACCCCAAATCCTATACGGGAGAGACCGTGTGGATTTAGCAACCGCTAGACTCCTATCAAATTTCGTTACCCTTAGCGGAAGTGAAAGTAGAAGGAGGTTTCGGGTCAATCACTACCAAGGCAGCTGTCTTTGCAAACACCGCCGATGTGCGACGATACATCTTAGGTAACCGAACAGCTCAGATGATTCGCGAATTAACGGGATATGAGTTCTCGGAAACTGAGCAAATTTATGCCTTTCAAACGCGTTTACAGAAACGGCAGTCAGAAGCGAATGTTTTGGGGGAAGGGAAAAACCCCCAAGTAGTTTCGATTTCGCCCTCGTCGGGGATAGACAAGACAGCTACAGAATTGAGGTTGGACGAACCGCTTGTTATTCCCGGGGCGGAGGCAAGCGGCACGGAATTGGAGCTTCTGGAAGTAAAGAGAGAGGAATTTAAGAAGGCGCAGGAAAATTGCCCTAGTTTGAAAGAGGCGTTAGAGATGGCGTCCGACCCAAAACGAAATCAGAGGAATAAACCATATTCATTTGAGAAGGGAATACTTGTAAAAGGTCGAGGAGACCGAATGGGACTGGTACAGAAATTATTAGTAGTGCCAAAGGCGTTAAGGCAAAAGGTTTTGGCGTTGTGTCACGAAGGGACATCGGCGCACATGGGGGGTACAAAATCAAAGGATAAGCTTGCGCGGTATTTTTATTGGCCCGGGTGTTTTCGGGAGATGGAAGATTATGTGCGGACATGTGATCCTTGTCAAAGGGCGGGAAAGCCAAATGACAGGGAAAAGGCCCCGATGAAATTGGTTCCGATTATTCGAGAAGTCTTTTCGAAATTAAACCGCCTGTGGGCCGTTTCAAACCTCGCCGAGTGGAAACCGGTACCTAATTACCGTAATTTGCATGTCTTCAAAATATCCGGAAGCCATCCCCGTGCCGGACATACGAACGGTCACCGTCACCGACGCGTTGTTGACCATTTTCGGTCGCATGGGTTTTCCACAAGAAATTCAGTGAGACCAGGGTACGTCTTTTACCAGTGGGTTGACTTCGAAATTCTTCGAACGTTTTGGGATCAAAGTCCGGCACAGTTCGGTGGCTCACCCGCAATCGAACCCAGTTGAGAGATTCCATCGGACCTTTAAAAGATTGTTGCGCGCGTTATGTCTCGAAGCTGGCCCAGAGTGGGAAAAACACCTCCCTCTGGCACTGTTGGCGCTTCGCACGGTAGTGCATGAGAGCCATGGCTACGCCCCGGCAGAACTCGTGCACGGGAAGAATTAAAAAACCCCAGACACCTTGCGGTATGAGCAATGGCTAGGACCCCAAACAAAATTATCACGAGATTGGCAGGAATGTGAAATCGGGAGGGTATTGATGATTTTGGCAATGCATCGACCAAAAAAATTGGAAATTCCGCGATCGAACACCGATCTGGGGAAAAAAAAAAGAATTTAATGCCGACAGTCTGAGTCGCGTTTTTCACGAAAATTCAAAGAGCTAAATAAAATGTATTTGAGGAAGATTTGTGTTGTATAGTGTAATATTATTGCGAATCATGTTTTGAGTTGAGTGAAATGGAGATTTTTGTAGTTATGGGCATTTCACTTAAATGTTTCTTTATTCTTGCTGGAGATTTTAAGTGCTAAAATTGTGAATCATGTTTGCTCGGAGTGAAATTGGTAGCCTTGTAACTATGAAATATTCATTCAATGATTTCAGTATCTTTTGCTGAGGATTTTAAATGTTAAAAGTAAACTATGTTTTGCGTATGGTGGAATTGATTTCTTGTATCTATGTTCTTCACTCGAGTACTTTTCGCTGAAAGCTACGTGCAAATTTAAGTTATGCTTTGTGTAGAGCGGAAATTAATTTTGTGTTTAGGATGTTTTCACTCTGTCATTCTAAACCACTGTCAAAGATTTGTAGTCTTAAAATTGCAACTCATGACGTGTGTTGAGTGAAACTTAGGAATTTGGTTTTCGCTTAACAAGATTGATATTTTATATATGTTTTGGTGTATTTTGGTTTGTTTTAATGAAAGTATTATTATAGTTCGAGTGGTTTGTTTATTCTGGGTTCGCTTAGCGAAAATATTGAATTTAGAAATATGCTTTGTTGTATTTTTGTCTGGTTAATGGAATTTGTATAGTTCGTATTGTGTATTGAAATTTTGGGTTTCGCTTAACGAAATTCTTATATGTGATGTGGTTAATGTGATTTGGTTTTAGTTTTAACGAATTTGGTATAAGTCTTAAAGTTTAGTGTTTATTTTGTTTTTATTTTAATTTGGTATTTGAGCCTTGAGTGACCATACTGTTAGGGAGTATAAAGTTACTCCGGTATATGAATTTTAAATTGATTGGATTTAACTTGCCTTACACATATTCTTGAGTCACGGTTTCAGGATATGGTGGTGGTAAGTGATCTGTTATTCTGAATTGCCAGTGGGTGATTATCCGTGCGTCTGTGGATGCGTACGTTGAAAACTTTTCACCTTTGGGAAAAGTTTTTTCAGTAGTGGGGGCGGTTGTACCATATGGTACTAGCCGACCCTTTTCCCTAACACGTGGACGCTGGAATGTTTCGAAATGCAAAAACAACTTCAGACTTTGCACGTGCGGCTCATCGACGGCCCGGCATTCCATTTGATCCATACACAGCTGAAGTTTCCGTCGGTTCCCTAATCCCATGTATGGGATCAAGTTTTGCTGTGGGGGACTCAAGTCGGCATGACAGACGGTTTTCGCATCTGTGTGGGGGTGTTTCTGTTCTGGAGAGGACATAAACATCTCAAGAGGGCTCGGAATTCACCCCCCTCTCGTTGTCAGCGGCGGTTCTGTGGAGCGAAGCGAACATGGATTTTTAGGAGGATTCGGACTCGAGAATCGACGAGAGACAGACGTCTCTGTTTGCCATTTTTACTTTGGCTTCAGGCAGGTTTCGGTTGTCGATGGCTGTGCCCTTAATTATCTTTTTAAATTTTCTTGTAAATATTGAATTTATGTAAATAAATAGTTTAATTTTAAACCAGCTGTCCTTCAAATTCTTACATGACGGTACAACACTCATTTTTAGATAAACGAGTTAAAAATTTATTATTTTTTTATTTGCATATTAAAAACTAATAGGAGTTGTAAAAAAATAGAGTAACATTTAAAATAGCATACAATATACTATTCAAGGCTTTGAAATACGAAAAATTTATATTTTTGAAAATGATTGGTTTCAAAAATTCTATCTGAACATAAAGTAGATAAAGTGTTATGAATATCTATTAATTGAAGTTCCTCAGTTGCACTTGTATTTAATTGTTCCTACGAAAACGGGTATTAAATAAACTTACAGTTTATCACATTTTGAAAGAAGGTTTTGAAAGTATAAAACATTTCCAAGGTAAAAAAGTATTTAAATAATGTACCTTCTGTACTAATTTTATAAACAACAAGTGTACTATATTTTTATAAACAACAACATAGTGAGAGGATTGGTGGTGGTAGTAGGTATGGATGTTGTGGATGAGTTGAAGTGGTTCCTTACTTACTAAAGTATTAGCAAGAGGACTTCAATTGCAATAACCCTAGGTTTCCCATAAAATGATTAAAAGGTGATTTTCTTTTTTTTACAAAAGAACAAGAGACAAGATAATATATTGATACGACCTGTGGTCCTTGAGATGACTCTATCTAAAATTGCTTGCAGTATTGAGGAGACCTTTTTTTTTTCTTCTGAGGAAACCGGATTCGAACTTGAAGATGAATGAGGGTATCTCCCTTGAAATGTATTAGAAATGCAATGGGGACAGTGGAAGCGACGGCCACTTCCCAGTGCTTAGTTACAAGGAGAAATAATAGGATTTGGCTGGTGATGTTGAAGACACATAATCAAAAAGTAGATGATTGAGAGAGGAATCACTTCTTTTATTCAATTATGAAGAGGACTTTCTGTTACTTCTACTTCACGTCAGCGGGAGTCCATGCGTCCCTCTATTGTTGTGGTTTTGAAGGGGTAGGTGCATTGCCCAAACAAGACAATTTCTTGTATCGTGGTTCCTGTCGGAGTAGGGTCTCGAAGGAGGGGATACACGGAAATTTGAAGATGAAACTGTACTTGAACCAGGAGTCCTGGGAGACAACACTCCAACCAGAAATTGAAAAAAAAAGGGTTGGAGGTAACTGCAGAATCAATATTGAGAATTATTGAATGAAGGAAAGCGAAAAACAATGGACCCCGGACCAGCCAGGAAGATTAGATGGTTGAAAGGGATGTTCCACAGGAGATGATTCCGGTCCCTCGTTCAAAAACGCTTCCCTTCGATTCTCTGATCCTAGCAGTCACCCCGAACAATCCAAGCAGAAATTATCTACGTCTCTTGACGTTGGTGAAAAGTGAGAGTCTGAGGAAAATCACGCCAACACCTGTATTTATGGGATGAATGAAAACTGCGATTTTGTCGCCAATTATGTTGCCAAAATTCCATTTATGATGGTTTATCTCCATCCGAAATCCAGCCAGAAACCGCCAAGTGGCAACCCCACTTTGCGTCCTTTCTGGGTCTGAATGAATGAAATTGAATAAAGAGGATTATAAAATCAATCCTTCATCATATCGACTAGAAACAACTATCAAAATGACCATAAGGTCTTAAAGCACATTTTGACAGATGTTCAGAAGTCGTACGATCAAAATTGATGAAGTTAATTACCCTTTTGATAATTGGATCCATGAATGAAAGTTGGCAAGGGGTTGACCTCTAAATTTGCCCACTTTTTCTCGGAATCGGCCGTCTCTTCGACCGTTGTGGGAAGAAGGAATGCAAAGGAATTGTAGCCTGTAGCACTGTACTTTTCCGTTGGGAGAATGAGTGAGTTTCAGAAAGCGTTCTTTTCGGTGAGTTCAGGGGGTGAATCCATGAAAATTGGTGTTGTCTGTGTAATTTTTAGGTTCGTTGTAGGTGCGGTGATGATTATGAATGTAACGTTTTCAATTAACGTTACATCCTCCCCAAAGACACGGAAAGAAAACAATTTTGGAGGGGGGGGGTTGATGATGATGAACGCATGAACCCAAGCATGATCGTGAGGTGAGCAACATAAGTAAATACAGGGGGTTACAAAAAGATGCGACATGTGCATCATTTGTTCAGTTCCATGTGCTGAGTGAAAGGATTGACAAAAATAATGGCATATATTGGTAACAATAAGATAAACACAATAAAGTACAACATACTTGGCATAAGTGGCAGGCAGTGGGCAAGACAACGTGAGTGGCAAAAATTTGTTGTAATAATGTAGCCTGTATGTGTTACAACAATCCAGTGAAGCAAATACCTTGCTAAAATTTTATGCGTAAACTTGACACCGCGACAAGCCTGCTTAAAAGGAAAACAATTAAAAGGATATGGTGAAAAAAAAATTTTAAATGATGGAAACTACATTACCAACAATGAAAGCGATGAGCGGTTCCACGAGGGAAATCTGGCCAGGTGACTCTGCATGGAACTTTGTACGACCAGCGTACAGTGCATAACGCAGTAATTGCCTGTAATGTATGGTGAATGATGATAAGAATTTTAGATCAGATTTTGATTTCCATCTAAATGATTTGTAGAAAGAAAAGTTGAATCGAAATGGGCTCACTAATAAGCATGACTGGTCGCATAGTGTAGTGTTTACATAAAAAATGCAAAAAATTGGGAATATTTGGTAATTAGTCTGCACATGCGCATGTTATTAAAACACAGTTCAGTGATTCACTAATAGTTAAAAATTTTAGATAAACCATGAGGTAGTGAACCTTGAAAATATAATTAAGGTATGCACATACACAAACCATGGAGTTGGTAACTCCAAATTTGCATTAAAGGTGATCGATAAAAATAGCTTTGGTATATAGATATGAATTAACACATTGACAACAACATTGTCCACAGAACGCAATTCATATATAATGATTTTGGCATAAAAAAACACACGTATATCTGTTGAAGCCACTGGCATTTTAGTTCAGTGTTCAGGTAAGCACATTAAAGAACTATCTTTTGCACATGAAAACTCTGTTTTCCTAAGCCACTGGTATTTTCTTCAGTACTTAGTTAACAATATAAGATGACTTTGGCGTATCAACTTACGAGTTGCTGGCATTTTTCTCAGCACTCATGTGACAACTTAAAAAGTTATTGTTTACACAGAAACAATAAGTAATGTCCTATAACGTTTCGTTGCCAAACATAAAACAACAATATGCCAAATTCTAAACAATACACATGTACTATTCATAAAAAGAAATACCAGTGCCACTTCAAATTTTGTCGTATTTTTGATTGACTGTAATTTACATAAAAAGTAAACTCTTCACAGTCAAACAATTACTGCCTGTAGCCAAGAATTAATAATGCCAATTGACACATAATGTTGTAAAAAAAACGTATATAAAGATACATTTGCCATTAATAAAAACAAAAATTGATATACCAAAGGAAGAACAAAATTTATGCTAATAGCATAATATGTATGTAATACAACAATTCAAAATTAATGTCCATTATGAAAAATGTTTAAAATTGTTGGTACTAAGTATGGGTTAAATATGTGAAACATATAGTTGTACCAGGAACGTATATAGGAGGGTTTGGTGGTGACATTACGAAACAAACTAAAATGTCACAACAGTCACATGCTCATAATTGTAATATCAGTAATGACCTAAAATGAGGACGTAAGTACCTCGGACATTAAATTTTTGTTAAAAGGGTAAAATAAAATATACATATTTTATTTTAAACAGTATTTGGTAAAAATGGATTACGCAGATGATTTGGTACAAAGATATGCCAAATGACTTTGTGTCAACTTTAACAAGTAAAAGTTAGTTTTTGGTGTTATTTTCACCTCTGCATTACACCTTTTTGCAAAAGTGACAAGAACACGATGGGTGTGATTGATTGTTGCAAACATTTTGTTTGAACACACGACATATACACAAACTTAAAGTACCAAAAGTTACAATTCAATGTAATAACTGTTGAAAAATGACAACATTATTTGTGTGAATAAAACATGGTACTGACATGTAAATAATGTCCAACATTTGAGTTATAAGGGCGGGTAGTGTGCAAAAACCATATGGTGTTTAACGGTTTTAGAAATTGTAATCTTGAAAGTAAAGCCACTTGATGTAGCGTATGATATCGTTCACGAACATAATTGCTTACCATTGATTGATAAGTATGATATTATGACATGATAATGTAAATGACGGTAAAAATTGCAAAAAGTTGATTGCACAGCCCTTGTACAATATGTACAACCAAACGTTGCGAAAGAAAAATGATTGTGAAAATAATATACAAATGTTATAGTGTGCAATCATCGAGATAGCTGCTGGATTTAAAAAAACGAGGGGTAAAAGTAGACTCATATCTCGATGACTGCAGTCATAACATTATCCAGATCACAACTTCTGGAACGTGCGTGGTCTCAGGTTATATGGTGCAGATGCATGCCCATTTCCTGACGATGATTGATCGTGATTGATCTCAATATTTTCCGTAGTATGACTCAAGTGTGTTAGGCGTGGAGGAGCAAGAACTAATCTATCAATGTGAATTTTAAAAGGTTTTCCGTTGGATTTTGTAATTCTTTGAATTGTGTGTGTGTGTGAAACAATGACGGGTGAATTTATTTTTGTAATAGTGTAGGGACCTTCATATTTTGGTCTATATTTATCTTTGGATTTTAAGTAAACATTGTCATTTATTTGAAAGATTCTGGTTTTTGAATGTGGAGCTTGTCGTTGATAATTTGTTTGTTGGCTCTTCTGATTGTTATAGAATACTTTTCTATATACTTCTTGTATAGAGCATCCAGAATTTGTACTAGGGAATAAGACTGTGACAAATTTTTTGAAGATTAACACTTTGATCATATGTATCGGTAATTAAGGAGAGATGTCTACCAAAGTGTACTAGATTGGGGGAATATCCAGTTGATTGATGAAATGCGCCATTATAGAGATTTTGGTGTATTCTGACTGCATTGTAGAATTTATGTCCTTGGCTTTGAAGAGCCGAAATTGTGGATTTGATTGACGTGTTAATTCTTTCACTAATGGCATTGGCTTGTGGTCTACCGGATGTGGTGTGACATAATTTTATGCCTAGAGTTGAATTAAAGGTTTCGAAAATGTCAGAAGTGAATTGGGTACCCAGATCCGTTAGGATAATGGCAGGTCTTCCATGGGTAGAAATATATGAGAAAAGAGAATTTATGACAGCATTTGATGTTATATTCATCAATGGGTACAGTTCAAGATGTCTGGAAAAATGGTCAATTATAGTTAAGATGTGCTGACCGCTGGGAAATGGACCTACTAAATCCATTGAAATAACATCACCTGGATGTTTGGGTTTCATGGTGGGCTGAAAAGGTGCAGGGGGAATTGTATGTGGTTTCGATGTGATGCAGACTGTGCAGGACGCAACAAAGTTTTGTGTGTCAATATACATGCCTGACCAATAGTATCTAAGAGTAATGTACTCATGTTTTTGAGATTCCAAAATGGGGAAGATGTGCTATTCTTAAAACTTTTTGTTGTAGGGATTTTGGGACGACAATTGTTGGTTGTTCTGAATCTTGGTTATCTCTAGTTTTGTCACTTTTGATGTGCATCAAGAGTTTTGTGTCAGGGTTAATGAAGTATTTGACATGGTTTTGTGAAATTTTCCGGTTCATGATCTGATTGTAAATAAGGGATGTGTCCTTATCGGTGAGTTGTTCTCGAAGTAGGGTAGCATTAGAAATTTCAAGGAGTGGATCAACAACTGCTTTTGGAACCGTAGCAATTAGGTTGCACATTTGGGTTTCTACACTGTGTATATTTTTTACACTGATTGGGTTGGTTTGTACAATGGGCAGAGGTTCATTTGAGTGGATGATATTTGGGTTGTTGAGTAAATCATCTTGTTGTGGGGGTTCTTCAAGTCTAGAGAAGTAGTCTGGTAGGAGATTGGTTTTGCCAGGTACATGTTTGAATGTAAATGAATATTCACTGAGTAGTAATAACCAACGTGTAGTGATGTCTGCAGGTGAAGTGGTTCTTTTATAATGCTGAAGGGGTTTGCTGTCTGATAAAATGACAAAGGATCTGGCATATAAATAGTATTTGAATGATTCGACAGCTTTTACAATGGCCATGAGTTCAAGCTTAATTGCAGGGTATTTTGATTCAGAATCTGATAATGACTTGGAGTAGTATGAAATGGGGGATAATTTACCATCAAATTCTTGCAAGAGCACAGCAGATATGGCATGTTTTGAAGCATCAGTGTTTAAGAAAAAGGTTTTCTCCCAATCTGGTTGTTTAACAAATGGTTGTTTGAAAAAGATTGATTGTAGTGATTGGAATGTGTTATTACATTCCTCTGACCAGTAAAAGTGTGATGAAGGACACGTGATTTTGATTAGAGGGTGTACAAGTTTAGCGTAATTTGGGATGAGATGCCTATAGAATCCGTATAAACCAACAAATCGCTTCACATGTTTTTTGTTCTTTGGAGTTGGAAAAGATTTGATTTTAACAACGTTTGAGTTGATTGGGGTGATGACATGATCTGAAATATTGAATCCTAGGTAGTTGATTGTCCGTTGGTGGAAAGAGCATTTTGTTGCAAACAAGGTTAAGTTGTGTGACTTTAGAATTGACAGTAATTTGTCTAACTTCTCACAAGATTCATTGAATGAGTTTGAACAGATGATTATGTCATCTTGATAAGCAAAAACACCAGGGATAATTTCAAGTATAGAATCCATTAAAGCTTGAAATATAGATGCAGCAGTCTTAAGACCAAAGGGTAATCTATTTTGACGATAAGTGCCAAAAGGGGTTGTGAAAGCAAGTCGGTCTCTGTATTCTTCCGGTAAATTTATCTGCATGTAAGCTTGTTGCATGTCTAAAGTGGAGAAGTAGTTGAATTGTGCAATGTTCGAAATTATGGTTTGGATTTTTGGAAGAGGGTAGGAAGAGTGTAACAAAATTGAATTAATTACACGTAAATCGAGGGCTAAACGATATTTTTGAATACCAGATGAATCAACTTTCTTTTTAACAAGTAACATAGGAGAGGCCCATTCTGAAATATTTCGTGAAATCAATCCAGCCTCAACCATTTCATCTAACTGTGTTTTAGCTGTAGATGAAAGAGCAGCGGGAATAGGGAAAGGTAGTGTTTTGATCGGAAAGTTGCTTGTGAATTGCAAGTTGGGAACAATAGCATCTGTGTGTCCCATGGATTTCAAAGTTTTGGAAAAAGCCATCTTGTGTTTGGCTAGTAAGTCCTTAATTTTAAATTGTTCGTCATGAGTTAAATGTGCTAGGTCAAAATCCGTAACATCAAATTCACTATGTCGCAGGGTAGTGATCTCCGGTGAGGCCTGTATGATGTTGACATTCTCATTGTTTACACAACCTATATTGTTTTTGTTTACATTTTCTAGAATATGTTCAATTTTGTGGATATGACCAATAGTTTGCGACTTATTTAAATGCACAATGTAGATTTGTTTATCAAAAAAATGTAGAAATGTTCAATATTGGACTGTTTGTTTTCGTTAGGTTTTGATTCGTAAAAAGAGTCAGAAGTCTCAAATGTGTTTTCGTCAAAACTGTGTTCCAGTACAAATTTATCGAAGTTTTCATCATTGCAAAACTGCACTTATGCATAAAGTTCTTGACCAGGGTGGATGACGATTTTTCTTACCAATTTTGCAGGAAAACTTTTAGCAGTAGTTTTGAGGTGGGCATTGGTATCAGTTGTTTGCACATTGTTTAGATTTTTGGACATGTGATGAAATGGAATGGACAGATCTTTGATTTGAACAAGGTGTTGTGATAAGTTGATGGAAACAGAAAATTTGGTCATGAAATCACATCCGATGATACCATTAAATGTGGATTCATTGTCCATATCAATAACATAAAATGTATGTTTGAAGAAAAGTCTGTCAATTTTGAAGGATATCTCCACACAAGCTTTAAATTGGACGACGGAGTTTACTGTTGAAATTGTAACTCTTCTGGCTAAATTTTTGTGAGTTACGTCATATTTAATGAAATCAAAGAATTGGGAGGATATAAGGGAAATAGATGAGCCAGTATCGAAAAGAAAAATGCCAATATTATTTTTGAATTTAAGAGGAATATGTGGCAGAGATTTGTCAGATGATGAGACTGAGAATATATTCTCTTGGGTTATGGGAGAGCAATTAACAGAATTTTGATGACTATTATTTTCATAGAAATCAGAAGTTTGTGAAGCAGAATTTTTGGTTGGGATATTGACGCAATGGTCATGTGTACCAACAAAAGTCTGTGTGGAAACATTCATGGAGTAAGTTTTAGCAACTTTTGGAATGTTCAAAAGATAATGTTCAGAATTGGGTTTGTCAGTGACATGAGTGGTTTCTATTTTATCAAAACAATTTGACTCAGGAAGAGTTATGTTGTTTGGGTGAGTCAGAGGGGATGCTTTTTGTTTAGGTTGAGGAACGAACGCATCGCTTGCATTCCTCTCTAGTAGTTTGGGTGGTTTCGTCTTTGGTTTTGGCGGGATTGGCTGTGAAAGTTGCCACGACGATTTTGAAAATTGTGTTCTTTAGAGAAATCATTTTGGGGATTGTTGTTGTTGTTCATTCGTATGAACTGAAAGCAGTCTTTCATCACGTGACCTAGTTTTCCACAAAAATGGCATGTGGGGTTTCTCTGGTTGCGGATTTGTTGGTAGGATTGTCCATTGAATTGGTTGTAGGGTCTAAATCGGCTTCTACCTCTTGAGTTTTGACTGTGATTTTGAATTTGTCTATAATTTTTGTCAATTGCAGTGACATGATTGACCTTCTTTATAGTATTTTTCTCATCAGCTAACTTATTAACTTCCTCTCTTAGAGCATTGACCTCAGCCAAAAGTTCTGGAGGGTTTTCATGAGTAGTGATTCTATTGAGGACAGTATTTTCGATGGAAATATCCTGTAAGTTTTGGGCTTTTTCGATGGCTGAATCATAGTCATTTGTGCCCGACTCCAAAAGTTTGAGTCGAATATCTGAGGGTAGGGCAGCAATGAGCTTGACATATTTTATGTTGTTGAGAGCTGATCTCTCATGAATTTCAGGATAAACTTTGTTTACCAACACATCGATTCTGTGAGCAAGATTCCGTATGGTTTCAGATGGTAACATAACAAGGGCATTTAAGTGATGGATGCTAGTAGCATTTGATTTTTGAGCAAAAAAAATAGCCAATTGGTCTAGAAGTTCATGGACCTTGTTGATCTTTTTAAGGTGTGTTGATTCGACATAGAATCGTAAAGCAGCACCAGCTAGTTTGGATTTTACAAAAGTGAGGGCTTGTTCCTCTGACCAACCGTTAATTTTAATGGTGTCCAAAACCTGTTCCTTGAAGAAACACAATGTGGTTGGATCACCTTCATAAGGGGCAATTTGTATGGAGAAGTTATTTGTCTTTTTAGACATATTGAAAATTTGGACAAGGACCCAAAAATTACTACAAAATAATGATAACAAAAATCTTAACTAAATAGTATAAAATGCACAAAAATAGAACTTCTTATCTGTCTATAGGATGGGTATCTGATCAGTTGTTATTTGAGTTGTTTATTTATAAGATCAAGAAATCTCAATAATTTAAAATGAGAGCATGAAAATAAAGTTTTTGAGGTGTATGGTAATACAATCATGCAGAATCATTAGAAATAATTTTTATGCATGAAATATCAGATATTAAACATGAAGTAATTCTCAAAGAATTCAAGAAATCACCTTGGGAAAGGTCACGGTACCAAGTGTACTAATTTTATAAACAACAAGTGTACTATATTTTTATAAACAACAACATAGTGAGAGGATTGGTGGTGGTAGTAGGTATGGATGTTGTGGATGAGTTGAAGTGGTTCCTTACTTACTAAAGTATTAGCAAGAGGACTTCAATTGCAATAACCCTAGGTTTCCCATAAAATGATTAAGGTGATTTTCTTTTTTTTACAAAAGAACAAGAGACAAGATAATATATTGATACGACCTGTGGTCCTTGAGATGACTCTATCTAAAATTGCTTCCAGTATTGAGGAGACCTTTTTTTTTTCTTCTGAGGAAACCGGATTCGAATTTGAAGATGAATGAGGGTATCTCCCTTGAAATGTATTAGAAATGCAATGGGGACAGTGGAAGCGACGGCCACTTCCCAGTGCTTAGTTACAAGGAGAAATAATAGGATTTGGCTGGTGATGTTGAAGACACATAATCAAAAAGTAGATGATTGAGAGAGGAATCACTTCTTTTATTCAATTATGAAGAGGACTTTCTGTTACTTCTACTTCACATCAGCGGGAGTCCATGCGTCCCTCTATTGTTGTGGTTTTGAAGGGGTAGGTGCATTGCCCAAACAAGACAATTTCTTGTATCGTGGTTCCTGTCGGAGTAGGGTCTCGAAGGAGGGGATACACGGAAATTTGAAGATGAAACTGTACTTGAACCAGGAGTCCTGGGAGACAACACTCCAACCAGAAATTGAAAAAAAAGGGTTGGAGGTAACTGCAGAATCAATATTGAGAATTATTGAATGAAGGAAAGCGAAAAACAATGGACCCCGGACCAGCCAGGAAGATTAGATGGTTGAAAGGGATGTTCCACAGGAGATGATTCCGGTCCCTCGTTCAAAAACGCTTCCCTTCGATTCTCTGATCCTAGCAGTCACCCCGAACAATCCAAGCAGAAATTATCTACGTCTCTTGACGTTGGTGAAAAGTGAGAGTCTGAGGAAAATCACGCCAACACCTGTATTTATGGGATGAATGAAAACTGCGATTTTGTCGCCAATTATGTTGCCAAAATTCCATTTATGATGGTTTATCTCCATCCGAAATCCAGCCAGAAACCGCCAAGTGGCAACCCCACTTTGCGTCCTTTCTGGGTCTGAATGAATGAAATTGAATAAAGAGGATTATAAAATCAATCCTTCATCATATCGACTAGAAACAACTATCAAAATGACCATAAGGTCTTAAAGCACATTTTGACAGATGTTCAGAAGTCGTACGATCAAAATTGATGAAGTTAATTACCCTTTTGATAATTGGATCCATGAATGAAAGTTGGCAAGGGGTTGACCCCTAAATTTGCCCACTTTTTCTCGGAATCGGCCGTCTCTTCGACCGTTGTGGGAAGAAGGAATGCAAAGGAATTGTAGCCTGTAGCACTGTACTTTTCCGTTGGGAGAATGAGTGAGTTTCAGAAAGCGTTCTTTTCGGTGAGTTCAGGGGGTGAATCCATGAAAATTGGTGTTGTCTGTGTAATTTTTAGGTTCGTTGTAGGTGCGGTGATGATTATGAATGTAACGTTTTCAATTAACGTTACACCTTCCATCATATAATTCTAAAACATTTTTTTAAAAGATTAAACACAATGGGCGTACGACATAAAAGAATATGTGTATTTGTCATGAATAAATCAGATAAATAAGCGATAGAACGTTTCAAAATGTAAATAAATATTTCAAATAAAAAGATTCAATGTATATGAGTAAATAAATGCTTTAAAAGAATCAAGAGCTAAAAAATTATACTTCCATTTAATGTATTAGTAAATAATATTCTCAAAATATAATATTTAGTGTTACATTCTGAAGTAGTATTTTAATGTAAAATATCACACTTCTGAATGGCACGAAATATTCAAGTAAAGACATATTTTTTATATCCTACAGCATATAAGGAGTAAATAGACATTTGTTGATTGAAAGATTTCTAAGGGATTCTGTTGGTCGAAAGGTATTTTCGAAAAACATGTTAGAAGTCATGCAGGAAAATAACAGGTTGCTCGGGGAAATTACGTTTGCATGGCCCTTAGAGTGTTAATGGAATAAAATATTAGATGAAATAGTCTAGAGCCATAGCAAAATATTTTATATTTTCCGGACACTGAGTCAATTTATCATGGGATTAAGAATAAAATAGAAGATAGAAGTAATAAAATGAAATATATTTATCCCGATATTAATCAATTACCCGATGTTAGAATGTTGGAAATATTTTTGGATAAATAAATTTTTTTTGGAATAGCAGCATTCTAAGGTAAGTTACAAGGAACCCTAATCATCAATTTAATCCTATTTCTAATGAAATAAATTATTATGTACGCGTCTATAAAACATAAATTGTTCTATAAACGTAGGGTTAAAGTATTAATTTAAAGAATAAGTAAAATCATTTCAAAGAAAATGGTTCTAGCATTCCTAATGATATTTATGTACAACTCCCTTGAGATAAACTTGGAAACTTGTGATTTTAAAAATGAAATGTATGTATTTATAGACTGATATGTGTTTAGATTTTCGAATACTTCGAAGTAAATAGTTTTGGAAAACTTAAGAATTTGTAATGCATAGAAATATAAGACACTATATATTTGTTTATATCTCAGGAATTATGGGATACATATTACTTACAATGTATCTCATAAACGATAAAATGTGTTTTAAATTCTAAAAATTTTTGTGTGATAGAGTACTCTATACGTATGTATACGAAAAACTAAATCGTTTGTTTTGAGTTTGGAGCATGACTTCATTTTGTGGCTAAATGGTAAACGACTTATTTTTGTAAGTAAATATTGATTTACGAAAATTGCATGTGTATTATTCATTCATCCCTACATTTATAAATTTAAATGTATTTGGTAAAATTTTCAAAATGTTTATTAAGCTTATGCAATGAAATATAAGCACAGCTTATATTTCATAAAAGAACATATTTTCGGGTTCTCTACGTAAAAGTTTAAGATATACACAAATTTAAAAACAGAAAATGTACTTTAGGAAAAGAAAATAATTTTATACATGGTTACAAGGAATATACAAACCGAACATATCAAAATACTAATATCAATCCATTGAAAATTGGTAACAGTCTTCACAAAACTATATACATTGTATTCCGGCCGCTATACTGCCATAGCTAAAATAAGTTGTTTTCTACTTTTATGAGCACGAAGACTATACTTCTTCATTTTACAAACACTTGTTATAATTGTATAATCCATTAGAGAGAGAAAGAGAGAGAAAGAAAGAGAGAGGTAAAGAGAGCAATTGTGGAAAATTTGCTTTATGCATACGCGTGTATTAAGTCTTTCTACTCCAAAGACGAAAATTTCAGTTTTATAATGATGGCTATATTTTATTCTGGTTGCGATATCTCCATCAATAATATTTATAGACTTTTCCTTCTCTACGCTAACATCAAAATATATTTCAACTAAACGTGTTTACTTTTTGTTTGATACATAATATGGTAGTAAATAAGCTGTGGTGTTATGCAAATTATAGACTACTTTAACTTCCACTTCAAGAGACTTCTGACGTGCGTGAACACATGCTGCGTCATGTGTTCACGCTTTAAATACCTCAAACTGTTCTTGAGATTTCAGTTTCGTAGTTTCGTAACCACCTTTGTTAGCGCGCTGATAGATTATACTTTAGTTAATGTATTTAATTTGTCAAAATTTAATAAATGTTATGTTTAATTGTTTTCAGTCTAAATTCCTTCCCTACACGCTAACATTACTTAACCGCCGTGGATAAATTGGTAGCCCGGACGTGATCATGGTCCTAAAGTGATGACCATGGACGCGAATTTTCGACTAAATCGGATTCTGAGTGCTTCTGAGTGAGTTTTTCGTTTTAGTTCAAGTCCTTGTTCCTCCCTGCCTCAGCTGTCAATATGTTCAGTATTTAAATTCCAATATCGTGTTTAATGCTGTGATAGCCTGTTTTCAAAATGCCTGATATGAAATCTGACTTTGAATTATCCAGAGTCTCTTTTAAAGCTCCAGTTTTTTTAACGTGCAAACCCTCAGTTATGGTTTTTTCAAATTGAGAACTAATTTAAAAACGCTGGAGTAACTAGCGATGAAACGAAATTTCACAAAGTAGTAGCAGCAGTTAATACTGAGATTTTAACATCTAGTTCGATCTCCTCCCATCGAAAATAAGTATGAGGCTTTGAGAATATAAATTATCAATCAATTTTCACAAACTGAAACTTCTCGATTAAAAACTCTGTTACAAGATCTCCAATTAGGCAATAAACGCCCATCGTAGTTGTTATTTGAAATGAAAGAACTGGCTACAAATAAATTACCCGATGATATTTTGCGCAGTCTATGGATGCAACGGTTACCGATATAGGTGCAGAAGATTTTATCTGTCAGCTTGGGCTTTTTAAGCGGTCTGGCTCTAATCGCTGACAAAATACTAGACGTACCTGGTATTTCCTCCACAGTTGCAGAAATACCGCAAAATACGGAATTATTGCTTGAGAGTTTACATGCACAAATTTCCGTTTATCCCAAGCATGCAATTCGTGGTCAAAACAGAAAAGAAGACGTGTTTTGTCTTTACGCGGCAAACGGATCAAAAATAAACACTTATGGTAGTTGTCGAATCACATTAAATTTGGGTCTTAGACGCGATTTCTCTTGGACTTTTGTTATTACAGACGTTACACGACCAATCATAGGAGCAGATTTCTTAGAATGCTACAGTTTGTTAGTTGATATCAAAAATCGGTGCCTAATTGATGGTACAACAACCCTTTCTACGAAAGGTAATGTTGAGGCTACACAATCATTAGGTATAACAACAATCGCTTCTGATTGTAATTACAGTCAATTATTACGGGAATTCCCGTGTGTATTTGCTCCTACACTTAACACAAAGCGCAATAGTCACGATGTAACGCATTGCATTCTGATGAAAGGACCACCCATTTTTGCACAGGCTCGACGATTATGTCCCATACGATTAGATGCTGTTAAGATATAGTTTTCCAGTTTACTCGAACAGGGTATAATAAGACCTTCTAACAGTACTTGGGATAGTCCTATTTATTTAGTACGGAAAAAAGACTGGTGAGTTTCGTGTATGCGGTGACTATCGTAGGTTGAATGCAGTGACAGAGGTAGATAGGTATCCATTCCGACATATATAGGATTTCACACAAGAACTCGACGGGAAAACTATTTTTTCAAAATTAGATCTTGTGAAAGCCTCTCACCAGATTCCGGTTAAACCATGCGATATCCCTAAGACCGCAGTAATTACACCTATTGGTGTGTTTGAATATGTTTACATGACTTTCGGTTTTGTAAACGCTTCTCAAACATTCCAACGATTTATGGATAACGTTTTACGTCGTCTTGATTGCTGTTTTGCATACCTTGCCGATGTTTTATTTGCATCACGTAACGAGGAGGAGCATACACAAGATCTAAAAATCGTTCTTGAACGTTTTCGCAATCACGGTGTAGTACTAAACCTTCAGAAATGTGTTTTTGGCGTAGAATCTTTACCTTTTCTGGAATTTCAAGTATCAGCGAAAGGAATTTCACCTTTGCCCGAAAAAGTGCAAGCGTTGAAGGATTACCCTCAGCACAAAACAATCGATGAACCAAGACGCTTTTTGGCCATGTTGAACCTCTATCACAGATTTATTCCCCACGAACTGAAAAGTAAACTCCATTACTCGAGTTAACTAAAGAAAAAAAGAAAAATGATAGGACTTCCATAGAATGGAACAATAAACTTTGCAAAGCGTTTGATACTTGTAAGCTTACGATAGCTGACGCAACATTGCTTGTCCATCCGAAAATTGATACTACGTATTCACTAATGGTAGATGCTTCGGATAGGGCAACTGGAGCAGTGCTTCAGCAAACGCATAGCAATGTGTGCCAACCATTGTCTTTCTTTTCTAGAAAACTTAGTAAAACTGAACAAAGGTACAGCACGTATGATCGGGAATTACTCGCTGCTTACTGTGCGACTAAACATTTCAGGCACATGTTAGAAGTCAGACACTTTATTTTGTTTACTGATCATAAACCACTCACCTTTGCTTTCATAACTAAAAGTGACAAGTGTTCTCCGCGACAACAGAGACATTTGGAATTTATTAGTCAGTTTTCTACAGATATTCGGTACATCGAGGGTAGAAATAATTGTGTTGCAGATGCTTTGTCCGCATAAATGAGATCAAGTTTATTGACTGCTGAATGATATGGCTGGAGAACAGGTCGATGATGATGAGCTCAAGAGCTCATTAAAATCAGAGACGGGACTCGTGCTGAAGCCAATGTCCTCACTTGCGGGTCATTCAGGTAAGCCTCTTTTTTGTGATACTTCCACTGGCGCTGTGGGACCATATGTACCTATATAAATCCGCTTGAGTGTTTTTCAGACTTTACACAACTTAAATTGTCCTGGAGGTCTGGCTACGCAGAAACTGATGAAAGAGAGATTCATCTGGAAAGACCTCCATAAAGATGTAGAAGCCTGATGCAAAGTATGTCTTAGATGCCAGAAAGCAAATATCCACAGACACGTCCAGTCAGCCGTCGGTCAATATCCTTTGCCCAGCTGTAGGTTTAGCGCTGTCAACATCGACATCGTAGTACCTCTTCCCCCATCGAGAGGATTTTGCTACCTACTAACGTGCTTAGACCGTTACTCTCACTGGCCAGTAGCATTTCCCATGATAGACCAGACCTCCGAAACTGTTGCTAAAACTTTTTATAACGGCTGGATTGCACGTTTTGGGGTTCCTCAGCACCTTGCGATGGATCAAGGACACCAATTCGAGAGTGACCTGTTCCGTTCTCTCATGAAGTTCATCGGTTCACAGAAAGCCAGAACAACAGCTTACAATCCAGCATCCAAAGGTATTGTAGAGCGTTTTCAGATGGACGAAGTTGCTGACAAATATTCTCTTAGGAATCCTATTCTGCGTGAAGGAAGATCTTGGTGTTTCACAAGCAGAGATGGTTTATGGAACAACGCTCAGACTTCCTGGAGAATTTTTCTGGACGATAACGGTTCCCGATTGTCCTCCACACCTAGATTTCCCACGCCTCTTAAGAGAACAATTTTGTCAGGTGAAGCCCGTCCCAACACGGAAGCAAGGATATATTTATGCATAAAGATCTGATGACTTCTTTTCACGTGTTTGTTCGACAAGACATTGTACGGAAACCACTACAGCAACCCTACAAAGGTCCATTTCCTGTGAAGGCACGATACGACAAATTTTCTACGCTTCAAATCAACGGCAAGAAGACCAAAGTCGCCATCAATAGTTTGAAGGCAGCTTTTTTCGTGCCAACATCACCTCCTACGACCAGTGAGCAGTCAATTTTGCCTGAGACGTCAAAGCCTGATGTGAAGACCTGGTCCGGTAGGTTGTGCCCTATAGTTGTACAATTCGTTGTGCCCTATCAGGCCTAAGTTTCCAACGTCCTATCGTCTCATCGACTGGCGGGGGAGTGCTGTGGTGTGATGCATATTAGAGACTACTTCCACTTCAAGAGACTTCTGACGTGCTCATGCTGCGTCATGCGTTCACCCTTTAAATACAATGTTAAAAGCATACGTTTCTAACACTTCTAATACCCCTTGTTAAAATAATAATATTCTTTCGTATTTGCTAAAATTGTTTTCTCAATAAAATTTTTTTTAATCATCTGCAATACTGTTTTTTAATGTATGTTTTGTTTAATTTGAACAAAATCCTAGTACCACTACGACCGTTGTATATAGGGTACGTGAATCTTTGCTACATGTTACTTTGTGTAAGGGTAAAGCTTTTCTCATGCTGGGGCATCAATTTCTAAACTTTAAAAAAATAAATCCGCCTACTCACTGAAACGCGTTAACGATCTCTATAAAAAGAAAGATACATATGTGAAGTGGGCGCATCCAAGCATAACAGGCACATGTTTCTTTACAAAATCTATGAAATCAAGAGTATCAAATCTCAATTTGATATTATGGCATGTTGTAAAAGTATTACATGCAAGTAACTCTGATTTTTAAGACACTCTTACATCAAAATAAATGTGGACCTCTTTGTTCATGTGCAATGTGAGCAAAAATAAATTTCGTTCACTACACTTTTACAAAACATATAACACGAACCTTTCGAAGTACCCTTCAGTGGTCGCGGTATGGACGTTTGGAATATAGGGTGCCAGATGAGATGTTGTTCTCGTCAACTGATTGTGGTACAAAATTACGAAGCGTTGTCCTTGTATCTTTTATTTAAAGTGTAGTCTCAAACCGTCGCCAATTGCCCGTCGTATTGTTCCAATGCGACGTTAATTAGCTACCAAGCATCCTTTTGTGTACATATTATGCTTACTGGTTTTAAGAATACAGATGAATAGAGATGTGAGAATTCATTACAAGTAATTTGTTCAACACATTTATTTGATATCATGGGGTAGGTGAAGGTAACGCTTTATGACTCTCAAAAGGAGCGGACACTTGCTGTTAGTCTTTGACTTTGGCCATGAGAATGACCGTTCCTAATATCTACATCTCTCTCTATGCTTGTGATAAGAGTTTACCTTCTCTCAGATGTATCTGTAGAACTTCTTCTTACTTACGAAGATCACTCTCCTTGGGAGAAAAATAGTATCAAGGTAGGAACTACATTAACATATACTGTGTTTTAATACCCCTAACCTATTCTTAAACTTTTATTACTGATTAAAATGGTGAGTAATGACGGTATTTATGTAACGCTAAAAAACAAGCGTTACAGTTTAAAATAACTAACGAACTTCAGAATGCGCAGAGTACACCACTTTATAATTGACCCCTTAAGAACCCCAGACGATGTGTTTCGAAAGTGCACCCTCTTTCCAGCAAAACCAAAGTTGAATGCCAACTGGCCGAATAATCTCAACATTTCTCGACTTTTAGGAGACATCGCCAAATCGTGATAAAAAGCTTCACCAGCCCACAATAATCAATCTTCAAAAAATACTAACTTCGTATCTCTCATCGTATCGATTTGAAAACACTCTCTTAAGTATGTGTCCATACCAAACACAAACGTTGATGGTAATTTCGAATCTCTAAGTTTAGTCAAACATTAATTATTTCAATCAGTCAAACTGAGTGAAAAAAAACAGACGCAAGTAGGAAATGATTTGGGGTGAACTTTTTGGGGATTCAGAATTAGCACATGTTGTAAAATCTGGAGGGTGCGGACCGTCAATGGATCTCAAGAACGGTACTTTCGAGCCAACTATAAGAAGGCTGTGAGGCCATTCTCGCTATGAACTCGGAAAAATACTAGAGTACAGTGCTTCTCGGGTGGACACTTATTCAATATAGTCGTCGTAAATAATTCCCTCATCGCCTTTACAATGCTAAAAACAAGTGTTACATTTCCAAATAACTAACGAACTTCAGTATGAGAAAAGTACCTTAAAATATACCCCACTTTTTTATTTGATCCATTAAGAAAACCAGACGGGCAGTTTGGAGTGTGCACACGCTTTCCAGCGAGGGAGTTCCTATTGCTTACGCTAGATGGCATTCAGACTGAAAAACAAAGCGTTTCGGGACTTCTAAGGGATGTGCTTAGTCAACAAAGTAACAACACTCACATTTAAGCTAATTATAATCTAAAAAATGAGAACTCGCTAATTTTTATCGTAGCGATTTGAAACCATTTTCGAAGTATTCGTCAAGATGAAACAAGAATTTTGTTGGTAATTTCAAATCTCTACATTTAGTCTAACTTTAATTGTTCTAAATTACCTAACTTTCCAACCTGAGTCGAATAAAAGAAGCTAGTTACTTTAGGGTGAATGTTTTGGTGATTTAGAATTTGCGCGTTCTAGAAAGCGAAAACCGTCAGTGGTGCACACATAGATCGCTAGAGCAGTACTTTCAGAACCATATATAAAAAGGCGGTATAGCAATTTCTCGTCATGCAATTGAAAAAATTTGGGGTACAGTGCATCACGGGTGGACACTACTATATTATTGCCATTATCACTAATTACCTCATCTCAGCAACCGAATTTTTTGTTTACGTTTTGTTACGTTTTGTTTACGTTTGTTACGCAGACGTTTCCTTTCAAGATACGTCGGGAGTGTCCACCAGAATCTCTACTTTTACTGCAGAAGAATACATCTACTTCAGAATCTCTATTTACTCGGAATTCTACATCCTTACTGAGTCCATGACTGTCAGGAATCGGTCTACCCATAATTACTTCAGAATGCCTACAATTATTTTCTTTGGGACTATGTGGTGAACGTCTTGAGAGAACCACTTTGATGATCCATAAGGTCTTTTGAGAGGTGTAGAGGCGACCACAGTGAGCCTAAATCACTCACTCTTGGAGCACAATAAAATTTCAAGTCATATGAATTAGAATTCTATCTACTTTACATATTTTTAATTTGGACACAACACACACCGATGGTCTGGCAGCGATACGACATAGACTTGAGGTCTGTTAACTGACAAAGTCAGTATGTATTTTTATCTCGATAAAGTGATGCAACCAATAAGAAGTGTAGTTCACTCAAAATGAGCGAGAAATCTTCTCTTGTTCTCCGTCATGTGACCCAGTTGTCATATGTCCCCAAAGCCTTTTCATAGTCAGCTGGGTTCATCTACATTACTGATGTGTGTCCGTCCTAATGATCCGTGAAACTTACATTTAAAAGAACTCGTGTCCTCATATAGAATCATCGTTCAATTTAACACTTTTTATATATTTTTCTATTATTTTTATCAGATCAAAAATATTTCTCGAATTTCATTACCCTCACAACCGTTACTACATAGTTTTTGTTTACCGTCAGCATCCCTATTTTTCCTCTCAATATTTGACTGGAAAGTCCACCCGGAGTTCCATGTCCAATCGGAATTCCATCCAAAATCTATGTCTACCTGGAGACCATGTCCACACGGAATCTATATTCACCTCTAAAATTTATATTTACCTGGAATCTGTCCATGCGTCTACATTTTTTGAATGGTATGGTGAAGGTCATGAAACAATCAATTTCATAATTCAACAATTTTTTGTGAGGTGCAAACACAGTGACATCATTTACACATGGAATGTAATAAAAACATCAATTTTTGGTCGGACACTACCCGTTAGCTTTTACTGAAATACAACACAAACTGGGAACTTGATGGTTGAGATATAGTCAGTGATTTTTACCTCGTCTGAGTATTGCGCAAAATGAGAATCGTAGTTCACTCAAAACGAATAAAAAATCCTTACTTGTCCTTCGTCATGTGATTCATATGCTAGCTGTCCAAAAGCTTTTTTATGTGGAACTAAGTTTATCCACATTGCTGATGTGCGTCTTTCCTAGTGATACATGGAATTTAACTTTCAAAGAACTCGTGTCCTTATTAAGAATCAAGGTGCATTTACCCTTTTTTATATACTTTTATAATTTTTATCAGATCAAAAATATATCTTGAATTCCTTTTGAAGGACTGATATATTATCCTCAATTGTATTCAAGAATTCATTTTTATTTGGGAGACCTAGAAGTATAATTGCTGGAAGTCCCCTTCTTTTCTTTTAAAGGAACGGGAACCCACTTTGGCAAAAAGGCACACATCTGCTATAAAAGTAAATACTAAAAACTATTAATTTTTAATTCCATCCATCCGAACCATTTCTAAACTTAATATGAAAAATATTGTGATCCTCTAACATTTGCGTTGCTCAAAGTATAGTTCGCGACGATTTGTTAAGTAGTTTATTTCACTAAAAAATGATGTATTCTTTTACGTTACTAGGATATTTCACTGTATCTTTCATGTAATTGCAATTTTGTATTTTGTTTATCATTGTATTATTACATTACTATGCATAATTTAGGAAAAAATCAAACATTCATATGGTTATACTCATCATTACACATAGTGTTTTGTGCGTTATATTATAAACACAACAAAAGCATATGTATGTTGTTTTTGTTAGAATTATAATCATCTTAATTTATGTCCAAGACATTTATTTTTTAAAATGCTTTGACTATTATTCACGAATTTATAGTGATAAATTAGCGTAAAAATGTGTTCCAATGATATTATCAAAAATGAAAATTTTAATTACTCATTAACTGAATAAATTAGCATTTACAAAAATTTAATTTATACTAGTTTCTATTGCGAAAAGAGAAACATTTTACTCAAACATCAATTTCCCGTTTCTATAAACGAATGATTTGGTTTGTCATCTTCTATTGCTATCAATACCTTTGAAAATCGTTTGAATTCACGAGAACTTTCATACATTTTCCCTTATATATTCATGTGAGATAATTAGTCTATGGATATGTATTCATTATTGTTTTTATACATCCTTTTTGTTACTTCAGTTTACCACGTTTCTAATCAAGTGTTGAATTGGAGGCTCTTTCCATAACTGAATCCGTCTTCTCGGAAATTCTAAAATTGTATTTTCGCTACAAACGATAGAGCAGCCTACGAAATTGGACTGACATGAAACGTTGATGAAAACTACGGTGGCTTATTAGTTTATGGAAACAGCAAAATCTATGGAATTTTCAAAAACTTTTTTTTGTCCTACTACTATATTTTTTTGTATTCGATCTGCAATACAGCTACAACAAATCATTTGACTAGAAAATTTATTTTAAAATTGTCCCTTATGAATTTAAGAAAATGATTAAATTCAATAGAACCCTTTTAAACCTTCGCGTAGTACATCAAATTGAAAATGTTTCTTTGTAAAACCTTTTTAATTTGAACTTATTTTATTATAATTCATCATCTTATAATTCCAGGAGAGTTTCTAAAGCTTACGGTCCGATTTCAGTGATATTGCCTTAGGAATCACATCATTCGAAACTCATTAACAGACAATCTTTCGAAGAACTAAATGATTATTTTTATGATGATGAGAAAGACATATTCACATGGTAATTAGTTTAAAGTATATGTAACACCATCAAGATGCTTATAACTTTTATATTTTGAATTAAAACTAGAAGAGTTAATTTTTAAACAGTTGTGGCAGTAAAACATGATATTTGTCAGTTTGTGATTCTTGTATTTATGCCAACACGGTATTGCAGTAAAATACATTAATTTATAGTACGTTAATAAATTTAAGTATTGATTTAGGTGGTAGAGTTAAAATATTTTTCAACAAATTAATGAATTTTATGACAAAGTAAGTTAAACCTCGGAATGAAAATTGGTAGCAAAAGTTTCAAAATTTACCAGTGTTTGGATTACATTTACAAATATTTTACTTGATCCTCAGACGCCAAAAGGATTTTCAACGTCGGTGTAATATTAAAGTAATATTTTTAAACTAACAAAATTTTGAACATTTTTCTAGGGCTACAAAAGGTATTTTTACAGTAAATGTATGTGGTGGCAGTGTTTCTGCGGTTGAAAGTATTTCTTGTATGTACTCACTTTGCTTGTTTTTCGAATACGATTATATTGCCAATAGAAATTTAAAAGAAGTAATTCTGAATCCTTATGATGGTGAGTTTGTCAAAGACAATTTAATTAAACGTCAAACGCCAATAAAACGGATATACGTCACACTTTAAGGAAAACCCGATATGTTTCATTGAAGAGTGTTTGTATAGTGGAAGTCAAATCTTCGCTTTCCGTCTGGTTTGTTTGTTTGTACTAAAAAAAAAACCTCTCATAGAATCGGAGGTTTAGTTTTTAAAACTCAAGAACAACATTTTGTTGGTGGGAAATACCAGAAGTTTTAAAGTATTTAAAATATTTATGCTAAGATCAACAAAGTTAAGTTGCAGTAAACTGTGCCTTTGTCATCCAGAAGGGAGAAATAACAATAAAGTGTAAGGTAACAGGGAAAGTAACCACTACTGCAAGCAACTAAAACCCACCAACACTGTATTTTTCACATTTGTAATTCACAAGAAAATATTTTAAAATTAAATGAGTAACAATAAATATGATATATGTGAACTGATTTTCGATTTCTACGTAGGTTTTTACACATACATTATACATATTAACCTGACTATGCTCAACAACTTCGTGTAAGAGAAGATATTTACTGTGAAACAAACCTAATGGGATGCGGGTGAAGGAGGGCTTGAACCTAGTCCAAATATTTCGTATAATACATATATCGTGGTTATATTAAGATTTAGTTGATCGTTATATCACTTTATTCCAATCACCATTGAGTAATTAAAAAAATAAGAAGTCCAAGTCAAACCACACGTCCTGAATGCGTCCAACAAAAACACTTCCGCATGTATTTAGCTAGACTGGATACACATCTCGTAATTTAGGTTTCAACATGACTTTATTAATTTTGACAAAAGGTTTCTTTCTTTCCAAATAGAATCTGATAATACTACTTTGAGATCATTAAAAAACTGTTGAAAATGCTTAAGATTAGAGAGGAGGAAGATTTAGGTTCATAAATAATGTATGTATTTATAAAATAATCTATGTTAAGATAATCTTATTCTGTTTTCTTTGAACATTTAAATACAGAATAATCCCAAAATGAAATTACAAACGTTAGTTAACTAATAAGTCAGAAGATATTCTTCCTAGTTTTTAATTTTATGAAGAAAATATAATTCAAATTACAAACATAACATTGAAACTAAAATATTTGATTAAATTGGAACATTATGATCTCAAATAAATAACGCTCTAGCATGGACCTAATAAATGTTCCTCCACTACATTTTTCTACATTTTTCATATTTAGAAAAAAATAAACCAGATCCAAATTCAGAATTTTCCTTAAGTATTTGCTATTCTTTTATATCTATTATAGAATATACAGCGTGTACCTAAGCAGATGTTTAGAAGTCCTCAAGAGGGTTCTGTATATAATCCGTCCAAAGAATCAATCATCCTTTTTGTAAACTTGTATAGGATATAAAGCTGAACATTCGAATATCGATAGATATGTGACGTTATCAGAATATATTTCAGTAAGTAGAGCTATATTGACCTATCTTATCTTTTCATTCATTTGGTGGTAATGAAGTTAAATAAAACTTGTAATAAGATATACATTTTTAGCATTAATCAATTGTACAAACGTCAAATTTGACAATGTATCATGGCTAAAAGAGTGCCACAAGTTAGAAAATATTGATTTTGTTGACTATTAGTTCGAAAGTACTCATTGCTACGAATCGAGTTGAACAATTTTACATGAAAAGAACCAAGAAAATGAATTCAAAATCACTTCAAAATGGTGTTTTGTGCAAGTACCACCTTAGTATCACCTACGTCATTTTGTAGGTTTATAATACAACAAGAATGCGATGTATGTGATAACAATTACATATATGGATATGCATGTGATGGATTTGTGTCCAAAGTAAGTTGTACTATTTATAAAGATCCCCACACATTTTGCTTCAATTTAAATATTCTTTCGTAGTGATATAGTTCATATTTGACTATAGAATAAATTAATTCTATTTACAAAAATATTTCTCTATAAATATTTACCGACCAATACATGGTTTGAGTTAAAATTGAAAACCCAACTATAAATAAAAACAACTTTGAGATCACGTTACTTCTAAAACAAAGACATAAAGTGGTTCATGTAAGACCACACGTTTTAAAAATAAATTGTTTTAGAATATTCTAATAATTATAAACATTAGATAAAGTAACACATCGCGTCACATCGACCCGTATGAAAAGATAATGAAACGTGAAGGTTTCTTTTAGAAAAGCAATATCATGTATATGTCAATTTCCATGCTCAAAAAATTAAAAAAAAATTTTTTTTTCATTCTTTCAGGATTGTTTGCATACATCAGGTAAAAATCAACTAGTAAAAACTTTGTAGTTCGTAGATCAAAGAATTAAAAAATGGGAAACTTTTTGAATACGAATAATGACAACCAGCATTAGTTACTAAATAACGTTGTCTAAATTATTGAAGTAGTGCGAGTATATATCTATTCCGAGCAATTAGTGAATGTGAATATCAACAAACTACAGTAATACGTAATAATAAAAGAATGTTGGTTTGGTTTAATCACTACGGTTATTTCTTAACACGAGGGCTAATTAGACTGATTGGAAGAAGGAATATTAATAATAACTTTAAAAATCTAAATACTTCAAACCCAAGAAAAGTACGTCCCCCACTTCATGACCGGTGTTAGACAAAGAAAAGGAAAAACTATTTCTGTGTTCAACTACGAGAATCATTCGAGCTCTATCAAATCATTGCCGAACGTTTTAAGCAATTCTACCATTATCATAAAAGAAGGGATAGCATGTTATCTTCTGTACACACAAATGTCATCAATTAATAAAAAGGAATGTAATAGCATTGAAATAGTTTTAATTTTGATATGGGGACACATAATTGTTTTCGTGTGAAATTCTTAAGAGCTCTCCGTTTTTAATGGAAAGTAACAAATTTTGGACAAGGCTTCAGAATCAAGTTAGGATTCCTCCACGTTTTTGAAAACCCATTCTGGCTTACTTCGAGCGATCGAGGAACTTTTAGGTATCAAAGAATCAGGCATACGTATCTTTGATAACGAACCGCATTGTTCTCATAATTTATGACTTTTAAATGGGCTATTTTTTATCAGAAAATAATTGGTAGATCACGCAAAATAGCTCCTACATCAACGAGAAAGTCGTTGAACCTTAACACTCGTTTCCGAATTCTTCTAAGGTAAAGTGGATCCAGTTGATTCACAGTCGGACGTTACAGAATTGAGGTCTAAACCATCCAAGTGGTTTCAACGAGATTTGTCTTCCATCAAGTACTGATCTATTTCGCTAATGATACCTATATTCATGACGATATTGCTATTTTTTGATAATGACGATATCGAAATCTGCTTCGTTTTTTTCTAAAGCCATCATATCTTGTATATAAATATCTGGTCTGTTTTGTATATGACTAGATACCTCAAGACAACTGCCTGTAGAGTTGTGATCATCCGTGATATCGGAGGAAAGGAATGAGTTCAATTTCCAAACACACTAGTAAACAAACCTCAGAGCACAATTGCTCCCAACGTTTGACTGTTTCTGATTCACAGGGTTAAAAATAAATTATAGATATCTTATAAAATTAATCATGCATTGTTATCATAAAGATTGGAAAATTCGAAACTGTCGCATATGTGGTAGACAAGTAACATATATTAAAAAGCAAATTTATGAGAACTAAAGTATTTGCCGTGCATTCGCCATTTTTATGAACAAGGTTGGACAGCATTGGAAACAACAGAAATTCCGAAGCAGTATATCATACTACACAAACTCGAAATCGACTTTTATGTATAGTAAGTAATTTTATAATCACCTTTCGGTTGTTTTATCATACAACAGGAGTGCGATGTATGAAGAATATAATACATGGATCGTTACGCTTGCGTATGATTTGCGTAGAATTCAAGGTTTAGAAATAGCACAGACAGATAAAATTTTTTCAATATATTTTAATGTTATAGTCTACATTTAATACATCATGTGTTATTTAAGGCTGTTAAAATTTTCTACCTGTTTGAGCAGTAGATGAAACATGATTTTAATAATCTCGAATCCGACTCTGGTTTAATACTTCATATCCTTTCTCGGTGATGTAACCAGGACTTAGGATGTAGAGTTTTTTTTAAATATTTAAACACCTTTTGTACTCATCATTGAACTGAATAACCGTATCATATGCCCCTAATTTAACAGTTTTCAGGTTAACGAAAACCTCTTTAGGGACTCTGCCATATGGTACCATTCGTTGGCATTACGGGTCTTTCCAAGTAAACACTTCATTAGTAAGTCATTAGAACAAAGTTCTATATACAACGGCTTTATCATATTTAAAACGTCGTTAGGCAGAACGGGATTTTTTTTCTACGATTTTCTTATTTCCAACAGCTAGCTCTCTTTGATATAAGCACCAAATTTTTTTTCCAACTGGGCAATGTCCGTGCATTGGCCTTTTTGCATTTGATGCGCAAGGGAACAATGCAGCTATTGTATTCTGCTGCATGCTCTTAAAATCCCCCACATTTGCACGAACTGCAATACCGTAATAATTTTGGAGACGGTCGATTAACATATCCGTTAACTTCCCTCTTACGGATAGTCCCTTCGTTTTTGTTATCAGTTTCCGAAGACGAGTGGCTACTCTCTTTTGGATGTGTCCAATACACTCCAGTTTCGACACACTATCACACCCGTAAACATGTTTCACACTCACAAATTCTTTGGAGTCACCATCTCCATAATATTTTGTTTACTGCAAAGTCCTGCTATTTACTGATCTTTTGAAAATTCTACTCACGCCGACAGTTTCCATCTTTGCCGAGGATCCTTTGAAGTTACATTGGCATTCATGATCTGCTTTTTCAGAATCATGTATGTTTTTTGAAACACCTTGAAGTTTTCGACAAATTATGCAATAAGATAACAAAACTTCTAAATCCATCACCTTTCATGTGTCGACAGATATTGCAGCAATGCAGCCATTCAGAGATGTGTGACCTCTGCGTTGCCACGTACCATCCACAGAGACTCCACACTCGTTGCTCTTTGTTTGTTGATGAACTTCATTCGCTGCATTTCGCATTGAGTCCTCGGCCCCTTCTTTCACCGCATTCAAAATTTTATCTTCGTGATCAGAATAGGAGCTTTTGGAAATTTTGGGCAAATTCAAAGTTGCGCATAATTTAGAAGCTCCAGAAAATCCTTTCCCAACTTGCCTCATTGCATAAACAAATCTTGAATTTATTTCAGGTAAATTATTATTTTTTTTGAAGAACTGAATCCAATGACATGCTCACAATTTTTGCATTGTAGAGCAAAATGGAAGCATAATCCATACCTGGAATCTTCCAGCAAATTTAATCCTTGAGCAAAGCAGTTGGGGAAGCAAACTTGTTTAAAAATACCCATCAATAGTTCGAAGCCAATAACTCTGTTTCCGTAGCCAGGATCACTGATTTCGATGATGGAAATGGACGACTGAAGTTTGGTAGAACTAGCACTCTCCACAGATTCTGAAGAAAATTATTTCTTCTTATTTCCCTTTGTAAAGCGGTTCCCTCTAAATCGTGACTTTCTCTTCCAAGCGATATTTTCTGGCATATTAGCAAGAGAAATTTAAATCAGATTATTTATATAAACGCAATTGAAAGCTAGATAAACAACATAAATTTCACGTAAATTATAAATATAATCAAAACACAACTCTTTTCACTTCAGTTTTCTGTATAAAATAGTGTTGCTAGATTTATTTAAAGCATATTAAGAATTTCAAGGAACAATAATGTCACCTATTTGAAAATTATTTAATACATATTAACAATTTAGAGTGCTTAAACTGACTTTTTACTCCACTTTCGTCAGCACAACATTAGTTTGGGTTTCAAAAACACCCACCGCTTCAAATTAAAATACCTGTAACTTGGGTTCTAGGTTAGATAGAAACAAAATTTAAACTGATTTGTAAAGCTAACAATATGCTCTTTAAAATACAAGAAGAAGAAAAAACGAAAATCGAATTCTTGACCCAAAACGATGTTTTATAGGTAGGCAGGTACACTGTTTGCCTCTTTTATAAATGTGTGTCTGTTGTTCTTCAAAAATATATTTTGTAGTGAAAAAACAAACACACTAATCATTTTTCGTTCTAAGTTTTTTTTAATCGGTTTCAAAATAAATTTCTGTATTTATTTTCTACTAGCAAAATACCCGACCTTACACGGTTTGAATTGGTTTACTCTAAATTGAAGAGATTATCAAATTATATAGTGACTTACGTTTTTTGTAGAATAAAAATTTATTTGAATACCTTTCGCCATCTTTATAATTTCTACAACTTACTTTGGACACAAATCCTACACATGCATATCCATTCATGTAACACATTTCACATACATCGCACCCTTGCTAAATGACAAAGCTACAAAATGACGAAAGGTGACACTAAGGTTACTACTAAGAAAGACGATTTTGAGAGAGATTTGGAATTCCCTTTCTTAAGTTATTTTCATGTACAACTCAATTAATAAAAATTACGATTTACGGCGAATGCTCTCGCCCTCATATTCAACAAAATAATATTTTTTTTTACTTGTGGCACTCTTGCATTCGATATGTGACATAGTGAAATTTTGCAATCTTCTCCTGTCATTATGACAAAGAATTTTTTAATGTTTGCAAAAAAGATCTAGTTCGAATTTTGTAAGCATTATTATTCTTTCAATAACAGCATTATTCTTTAAATAACGGAATTATTCTTTAAATAACGGCATTATTATTTCAATAACGGCATTATTCAGTCAATAACGGCATTATTCAGTCAATAACGGCATTATCCAGTCAATAACGGCATTATTCCTTCAATAACGGCATTATTCTTTCAACAATGGCATAACTATTCTTAAAATTTACTGAAAAAGTTATTCTGGCTTACCTGCTATTTTTAAGTTGAATACTTTTTGGTGGTGTTGCGTGTGATGAGAAGGTAAACGCATTTATTAAAATAATAAATATTTAAAACAGACAACAGCGAAATAAAACAAAATAAACGATGCAGGAAAAAATTGTTCTAAAGATATTAAATTGTGATTCATTTTTATCTCTTGATCTCGCACAGTTGCCACAACTTACGACTAAAAGTGCACCAAATTTAGACGTGTGAAATGAATTCAGAGCGAAAGAAACAGAAAATATCACTGCTCGCGCGATTTTGTTCATTCCCGTTCGTTGAAAAATATCGTCTGTCCCAAATATTCGGAAATCGTTTTCATTGCGCAAAGAACAAAAATAAGACTTGAAATAAATGAGTTATCAGAGCTAAAATTCCACACAAAAAAAATAATTTTTTGAAGAATAATTACTTTTTTAGCAGTACTAGTAAAGCAATCGAAGTAATCGTAATATTCAATATACATTCCAATTTTTCCAAAACTGCCAAATTATGGTTTTTTTCAGTATACTTACTCATGTGTTTTAGCATAAAATTGAACTAAATATAACAATAAAGAATTTTTTTAATATTGCATTCACTAAAAAAACTAATATATAAAGTAAAATAAAAACATAAAACACACTGCAATCAATTATCTGAAATAAAATCCATGTGATGCCTGAACAAACACACAAACACAAAATCGAACATAGAACAGAAAGACGGACAGACAGACTTTCGCAACCAATTCCACTTACTAAATAAAGATAAGTACTCACTGCATGCAAATTTCCAGGAAAATATACTAAACCGTGTGGACGTGTATAGGGCACATACATACATACATACAGACAGACAAACAGACAGATGGACAGACACCAAACACGAAAAAGGCGGAATTGGCATAAGAAGGGTCCAAAACGGATAGAAAACTTGAAATGGGTAGAAAATATTGAATGTACAAACAAACACTCCATTTTTATTTATATAGATGATTGGGTATCCCTATGAATCGGAAAACAGTTTAAAGTTGGGTGCAATTGTACCCTGAGGTTTGTTTACTACTGTATTTCCCCCAAAGAGAACTGTATTTACTACTGTATTTCCCCCAAAGAGAACTGTATTTACTACTGTATTTCCCCCCTTTCTCCCGATTTCACGGATGGACGTATAGCCCAGTTTACACCAGATTTGCAAAACGTCTCTCCCTCCAAACATCGAAGTTATTCCGAGAAACGGCATTAATTTTATCGTCAAGATCTCGAATCGGGGTGGCGATTTGGAGAGTTTGTAGATCCAAATTTGATTTCCTCCAGGAGTCAGTAAAGATCGAAGGATTGCAAATTTTGGGGGAGATTTCTCCGAGACGATTACTTTACAATAACTGCTCCCCTCTGCCCTTCCCCCCCCCCACGTGGTCACTCACGGCGAGTTTTGTTCGCTCTGTGATATTTTGCCCTCATCGCTTGCCTTGACCACATCTTCCGCCAAACTGCCAGTGAGTGACCTATTCGATTAAAATGGCATGGACGAAAGTGCTGGTAATAACATCTTAATATAACTATTTAGAGAAAGGTGAGATGAGTGCGCTCATACGGTTGCCGATAAAGTCCACAAAGCGTTTACTCCTGGGTCGGTCGAAAAAGGGATGAAAAGGGGTCAGCATAGGGGAAAGCAAAACGTCCTTGCTACGAAGAGAGAGAGAGAAATGTATTTGCAAATCCAGTGTAAACGCGGCTTAACCCTCCTCTCATTTGTCTTGAGGCACCTCGTCATTAGCGAAACAGGCCAAATTTTTATGTACGAGATATCTTGTCATTAGAAAAACTATGCACGTTTTGATCTCGTTATTATCAAAAAGTAGCAATATTATGATGAATAGGTATCATTAGACAAATTACTCAGTACTTGATGGATGAAATACCTCGTTGAAACCACTTGGAGGGTTTAGGCCTCAAAACTGTATTGTCCGACTGAGTGCAAACAGAAGCCACTTCGCATTAGAAGAATTCGTAGATGAGCGTTAAGGAAGAAAGACTCCCTTGTTGATGTAGGTGTTATTTTGCGTGTTCTACCAATTATTTTCTACTAAAAGTTAGCCGATTCAAAATGATAAATTACGAGAATAATGCGGTAATGTATCCACGTTTTAATCAAAGATACGTATGCATGATTCTTTGATACCTGAAAGGACCCCGATTGTTCGAAGTAAGCCATAATGGGTTTTTCAAAAAAGAGGAAGAATTCCCACTTTATTCTGACGCATTGTCTAAATATGTGTTAGTTTCCATTGAAAGCGGAAAGCTCTTAAAAATTTCTCAAGAAAACAATTATGTGTCCCCATATCAATAATCCAGCTATTTCAATAACTATTGTAGTCTTTTTTATTAATTGATGACATCTGGGTATACATAATGTTAACCCTTCTTTGAAGACAGTGGCAGAATTGCTCGAAACAATGAGCAATGACTCGATGGGGCTTGAATAATTCTCACAGTTGACCACAGAAACAGTTTTTATTTGTTTATGTCTAACACCTTTTATAAAGTGGGGAACGCATTGTAGTATTTCTATTTTTTAAGTTATTTTTAATCATCCTTCTTCCTATCAGTATAACTAGCTCTCGTGTTAAGAAATGTTTTTTAGTTACTGCGGGCGCTGTATTGCTAATCATAGGCCACTACAAGGCCGGAAGCGATGGGCAATTATGAATGTGAACCCAATGAGCGACCATCATTACCCCTAACTAAGGACAGCACAATTACATCCCTGCCCTGATACAAGATACGAACCAGGAAACTTCTGATCCAGTGGCAAACACTTTAACCACTAGACCGGTTGGTTGTCTGAGAAACAACCCTAGAGACAAACCAAACCAACATTAATTTAGTATTACGTATTACTGTAGTTTGTTGCTATTTAAATTCACTAATTGCTATGAATATATATACTCGCACTGCTTTTATAATTTAGACTGCGCTATTTACTAACTAATGCTGGTTTTCACTATTTGTATTCGAAAAGTTTCCCATCTTTAAATTATTTATTTAAATGAATTACAAAGTTTACACTAGTTGACTTTTAAACTGATTTATAGAAGAATACCTGAAAGAATGATAAATATTTTATTTTTAAGTATTTTGAGTATGGAAATTGCCACATACATGATATTTTTTTATCTAAAAGAAGCCTTCACTTTCTATGAACTTTTCATAATGGTCGATATGACGCACTGTACTATTTTATTAATAGTTTAGAAAATTTTAATATTCCAAAACAATTTATTTTTCATCGTTTTGACTTACATGAATAACTTTCTATCTTTGATTTAGACGTACAAATACAAATATTGACTACCATCTACAGGCTCAAGCCCAACAAGGCTGGTCCTTTGTTTATGAACTCCCCAATTCCCACTGACTATCCAATTGTATCTTAAATTCGTATACTCCCTTTGAATTAACTATATTCTCTGACAACGCGTTCCAACTGTCTATTACCCTATTAAAGTAGTAGTTTTTCCTTACATCCCGATTAAAATGTGTCTTATTCAATGTATACCCAAAGCCCCTTGTTCTGTTAACAATATTGAAATTTAAGCCCTCTGTGTCCCCTTGTTTTACCAACTTGAAAAGCTGAATCAAATCCCCCCTCCTTCTTCTTCTTCCCAGTGTATACATGTTTAGTTTACTTGAACGTTCATTGTAGTCGAGATTTGCTATCCCCTTTATTATTTTTGTAGCTCTGTGCTGAACCCTTTCAATTAATTCTATATCCTTTATCATATATGGAGCCCAGAAGTGTACGTAGCGTGATCTTAAAAGTATTTTTAATTTGAAGATGCTTTTTTTTACTATCTTTCAAACCATGTATTTGTTGGTCAATATCCATTAAAAAAATTGTTTTTCTACTGTAAACCTAAGTAAATTTTTAAAATCGACTAGGAACTATATCACTATAAGAAAACAAAAATTCGAGAGGAAAATCGAATTTCGTATTCTGAGTGTGAGTGACTTGCCTTTTAAATACGCTTTAAGAGTGCGGTCTGTGGAATGTATCATTAATTCTTAATGATTGTATTTTTATTATTACAACTAAAAGCTTTTCAGACTTCTGGTCTTCATACACGCACACGATGTGAGAGACAAACGCGCAAGAAATTGCGATATATATTATATATATATATATATATATATATATTTTTTTCTCTATTCTAGAATCATAAAATTTTATTTTAAAGTGAATTGAAATTTTTACCTGTAAATATAGTACAATAACCTATTACCTTTCCTACAAGTATAACTTTCAATGGATTCCACAACAAGGGTTAACAACAATCTATATATATAATTCTCTTACGTGGCACGCAAAAAAGACGTTATTTGTTATTGCGTTTTGGCAAGATTGTGCGATTATTTGTTTACCATCACGAAGTCTCGCGCCTCAATTGAATTCATAGCGTAATCGGATGAAATTTTATTTAAAAAAAATTAATTTTAGTCGAGCTGTTGTAGTTTGTAATAGAAATCAAAGAAAACGGGGTATCTTTTCAGGGCCAACAACTGTAGTTCAACAATACGCTTGAACTTCAACTTTAGACAACAAACTCAATGAAAAAGTGAGTGGCTCGAGTGCTGGGGAAATGTACACACAAACAACATGCTGGGTATTCAATTTCCAAAGCAGCGATCACATTTCGAGTCAAAATTTGCACAGTTTTCATTTGAATTCTGATTTCAGAGGCACTGTATATATCTTTACTGCAAACAGCAAATTTAGATTGGAAAATAAATGTTTTTTTTTTTGGAATATCAAATTTTGTAAACAATCCCTTCTGCTAGGACACATGTCTTCATTGATGCGAGCGAAGCGAGCATAGGTTCGCGCAGAGAACCATTGAGGATTGCAAAGCAATCCTCCGGGGGTTGGCGAGCGCTAGCGAGCTGGGGGCTGGCCCCCTAGTACTTTTAAGTTAAAATAAGGAAGTATTTTGAAAGCGGAGTATTTTTAGTAGCTTTTTTCTCAAGCTTCAAAGATGTGTTCATACAATTGTTCTTTAAGAAATGAAATTGAAATAAATGGGTTCAGAAATTGTGAGAAGATGAATTGACGTTGAAAGAATACGTAAAATCAAAAATCAAGTACTCAAAGTATAAATTTAATAAAAAAGAAATACAGCTGTTTGGATGTTGTGTGGGCACCCACATGCAAATAAACAAACTGGCATGAAACATAAAAACACTGAATTTGCTTTAGAATATCCAAAATGGATGAATAACTTGAACTAGCGTGAATACATTAATGTACAAGTATGTTTTTATTTGTATTGATTTGAAAGTAATAACGTACTAAAACTTAATTTTAGATAAAAGTTCAATTTTTTAATTTTTAGTTGATTACCTCAAAATATTTTAATTCAAATCATAACGTAAAAAGAGAATGAATACCATATATCTACATCTTGTGAGACCCAGGGGCAGAATTATATTCCGTGTTCTACAACACAACTCCAAGCAAAAGTAAGTATCCTGTTCTGCAGGCATTCTTTCCGAATTTTTAGAACTGCAGTAAACTCAAACACAGTCGTGCATGATAACTATCGGCAACATATATATTTATAATAAAATTGGCTATATAACATATTTCCAATAAAACAATACACATTATTATCTAAATTTATATAAAACCAAGGCATACTTTCAGAATCTTCATTTGTGTCGATAACTTTTTTTAAGTTAATTATTTTGTCATTCACATAGAAAATGGGTTATTTATGAAGTGTTTGTGGTAATTTGTGCGATATAAGGAGGTTGTTCCGTAGTTAGAAAAGAAAAAAAAATAGGTATGGCAAGGAACGCGCTTTGCACTGCAATAATTTATGATTGAAAATAAAAATTGGCACATATTTTGATAAAATTAAGGAATTAATTCCCGGGCTGTGAGGTATGAAATAAAAATATCATCTGCATGTTGTAAATAAATTAAATAAATTTTTCACAAGTCAGCCTATTGCTAAAACAGATCATATTTCTTTAACTTTACAATGATTTTAGTTCGTCCATTCAAAAAGGAACATTTTAACTAGCTTCATAATGGTATTAAAAGAAAACTTCCTTCTTTCCATAATTCACTTGTCAGTTAAACTCGCCTTTTAAAATAGATCTTGAATCAGAGCAATTAGATTGGCAGATGGGAATGACATGAAAAGATTTTGAAAACCTGTGCCCTAACGATTTTTTTGCTTGGTATTTGACATGCATTTTTATAATGTTATTTGGGTGAATAATGGAGTGATATTAGTGACCTCAAACGAGTGTCTTCGAAATACAATAAGCAGAATGTATTGTTATAAAATATATTCAATAGAAACTCTTCTGTTCAGAAAAGTATTTTGCAATATTGAAATATAAATAATTTTATTTTATTCTTTTTTATTCTATTCATACAAACTGCATAACATTTTTTATCAAATATCGGATAGTTGGAAAAGTTTTCCCTGACACATAGACATAAACTTCCAATACTTAGTGTTGGACCACCTTGGCTCAATGGTTTTTTCATCACACTTACTGTCTGCATTTGTGCGAGGCTCAGGTTCGATTTCTGTGTACTACTCTGAGTACGTGAGGGAGTGTATAGTGTGCGGAATGTTTGGGCGCACTCCAAATCGTTTCTGGTAAGAATGTATATACATTCTTACCGACTTCGATTCTCTGTCAATGTTATAGTTGCTTACAGCTTTTTAATAAATCCTAGTACCTTTAAATATTGGATAAGGAATATCAAATCACCTTGTATAGCATTCTTATATTGTAAAATCTTTATTTTATTTCCCATTTCTTTAAAATTGGACTTTCGAATTCACCTAGTTGTTTTTTATGCAAATCTAGACTATCAACGTATAGCGAACATTTGGAATTATACATAACGAATATGCTGCAACTAGTGGGATTTAATTGTATTGTTCAGATATATTAGGATGCAAGAGTATGCTAATGACTTATTTGACAAATGGCTGTTATTTATCAATAAATAACTCCTATGTTACAGTTAATACTCAATGTTTTAAATATTATTTCACTCTAGTTATGGTGCTTTCTTATATTTAGCTTAATATCGTCTAATTAAATTGTATCATAGGTTTTTTTGAACGCATTGCCTCGTCGATTTCAAGTCTAATACAAAAGTTGTCCACTGCACAAGAATTCAAGTTCTTAACAGTTGAAATGAAATGAATGTTCAATATCCAACTTTGAAATGAATACGAAATTTGTTTTTAGAAAGATATCACAAGTTTCGTAACGATAAAGAGCATCAAAATCGCACAGGACCAACTGGCAATGGGGAACAAATAATTTAAAACTTCGTCAATCCAGCTCATCTTTTCTTCTACAGCAAAGACGGTTATTTATTTCAATCGCTTTCAGACAGAATAAACCCTCTGCAATACAGAAAAAGTAGTAAATGTAATCGCGAAATTCGGTTAGCCTTTCCCCTTCTAACTCTTTTCAGTTCCTCTTTCATTTAGAAGAACGTCGGGCAAAGATAAAACGTTCAATTCTCAATATTTGCGCCGATAGTTTCAATTTATTTTTTTCTTATTTAAGCCAGAACATGCAGACCCAATAAAAGTACTTTTTTCGACGCTACGTTTTACTGCAGCGCTGAAATAAACCTGCTCTAAAGAGAACGGGAGAGAAAGACAAAAAATAAAATCCATTTGCTTTTGCTTTTAACATAATACAGTTTCCGTTGTCCCACGTGAGCTGATTTTCCACAGCAAGGATCGAATCTGGGCTAAACAGAGATGTATATCCGGAATCCAATTCTACGCGTTTCTTGAGGCAGAAAATCAGGCGATTCACCCAAATACGCCTTTGTTCGAGAATCGTTCTTGAGCGCCACGTTAAGAATCGAATCCGGAACAATAAAATCATGAAACATTTAAATCGATTTGGCAGGTCAAATATTTGTTCTGAGAGAAAACATTTTTTGTTTTCGTTTTGAGTAAGGTTTCGCATTTTTACATTTTAGAATTAAATTAAAGTTATAATTTAATTTGGATGAGATGGAGGAAGTGTGTTCGTGGGGTAAATGCGTCTTCTGAATTTAAAACGTGTCAGTGATTAAAGTGGGTTCTGTCTCCTGCTGGAAATACGTGAAGAGTCTTATATATTATATTCAAGACTTTCCACGAATTTTGAAAGGGAAGTTGCTCAGACCAAGGAAGGGTTGGAATGAAAAATGGTACTGTTCCATTACTATTACATTTACAACAAGAAAGGTGTACATGACATGCACTTTCCCCATCCTGGAGTGTATCAAGAGTTACCCCATGAAATAGCATTAAATAGCATATTCTTTTATTTACATGAATAATAAGTTTAAAAACATGAAAGTATAAACGCATCAGTAAAGTGACTTGGAGTGCAACAAAAATATGACATTTTGATAACTACTGAGACAGAGTTGTTTTGGGTTCAATGAAAACTTTGAAAATATGGGTTTGCACTTATACCATAACTTAAACTATTCATACTTACCTTAAACACTTCCAAGTGTTATATTTTTTAAAGTTTATTCCAAACTTGATAATATGAATGACAGTTCATACACATTTAAACCTGCCTTGTGAACAACCATGTCCACCAAATATATCAAGTACTCAAGAGATCAAAATGACTCCGTATTGATCTTTGATTTACTCTCCATGTAGTTTCGACAAGATATTTGGTCCATAAAGATATGTCCGATTTTTGAAATTATGCGTTATCCTGTAATCAATATATGGATGTTATTTTAACGATAACGAGATCTATATCTGGTCAGTTATCTTATAATCATAAGGTATATCGTATACCAAGAACTGGTCAGTTTTGCTTATGACAAAATACCTTGTCGATTATACTACCCAGATAATTAGTACATATTTTTTATACTTTCGTATGAATCATATACTCACTCACAATATATTCAATTTTCTCTTACGCAATACACGAGTAGTTTGTTATCCAAATAGCAATAGTAAAGCTAATTAATAATATACACGTATTTGGTTTTCATTAACCCACCGAATGGTTTTGACGTGATATCTCGTTCATCAAGATCTGACCAAATGTGTTAATGGAGAGATATCTCGTTATCAAGATAAGATATTGCCGATATTTTTACTATGACCATTAGGGTGGAGCGAAAAACACGAATTTCGGAAATTGAAAACGCCTATGGTGGGAATAGTTGGGGACTACCATGCTTATTAATAATACAAAATATGAGCTAAATCAATTAATATCTTCAGGTGCCAAAATCACTTTGAAATTTCTAAATTTTGACAATTTCTTCACAAAAACAATAATAACGCATTTAAAAAATTTAATGCATCTTATTTAAAGCCATGGGTGGGTGAAATGAACTTCCTTGCTTGTAAAAAAAAGTTTTACACCTAACATTATCCCGAAAATTTAAAAATTTCAATTTTTTATGAGCGCTATATCACGCACGTCTCAACTCCTCTCAATAGACTCATCTTTGCGTTCCTCGCTACTAGGGTTCACGGACGCTTCCCTTTCTTCGCTTGTTTATAAGGGATAAGTAACTCGTATTTCGCTACATGGAGTGGAGGTGTCTGGGTTTATTTAAATACACGCCCACTTCTTTTGTAGATATCTAGTAGGTGTATGCTCCTGCAAATGCCCTACCAATCTAGTCTTTAGTCTATCGAGGAAAACTAAGTACTTTTTTCAAATTGATTCGCTTTCGTTTGTTGGTGCGTATTTTACTGTTTATTTTTACTTATTTTAGATATTTTTTATATAGAATTTTAATCTTCAAGATCAGTTTTGTTTGGGTTTGGTTTGTTTTGTTTGTTAAGGATACACGGTTCTGTGAATTAGTCGAAATGCCTAGGACACGATCAGTAGATGTATGTCCCGTGTTTGGAATGGCTGAAATAATGAAACCTAACACGCTTCCAACAAATGCAGATGTTATGAAGTATTATCTTTACATACAGATAGATTATAAAAGAGATGCTAGTATGTGGCTGATGTATGTTCAATTTTAATTAAAGCGCTTAAAGTATTATGGGGGGAAAGTTCGATTCCAACTGTAACAAACCAACAAATAATATATATGCTGAAAAAATACCATAAAGCATATAGAAATATTAAGAAACTATTAAAAAATACTGGCAAACTAGATTACTCGAATATGGCTGTGTCCTACTGGAAAGGAGCAGAAAAAAATCTACTTCATATTAGCATATGTAAATTAAGGAATTTTCTCAGTTGTACTTTAAAAATGAAAGTGTTCCTATTGCTGGAAGAGCTTTTTTAACAAATCAAAGGACATTTCGAAAAATGGTCATTGGAAATGTTGACATTAAAACCTGCAAAATGCTTGAAGAAAGGATTGCAGAGCAAAGAAAGAGAAGCAGAGAGCTAAAAGTACAGCTCAAAGATTGTAAAGGAAAACAATCCAAAATACTCTCGCCCTCTATTACGGAAGCTACTTTGACTTTTAATTTGCTTAAGAATTCTAATGACACTATAAACACAATCATTGATAATAATTCTCCTTCAATTTCACAAACGAGAACTAAACTTCCAAATGTAGCTCAGATTGTGACAGAACTGGTGTTTAAGATAGATCGGCAGCATTCTAATAAATGCTGCTTTGAAGGATATGGGAAAAATTTCCAAGGATGATTCTTTTAACATAGTTGATCGTAGTAAAATTAGAAGAGAAAGTACATAGACTCACAGCCACCTGAAAAGGAAAAATGAGGAAACTACCTCGTTATCAGAATATGGAATATACTTTGATCAGCTAAAAGGATTAAACTTTAGTAACGATTAAAGAAAGAGAAAGGATTGCTAGAAAGACGGTAACAGATGAACATATCGTTCTAATACTAGAACCAGGATAAAAATATATGGGACATGTCACTCTTACAACTGGCTCTTCTCAAAATATTAAAACAAGTATTTTAACTTTTTTGGAGAAAAATATCGATCTTTCTAAGATGCAAGTGGTTGGTTGTGATGGTACAGTGGTAAATACAAGATTGAAAAATGGAGTCATTCGACATATCGAGCTCTTTTTAGAACGTCCTGTGCATTGGTTTATTTGTTTATTACATACAAATAAGCTACCCAGCTACCTTTACGTCATTTGTTGCAACATTTAGAATGGAAAACCACTGGACCAAAAGGATGCAGCTGAGAAATTGGAAAAATGTTAGAATCTTGTAAAAAATCGCTTTTAACAAACTTTGAAAAGATAGAAGTAACTTTGCCAGATATTGTCCTAGAGAATCTTAGCACTGATCAACGATACCTTTACGAAATGTGCACAGGAATATAAAATAAATATATTCCATTAAGCTTGTCACAAAAAGATCCAGGAAAATTGAATCAATCCAGATGGTTGACGACAGCAAATAGAATTTTAAGGTTATATGTTTCAACAGAAGATACAACCCATAACTTGAAAATATTTACAGAGTATGTTGTGAAGGTACACTCAGATGTATGGTTTAAAATTAAAAGTCAGTCATCATGTCGGTACGAGAGCCTTCATTTTTACAATATTTTATATAAATCGAGATTTTTGCCTGAGGATTTAAAAATTATAATAGATATAACTTTGCAAAGAAATCCTTATAATGCCCATCCAGAAAATATTATTTTGGCAATTTTAGATGATGATCGAAAACACGTCAGAGAATTTAGCCTGAGAAGAATTTAAAATTAAGACAAAAAAACAATAAAATTGAAAAGAGAATATTCGAGAGTTCAAAATTCCCTAGTTAAACTTCGAAGCAGACGAATACATAAATCTAATTGAATGGCAATCAGATTCCATTACAAATCCGCCACTTACAGTATCTCTTTCTGATGATCAACTCAAGTCTATGATTCTAGGCGTTCCAACCAATAGTAACATGTTTAACTTTCCATGCCATTCACAAGCAGTAGAATGTTGCGTTAAATTAGTAACTGAAGAATATAGAACAGTATGTGGTACAGAGGCACGAGATGGATTTATTCGGGCAAGGATTGCTTCTAAACTTGCTTTACCCAGATTTGTAACCAAAATCCAATATCAACCACTTTTAAGCTAAACCACTTGCCAGTAACTTCAATTTAAATTTGTAGGGTAAGCTATTAACTTAAATTGAAATTTTTATTGGGGGGGAGGGGAACTCGATATACATCCACCTCCTCGTGCTGAGATCTGGGTTGTTTTCATAATGCAAAAACAGCGAAGACCTGCAAGGGGAAGCGCCCGTGTAAACGCGTGGTCGCAATGATGAGTCTATTGAGAGGAGTGGAGACGGGCGTGATGGCGCTCTATAAAAAGGGGGAAATTTTTATTTTCCGGGATAATGTCAGGTGTAAAACTTTTTTTTTACACACAAGGAAGTTCATTTTACCCACCCATGGCTTTAAATAAGATGCATTAAATTTTTTCAAATGCGTTATTATTATTTTTGTGACCAAATTGGCAAAATTTCGAAATTTCAAAGTGATTTTGGCACCTGAAGATATTAATTGATTTAGCTCATATTTTGTACTATTAATAAGCATGGTAGTCCCCAACTATTCCCACCATAGGCGTTTTCAATTTCCGAAATTCGTGTTTTTCGCTAAACCCTAATGACCATATCAAGGTCTGGTCAGTTTTCTTCTAATGATCATCATCGTGTTTTCTTCTTATACTGAGAAATTTCGTTGAACAAGATCTGATCCCAATTTGCTAATGACGAGATACCAGACATAGACATGCACCAAGATGGTTAAATGACTTTCAAATGTAATTATTCTACATTTTCTAAGCGTTTTGAGATTTATATGGTTTCTAGATTATCATGATTTTACATCACTAAGACAAGATTCTCCATCAAAAGAATCAATATAGTCTTATCATAAAAACAATGGAATAGCATAATCACAGGAATCAATAGTCATTTTTATTAAATCAATGAAACAGCATTATGAGAGAAATAAATATTAATTTCATCAAATTTTGGAACAGCTTAGTAAAATTAATCAATATTAAAGGGTGTCCTAAAAGTTCCTGTACTCCAACTTTAGAAAATTATTTCCAGTGTTTTTTTTTTTTGTTTTTTTCAAATTATTGAATTGTACCGTCTGCTTACAGTTTTACCGATTCTTTAATTTTTATCGTTTGGTTTTTTTTTCGAGCTCAAATTGTGCGATAATAAAGTTCCAGGTAATTTTGTTCTTCATTGCAAGATGACTTTATCACGCATTAAGAGAATAACACTGCTTGAAGTTTATTTTGAATGTAAATTATATGAAAGATGTAAAGAATTTTGGCGACATAAATATTCAAATGATGCAATACCAAGTAAAGATACGCTATATCAACTCGTTAGGTTATTTCATGAGAAAGGTTCCGTGTAAGACAAGTACAGGAGTGGAAGACCGAAAGTTGTTACACCAGACTTTGTGCAAGAAACTCAACGGAAGATATTACAATCTCCTCATCAATCCGTGAGGAGTTTGTCGCAACAAATGAGCACATCACATGGCTCGACACACAAGGCTTTAAGAGCTCTTCATTTCCGTGCTTATTGTGTAAAAATGATACAGTAGCTAAAGCCACTGGACAATGAGAAGCGGCTTCATTATTGCCGATGGTTCCGAAGATTTATCCGCAACAATATCAACATTTTGAACAAGCTATTTTTTTCCGATGATTCTTGGTTCCAACAAGACGATGCAACCTGCCATACAAGTTATGAAACCATGTGCATGCTTCAAGATTTTTTTTTCGACATAGATTCATCTTAAGATATATTTGGCCAACTCGTTCCACTGATATCAGCATCCTTGACTTTTTTCAGTGGGGATATTTAAAGAACAAAGTTTATGAAGACAATCCCCAAACAATAGATGATCTGAAAATTGCCATTACTCAAAGGATACAAGAAGTTACTCCCAGCATCTTGAAACGAGTTTCCAAAAATTTGCGCAAACGACTTTAGCTTTGACTCCAAGAAAAAGGCGGGCAATTTGAACATTTATGGTAAGTGTAAACTCAAATAATTTCGTACGTTATGTTAAAAGTGCTTTTCACCATTGGCATAAAAATAATTATTTTAAAGTTTTTTTTTATAGTAAATTCACGAATCGTCAGTAAGGAAACTTTTAGGACACGCTGTATTATTTTATCAAATGAGCGGAACATTTTCCTTCTTTGTACACAAGTAGTTTTTCAGAATTGTTTCATCGAAAATCAATATAATGGTTAAAACCAATGTAATGGTTAAAACCAATGTAATGGTTAAAACCAATGTAATGGTTAAAACCAATGTAATGGTTAAAACCAATGTAATGGTTAAAACCAATGTAATAGTTAAAACCAATTGTCTTGACTAGATGCTATGAGAACATTTGATATATTTCAAATTAAAATACAGTTTTCAAGTTTTTAAGTTTATTTTTTAACAAAAAATGTTTTTAAACTTTCATAAAATGTTTATGTCTGTCTGTGCGATATTCGTGAAGTAACTCACCATAAATGTCAACATTAAGAACAACAGAAGCGAACAACAACAAGCCAAGTGTGACAAAAGTCGATTCAGGAAAGGTGAAACTCTAATCAGTAGATATTGACCAAATTAAACTTCAGAACATAAGGTTTGATTACGAAAATGCAAATGTTTCTATCTCAAAACCTGTTTAACCACTCTGAACGTGATGTATCTGTTTAGACTACTATAATCTTCTTGTTTAATAAATTTATTTGTTGGAGTTCCTCAAAAAGTACTTGTCCCATTTTACAGGATCTCAGTCGTCCATACTTGTTTTTTTCCCTATATTTTATAGATTTGCAATGGGTATTACTCAAACGAGCTGTACGATTCCATTTATCTTTTAAAATCTTGCTCGATACCGATGTCAAATTTTAAAACATTTAATTCCTAACAATATGTTCTATATTTTTTCTATTATTATTTAACATTGCTACCAAATTGTTTGCTTGATCGATTAGGATATGAAGATTTTCATATTTTTGTAAAGCTTTGAATTTTTTATTTTTTAAGATCTGTAACAATAATATATGATTGAATGTGAAACATCGCCATTGTAAATACGTTCCTGTTACCCATTTGCCTAATCACGTGCGACTTCAAATCACTAACAATTATTTTACAGACAACTGAAAGTCGATTACAAATAAATTCCATACGTTCAGGATGACGTATTTGGGTAATGGTTCTTTCATTTTTATCAATTCTAATTTAAAATCGGCGGAGAAATATGACCATCCACAGCAATTACCATCATTATTTCTGTAGAAACTCGAAAGAATAAATAAACTATTGTAATACATGGGAAACGAAATGCGAGTCTGCACGAATTTAATGCTTTTATAAACTATGCTTTTAGTCAAGAGATTACAAGTTGCAATATGATGTACAGAATTTTCTTTCAACATTGAATTGAGATCACTATCAAGCAAAAGAAAGTCATCTCTGAATGATTGGGATAATTTTAAATTAAAATATATGGATTTTTTAAGGTTACAGTAATCATTCTTAAAATGTATCCTACTTTAAATTATATATAATAAAAGCTATTTCATAAAAATAATTTATGTAATTATCGTTTTACCATTCATCCATAGAAAACTGCTTTCAAATAATCCTCAGAAGTTCTCGTGATTTCCGAGAAATGTTTCCACGCAATATATGAGCCGTTATTTTTGAAAGTGGCATAAGTCCACTTTGAAAAAAAAAATTATTTTATTTAACAATTTTAATAATTATTATTGCATAGTAAAATTTAACAGGTTTATAGTGTTAAAAACATCAATCAAATTCAGTTGAGTTTGCCATTATTTTAAAATTAATTTAATCGCAAACCCTTAAATATCTCGATGTTTGAAAAAATGGACTTATACCATTTTCAAAATAACGACTCATAAAATGACGAATATTTACTGATTGTGTGAAATAATCGTAGGAAATATTATATTTATTGTTTATTTCTAACATTTCCAAAGTGCGTGTGGAAATATTTAATGCAGGTTATGGATAGTCTCCCAGTAATGTGTTTGATGACACTGAAACTCTCTTTCGTACATACTGGATATTATACAACTTGTTACTATAGTAAGTCAATAACGAAATAAAATTAAACATTCAATGCGCTTTCTATTATTTAAAGATGTACCACATCCCTATGGTACTTATTTCAAAAATGAACAAATTTTACAAAAACATATTGTATACTACATTAAGGACGTTAAAATTATAACAAATAAAATGTGAAACAATTATTGTATTATTATCAACAACATAAAAGCAACACATCTAACTCTTTCATTTGCAAATACCTGTAAGTAGCTTCCCAGTAATGGCAGTATTCGCGATCTTCTAAAATTATTCATACCTAGAAATGAAGTACAATACTCCTTATGAAAATTGCAACACCATGTAGTAATCATGAAAATTAAACGAAACCTGCAGCAAATGCAAAACAGGTAAGGATAGGCAAATAATTGAAAACACTAAGTAATCACACATGTGTGAGCCCAGAAACCCTCTCTAAACTTCCAAGTGAGCCGTTTATAACAACAGTGTAAAGGTGTGTTGAAATATGTGTATCGTCATTTGACTGATGTAAATGATTTATTAGAAGTCGATATGCCTCGCCAAACACGTATAGTGCCATATAAGCAACTAACGGAGTTCGAACGGTTTGAATATGATGTCACCACCGGACGATAGACACCTCATCCGCATGGGGGTGACGGACCGTACAGTGCCCTCTCCTGCTTTGGCACAACATTGGATCTCGTCTACAAGTGTGTTTTTATCTACCCCCACGGTTCGTTGAAGTCTGCTGCGCCATGGACTACGTATGAGGATATATCTGTAAAGGATTCCCTAGACGCTAAACCACCTACGCCTGTTTAATGGGCTCACAAACACAGCCAATGGCATGCCGATAGTCAACATGCCGAACGTCTTCTTTGATTATTCCCACTACAATTTGGACTATATTCATGGACCTTACTCGTCGCGTTATGGTTCGGAGCGCTGTAAAACTCATAGGCGAACTCACCAACTCCAAGTCTTGGGGACCCTGAATAGCGGGCGCTACATCAGGAAAGTTGTGGAGCCCTATGTCTTACCCCTCCTGCAACGAATTCCCGAAACTGTAATTCAGCAACAAAATGCCCGTCTACATATTGCTCGGAATGTACAAGCCCTCTTCAGTACACGACAGTGTCGTCTCTTCCATGACGTGCACGTTCCCAGGATACGTCGCCCATTGAGCAGGCCTGCGATTATATCGTCAGGTCCCTCGTTCGTAACGATCATTAAGCCGAGTTTTACGTGCGACTAAATTTTGACATCATATAGAGGTAAATTGGAATTCCCTTCATGTGCATGACATTCAGAATCTGTATGATTCCATGCCACGACGTGTACAGGCCCTCATCTCTACGCTTGGCGGCTGCACAATATATTGGCAGTATTTTTGTTTTCTATTGCTCTGTAAAAATTTGATCGTTTATTCAAACCACTATAAGTAATACGTGGAATAAATTTCATTTATTTCTGATGATTATTTCATAGGGTTGCAATTTTCACAATTAGTAGTTTCTGTATGATATACATTTTCTATCAAGCTAAACATGGCTGGCCACAGCGTTGCTATGGCGATACGTATTTACTGTACCTATTCTGAACGTGACGTCAATTGGCTGATTTTTGACATAAGATTTCAGTACTTTGTTAATAAAAATTCTAATTCTGAACTGATGCATGATAATTCATTGGAAAATCTATTTAGATTAAACACCAAAAAATGCCAAAATGGCTACGAAATGTAATCATACGAGAGTATTTACAACAGAGGTAAAATTTTTGCCGACCGTCTGGTTTGCTTAACACTAAAAATATTTCGCAGTTGTTTGCGTTTCCTGCTGTTTTTTATCATAAATATTATTGCTTGAATATTTTCTTACCGTCATGACTTCGGATTAATTAATTGTAAGTGAGCATTTTAAACGTGAAATCATTTTAAACATTTATTTAAATTTGACTACGATTGCGAGAGCATAAAATGTGATCCACGTCATCACAGGTCTTTCTTTTTATGTAGTACGACTGTTTTCGATGCGTGATTTACGTATTTAAGTGGTTGACTAACAAGCATTGTGTAGTGTGATTGAGATTTGATAGAAAAAAGTATTGTTGCTTAGCAACTGCTCTTGCTTTTTAAGAATTTATTTATCGGCACCAAGCATTATTTTTTGGGGGGACATCTTTGTTATGCAAACTTGTTTTCCTTTCAGAACTTGCTATGCAATTATATTTATTATCTTTTTCAATTTGCATTTTCCTAGTTTTTGTTCTCATAGTTTAGATTTTTATTTCAGCTTTTCTTGGAATTTAAAGCATTATAATTCTGGTTGTCATTCTGGTGTTTTTTTTTGCTGGCTGGTACTTTTACAGTTCGGTGGAAGGGAAATTAAATTGTTTGAAAAAATTGACTTGCAATGTTTGGATTTGTCATCACTTTAGTAGGTATGAATGACCAATGAATATTTGAAAGTTTCTTTTAATTAATACTAAACAGGTGGCAGAAGTAAAGATATTTTAAGTCACAATATACGCATACCAATAGATACATCCTATTCAACCAGAAAAATTAGTAAATTATAAACCAAAAAATTTTAAAATAGCAAATTTGAACCCCACCGTAAAAAAAATCTTAACATTGCGAAAAGGGGTACTGTAAAACCTAATTATTTTCCTAATCACAACCATCGTTTTCAACTCCAGCAAAGGTTCCACTGTGGGTTTTAGATCCTTCTGAACCTTAGCCTCCTAATTCAAAACGTAATCTCCTTACGAAGCTGTTTCCGGTCTACGAGATACGTAACGCACTGTCGTCTATAAAAAGGTACTTATAAAAACCCTTTAAAAAGTTTGCTGCAACGCTTTTGTGGGCCTTTTTTATTTTTGTTTATTTTGGCTGTTTTTAAAGAAAATTCTTTGGTTGAATTTAGTTTTCCTGGAAGAACCGCATGAGTTATTTGAGAGTTGTTTTTGTATTGAGCTAATTTTTCTTTCACTTAGTTACGTATGCAACACTTGACCGAATAAGAAATATTCTGCAGGAGTATCTGTTGTTACTTCAATTTTAGTTAGAAAAGAAGATTTGGTTATAATGAGTGTATTTATTAAATGTTTTAAGCAACTCAAAAACGGAATTTCTGAGAATTTTAAGGACTATGTAATTAAATCTCTAAAAACTGCGATCGAAAACACGTAGATGTATGAATGCAAAAACTCTGAGTAAGCTTCAAGGGTTTTGTGCAGTTCTTTCGTCGGTGATAAGTGAAGAAAATATTCTGGATAAATATTTTAAGAATTTTAATGATTTTTATAGTACAGTTTTCATAATTATGAGCAGTGTTTATTATTTGAAATCGAGCTTTCCAGAAAAAAAAGCTATGAAGTTATGGAAATTAAAATAAACATCTGTATTTAATTTTATCATTTTACTGAACCCACATTCCTATTCCAGAATTTTAATAATCACCAATTATCATGGAATAATCTCACCATTTTTAGTACAAACAGTTAAATTTTTAGTTTTAAATATTTATGTATATTAGTTCAAATTTTCGTAATCTTTTGACGCATTATTCAATATAAATTGCCTTACCGATTATAATCGAAAATGTAACAGATGATGAAAGCAAACGTCATCTAAGATCAATGCAAAATTAATTAACATAAATAATCGAGTACAAAGTAAACTCTCTATCTGTTATCCATTTCAAATATAATTACTTTTATCTTTGTAAAAAGAAGTTAATATTTATTTCAAAACATATTTTTACAGTCAATTTTTCTTTTTTTAGCTCAATTTCTTTAAAAATAATCTAAATGTGTTTCTTTTTGAGAGTAAGTGCTGTTTATTATTGTGTTTTGATGAAATTGCGATGACTTTCTTCTTAGTCCGTAAGAACGAAGTTTCCATTAATTTTGGAAACTTTTTCTTTCAGATGGTAATTAGAGTGTTAGTTTTAGGGCGTACCTGTGTGTTGTTTTTGATACACATTACATAAATATAATACTTTCTTTCGTATGTAAGCCTTTAACTTAGACTAGAGTAGCATTTTCAGCTGAAGTCCTCTCGTTTCAATTTATTGTTAAGCTTAAGATTCAAAATATTTAATAAATGTTATATACTTTACCGATGCTAAACAGATTAAATTATTACCATTATTAAATTAAGGTATTGGCTAGGTAATTTTAAGTAATATGTACCTCGTAAGCTGAAACGTGAATCGATTTTGAACGAAGTATTATTTAAACAAATTTCCCTTTCATTACATTTGCTCTTTTTTTTTTATCAAAGTTGAGAATAATTCAATATTCAGTAATTTACAGTTATGCAAAATTCAATGATTTGTTGTTTCAAATTACCATTGACATGATTGAATGAGATTATAATTGGATATTAATATGAACACACTAGACTGTCAGACTATGTTACTGGTTTTTCATACTTCTAGTTTCATGTTTCATCGTCATCATACTTCTTATATTTCTATGGTAACAAATGTGTTATGTTGGTTGTGTTTCTATGGTAACAAATATATTTCTATGTTTCATGTTTCATCGTCATCATACTTCTAATATTTCTATGGTAACCAGTTGTAGTAATGGTTCTATGTTATACGATAAGGGATATTCTTTATTGATTTTCACAATTTAGTTAACGATATGTCAATCTACTACTGAATTTCATACTATGAATGAAAAAAACATTCACTTTTTTACAGCTGTAAATAAAATATCAAATTTTATATTAACACTTATTTAAAAGAACTCTTCTGCTGCGTATAACTTATATGACCTACTTTTACCAATATCTTTATGAAACAGATATTGAAAAAATATAGAATGGAAATGGAAAAGTTAGAAAATAAAAACGTAAAAAAATGTGTTATCTTTGAATAGGTATGCATATCAAATCTATCAAGTTTTTTCAAGTGTCATTCTAACCCAATTTCTTTCAAATTAGAATTACCCATCAGTTCTAATGTTTAATCGGTTAACTGCCATCCGGTTTCGTTAGTAAATTGAATTTTTATGCATACCGTGTAACAGCTACCCCACAGCTACAAATAAATGTACACAACTCTTACATACACAATTTCACTAATGTGTTAAATGTTAATTTTAACATTTCCTTTTTTGTAGAATTTCAATTATAGTAAGAGAGTAAGGCCAATACGAACAACAACTAAATAGTAAAGTAATAAAATTATTATCGCCTTCTCGAGCGTTATGCTTCGCACATGCGCAATACAAACTTGAGCAAAAAAGAGAAATCACACATCGTCTTGTCTTGTCAAATATATTGTCTGCTCTTGGGAAGGATATCACTTGCTCTCTCAAAGGAATCAATATTTTCATTGCGTACTCTTCATTATATCTTCCACTTCTCCAAATCTACTAAATTAAGGTTGATATAAATATAGTTGCTCAGATGTTTTAGGATAAGGCTTGTCTGAATATGTAAGCAAGAAAATTCAAATAATGTATACACAAGACTAAAATATGTGATTTGTAAAATACAGAACTTTGTATTAAAGTATGTTCAATAAACCTTTTGTGTGCTTTCACAAACGCAGACATAAAAACATACTGGAAGACAGACAGACCAAAGCAATCACGTTAAGTCTTTAAATTATGGTAAGAACTCACAGCATGGAAAGTTTTTGATGAAAATACACCCAGACGTTTGGACGCATTACGGGCATTCACATACACACAGACACCAAACGCAAAATGATCCAATTTTTCAAACTATCCCAAAACGGATCAATAATTTGGAATGGGTCAAAAATGTTCAATTGACTTTGAACTTGCATCATAAAGTCATACGCACACATGTATCTTGATTTCATAAGCATAAAGGTAAAGGTGACAAATTAATTTGATACCATATTCATGACTAGTTTTAAAATATGCATTATTCTCAAACTTTTTATTTTGAAACCCGTGGAATAACTTTAAAAAATTGAAAAATAAAATTACTGCCTTAAAGGAATTCTTAAAAGTAATATCGGTTGATTATACAAAGTCCGCACGAGAAGTATCCACTCATGTCAATATGCAAGAAGACAGATTACACAAGTAGAACTTTTATCATCTAACTCCTCCTAATTCCTTTTTATCCTATAATTGCAGAATGATGTCCTTTTTTTTTACACAAGAGTGAAAAATGATTTTACTGGTCAATTTTATAATCTACATTTTACCAAATCAACCTTTGTAAAGTCGGAGAAATCTGTTTGCTGTAAATAATAGTATATCACTGTTTTTACCACGACTACACAAACACAATGTAGTTTAATGTAAACTAGCATAATTACTGGGGTAGAATTGGTTAACTATGCTCCTCATTAGTTGATAAATTGTAATTTCTATTTATACAATTTAACACTTACCATACTTTAAAAGGATACATAATTTGTAATACATATTTTCACAAATGTAAATAAATGTCATGTTTAAAATTTCATATTTTTCTGTAATTTAAATTTTTGGAACAAAAGATAATTCTCTTGAGTGTACCGATGTTACTCAAAATACATAGAATAAGTCAGAGTATGTATTTAAATGCCTTTTATGTCATGTAGAAACAAAAGGGTTTTCCAAAAATATCATCAAATATCATTCAAAAACAAACTAAATTATTACTTACCTTAATTGCAGTTGGTGTACAAAAACCATCAAATTAAAAATTAAGGGCGCCTTCACACGAAGGAGATGGATACCTCATACCAGTATGATGGCGTCGGAACTTACAAAGAAACCATAGGAGCACTTCACACGATAAGTCTCGCAGGAGACCGTTTTGAGAGACGAAAAAATAGTCACCGAGGAAGTTCAGTCGCCGGCGACTTTTTTTTGTCGTCGATTATTTTATTTGAGAGACAAAACGAAAGTGGTTTTTTATTTTCTAGTACAAGTTTATATCTTCCCGAAAGTTAAAGATAAAGTACAAATTTGAACGGTTTTGAAATCTGATGAAAATTTTACAACAGATCGATACCTTAAATGTTATTTTCTTTAAATAAATATTTTTTCTATAATAACTTTCATATTTTCGCCATACAAATTAAGCCAAAATTGACGAAGATATTAATTACGAACACAAAAAGGAGTATTTATCTCTATTTATAGAAAAGATATAACTTGAATGAAGTACATAGTTGCCTTAATTTATTGCTTTATATAAATAGCAATTAAAAATAGGATGAATATTTACACTCAAGTCCATAAATTAAGGATAATGCCAGCTCCGTCAAATAAAGGTTCAGAAACAAAACAAACGTGACTTATTCATAAAGCTCATTTATTAAACAAAAGATAAAGAACCAAAAAGATTGTGTTTGTATGATACCATTCATAAAAACTAGGATTTTGGATCACTGGAGCAATTACAAGAAATCTCGACTTTACAAAAACTCGGCCAAGCATGTCCTGCACATGCTCTATCTGGTTCAAGTCAGGTGAGAATGCTGACCATACCATTAAGGTGATATCCTCAGATTCAAGGCATTCGTTTAACAACATTCGTAAACAACCATAAACACAATTCTGCGCCCATGGCACCCCTAAACAAACGTACATGTTGTTCCAGAATGATATCCCGATAAATTTGGCCAATCATGCTTCCGATTTGGTTAAGTAGATATGTTCTGAATCCCAGTATTATTCCACCCCAAACGAGCAATCCTGCACCACCGTAACGGTGTCGTTCAATGATGTTGTCTTGGTGGTAGAGGGTACATGGCGTTCTCCATACGAACGCCCACCGTGAATCAGACTGCAAGCTAAACCTGGACTCGTCGGAAAACATCACACAAGCCCATTGTGAAGATGTCCACATTGCATGTTCTCTACTCCAGGCTAACCACTGGTGACAGTGAGTTGCCGTGAGCGGAACCCATCTGACATACCTGCGAGCATATAGATCAAATTTTCCCAAACGACTGTAAACGGTTTACCTTGAAACTGTCGTACCCGTGGCTGAAGATTGCTGACCATAAAGGTCGGATGCTGTGCTCCGTCTGCTTCTTTGCAATTATTGCCAAATACCGGTCGTTATTCGGCGTTGTAACTCGAGGGAGACCTGTACTGTAACGTCCACTGACATTTCCATCATTTTGGAATCGTTACCAAAGCCTAGAGATGACATTTTGGGTGATTATAAGTTCCACTGAAACTTCCGTCTGACTACGCCCACATTCAAGGCGGTCGTTAATTCTACCACGTAAAAAAACCTCGACATGCGTCCTCTGTGCCATAAATATTCGGTTGTGCCACTGAGCGGCTTACAGAACGCTTAAGAACAATTTTACTTCTGTGTTACCATTCGTTATATACACCTCTCTTACACTCTAGTCATTGTGACATACTATCGTCGTAATCGGATGGTTTCCTATAATTTGGATATTATTCTTGAAGATGCGTGTGATAATTCTACAGGTGATATTGTTACTTTAGAGTTCGACTTACGTGTGATTCTGAATTATCCTTTATTTATGTACATTAGTGTAATTGTATTCGATGTTTTGAAGAGTTTGCAGCAAAGGGCTTGTAGGTAATTTTATTTCTGACATAACATATACCGATAACGGCACGTTTAAGTTTTTATGCGTTTCAAATGTCTTTAAAATTAAACTAAATTTAAACATTCCATTTGAAGTTATTTTTTAATGTCTTTTCCATGTCAGTACATGTTTCGATACGAACGTTGATCGATCACGTTAAGTGCATTGAATGTAAGCCGAAAATGAATCCTGGAAGGATCACTAAATTGATAAACGAATATTTAGTTACATATGGTCGAACCATATTCTCTTCTTTGCAATCTGCATATGCTTGACGAATTTTCCATGTTTTTTTCCCACAACAACCTCTTTACTGCATTTAATAAGAAATATTTCGTTCCTGACTTCCTTAAGCAATTGGCCTTGGAAATCATAAACAACATTCCTCTAAATGACATCAAAATCTATACTGACGGAGTAAAACGGGCTATCTGGCAGGTAGTGGAATCTACACTGAAACCCCTCGGGACAAATACTACGTTAAACAACGTAACCCAGACTTCTGCTCTGTTTTCCGGAACGAACTTCTGGCAATCGATATGGGACTAGAGACCATCATGAGTGAAAGCAACTTTGACGACATCTGGATTCTTACAGATAGCCGCACCTCAATGCAACATCTCAAAAACTGGACTTACATAGGGGATAAAACAAGTTTATCCATCTTATAAAATTTGAAGACCATCTTCCTTCAGCAAGATGTTCATTTTCAGTGTATCCCCTCGCACGTTGATATTCCTGGAAATGAAATGGCCGACAATATTGCAAAGGACATCCCGTCCCCTCCTCATTGGAGAACACTTTTTTAGAACTATTTTCGCAGAAAAAGGCCAAAATCTAAGCGAAGTAGCTGATACCTCCCATTCATCACTGATATAAAGGAAGAAAGCCGTGACTCTCCCTGTCGCTTCCTTGCGACAGGCAGTCCAGTAGTTGCCTCATTCGACTTACTAGTGGCGATATATAATGCCTTACTTATTATGAGGGCAACACGATCTACCCGCTTTACCCTATGCCGAAAATGAATCCTGGACGGATCACTAAATTGATAAACGATTCCTTGCGACAGGCAGAAAACCGTGACTCTCCCTGTCGCTTCCTTGCGACAGGCAGTCCAGTAGTTGCCTCATTCGACTTACTAGTGGCGATATATAATGCCTTACTTATTATGAGGGTTACACGATCTACCCGCTTTACCCTATGCCGAAAATGAATCCTGGACGGATCACTAAATTGATAAACGAATATTTAATTACACATGGTCGAACCATATTCTCTTCTTTGCAATCTGAATATGCTTGACGAATTTTCCAGGGTTTTCTTCCACTACAACCTATCTGCTGCATTTAATAAGAAAGATTGCATTCCTGACTTCATTAAACAATTGGCCTTGGAAATCATAAACAACGTTCCTATAAATGACATCAAAATCTATACTGACGGCACTTTTTTAGAACTATTTTCGCAGAAAAAGGCCAAAATCAAAGCGAAGTAGCTGATGCCTCCCATTCATCACTGGTACAGAGGAAGAAAGCCGGGACTCTCCTGTCGCTTCCTTGCGACAGGCAGACCTCTACTTGCCTCACTCGACTTGCTAGTGACGATATAAAATGCCTTACTTATTCTGAAGGCAACAAGATCTACCCGCTTTGCCCTAGATGCCAGAGGCATCAAGCATCGCCTGAACACATTTTGGACTGCCTGGGACTCGTCTGTCAGGAGATTCATTATTATCCTCTCTTAGTCTTGGATTTCATTAAAGTCAACGGATTCCTTGATCCGGTCTGACGGTCAGACCCAATTGGAGATTATTAACAACAACAACAACTGCAACTAATATTTAATGACAAAGAGATGGAGGCGAAGACACGGAGGTTATTGATTCTTTGGAAGCCATAAATCAAGCAATAAAAAGAAAAAATCAATCAGTGCAAGTGCAGTCTACCTTGTAGTCGTATGCTGTAAGACATCCGAGGTGTTGACTGTCATATTGGGACAGGACCACAATATGAGAACAGGGAGCTCATGTGGTGGGTACTCGCGAAATTGGAGGATCTCGGGAAATATGAAATGTGCTTTGTCTTGTAATGTGTGATCTGCTTCTAAGTTTAGAAAAATGTGAATACTTTCACATTAACCCTTGAACATATGTTAATAAAAACAGGAGAAAATATATATTTAGTACAGGTAAACAATCCAATCAGTTTCGACAAAATATCTGGGACATTATGGTCAATTCACTTTTGCTAATAGCGAGATATCTCGTCAGCAAGATATTGTCTTGTGTATGATGACAGTGTCGAAACAGTCACCAGCAAAGTTATTAGTTGAGTCCAACATGAAATGCGAGCATATTTTGTCAGGGCCCAATCATCTATTCTCATACTTGCTTCCAAATCACATATATGAGTGAATGGGGAAAGGGACAAAGGTTGAAAAATCAAGTTGTGAAATTTATCAGTGAAATTAATCAATGAAATTTATCAGGTTGTCTAAGGGTGTTCAATACGCAGATTAATATTTGTAATAAAAATTAAAAACTGCAAAAGTGTATTCTTTTAATTCTATTTAAAATATGCATGAAAAATATTTTTTAAACATACAATAAAGTCACACTAGCTAGTAAAAGATTGTATTTACAAATTTGAATATCGGTTATACTGCAACACAACTTCAAAGAATTCTCCTAAGAACATTTCTTACTTATTTTATCTAACATTTTTGTCATAAAAAAGACAGAAATTGAACAACTGTGCAAATGTAGAACATGTAAACATTTTAGGGATACAATATTGGCACTTCGCAAATGCTACAGCATTATACTACAGTCATTCGAATCAAAAAGAATTTTTCACTGATTGAACACTGATTTACATTTAGTAAGAAGAGGGCTTATTTTAAATGTTTTTCTATTAGATGTACAGAATGTACGTTCTTTGAGGATTTACCAGCAATGTATACTATGTATCCTACGATAATTTAGTTTGAATTTCAATTTATGCTTCCGTTAGAGTTTACTTCATTCCAGTTTAGATTACAGAGTTTACAATACAGTGCACAATTACGAATTAATTCAGAAGGAACTCACACCCCTTGCTTTAACGATTGGTGTATTTGGTCAATACTTAGAATATTAAATTTTAGAGACATCAAGTTATTACATTAAGATGTTTGATAGTACAATGAATGCACAACCTGCTAATGATTTATGTAATCCACGTTTTCGAAAATTTCTCCTAATAGAAGCAAATGAACATTTGAAATAAATGTATATTTAACAGAATTAAACCAGTTTACTTGGTTCCTTCATCCTTATTATTATACACAATGGTAATGATTATGTCTAAAAAAATGTTTTTGAAATGGAAGAATTGTAAACAGTGCAAGAGTTGTGTTTATTTTGAATTCAGAAACGTAACCTTTGAATGCAAAAAGGTTTCATTATGGTTTATTTACACAATGAGCTTTTCTAGGACATCAGACTTGACTACCCCAGTAAAGAATATAGCAGTTATAATGAACTTGATCATTACCAGTTCCACAAACTGTATTCAACGGTAAACATGGAAGTAGAAAAGAACACACACTTCCATAACCATTTCCTTTTTCTCAATTTTCTAGTCTTGAACGTTACTAAAGTTTTAAAGATGTTTTATGGATGCGTTCGTGTCAAAATATTATCATTATATATACAAGCTTATTCTTTATTTACAATAATTTTTTTTTATTACCGCTATGTATTTTTTTTTCTCAAAGATTAATATGTATGCACTACAATTTTTAATTAAGTAAAAATTATTATTTTTAGTTAAAAATAAATATACTGTAACACATTTATCTTAAATATGTATCTTTTAAACTTTATACACTTAAAGTGATCGACATTAAAAAGTAAAACAATTTTCAAATAGGATGGTACCGTTTTCCGTGCTGAATGTGTTCTATAAGTATTTATATCGAGTGATAAGTTTTTCCCTTTTATTAAAACAGAGTTTGTAAATTTCCAATAAAAAAATTCCAAAAATACCGAAAGGTTTTTACGAAGTATGATTGAAGTATGTTTTTAAAAGAAGGAAATAGCAGTGGTAAAATTACCGAGACCTGAACGTTTTGACATAGAAATTAGAATTAAACAGGAAGACGAAATTCTGTTTAATAGTTTCCACTAAATTTAATGATTTTGGAGGAAATAAATAATTGTGCATATTGATGGTTAAAGTCAGTATAAATGTAATTACATATTGGATCAATTGTTATTAATGATACTGTCTCATCAATAGCTCGGGTCTTCTATTATCAAATAAAACTGGAAAGAAACTTGCGTCAAAACCTAGTCAAATTTCAATGTTTGAGAAAACTTTCACCTGTTTAAACTCGCGGACGGATCATACAATATTAGCTTGACGATATTCGATTTCGGAGAACACAACTCAAACTCGTTCAATAATTCTAGCATATAATCGTCAGCTTTAGTTACTTGCCATCGCCATAGCATCACAATCAGACTTCAATCCCCTTAGGGTAACAGGAGTTTTGAATAGTGTAGTGTTGCTTTTACTTGGCAAGGCACATATTGACAAAATAACTACAACGATTGATTTAAAGATTCCTATGAAATATTTCATGGGTCAAGAAGGTCGAAACCCGTTAAAAATTATACAGGGAACACTTCCGGTTGCGTCTACCTTAGATGGTTACAAAGTTTTTTTTTGGACACATTAAAATATTATCTGAAATGAAAGTTTGAGAGAATATTTTTGCAGTTATAAAAAATCGAAAAATTCCGTCGAAATGCTTTTGCGTTCGTAATGTAATTAGGACTGTCAAAAAATTTAGAAGCATTCCATATTAGTCGTGACAATAAATTAAAGTTCTTATTATTACAAGTTGCTTAAAAACGTAATTTAAAACTGCCGATTGAAAAAAAAAAAAACTTCTGTTCGTTAGTTATAATTTGCAGTCGAGAAAATATTTCTATTTTTCAGCGCAATATTTTAATTAAAATCAAGAGTAAAAATGTCTCCCAACTAAAAACGGATGCAAACTGATTAATGCAAAGGATAAGTTATGCAAAAATGTAAAGTTTAAATTTGAAGTAAAATGGTTGTTTTTTCAATGGATATATAATTCTTTGAAAAAATTATTATGCGGAAACATGTGTGTATGGGAATAAATTATACATTTGTTATCTAACGAAAATCTAACAAAAATGACTTTGACTAACCAATTTGTTCACCCTTAAATATAGTTTTTCTTCCATTTCCAAAACTGAGAACAAAAATATATTTAAACGTTTTGTCTTTACAATATCCTATGAAACAATATATATGTTAATCCTATGAAACTGTACATATTATCTTTATATGTAAAAAAGTTATAATTCCTAGTGAAAGGGATTTTAACTACGTTGTTTGTCAAAGGTTTTTAATTTTACTGATCGACAAAGAATAATCAAAAATACGTAACATGTATGTAATAACACATGTTATGTTTTGCTGTGTACAATTATGATTAAACTTTTCTGGGTATTTTCATATGCCTAGTAATTTAATTATTAATATCACTAAGTATGTCTATAATTAAGAAATATTAAAACAACATACCTCGTCCTAATTTTACCTTCAATTGAAAATTGCTCAGTTTTATGTCTTACTAGCAAAATACCCGACCTTACTCGGTTTGAATTGGTTTACTCTAGATTGAAGATATGATCAAAATATGTAATCACTTACGTTTATCGTAGAAAAAAATAATATTTGAACACCTTCTCCATCTACACATGCATATCCATTCATGTAAAATATTTCACACAGATCGCACCCTTTTTGTATGGCAAAGCTACAAGATGACGAAAGGTGACATTTAGGTCACTGCTACAAAAATGATTTTGAGAGAGATTTGTAATTCCCTTTCTTAAATTATTTTCATGTTTAACTCAATTAATAAAAACGACGATTTACGGCGAGTGCTCTCTCATAGTCAACAAAACGATAATTTTTACTTGTAGCACTCTTGCATCCGGCATACGATATTGTGGAATTACGCAATCTTCTCTTGCCATTATGATAAAGAATATTTTAATGTTCTAGTTCGAAAATTCTAGTTCGGGTTTTTTGAACACTATTATTCTTTCAATAACGGAATTATTCTTTCAATAATGGCATAATTCTTTCAGCAACGGCATTACTCTTACAATAACGGCATTATTATTTCAATAATATCATTATTCTTTCAATAATGGCATAATTACACTTGAAATTTAAATTTTGTTCTGACTTACCTGCCACTTTAAGTCGAATATTTATTAGTTGGTGTTGCGTGTAATGAAAAATAAACAAAATTTATTAAAATTATAAATATTTAAAACAGAAAACAAAAGAAAACAGCGAAATAAAACTGAATAAAAGATGTCGTGAAAAAGTTATTCTAAAGATATTAATTTGTGATTCCTTTTTATCTCTTGATCTCACAGTTGCCACTACTTACAACTAAAAAGTGCAAAAAAATTAGAACTGCGAAATTAATTCAGTGCAAATGAAACAGAAAATATTACTGCATGTGATCAACGAACACGAGTTTCCGTTTCATTCCCGTTCGATGATAAATATCGTTTGTCCCAAATATTCGGAAATCGTTTCCATTGCGCATAAAACAAAAATAGGACTCGAAATAAATGCAGTATCAGCTAAAATTAAATTTTTAAAATATTTTTTTTTGAAAAATAATTGATTTTTCAGCAGTACTGGTAAAGCAAATCAAAGTTATCGTAATACTCAATATACATTAAATTTTTTCCAAAACTACCAAATTATGGTTAAGTATACTTACTTGGGTGTTTTAGCAAGAACTCATCTAAATATAACAATAAAGAAATTGTTAATATTGCATTCACTAAACTAATAGATAATGTATAAAATAAAGCACATTGCAATCCAATATATCTACTATTATAAAGTAAAGTTTTGTGTGTGTGTGTGTGTCATGAAGTTGTGCCCTGACGAATTTATGGCATTCACACTAATGAAATTTCGCACACATGTAGTACGAAATTTTTTGCGATTTTATAGACCAGCTCGATTTTTAAAATTTAATCTTAAAATTTTTTAAATTAATTTAATGCGATGTTCTATTATTATTATCTTTCTTCCGAATGTCAACAGTCATGAATCGGTATTGAATGAATCCGTATTTACTGCGCGAGTGTATCCGTTGTCGTGTAGCCGCCCGATTACTGTATATCCTTTCAAAAATGTATTGCTTTTTTTAAAGCATGTTAACTTTTAGTTAGCGTTGACTTTTAATCTTTTATATAAGTATCTTTTTATTGTGCTTACTTTATTTTTGAAACTGGATAACGGTTGTGCAATACGTTTGTTATTGTTTCTTTTTAACTTTTAGTTAGCGTTGACTTTTAATCTTTTATCTAATTATCTTTTTATTGTGCTTACTTCATTTTTGAAACTGGATAACGGTTGTGCTATACGTTTGTTATTGTTTCTTTTTTAGACTAAAATACTTTGGATTTTGATTTTTAAAGCATATTAACTTTTAGTTCGGATATTTTTTTCAAAGTTTAGCGATATTTAATTTTGATCTTTTGTGCAATTTCTGGTTTGTTTCATTTATGCAATCTTTTGTTTGTTTCTGTATAGTACTTTGGTTTTCGTATAGTTAATTTTTATCATTTTTGTTGTTGTACATACGACTAAATCAGATGACTCAAGAGTGGAACAGTATGCACATTTGACACATCTGATTCAGATGTGTTGATGAACGATGGAAATGTTGCTGTACGAATACTAAAGTGCACAGAAATCGCTAAACTTCCAAAAAGATATAAAAACCAAAAGTAACAGGCGATGCTTTTGTAAATTTTTATATTGCATAAATTATCAAAATTAAATATTGCTATTCTTTCCAAAAGACACTCAAACACAGAAACAAACTGAAAAGTTCATTAAATAATAACAAAATTATGGCATTTTGCTATAACGGCCTCTTTTCACGTACGCCCTATAATGTTTTGTTTTCGACTAAAACAAATGCTGTATTTAATACCTTTTTACTTTTTATAAAGAGATATTTATAAAAAGTAAAATATAAAGAGATAAGAGAGACACTTTTTATAAAGAGATAAGAGAGACACTTAAATTTCTTGCCACATATGGTTATTTTAATAAGTGTACATGTATACTCTCTCGGGGAAAAATAATCAAGTAAAAAATTCACATTTTAAAAATTTGTTTTCCTTTTGCACATGGCACAGACTTATTTCATTTCATTTAATTGTCTCTAAAGTTACATTTCACATCTACAAACGTTGATAATTTTAAAAATTAAATTAAGCAAAAAAATAATTATCTTTGTACTCAACAAAATAAAAAAAAAAACCTTTTATTTTGGTCTATTAATCTATTTCATTCAAAATTACCTCAACTTACAAAAATATTTCTAATTTTTCTGTCTCCCTATTATATAAGTAATTTGGGGTTAAAATATACTATGTTGCCCAAATCAACACATTTCATTGTTGTGTTCAAAATAAGATACACATTTCAGTTGTAAAATTTAAAAAATAATAGACTCATTTTTTCGGTTTTCAGTAAAAAAAAGCATGTTTCTCACTCCTTTCACCATTCAATTTTCTCAACTGCCTTATTCAAAAACTTAAATCTCTTTAATTCTTAGAAAATACAATTTTTGCCATTGTAGTAATATATGCATGTGTATAAGATCGATTTTAAAAATAATGCAACAATAAACACAAATTGTGCAAGTTTTTATTACAAATTTCAACCAATTTTAAATTTGAAGAAATTTGTAATTTTTAATTAACATCACACAAAAGCAACACAATTGCCTATTAACGAAGGTCTGGTATCAATTCCCTAATTGAGACATCCGAGGTAATTTTTTATTATCGTCGTACTATAGCAACTCAACGTGCTATTTACAACGGTCCGGTATCAATCCCTAAGTAAAAGATCCGAGGCAATTTTTAATTAACGTCGTACAATACCAACTCAACGGGCTTTTGACTACGGTCCGGGATCAATCGCCTAAGGAAAGCATCCGAGAAAATTGGGTAATTTTTAATTAATGTTCTCAAGCACTACAACTACCTATTAACTAGGGTCGTAGTTAAATCCAATAAGGGAAATATACGTGGACAACCACGGTCATATCATAACATAACACCTCAGCTGACACCCCACCCTCCAAGTAATTGTGACGTCACACCCATTCACTCTCTTCGCAATTCCAATTTCACAATAACGAGGCCATCACGCCGTTGTCCGTGGTGTTGGTTTGCGGAGCAAACCAAATGGGAATGTGTAGCAAACACCGGTGGTTTACAAACGTTCCCAATAGACACACCTAACCCTACAAAGTACAGCACGGGCAACGCCGTGCTAGCCACGCAGTGGCTATTCTGTAATAAAATTCATGTGATGTGTGCACAAATACACAAACACAAAATCGAACATTGAACAGAAAGACGGACAGGCAGACTTAAGCAACAATGTTTATTCACTAAATGAAGATAATTACTCACACTATGCAAAGTTTCATGAAAATATATTGAACCGTGTGGTCATGTATAGGGCACATTTGGTACATACATACAGACAGACAGACATCAGGCGCGCAAGAGGTGAATTTGGCATCAGAGGGGTCCAAAACGTATAGAACACATGAAATGGGTCAAAAATATTCAATGTATAAAGCAAACACTCCATTCTTATTTATATAGATTAAAATAGGTATATTCATACGCATGTCGAATGTAGGGAGAGGTGATGATAAATATAGGGCACATACATACAGGCACCAAACGCGCAAGAGATGGATTTGATATCAGACGGGTCCAAAACGGGTTGAAAACTTGAAATGGGTCGATAATATACAATGTACAAACAAACACTTCATTCTTATTTATATAGATTACGATCAATAAAACATATACCTTTTTTTTTAATACTGTTAAAGAAGTAGTTTGGAGTCTTATCCATGAGCCTTAAGTTATGTAGGGGAAAGTCGGATAAAATCCTGTAGGTGGATAAAAACGGGTCACGCCAGTTTTGGATAGATCTACTGCCATCTCTCCGTTATGAAACTAGTTGCAGACAGCCGCCATGTTATTTGTAGTTGAATGAAAAGCAGTGTAGATTATGTGTTTGTCAATTCCAATGTTTTAAAACTTCCAGTAGAAAAGGTTCGATTTTTACTCCACTGATTGTACACTGTAGTTTTTAATTGCCTGGAGATTTATTTTCTACTGATACCACCTCTTTCAGCTATTATTTTGAATTACTAAACCACGTTTTGCTTCACGTTTGAAATATGCTAATCCTTATTTTCTGATTAATGGCGTAGTAGGATTAAATGGGGATATTTGCAGTCGGACAAGAGCGGGTAGGAATTAAAGCTTGGAAAACAAGAAAAAAACCAAAAACCTAGAAAAGAAAAACTTAAAGCAGAAACTGTTTAAGGCCCCTAAGCAAAAAACTGTCAAAACAAGGATGAAAAAGAAGTTCAGCATTAGAAACAGACTCCTCGGCATCAGAGGACGACGACGTGGAATGTGACTAAACCTGTATCTCTTGTAGTGAATTTTACGCCAGGTCAAAATCTCTGAAAGTTTGGATACACTGTCCCAACTGTAAAAGATGGGCAAATGAAGCCTGTAGCAATGCAGAGAAGCATTATCAAAATTTATTTGTGATTTCTGTTCTTAAAACTTCTTACAAATCTGTTCAATTAAGTAATATTGAATTTAATGTGTTTGGAATGTATTGAAAATTAAGTTATGTTCTGTGATTTTTAAACGCACGTATATGTCTCAGTGTAATAAGTCCATTGTACTAATGTATTGTTATATAATAATATTTCAGCAGTAAAACAACAACGTTTTTTAATTATTCCTATACAGGGTGATCCGGAACTTTGTGTACAAACTTGGAGGAGATTTAAAGAAAATCTTTAGGAGCGATAAATGTACAGGAGAGCATGTGCGGAAACGTCACCCTCACGTAATAAAGAGACACAAAGACATAATTAGGCCACAACACAGAATGTAGCGTAAGACGCTTTATTATACAACAAAAGAGTAAAATGTATGACTTGCAAGCATCACAGGTGTTCGAAATTGCGTCCATTGACATGGATGCATGCACGACACCTACGCGACATGGATTGACGAATATTTTCGAAGATACCTGGTGTTTTGCTGATCGTAGCAGCAGCGATGTCGATTCGTGCCACCAGGTTCATTTCAGAATTTACAGGCGTGTCGTACACAATGCTCTTCATTGCACCCAAGATAAAATAATCAAGAGGAGATAAATCAGGTGATACGGGAAGCCAAGCGACGGGACCGCCACGCTCGAACCAATTGTTTCCAAATGTCCGGTCCAAATGGTCACGTACACACCTTGCCCAATGAGATGGCGCCCCATCATGTTGAAACCACATTCCACACCGAACATGTGCGGGGACATCGTTAAGCATTTCCGGAAGTACCTATTGAAGAAAGACGAGATACTTGCGAGCGTCCAGTCGTGGTGGTAAGATGTATGGTTCGACTAAACTTTCCCCCACGATACCCGCCCACACATTAACAGTGAAGCGTTGTTGTGCGGCTCGTAATAGGGTTTCGTGTGGGTTGTCAAAGGCCCACATGTGCGTGTAGTGCGTATTGAACACCCCTTTATGTGCAAAGGTTACATCATCACTGAACATTACAGAACTGGAAAATTGTGAGTCGGCCACACTTTGGTGGATAAACCACTGTGCAAACAAGACACTTCGTGGTGGATCATCTGGCTGCAATAACTGAACTCTCTGAAGATGAAAGGGATGTTAGGCTTCCCCCTGCAGTATACGATGGACAGTTGATCGAGACGTACCGTTGGCAGCGGCAAGCACCCGTTCACTAGTACCGGTATTTCGGTCCACACCATGGAACAGACCCTCTTCTAATATACGTAGGTGTATTGCTGTTCGCGTACGCTCAGTATCTTGCATCGTGGCTGTGAAGGATCCACGTTCCGTAAGGTTTTGATGTACTCGAGCGAACATATGATGATTTGGTTGGCGCTTCGTTGGATATCTTTCCCGGTACAACCGAACAGCAGCGCGTCCATTTTCGTTGGCTAGATGAAGTGTATGTCCGTCAACTCGGCGTTTGTGAAACTATCAACGTTAATCGCAAGCAGTCGGCTTCTTCAATGAGGAAGCCACACGTGACCGACCTTATAAGCTCACATTCAGCTCCACCTATCGATTTCCGCCATGCTCTCCTATGTAATATAACCTTCAAAATACTGCTCTACGTTGAAAAATATTTTTTGGGGGAAATAAAGAACTAATATATCTTTCAACTAGAAATTTTTTGTAATTTTATTCACGCAGGTGCTTAGGAAAAAAACAAATTTTTTGTCCCGGTTTTGTCCAACTTTCTCCTACGTAATTTAAAATTTTGATAATATCAAATACCATAAATGTGGTCTACTTTAAGCAAGATATATTACAAAACAAATTTATTTAATTGCTTTTAATTTTAAAACGCAAGTACGCAAACTCATACGACAGCAAAAATATATTCATTCTGAATATCAAACCACTTTTCTGTTGTAAAATGGAACATATATTTTATTTAGAACGAATTCACGATTCATAATTATAGTTATTTTATCATTACCCAATCGTATAATCATCGTTTGCTATTGCGGAAAAAATAGAATTGTTGCGATGCTTTATTCTGAATTGTATAATTATATTAAGATTACTCCGAACAATAATTTAATTACATATACTTAAAGGAAAGGTAGTTCCATTCGATGAAATTTTTTCAATTCCTCACATTGGCTTTCAAAAAACACATGCTGTTATACGATCCGCTTATTTTAAGAACACCACGGATCACTTACAACTGAAATTACATTAAGTTTCCCTCGAAGTCATTATTAGATTATATTAATTGCAGTTTAGTTTGAATTCACAACCGTAATCAGATTATTATACTCTAGAGTTATATTCCGAAAATGATGGGTCGTTTCAAGAAAATTAATTTAGACAGTTAAATTTTGTCTGCGCATGTTAACTCAAACCGATTTTTTCTGCTCCGAATATTTTTGAGTTCATCATGTTGTTATAAAACATAAACCTTTATACACCATAAGCTTCGGATCTAATTATTTAATTTAACACACAGGCGTTGACAGTAAATTTTATAAATGATAAAGGAAATTCTTCAGTGTAATTAATAAAACGGCGGGATTTGTAAAAGAATGGTAAATAAAACAGAGTTAATTGATAATAGTGAGAAAAACGCATAAATGTGTGTGTGTGTGTATGATTGAAGTTTAAGTAAAACCGTGCGTATTGGGAATAGAGGAATTAAATTATTTCGCTTTTACTAATAGATTTAATTATATTGACTATCGTTTTGATATTTTATTAAAAATGCATTTGATTTTACATTACTTATTCAGCATCTATTACTGACTAATTTAACCAATTATGATGCTTCAAAATCTTCAATTATAAAACAAAAGTTGACAAAGATTGTAATTATGAGTGAAAATTTTCAATTGTGATTTTTTAGAAAAAAAGTTTTGTAAATAATAAGCTTATTCATATAAATGGATAGTATCTACAATATATTATATATACTGGCTCCCAAAATTTAGTATTCACCAATAAAGAGATTAGCTTAAAAGCCAAAACTCTCTAATAAATACCAATTTAAACACATGTTTATAAGGTATAAAAAGTGTGTTTAAAGTACACTTAAAGAACCGCTAATAAGTCAAAAAGCACAGTTTGTGTATTTCTCTTAGAATTCTTATGTTTTGTCATCTGAATATCATGATTTTAAATTACTCTTAATAGAAACTAATAAGAATTGAAGATCGACATTAGTTTATATAAAGACCGGAGTTTTCTAAATTTAATCTATTTCTAAGACATAAATTGACTATGCGAAAAACAAAGTTTTATATAGCACGCTTTTACCACTTTGACTAAACCTAGCAGTTAACTTTAATTGCCTCATATAAGGTGCAATTCCTATAGCTCATCTGACGCATGCGGCTGACGTAGTGCGTCTATTGCAGTACGACTAGAGCATAGTTGGCACATCCATAGCTGACGCATTGTGGGAAACAGTTCCATAATCGTCTCAACTTAAATATACACTCTATAACAAAAAAAATCGACGCACCAAGAAGGAATCATCCGATTGCTTTGCAATTTCGTATGCAAAAATGTTTTCACCAAATATGCAAATGATTAAAATTTGGTGTCCAATGAATGAATAGTGCGATCTCCAGCGCATCGGAACTGCGCATCCAGCAGATGTATATAAGGAGTTGTTCTTGAACTGTTGTTAAAAATTTCTGCTGCATTGCGATTTAGGATACCTTTCAACGATGCCTCGCCGCAGGATTCGATCTCATTCCGAGCAACTTTCAGAGTTTGAAAGAGGTCGTATCATTGGATTGAAAGAAGCAGGTTCGGCAAATCGGAGAATCGCTCGTCATGTGAGTCGAAGCGATAAGGCGATAGAAGATGCTGGCAAGAGTGGGTGGACAATGGCTGATTTCAGATTCATAGTGGTAGCGGTCGACGTAGGGCCACAACAGATCGCGAGGACAGAGTGATTGTCAGATCAGCTGTCACAGCGCCTGATTCATCGCTATCAACCATCAGTCGTGCGATCCACACACGAGTGTCCACCATGACCATTCACAGACGTTTGAGAGAGCGAAATCTACTCTCGTACCGACCGTTACGCCACCTGCCACTCACGCCTGCACACTGTCGAGCCAGATTACAATGGTGCTTGGCTCGATCAGGCTGGAATGATGATGACTGGGGACGTATAGTCTTTAGCGACGAATCCCGCTTCCAACTGTGTCCTGACGATCATCGAAGACGTGTCTCGAGACGTCCAGGGCGACGTGCCGATCGTGCTTTCACTATTGCACGCCACACGGGCCCTCAACAAGAAGTTATGGTCTGGGGTGCAATTTCCCTTGATAGCCGGACGCCTTTGGTCGTCATTAGAGGTACACCATTTCCAACAGAGGTACATTCTGTCCAACATTTCCTTGGTCAGCCAGATCACCAGATTTCTCCCATCGAGCATGTCTGGGATATGATGGGAAGGCGACTGTATCCGGTAGGGAATGTTGATGACGTAGTCCGACAGTTGGAGCAAATTTTGCAAGAAATACCGCAGGAAACCATCCGGAAGCTTTATCGGTCTATGCCACGCCGTGTGGCTACTTGCATCCAGGCTAGAGGCGAGTCAACACCTTATTGAGCTCGTTACTGTAACTCTGAAATAAATCATTCAATTGTTCTGAAATTGTAATCATTTTCTATTCTGTACGTAAGTATCCTATCCACCAATTTTTGTCTCCATCGGACAACTCCTTCTTGGTGCGTCGATTTTTTTTTGTTATAGAGTGTAGTACAGCACTTTGATAACTAAACGGATTTTAATGTTTTATAGCTTATTTCCAAGAACAGTTTGTTTGCTTTGATGTGATTATTGCCTGTAAAAACATCGGTTGAGGAATGATGTAATTGATCCCAATATATCCGCAATATTCCATTGTAGCAATGCTCTGTGTCAGATGCACTACGTCAGCCGCATGCGTCAGCGCGATGCAAGATATAAACCTTATTGTGCACGTTTGCAGTATATACTTATTGTTTGTTCTCATAGTCGGGTTTGAAAAAGGTGCACATTGTAATTCATTCAACAGTGGTAAATCTATGTATGCCGTAGGTTTACCAAAAACACAGCTAGTACTTGGAATTATAAGCTCAGACTTTTTTAATGTTTTATTAGTTACGATATCTAAGTGAAGAGCTCAAACATTTTTCCTCAGAGAAAAATAACTTTCTAGGGTTTGTCAATTAAATTCTACGTATACAGTAACTCCCAAAAGTGTTCGTACACTTTAAACATTTGTAGAAAAAACTTCGTAGCCTGGAATTGAATTCGATTATAAAGTCCAATATTTTTTCACATCATCTTCATGTAATTTTGAGTAAAACCTATCATTTTTTTTATATTGACTTCTTTTCTTTTTATAAAAATGAAAATGCAAAGAGGCAAAGAAAGAACACGAAAAAAAAGTGATCGTGCACCGAAACAATTTTAGTTAAATTCAGCAATGAAATTAGTGTTTATCGCTTTTTTTATTTTTTTACTGTTGCAACATTTATAAAAATTGTTTGGCTTTAATCTCTGCTTGCTTACTTCTTAATATTTTATTTATTTATTACTTAAAATCTCTCGTAGACGTAAGAAAACAAAAAACAGCAGTCGAAAATTGATTTTTTTTTCATTATAGTAGTGATAAATCAGTTCGGAATACTCTAAATTAGTAAAGTGGTTATTAGTAGTTACGAAATACTTTAAATTAGAACTCACAGACCATCACTTCCGGCCGTGTAGTGGCCAAGGACAAGTCCTTATGGCTCACCATTGGTAGTAGTGACCATCACATTCGGCCTTGTAGTGGCCAAGGAAAAAAAAGTGCCCGCCATTGGAAAAAAAAATTATTAAATTAGTAAATTTATCCCATTCTACGGTGCAGTATGTGATAAAACACTTTAAAGAAGAGAATGGGATCGAAAACAAGTTACGAAAAAGTTGTACGGCAAAGTAAACTCAACCTGATCAGAGGTTTGTAGTTAGAACTTTTGTAAAAAATCCATGTGTTTGAGTGCTGAAAACATTTCTACAGAATTTACTAAAAATAATTCTACTTCCCTTTTACCTGAAACTGTTTGACGAGTGCTCAGATCAGTTGGATAAATGAGCGTTCGACCAGAAGAAAATTTGTAGTAAGAGTAAAAAATAGAAAGCTTAGGTTTTTTTTCAAAAAATCAATGACAAATTCAATGATTAATTCAAAAATCAATGATTAATTTCGACTATAATGAACGTTTAAGTAAGCTCAACATGTATACACTGGAAAGAAGAAGAAGGAGGGCGGGATTTGATTCAGCTTTTCAAGTTTGTAAAACAAGGGGACACAGAGGGCTTAAATTTCAATAGGGATAACAGAACAAGGGGCCATGGGTATAAATTGAATAAGACACATTTTAATCGGGATTTAAGGAAAAACTACTACTTTAATAGGGTAATAGACAGTTGGAACGCGTTGCCAGAAAATATAGTTAATTCAAAGGGAGTGTACGAATTTAAGACACAATTGGATAGTCAGTGGGAATTGGAGAATTCATAAACAAAGGACCAGCCTTGTTGGGCTTGAGCCTGTAGCTGGTCGTCAATATTTGTATTTGTAAATAAGCCCCAAAAGTATTAGAATCGTGTCTTATTTGCAGATGAAAGCATATTTAACATTTTTGGTTCCAATGGAAGTATAATTGTAATGTGTAGATAAATGAGGAACTTAATCCAAGAACTTAGTTGGAAAAGTAAAGCTTGGCGGTGGAGCCGTCCTTGTGTGTGTATGCATCTCAGCATCATAACTATGTAATTTAATATTTATTGATGCCATAATGAATCCTGCTATTTATTTAAGTATTTTAAAAAACAATTTACAATTATCATCCCGAAATTTGGGTATTGATAACACATTTTTTTATCAGTATAATCTTGTGCACACGGCTTTCAATGTTCGCGTCTGGTGAATCTGTAATTGTCCACGAGTTCTGAAAGCCCCATCTCATACGCCGTATTTAAACACAACAGAACACATTTAGAGATAACTGTAGGTTAGAATACGATAGCAAGACATTAAAAAGAAAAGCTAACTAAAAACTGTAATAATTGAAGAATGGAGAAACATTTTTGCAGTAATTACAAAACAACTAGTGAACTATATTCAAAGACTTTTAAAAGCAGTTGAGGGTATATACCATAGGATATCCTACTAAGTACTAATTTATCAGTATGTTGTATCACAATATTTTCTTATATATTGAGATTTTTTTAAGTGTACGAAGACTTTTGTGAGGTAACTTTTTGTCACTTTTTAACTATTGATTACCCAAAGAAAAAAAAAATTATAAAAATATTTTATGTACGCTCATGTCTATAAACTAAGGATAATTCAGAATCACACGGAAATCGAACTCTAAAGTAAAAATTTCACTTGTAGAATTATTGCACACATCTTCAAGAATAATATCCAAATTACAGGAAGCCATCAGATGACGCCGATAGTACGTCACAAAGACGAGAGTATAAGAGAGGTGTAAATAAAGAAAGGTAGCAAAGATGTAAAATTGTTCACAAGCGTTCTGTAAGCCGCTCAGTGCCACAACCGAATAATTATGGCGCAGAGGACGCATGTCGAGGATTTTTTAACGTGGTGAAATTAACGACCGCCTGTAATGTGAACGTACTCAGACGGAAGTTTCAGTACAACTTGGAATCGCCCAAAATGTCATCTCTAGGCTTTGGCAACGATTACAAAATGATGGAAATGTCAGTAGACGTTAGAGTACAGGTCCCCCTCGAGTTACAACGCCGAATAACAACCTGTATTTGGCAATAACTGCAAAAAGAACAGACGAAACACAGCATCCGACCTTTCTAGTCAGCAATCTTCAGCCACGGGTACGACAGTTTCAAGGTAAACTGTTTACTGTCGTTTGGGAAATTTTGATCTATATGCTCGCAGGCCTGTCAGATGTGTTCCACTCACGGCAACTCACTGTCATCAGAGGTTAGCCCGAAGTAGAGAACATGCAATGTGGACACCTTCACAATGGGCTTGTTTGATGTTTTTCTACGATTCCAGGTTTAACTTGTTGTCTGATTCACGGCGGACATTCATATGTAGAACGCCAGGTACCCGTTACCTCTAGGACAGCATCATTGAACGACACTGTTACTGTGGTGCAGGATTGCTCATTTGGGGCCGAATTATATTGGACAGATCTACTTGTTCAAATCGAAACCATGAGAGGCCTAATTTATCAGGATATCATTCTGGAACAACACGTATGTTTGTTTAGGGGTGCAATTCGCTTAGAATTTTTGTTTATGGGTGACAATGCCCGTCCTCACCGTACGATCATTGTAAACGAATGCCTTGAATCTGAGGATATGACAAGAAACGAATGGCCAGCGTTCTCACCTGACTTGAATTCGATGGAACACGTGTGGGACATGCTTGGCCGACGAGTTGTAGCCCGTCAACCACCTCCTACATGTGTACCGGAACTTCGGAGAGCATTGCTTGCTGAGTGGAGGGATTTCCCCCAGGATAAGCTCGATAATTTGATCCTAAGCATGACTAGGAGTTGTACGGACTGTATTTCACTGTCTGGGAGACATACAATGTATTAACCATCATACCAACCATGTCATGTGAAGTTTTTGTAAGGTTGATATTTTTTGTAATTGCTCCATTGAGCAAACATCGTAGTTTTTTATGTATGGTATCATACATATACCATCTTTTTTGTTCTTTGTCTTTTGTTTAATAAATTGTCTTCGTGAATAAGTCACTTTTATTTTGTTTCTGAACCTTTATTTGACGGACCTGGCATTATCCTTAATTTATGGACATGAGTGTAGTTTAGTTACGAACAAGTTATACAATCGTATTGATATTATCTAATTGAACAGAAAAGAACTAAACATAACAGGACTAGACATGAAAGGATTAAACTGAAGTACTAAACATAGGAACGCGTCAACACAAAACAGTCGTCTTCCTTTTCTGGAATGATATCGCGGAAGCGATCTCATTCGGCGGGGTTACAGTTACAGTTAATGATCGCGCGGGTGGCGATCTCATACGGTATGAGTTTCAGTTACGTTTCGGAGGGAGTACAGTTAATCCGATGATTCTCCTTCCTCGACACTCGGCAATTCTGACAGGACAGGTCCTCCTGACAGCAAGGAACCTGAAAATACAAAAGAGACAGAAAAAAGTATTCGTCGTAGCAACATAGAGTAAAGGTCTCTAGAACGTTGTTAGTTGCTGAAGTGGTGATTGAGCGTTGCTGTTCGTCTTCAGAGCACTCCTACACCCGTCGTTGAGCTGTGAAATAGTGTCACCATAACAGCTCGGTTGTCGTCTATCGTCGTCTCGATGTCTTTGTTCGAAGTGTGGATGTCTTCGTTCGTCGTCTGGGTATCGTCGTTGGTAATGTGGATGTCGTCTTCTGTGAACAAGTGTTTGAGAATTAAAACGTTATGATTTGTGACGCGTCTTTGGGATTAAGCTGTTGGGCAAGCTTTCGTGTTGTCGGCCGCCGTCGATGTGATGTGAGGATCTTCGTGATGTCCTATCTTCTTCACATCGTACCGGTCACATGGCTTCACTGCAGTGACCTCGTAGGGGCCGAAGAATCGCGATCGCAGTTTGAGACCACTACCAAATTCATTGCGTTGAATGGTAACTCTGTCACCCACTTGTACGTTTTGGCCGGCTTGTGGCGTCAGTTATGTTGTTTTTTAGGAACGTGTTTGCAGATTTGCAATGTTGTTACGCGCTTGCTCCCGTAAGCATTGTCTGGTCTAGGTATTGCTTGCATTCAGTGTCCAAGAGTTCACTGATGTTGATATTATCGGATGTACGCATTTTTGTCCCAATCATGAGTTCAAATGGGGAACACGTGGTGCTGGAAGAAGTAGTTGTGTTGATAACTCGCTGTACTGCACTGACGTGTTTGAACCATTTGGCTGGTTCCGTTATAGACAGTATAGAACAGGGACAAAAATACCATAAAGTCGTTCGATTTGTCGAGTGCTTAGCATATGTTCAATCTTCTCGTTTTTGCAAAATTCAGCGAAAGGCATTACCTCGATCAGTAACTATCCGACGAGGATTACCGGATGTTGTTTACAGTATTGAGAGTTTGTTTAGAACTTCGGAATATATTGTACTTTAAACAGGAAAAATCCACAAAAATTTTGAAAACGCGTCAACTACAGTGAAAATATAATCATGTTGCTTATTTGTAGTGGGGAGAGGCCTACATGATCCAAATGGAATGTGTCTAGTGGTATATATCCTTTGTCTATGGGGGTGTAATAAACCTTTAGGTTTTCCCGATTTACGGGGGAAAAGTATACATGTAACACAGTTTGCAACTATCGTTTAGGCTAATTTACGCAAATCGGGTATATAAAAATCTTTGGATACCAGTTCGGCCGTTTTGGAAGCTGTAAAGTGACCTTGGGAATGGATGAGCGTAGGCGATTGATCTAGTTGAATACGTAACTACCAGAAGTTCCTGATCATTATGTAATCTATACAATACATCATTTTTGAGTAAATAATTCGGTACGGACGTCGTTGCAAGAGCAGTTTTGATGCCTGCAATGAATTCATCATTAGATTGGGCTGATATTATTTTGTGTGCAATGTCGTCTTGTTGTATAAACATGATTGGATTTCTGCTGAAAGTGTCTACATGGAACATACGCTTTCCAGGGCGATGTACCACTTCAAAATCAAATTCCCCTCAAGAGTGATTTTTGGAGTGAGATCTTTTTTGGATAAGGTTTGTTGGAATGGTGCATAATCGGTGGTAATTTTGAAATGTGTACCAAGCAGGTAAGTGCGGGATTTCTTAACTGCTTCAATGATGGCGAGTACTTCGAGCTCGTAGCAAGAATACTTTTCTTGTTGAGAGTTAGTTATACGACTAGCATAATGAATGGGATATATTTTACCTTCGTCGGCTTGTTGCATAAGAACGGCACAAAATCCGTGAGAAGATGCTTCCGTATGTAACTCCAATGATAACCCTGGTTGGAAAATGTGTAAAACGGGATCTTGAGACTAAATGTTCTTAAGTGTTTGGAAAGTATGTGCCTGATGTGAGCCAAACACACATTTCCTATCATTACGGAAAAGATCACGCAGAGGTTTCGCAATGCGTGAGTACTGTGGTATAACTTTCTGAAATAGCCAGTTATAACCAAAAATGACTGCATGTTGTTTGTCGATTTTTGCTGAGGAAAGTTTTGCACTGCTTGGATTTTTGTGGGAGAAGTTTTCAAGGTACCATTCTCGATTTGCCTACGAACAATCTGTTGCTCAGAAAGCGGTAACCTACTTGAACGTTGACAGACAGGTTTGTCGTCCGATAGCACTATAGACATTTCCAACTTAGTTGTTTTACTTTTAGTTGGTTTGTAGTTAGTAATTATTCGTTTAATTTCATTACATTGTTATTTGTTCGACAAATGTGAAAGATCAACAATGTCCGTTTCATCATCTAGAGTATTTACAATGTTCACTAAAACGTTCTGTTCATCGTTAATCAGACGTACTCCAATTTTCCCGAAGGACAATTTACCTTGTTCAATGCAATCAGTTCCGATTAACGTTTCAACGCAGAGAAATTCATTCTTACTACATTAATTCGAGTTTGAAAAGTGGTGTTATCGATTTCTAACTAACCATGAAAAAGTCCGATGGGTTTTATCGTCGTCTGACCGATACCGGAAAATGTGGTCCTGGAGCGAGTGAGATGTGGTGAAGATATTAACTTGTAAATCTGTTCGTTGATCATTCTAACTTCACTTCCGGAATCAAGAATGTCAACATTATTTATTCTGACTAACACATACATGGAGTTCGGTGGTGTAGGTATTCGGGATGCGACATCGATGTCGATGTTTTCAAAACATCGATGCTTTTTTAAAAAAAACATCGATGTATTGGTGTCGATGTTTTTGTAACATTGATGTTTATACTTGTCGATGTTTTATTTTTAAATGAAAAAAGTACCGTTATAAAAATTTAAAAAATAACCAAGTAGCATAATTTTCATAATCAGCAAATTGAACATACTTTTAGACCAAAGTGACCAAAGGTGAAGGGTCTGAAAAGTAGGGATACGACATCGATGTCGATGTTTTCAAAACATTGATGGTTTATAAAAAACATCGATGTATTGGAGCTGATGTCACATCACTAGTTGCTAAACTAGTTATAATAAATGGGGTAAAACGTTTAAATGCTCTGAATTTTAAAAACATCGATAGTTTGGGGGCGATGCATTATCAACATCGATGTTTTGCTGTCGATGTTGCATCCTTAGTTGCTGAATCAGTTTTTAGAAATGGGAAAAAAAGTTTAAATACACTGCATTTTAAAAACATCGATGTTTTAGGAACGATATTTTATCAACATCGATGTTTTAATTTTGAACATCGATGTTTTGATGTCGATGTCGCATTTCTAATAGGTATATGGAAGGCTACGTTTCGTGTATGTGGTGTGGTAGGTTTTGCAGAGGACTTCTTGCAATCTAATGACAAGTGCCCAAAAGAATTGCATGAAAAACATTTAGGACCTCTAGATTTGTTAACACATGTTGAACTCTTATGTCCTTTATCTCCACAATTAAAACAGATTATGTCTTTCGGAGGACCTTTGACAAATTTGCGATCAGAGTTTCTATCGGATTTGTAACTTTCATGTTTTGGTTATTCTAAAGTTGTGTTAACGTTCGGAGTCGAAAAAATGTTTTCATAAATTTTCAACCTTCATTTAAATTTACTTACAGTTTTACAGCCATATAATACTATTTTATTCAACATAGAAACTAGACTACCATTAACTACATAATCAAAAATAGAAGAAATATCTACTTGACCTCGTGAACCTATTTCCCTCATAGCAATAAAATAGTCACTTAAAGATTCGTTTGATTTCGTATGTCTATGGTGCAATATTTGATGCAAATCAGCACTATTGAGTTTCGATGAGAATTCTTTTAACATTTGTTCTTTTAAAATTTCCCATGTCACGATACCATGAAGAGAATGCACAGATGTTTTAGTTGAACCCGTTAAACATTTTTTCGCGAATACAATTATATGTACATCATTTGCAATGTTAAGTGTGAAAAGTTCTTCAAGATCTTGTGTAAAAATTTCAATGGTATACGAATCAGATGATCCGTTGGACGAATTATACAGTCACTAAGGTCTCGAAACGATAAATTTATACCCGTACTACTATGTTGTTTTGGTTGAGTTTGAATTGTCAAGTAGGTTTCGATTTACGTTCGACACTCCATTTGCGGAAAAAAAATATTATCATTCACAGAAGCTTTCATTTGTGAAAATTGGCGTGCTGCCAAAATAGTATTCGTTGGTGGGTGTGGAGTGGAAATTTACCTTTGCTTAAGCTAAGTGTGTACTTCCGTTTCAGAATCGGAACTATATTCGTTGAGCTGGTTATTAATAATGGACAAATCTGTTAGCGCAGCATAAATATTTTTGAAACATTGCCTCTGTGTCTGGTGAAAGTTCAACAGAAAGCAGACTGCAAAAAATTATAAGATTTTTTTTATTGTCAATAGAGGGCGCTGTAGGTAGAGCCATTTCAGGATGCTACGCGGATCAGAGGATCTTGCATAAAAGGCTACCATGAGCAATGTTTGTTATGTGTAATGTCTTAGCTATTGTGAAGTCTTTTTTTTTAAAATATAGATATGTGATTAACCTGGTGTATACTCACTGCATCGAGAGGCCGACAAAGGAGTGGTGATGAGGATGGGATATCCAGCATAATAAAAAATAAAATTGGATACCACGGGTTTGAGTTTTTGAGTTTAGGTTCCTCTTTGAAAAGGTAAGCGATTATAATTTTCTTTGTGTTTTGTAGGCTTTAGTGACTAAGTTAATTGAACAAGGCATTAATTTCTGCCTTAAAGGGCCCAATGCAGGAGAACAATCCTTCAAAATATCGGGAATTCAAATTGCTAAATTTGATAGCAATGAACAAATTTTCGATTCTTACCTTGATATATATACGCCATATTTAGATACGCGAAATGCTACCGATGAAAGACGGGGGAAAGTTTTTATTTCTAGTCTTACAGCGATGTTGTATAACCTACTTAAAAAGCTTGTTGGCTCCAGAAGTTCCATCGGATAAAACGTTCGACGAATTAAAAAATATTCTGAAGAATCATGTAACCCCGAAGCCATTAATCATTCCCAGCAGGCATGCATTCCTAAATCGAAAATAAACAGAAGGCGAAAGCATCAGCACTTTTATGGCGGAGCTTCGCTCATTAGCAGTTTCGTGTTGCTATACTGATGCAATGCTTAATATTATGCTTCGCGATGTTTTCGTCAGCGGGGTCTGAGAAACAAATCAATCCTTGATAGGTTATTTGAAGAAGACGACGCTGCTCTCGAACGCACCTCAGCAATCGCTTTGGTAATGGATAAAGTGCTAAGAGGAGCAAATGAGAAAGTTGGGAAACATATGAAATTGAGGAATTTAATGCTGGTCAACAGAAAAATAAAAGGAGGTTTCGCGAAACTAAACTTAAGAAAGAGATAAATAAAGATTACACAAATGTACAAAAACAAAACAAAGCGTGCACCCGATGTGTTGCTATGGGTCACAGTCCTAATAATTCAAAAATAGTAGATGCAGAGCTTGTTCAAAAATCGGGCATTTGGAGAAAGCATGTTTCTTAGCACCAAAAAGAGATCACCATTATGTAAAACAAAAGAAAGTGGAAATAAACTTTCCCGAAGTACCCCAAAAGTTGTATTCGGTCCCTATGTTTGGAATAGAAACAATTGAGGAAATAGAACCAAAAAAGACTCCAATTAATTATCAGTCAAAATTGAAGGTAAACAAATTAAAATGGAACTTGGCACGGGGGGAGCCGCTGTTTCAGCCATGAGCTTAAAAAATTTTCTGAAATGTATCCAATAAAGAAATACAACCTTCCAAAATAATTTTTAAAACATATAAAGGAGATACTATAGTACCGTTAGGATTTGTCAACGTAAAAGTTGAGTACCAAACACAAAAACGGAACTTCAATTTGTACATTGTTAAAGAAGATTTAGATTCCATATTTGTGGTCGAGAATGGTTATATGAAAGAAATGTAAATTGGGCTTGTATTAAATCAATTCCAATATGTACCGCAGTTAAGGATCGTTTAGATCAACCGATACGTAATTATGAGGAACCTTTTGATTCATCAATAGGAGAAATAAAAAATTATGATGTAAACTTGAACTGAAACCTGATGTCAAGTCAATTTTTTGGAGATCTCGAATTCTTCCCTTTGCTCTCAAAAGTCAAATAGGAGGAGAAATGGAGCGACTTAAAAGTGAGGGTATTATTGAAAAATGTAGCATTTAAGATTGGGTTACTCCAGTGGCCCCAATAGTTAAATCAAATGGCAAAATTCGATTATGTGCTGATTACTCAGTAACAATAAAGCAGCATTTAAAGGTACAACATCATCCATTTCCTAGAATTTAGGAAATTCTTTCGTTGTTAAGTGATGGTAGATTATTTTGAAAGTTAGATTTTAATCAAGCGTATCTCCAAATGAAAATGCATTCCGACAGTGATGGTATTTTAACTATAAATACCCATAAAGGGCTTTTATAAGTGCAAAAGATTAATGCATGGTATAAATGCTGCTCCTGCCATATGGCAAAAAATATATAGAGGGGGTATTTCATGGTCTTGAAGGAGTGGAAGTATTTTTCGACGATGCAAGAATTGTTTCACCAGACATTGAAACTCATTTTCAACGACTGGATAATTTTTTTTGACGTTGTCGTCTTTATGATCTTAAAATTAACAAGATTAAAAGTAATTTTTTCAGAATGAAATAAGAATTTTTAGGTTTTAAAATTAACTCTCAGGGTTTATAAAAAACGAATAACAAGATTCCAGCTATAAAAAAATGCAAACATTCCAAAAAACGTGCATAATATACAATTTTTCATGGGGTTCGTTAACTTTTGTGGTAGATTTTCTAAAGAATTAGCTACCCTGGCTTATCCTCTGCATAACCTTACAAAATAGGGGGTACCTTGGAAATGGGATAAATGTTGTGTGGAAGCATTTACAAATATTAAAAAGAAAATTTGTTCTGATAGGATTTTTATCCATTACGATACACAGTTGCATTTGATTCTCGCTACGGATGCATCACCTGTGGGAATTGGGGCTATTCTTTCTGAAGAACTGAAGGAACTGAAAGACCAATTTCTTTTGCTTCCAGAACTCTCTTCCAAACAGAACAGAGGTACTCGCAAATAGATTAAAAAAAAAGCGTTAAGAATATCGTGGGGAGTTAAGAAATTTTACTTATACCTTAAAGGCATAACATTTACTTTATTAGCAGACCACAAACCCCTGGTATCCATTTTCGGTTCAAAGAAAGGACTCCCTCTTCACTCTGCTACGAAGCTGTTACACTATGCTCTTCAGCTTCAAGGTTTCGAATTTGATATACCATATCGAAACACAAAAGATCATGGAAATGCAGACTGTTTATCACGTTTGCCGGTGAAGTCCACGGAACTTGAAATTAAACACAGTATAGCCGTGTTTCAACTGTCACAAATTGAATCATTTCCTTTAACAGCCAGGGACTTGGCTAGAGCCACAGAAAAAGACAATGATCACATTCCACTTCTTCATACCTTTCAGTCCGGTGGACTGTTAAAGAGAAGGGAAGCCGAGTATGGTCTACCAGACGGTTGTATTATGTACGGACAATGCGTGTGTATTCATAAGTGCTTTCACTCCAGAATATATTACAAGAATTACATCACGGTCAATTGGGCATCGTGAAAATGAAAGCACTTGTGCGATCCTTTGTCTATAGGAAAGGAATAGAAAGAGACATTGAGGAAAGTGTTAACAATTGTAGTGAATGTGCCAAATACATAACAGATCCACCCCAGATCTAAAGTGCACCACTCGGAATACCCTAGTGCACCGTGGGAAAGAATCCATATCGATTTTGCTCAACCAATTTTTGAATATATGCTTTTATTGATAGTTGATGCCCACTATAAGTGGTTGGAAGTGTTTCCTTTGAAATCAATTACTTCATCTAAAACAATTGAGTGCTTGCGAGAGTGCTTCTCTCGTTATGGTCAACCAGTAGTATTGGTCAGCGACAACGGGTCACAATTAACCTATGCAGAGTTTGCGACTTTTCTTTAAATGAATGGAGTTAAACACAAGACATGCGCTCCTTTCAAACCATCGAGTAACGGACAGGCCGAACCGTATGTCTTCACATTGAAACAATTTCTTCGAGCCATGTCTGATTATCCAGGAACCATACGACAGAAACTCTACACTTTTTTAATGCAATATCGCAAGGCTCCGATTTCTACAATCATCGAGAGTCATGCAATGTTGTTTCTCAAAAGAGAAATCCAGACGCGTATTGATCGTGTGCGTCCAAACAGCCAAATCTTCGAGATAGATTTTTCATGGTGGGGAATAGGATTACTACGCGGAATTACCGCCATTTAGACTCTAAATGGAGAATTGGAACTGTGATCAGTCGAGAGGGACAATTACACTACACGATCAGTGTTTATGGACAATTGTGAAGAAGACATATCGATCAGCTTCGAACTGTGGGCGAAATCACTCCACAACTTGAACGTAACTCGATTACTGTTTTCCCATCTCTTATTCACGATTCACAATACAAGTCACAGAGGCACGAGTTCGATGTTCCACCAGGAGACCAGTCAGCAATCATCACTTCCACCAGTGACAGGTGGAATACCACTCCAGGCTTGGATCCGAATCCCTCAACACCAGCTCCCGATGTTGTTTCTGTGAGAAGGTCCACTCGTATCAGAAGACCACCACAGAAACTAAATCTTAAATGCCAGAAGACATTAGGAAGAGGGATGTTATGTATCAAAATGACAATAGATGGCGCTGTAGGTAGAGCCATCTCAGGATGCTAAGCGGATCGTTGGATCTTGCATAAAAAGCTACCAGGAGTTATGTTTGTTATGTGTAATGTATTAGTTATAGTGAAGTATTTTTAATAAATATAGATATGTGATTAACCTGGTGTATTCTGATTGCATCGAGAGGCCTACAAAGCACTAGCCTATCCAGTAAAACACAGCATCTTTCAAAGTAAAAAAAAATCGAATACACGGGCTTTCAAATCGTCAAATTTAAGTTCAGCAACAAATCCTTCAAAATTTCTAATTCTGTTTCTATTGCCTCGATCGCCAGCGGAGCCGAATATGAATATTTAGTTAGTCGAATATGAATATTTAGCATATTTACTTTTTGTGTGGAAGTGGAATGGCAAAAGTTTGAAATATGTGGGATATCGTTTAGTTTCATAGTCAAATCAATTTAATATCAAACCCGCAGCAGCAGTAAGGATATCAACAACACCAAGCCTGAAAATTGACACCAAATGACACCAATTACACTGTCCAACTAACTGCTAACACCAAACTTCCATCGCAACAACTCCATAAAAACAAAAATATAAAGCAGAAAAATAAAAATTAAATCCCCAGCCACTGTTCAAAAAGATATTCAGAAACAGTAAAATAAAATTGAAAAGCAACTCTCATGGCTCTGAGGAAATTACTCCTCGGTTGTGTAGCTGTTGATATTAATAAAATTTAAAAAAATACTATATAAGAATGAAAAAGGGTATTTATTATTGAGAAGTGTGTTTTTGAGATATTTACACTGTAGTTGAAAGTTTTAATCAGAGCTAAAATTTTTTCTGAAACGTATCAATTGACCAGCAATCGTACTGCAGTAGATTCTTTTAGAAATATTGGAATCCCAAAACATTAATTTAATGACTGGAAATTTATAATCGTTGCGTTTATCGTAGACATTAATGTCAACTTTACCGTATGAAACATAAATTTTTAAGTCTGGAAAATCAGTAATATTGTTATCTAGATTGGTTTTAACCTAAGAAAGGTCATCTGGATAGATAAATTTCCAAATATTAGAAAAGTTACAACACTTAAAAACAATTCAATCAACAATAAATCTATTGGCAGAATTTTTCTGAAGGCATTTTTTTCTTCAAAATAATGAAGAAATAAATTAGCAAGAATGGAAGAAAATTTAGAACCTTGGAGGATACCCTTAATTTGTGAGTATATATGCTCACCATTAAAAATTAAATTATTAAAAATACAATAATTAACCAAAAACTCCCATTCCTCAAAATCCAGATCGATTAAGTTTTTTACATCATGATAATAATAGTTTAAAACATCTCTCAATTTGTCCAGTGGTAGGCTGGTAAAGAGGTCTTACCTAGAGATAAAATCATAGGTCTGAATATCATTAATAATATTATTTTCCAAAAAATTCAAAACCTTTTATTATCACAGATAATTAAGGTAAAGTCTTCATCAATAATGACAGCAAGGATTATTTTTAAATATTTAAAAAGTAGAAAGCCGGTTTAATCATATAAGAATTATTACCACAGGTGATATAACGGAATTTAATAGGATTTTTATGAAATTTAGGAATAACGATAGTATAAGGTAAAATAATGTGATGATTGGAGATTTTAACTCTTTTATTTGAAGAAATGAGCCGACCAACCGATATAATGGTAAAGGTGTTAGCCTCTAGATCGGAAGGTAACCGGTTCGAATCCGGGTTCGGGCATGGATGTTTGTAAGCGTATACCAGCTCAGGTGTTGCTTCGTCATCTGAACATGGTTGAAAATTACGAAGTATAAATTGTTAGGGGCAATGATAGTCCTCCCACTGGATGCTCCTTCACAATTGATCATCACTTCCGGCCTTATAGTGGCCAATGACTTAGGTCAAAATGTGCCCGCCATTAGAAAAAAAAAATTTGAAGAAATTATTTTTTAAATAATGGTATCATACGTAGATTTACAGAATTTAAAAGTGTCTGAACTCCTAAGTTCAAAATCAAGTAAGTTGAAACATAGTTTTTTACATATAAAAGCTTAATTACCTAATGCTTTGTCGACTGGTGTAGTAAGAAATTTATTTTGAAGATCCTTAATGGCTACGTTTAGTGTCTTATATTTACCAGCATTGTCATAAACAGATTGAATATTATCATTAATAAATGTTTTAAATTCACCATACAATTTACATTCACATTCTGTAAACAAATACATAGGGTTACCTGTGATAATAAGAAGGTTTTGAATTTTTTGGATGGTAATAATATTAATGATATTCAGATATATGATTTTAAAGACCTATTTACCAGCATACCATTGAACAAATTGAGAGATGTTTTAGACTATTACTATCATGATTTCAAAAACTTAATTGATCTGGATTTTGAGGAATGCGAATATTTGTTTAGTTATTGTATTTTCAATAATTTTATTTTTAATGCTGAGCATATATACACTTAAGGGAATATCCCAAGGTTCTAATTTTTCTTCCATTCTTGCTAATTTATTTCTTCATTATTTTGAAAAAACTTTTGTCTTCAGATAAATTGTGTCTTTAGATTTATTGATGATTTAATTGTTTTGAATAGTATCAACTTTTCTAATATTTGGAAAACTATCTATCCAGATGACCTTTCATTAGTTAAAACCAATCTAGATAACAATACTACTGATTTTCTCAACTAAAATAAATTATGTTTCATGCGGCAAAGTTGCCCTTAACATCCGGCTTTTCAACGTCCGATGCCTCTGCGGCACCGAAGCCCAACTATGCACACATAACCGTTAAATGACGCAAGTACTAATTTCGCGCCATTTGCGACAAATATTCCATCGACGAAAACGTGCTTATTTCGCTTAATTGGTGTAAAAAAAAAGTATATTTTGAAACAAAATAGACGTTACTGGATGCAACCATTTATTAATTATTATTTATGTGGGTTCGTAAAAGGTAAATAATAAATAACTCTTAAAGTTTAAATTTAAGTTTAATTACAAATTAATGTATTTACAGTATATTTACAAACATCTTTGACAATTAAGAATATCCGACAACTAAGAGGCCATCTGCCTAAAAAGTCATGGGCCGTCTGCCCAACTGCTAGCTTCGGTGTCTGGGGGAACATCTGTCTCCAGTTTTTACACCTTTATTACATTCGAATTTACGGTGTCCATATTCATTACACTTTAAACATTTAATTCCTTTATTCTTATTTGGACACTCAGAAATTCTATGACCAATTTCATTACATGAAAAACATTTAACATATTGGTTAGTAACACTTTGGTGAGCACGGACGATCGACGGTTTATCATTGAATTTCTTGGAGCGCTGATGACTTTGTGTTTCAGCTGATTTCATATCTCTAGCTCCCGGTCTTTTAAGATGGAATCTTGCTGCCTCGTACTCATCCAATTTATTCACTAATTCGGCTACTTTATTCAATTTCGGTAATTCATCAATAAAATGCTCGCGCATTTCAAACGGTATTTTCCTTTTTATTTGATCCGCCACTATGAGATCTTTCAATTCTTCATATTTAGAGATACTAAGACCCACAACCCATTCTTCGAAAAAATTATCTAACTCGTAGGCGAAATCACGCCAAGATGCGGTTGTTTCTTTTTTATGAGTAAAAAAGTGCTGTCGAAACTGCTCCGGTGTTAGTTTAAATCGATTCAGTAAAAGTTTTTTCACGTGATCGTAATCATTTGCGAGCGGATCAGGCTCTCTTGCAATTAAATTTGCGATGTCCAACGGTAAAAGACTCACAAGGAAAATAACCCAATTTTCTTTAGGTATTTCTATGCGATTAATTTGTTTTTCAAACAAAGATAAATACATGCTTAAGTCACAGTTTCCGTCGAAACGTGTCATTAGTTTTGAAAAGTCAGTTTTAAGTGGGGAAATAAAATCGAAACTTCCAGTACTTTTGTTTTCTAGCTGTAACTTCTTCAACTGAAATTCGCGTTCTGCTTTCTTTTCATTTTCTTTAGCTTCCCTTTCGCGTTCCTTTTCCTTTGATTCTCGTTCAGAAACAATTCTTTTTAAAAGCGTTTTTGTTAATTCCTCATTGTATTCATCGGCTTTCGTTATTAACTTAATAAGCTGCGGAATTTTGGTTCCTTCCGTTGCTATTAGATCTAATTCCTCTATCAGCGCTAGAAGATCGATCTTGGGTGCTACGGCTAAATACGTAGCCATGTTAGTGTCAAAATGAAAAATCTGTACTCACAGTTCAGATGAAGTATTCCTCAAGATCCAATATGCTGAGTCACGGTCCTTCACTCAAATGAAGTTCGCACCTTGAATCCGATGAGCATCAGACGAATATTGGAATTGTCCGCGTCTCGAACAGTTGAGGTACAGTTCTTTTTTCGAACGGTTACGGTAACGTTCGCTTCTCGAACGGTAACGGTAATGTTCGCTTCTCGAACGGTTCAGGTAAAAACGGCAATCTTCGGCCTTTAATTAAATCCAGGCCAAACCCCCAAATATATGTGGGTTCGTAAAAGGTAAATAATAAATAACTCTTAAAGTTTAAATTTAAGTTTAATTACAAATTAATGTATTTACAGTATATTTAAAAACATCTTTGACAATTAAGAATATCCGACAACTAAGAGGCCATCTGCCTAAAAAGTCATGGGCCGTCTGCCCAACTGCTAGCTTCGGTGTCTGGGGGAACATCTGTCTCATTGCTGCGGTCGCTTCTGAGCGGACGCTTCCTCTAGGTGGCGTTACTGCTGCGGACGTATCAGGCTTTGGCGCGCTCGTCGCACAATCCCACATTTATATTCCATTTATTTATGAAAACAAGGTACTTCAGACCGGAGAAGCGTGTACGGCGAGCTGCGGCACCGTGGGGAAATGCGGAAGAAATGGCACTCAAGTTGGACGCAGTGGCGTCGAAGGCATGTGTGCAATACTCCATTGGATTAATGTATCTCAGACCGCACTTGCGTACCTGCAATGACCCCGCACGTTGGAAACCCGGATGTGTGCACCCGGCCTAATAACCTGCACCGCCATAAGAGACATTATTGAAAAATGTCCTATATCGCTCTCCGAAACGACGTCGAAAACGACCTGAATTGAGAGGAGATAACTCATGGGTTTTCCTTCACTGTAATGCGCATTCTCATAGTGTTATTATTATTCGTGAATTTTCCATTCAACAAATATGGCTCTACAAGCTCCGTATTCACATGATATGGCACGGTGTGATATTTTGTTATTTCTATGGGTTAACCTCACTCTTCGTGGTCACCTTTCTAAGTCTATTGATGTAATAAAAGAAAATTCGTTAGGTTCCCTGAAGGGGTTTCACAAAAACGACTTTATTGTATGTTTTGAGGATTGGATAAAAACATTCGCAGAAGAGCATTGAGATCGGATGAGATTACTTTGAAGGAGATGCAGTAAATTTTGACCAATAAATTGATACCTTTTGTTTTATGATAGCATTCCTGGTACTTTTTTATGACAGTAGTATATTTTTTCAACAATGATAATTTTAATTCTGTGTAATTTCAATGAATAAGAAAGTTGCAAAACTATATAAATAAATATAGAGCATAAAAATTGCAAACCTTATTCAGTAAAAACAGATACAAATATATAGGGTGCTTCAATGTTTAGTTCTGAAAAGGCCTCTAACTGTGTGAAATACCGAAAATAAACTACTCTTAAATTTGTTTCTCCATGTTCACGATTTTTTCTTCTTTTTCGAGAAACACCCGATCTATAAATTCTCTACTGCACAGAGATTATTTTTTTCGGAGCAACATAAAAAAAGGGAGAAAGGTGAAAAATCCGATTTTAACCCACTTGCTTTCAATGTTTTCTTTCGAAGCGAAACTATCCGAAAATTGTCACAGAATAAACCGAGCTCAAAATAAGTATACAGTCCGAAATCTGTAGAAAAATGTTCAGAAAATACATCGAATAATTGGAGGGCATTATCAAAACAATTCTGCATTCACAATTTATATGTTTTGGAGTTTTCAATATTTTTAATGAATAAACATTTTTGAGCTCATACCGTACCCTTGAGAACAACTGCTTTTGATTTTTTACAAACAAATATTTTAGGCTATCTTTCTCGAAAATGAATGAAATATGTTATCCAAAAGGAAAAAGCATTTTTCATAAACAATGATTAAACACATTAATTTTTCAAATGTTTCACAGCTTAAAATTTCTATTCCATCAAATTTCCATTTGTTTGCGAATAATTTTCCTTTGTTTTCATTGAAGTGTTTCCCATAATTTTGCGTGGACGTTTGTAAATACTATTGTTAGTTTATTTAACAAATAAACTATGGTGGAAAAAGTAAAAACTTTCAACATTGATTTTATCAATGCTCGGTACATTTGTGTCCTGAGATTTTTTTTCTAGTGTGCCTGTAAAATGGAATGACCCGTTTTCATCACTTTTATGGGTGGTCACTGCTCTATTGTGGATCGAGTGCCAATTTGAGTCACTCCACCACTAAGCAAGGGGGAAGATTCAAGATGATTAAAGGTATCACAAAAACTACCACAAAACAGAAATCTGGAAAAAACTTCATAGTTAAAAGATCCTAAGGTTTTGCTTGTTACATTCGATGGTAAAACTTTAATTATTCGATAAATTAAATAGCTGACATTGGCATATCCACATATTGTATTCTTTGCTGGAAATTAATGTAACATAGTAAAAAGTCGATAATTTTAGTTATTTTTAGGGAATAGTAAATTTTGAAAACAAAACTTTTAATGTTAATATCCGAGTGTTATAAAATTATTTGCAGATACTGTTCGCTTCCTAATAAATTGCCTATATAGAAAATTTGGTCTAGAATTATCCACAGTTCGTTTTCCATGCATTGGCTTTATTTTAGTTCACAAGATAATTTTATCGAAGTAAATCTAACACTCCGTTTGGTAAGCATATCGCTCAATTGTTAAAAAAATGTAATAAAACACTTAACACTTTAAAAAAATAGGTTAAGCTACAGTTTGAACTGAAATTTCAAATGTGTAACCATTATTAATTTCTTATTTTTAATTTAGGTGTATACAACACATTGTAAAAATTATCACAACTAATTTAAAGAAAAACTTGATGCAGAGGGAACAATTCGAAGACAGAAGAATGTCGAAATATCTAAATAGGAGAAAAACTTGTTTTTGTATAATGACTTACTATATTTAACTACAATGTGTTTTAAGTTGCTGTATATGGAACTACGTCAAAAATTATCCCAATTGAAAATTATTTTGCCATCAACAGAGCTTGTTATCAATTAACTCTTATTTAAAGCAAAAATTGAAATTAAAAATCTATTTTTAATCTATTTTTGTGATTTTGAAAGTACACTGGTCCCTTAAAAACAATGCTATAAAATAATGTCAAATCGTTAAATCGCTTTAATACACATGGAAGGCATCTTTCATGGTCAATAGACAATATCCGTTAACCCTCTGAATCCGGAGCCAGACAAAAGTTCGGTGCAGTTGTGTCCTGAGGTTTGTTTACTAGCGCGTCTGTGAAATGGAATGACCCGTTTTCATCACTTTCATTGGTGGTCAATGCTCATCAATGCTCTATTGTGGATCAAGTGCCAATTTGAGTCACTCCACCACTAAGCAAGGGGAAATATTCAAGTTAGGGATAGAGAAACGAGTGGAGAGGGGGGGGGTGCATTGCGTCTCGTTGGGCTGTTTCTCTTTCCCAGATATTTGGTCATTTACACTTTGCATTGTTTTTATTATAGTTTTAACGAATGTGCAAAAGACAATTTTGCAACTCTGAAAAGCTATTGGTTACTCTAAAGTAGGCAAATGACTTTTTCTGGGCAATTGACTACATATATTTTGTTTTGCTAATTTCTAAACATTTAGGATAACCTTTATACAAGGACAGTTTCGAAATCTTGTTACAAAACGTAAATTTGAATTTAGCACTATTTAAAAAGCAGAACGAATTCATCTTCCATTACCAGCAGATCAAAAATATATTTTTAAAAGCTGAATGAACTATAAATAAATGTACTCTAGTATCTATTAACAAATTTAAACTTATCTATTACACTTTTAACACATACAAATTCGAACTTAACACGTGATTTACAAGTAACTTTATATATAAGACTAGCTGATTTACCCGGCATTGCCCGAGTTGAATTGGTTTTAATTCATCGTAACATTACTCAATGGTATTCCTATGGATTGGATTGGATTGGATTTGGTTTTATGGCATTGAGTCCTCTTGGGACATATTATGCCAAACTCAAGATAAAAAGTCTAGTATATATAGTCTAATAATAAAATAGAATGAGTGATGTCATAATAAAATGAGAACTATATAAAATTATACGTGATATATAAACCCAATGTCATGTAAAAAGTTAAAAATATTTGGATGAGGATTCTCACCAATTATGTCTTCTAAAACCAAGGTATATGAATTAAAATGTTTAAGCCGTCGACTATTAAAATGAGAACATTCTGTTAAAATGTGTTTCACTGTTAGTGGGCATGTGCAGTAATTGCAAATGGGATGATCTTCTCCGAGGAGGAGGTGTCTATGGGTGATCCTAGTATGTCCAATACGGAGGCGTGTCATTATTACCTGCTGCCTTCTTAAAGGTAGCGATTTCCAGTCGGATACACTTGGTTTGATGGCGTAAAGTTTATTCTCAGATTGTTCATGCCATTCGTTCTGCCATTTTTCCTCTAAAAACTTGTAAATAAAATATTTTAAGTCACGGAAAGGGATAGTATGGTTAAAACTATTTACGGCCGATTTGGCAGCTTTGTCGACAATCTCATTTCCCGATATCCCAACGTGAGATGGAATCCAACAAAATACCAGGTTAAAATTTTTGGATGAAAGATGATAAATTATTTTCAGTGACTCTAAAACAATGGGATGACTGTCATGATCAGGATGTTTCAATGATTGTAAAACGCTTAATGAATCAGTGAAAATGATACAGTTTTTATGACAATGATCAGATATATATTCCAATGCTTTATATATGACCATGATTTCAGAAGTAAAAACAGAACATGAAGAATGAAGTTTAAAAGTGTGAACAGAGTGATTAATAGTGAACGCAGCTCCAACGTAGTTTGCCCTTTTAGACCCGTCCGTGAAAATTTGTATAAAATTAAAGTATTGTTCTATGTGCTTTTGAAATAGTTGTTGGTAAATAATATCAGAGGTATCTGCTTTATTGAAATTTTCGAATGGGTTTTGAAATTCAAAATCATGATTAAACCAAGGAGAGAAATAATAAAGTTTTTTCTGGGTGACGTCAAGTAAAGAAAGTTCCGATCCGTTCATCAAATCCAGCATTCTCAAGTGGAATGTAGGGATGAAGGATGTTTTAGCTTGATAGAGGCGTATTAGATATCGACTGTGATGAATGGTATGCAATGGGTGATGAGGGATTGAAGAAATTCTAAAATAATATTCTAAGGACAACAACTGTCGCCTTAAGTCAAGAGAAGGTTCAAAAGCGTCCACATATAAGCTTTTTACGGGTGAAGTTCTAAATGCACCAGTACATAAACGCAAAGCAGTGTGGTGGATAGTGTTCAGTGTTTGTAGAGCACATTTTCTGGCTGAACCATACACCACGCAGCCGTAATCTAATTTAGACCGTATTAAAGCTCTGTATATTTTTAAAAGACAAGCTCGATCAGATCCCTATGATAACCTAGATAAAACTCGCAAGATGTTAAGAGCTTTTTCACAACGTTTGCGTAGATTTAAAATATGCGGTTGAAAAGTCAACTTCTTGTCGAATATGATGCCTAAAAATTTAAAATTGTCCACAACATTAATTAAAATACCTTTGAAAAATATTTCAGGGTCAAGATGAAGATTTCGTTTTTTACAAAAATGAACACACGCGGTTTTTGAAGGTGAAAAACTGAAACCATTTTCATTAGTCCAATGTGTGATTTTATTTACTGCCTGTTGAAGTTGTCTCTCTACTAAACGAATGTCTTTAGCTGCGCATGAAATTTGCAGATCGTCAACGTAAATAAGACCTTTAACTGATGGCGGCAATTGACAAACAATATCATTAATTTTTAAAATAAATAAAGTAACACTTAAAACACTGCCTTGTGGTACTCCCTCCTCTTGAATAAAAACATCTGAAAAAATTGATCCAATCCGTACTTTAAAATATCGTTTCTGTAAGAAATTTTGAATAAAAATAGGCATATTTCCTCTTATGTCATTTTTTAAAATATCTTTTAAAATCCCATGTCTCCACGTTCGATCGTAAGCTTTTTCGATGTCAAAGAAAATCGAGACGAGATGTTTATTTTCAACAAATGCATTTCTGATTTCCGACTCGAAAGCGACTAGATTGTCAATAGTAGAACGATTTTTTCTGAAGCCACTTTGAAGTGGGGAGAGACATTTATCCTTTTCTAAAATATACATTAACCGCGCGTTGACCATCTTTTCTAGAACTTTGCATAAGCAACTTGTAAGGGCTATTGGACGGTAGTTCGAAGGATTCTTGGGGTCTTTATTTGGTTTCAGTATGGGTATTATAGTAGCATACCTCCATGACTGCGGAAAAGTATGTTCGGTCCAAATTCTGTTGTAAAATTTGAGGAGATGATTTAGAGAACTATTTGAAAGATGTTTGAGCATGATGTAACTGATATTATCTGGGCCAGGAGTTGATTTGTGGACTAAGGATAAAGCCTTTGCCAATTCGGAAAAAGTAAAATCACAATTATATGATAATATACGGTTTGAACTGAAATTAACTTTATTCTTTTCAGATGCAAGTTTAATCTTTTTAAAACTTTCAGAGTAGTTATTGGAGCTGGATATTTCGGAAAGGCATGACGCAATTGTGTTTGCTATGTCTTTGGGTGCCGATAATATTTGATTATTGTGTTCTAGTATAGGAATTTGTCTGTTGGGGTAAACACCGGAAATTCTTTTAATCCTGGCCCATAGGTGTTTACTTGTGGTCTTACTATTTATACTATTGACATAATTTATCCAAGAATCCTTCTTACTAAGTCGTTGAGTTTTTCGAAAGGCCGCTTTAGTTTTTTTATAAATAATAAAGTTTTCTCTGGTTGGATATCTATTGAAGATAATCCAGGCTTTCCTCTGCTTCCGATACGCATCGCTACAATCCTCATTCCACCAAGGTTTCTTTTGTTTTTTAGGCTTATTATTGACTTTTTTGATTGAGGCATCCGCACTTGCTATAATTATATCTGTAATTTTATTAGTAACTTCATCGACGTCACCAAATTCAACCGTGTTAGAAATATCTGCAAGGCTAGTAAAAAGTGGCCAGTTGGCAGTTTCAAAAATATATTTGGATTGTCTGTCAGTGTGAGGTTGATATTGGCCTGTATATTTAAGTTTAATTGGATAATGGTCGCTATTGTAAAGGTAGGGATCCACAGAAAAGGTCCAAAATGGTAAAATTGAAGGAGTGCAAATTGCCAGATCTATTGAATGGTAAGTAAGTGAAGGTGAGTGAAAGTAAGTAGGTTGGCCGTTATTCATTATACATAAATCATTGTCGGTTATTATTTTTTCGATTTGTTTGCCTCTACTATTAATGTCTGAACTGCCCCAGAGGATATGATGGCCATTTAGGTCACCAAGTATGATGAATGGTTGTGGAAGTTGATCTATTAAATTATTTAAGTCAGAAGTGGCGATATGGGTGTTAGGAGGTAAGTAAAAATTGCATATTGTTATTAAAATATTTACATGAAGTCTTACAGCAAGAGCTTGCAGATTTGTTTTTAGGTTAATTTGAGTTACTGGAAAGTCATGGGAGGTAAGCAATGCAACACCTCCACATGCTCTTTGGCCATCATCGTAATCTTTTCTAAAGATAGTGAAATAGTGAATGTTGGTGGAATCATTGGTTCTCAAGTAGGTCTCCTGGAGGGCGATTGCAACTGGATTGTGCTTGTTTATGATGTCTTTAACATCATCAATTTTAGGACGAAAACCCCGGCAGTTCCAGGAAAGAAAGGAAGCCATAAAAATAAAGTATAAAAGAAAAGGAAAAACTACTTGTGTTTTCTCGTCCTAGGACGAGACCTGTCTTGCCGAAGATCCTTCTTGGACTTGGGTGGCGAAGTCTCCAAGCCATCACTCTCTACAGAGGAAATATCACTTTCGGTGTTGTATAAATTTATAAGGTCACTGGTAGAAGGGTTAGCTATCAAGTTTCTGGATGTAACATCAGGCTGAAGTGAGGTTTGAGAAGTACTTTTAGCTATTTTGATATTATTTTGTTCAGATGATATGGCTCTTTTTAAAGAATTATTTATAGATCGATTTGGTTGATTTATCTGTTTTATATTTGACGAGGTTGTAGCTGGTGCTTTAGAAAAAAGAGGCGTTATAGGTTGGTTCATTGAAGTTTTATGTTGGGCAGATGGCTTAAAAATAGTTACATCGGTTTGAGTTCCGTTAGTTTTGAAAGTTTTTTTAACTATTGTGGAGTAAGATATTCCAGGTTTCGGGGTGCGATCATTTACAATTTTTCGGGCCTCCGGAAATGAAATGTTTTGTTGAACTTTAATGGTCTGAATTTCTTTTTCTGTATGAAATTTAGGGCAAGACTTGGCAAAAGCTGGATGTTCACCTTTACAGTTTACACAGCAAAGAGATGACGATGTACATATATCTGTCTTATGTTCTGTACTAGAACATTTCGCACAGGTCTCTTTGCCGCGGCAAGCAAGAAAAGAGTGGCCAAATCTTTGACATTTGAAACAACGGACAGGATTTGGAATGAAAGGTCTCACTGGGCAATTAATGTAAGCTATTTTAACGTGTTTTGGTATGGTTGGTGTATTGAAAGTTAATATTAAGTGTTTAGTGGGTATTTTGTGATTATTTCTTGAAATTGTGATTCTTTTGACGTTAGTTACATATTTTTCGGATAGGGATTCCAAGATGTCTTGTTCTGTATCATGAACTAAATCTGATTCAGATATAACACCTCTGGATGAATTTAAAGTTATGTGGGGTGTGACAGTTACTCCTATTGGACCAACGGATTTTATTTTAATTATATTTAAAGCTTGTGTTCTATTTAAAACTTCAAAGAGTACATCTCCTGCTAGGGGTTTTTTTATGTTTTTAGTCTCTCCAACCATACCTAATATTGTTTTATGAAGTAAAATCGCAGATATATTTTTAAGATTTCCCTCGTTACTTTTTATTGTAAAAATTTTTTGTTCCGTTACATTTTTTTCATTATTAATATTATTACATATTTGCTCCACTGAAGGAGAAGTTGATTTTTGGTTTTCCATGATTGAAAATTAAATATTCAGTCCCCGGCGGCACCACCCACCATGGAGTCCAACGAGGGGATACAGGTTCCTGTACCGGTGCTAGCCAGGGACTATACGAACCCAACTCACCTCTATGACTGCCCTAAGGAGCTAGTTGGTGAGCAGGTCCTTAGTCCTAGCAGGATATACCCACCAGCCGATCAATGTACTGGGACCAAAGTACACCGCCTGTTTATTCGAAGCAGGAGCCGAAGCAATGTATTGGGGCGTTATGTTGTCCCTCAATCACCAGGATCACCTTTTCCGAAGACACAGGTCTCCACGCACGGCAAACACGTGGGTGATATAATCCCCAAGAGGAGCTGAAAGCACAGACTGGCGAAAAGCTTCTCAAGGGGACCCCTAACCTCCGAAAAGGCAACCACAATGAGGGAGGAAGAAAAAGCAAAAAGCAGAAGGGTAGAGGAGGAGAAGAACGAAAGGGAGAAAAGATCACTCAGGTACCCCGGGGTTGTGAAGCCCGTACAAACCTAAAGAAGGAATGCCCCTGGGGGCGGTATTCCTATGAGGATGCAAAGAGAACGGGGTTATTATATAGACATTTTCTAGTAGCAATCTAAAGAATGAATGTACCAAATGTCATGTGAATTGGTATGTCCGTGATAGTACAACTACCCAATGTTATTCCCAAGATAATTTGGAATTGCTTTTAGCCTCTTTTATACCCAAGACAAATAGAACGTGAGTTAATATGTAGCCTCTGCTACTCGCATGGTTCAAAAAAATGAGTATACCACATTTGTTGCAGATGGATCAACCTTGCAGATTTGTATGAAGAACAATCAGACGTCAACTTTGCTTTGTATATAAAGAGCGATTTATAATTTTTTTTAAATAGTCACTAATGAATTAGGTAACATTAGAGTACTGTTCAGTTTATATATTTTTGGTTTTAATAATTTAAGCAGGAATTGAATAAACTCATGAAGGGGAAACGACTGTTTTGATAATGTTTGTATATAATTCTTAATGAACTTAGAGTAGAAGGATTATAATACTTCCAAATGATCCATGGATATTTTCAGAACATACTCTTTGTTCCAGTTAACTACAAATAAGAGTGTTTCTTTCAATAGAATTTAAACACTTAAAATTATATTTATTCATATACATAAAAAAATAACCGGTTAAGATGTTAAAATAAAAACTATACATCGGCAGTTAAAAAATTCATGTTTTACTCTATTCAAACGTTAATTTAATAGTATTAACAAAACGATTGAGAAACCTTTAAAAACTGCAGCTATCACCGACAGCGATTGTTCTATGAATTAAATTTGTGAATTATGTAACATTCTTATCTATTCGAAATGATCGATTATTATCATGATCCTCTCTTGGCCAGCCGTCATATTCCCTTGAAAAGTCATCGTCCCTTGAAGTAGATACGAAAGGGAATTGCGTCAATTTCTGCCCCACTCAAAATATTAATCTTTCGCTTGGTCATGTTTTAAATTTAAATAAAACTCAAAGGTTGAAAGTATGCAAGATGTTAGAAATGATCCTATTATCTACAAGCAATAAGAGCGTTAAGAAAATAAGCTGCGTTAAGAAAATTTAAGATTATGTTTCCTGCACAATTGGCTGATGTAACAAACTTGTAGCTAAAAACTAGAATTCCAGCTAAGATCCAAGAATGCGTAATAATAAGGTTCTTATAAAAGTTCTTTTCCAAAGTTGTGTGTGTTGTCGCTTTTCGAAACTATTTTGTGCTTGTTAAAGAGTGATGCATCATAAAAAGAACGATTTAACCTGTGCTCCGTACCGAGATGATTCGCCTTGGCGACATCTTAGCTACTTGTAAGCAAGCCAAGAGAAAAACTAATTAATTGTTCTCTTCCCAATTGTGTGTGAGGAAGACGCTCATCTTTATCTCTGTAAAAATGATTGCTCATGGGAGCAGTATTTACAATGTCAACTCACTTCGTTTGAATGGTTACAATAAATCCATATTTCACAAACATACAGTCCACTTCCAATTCTTACGGGAGATCATTTTGGTCCAGAGAGCCACAGCAACAGCACAATGGATATACTAGTATCATGCAATCGCCAACGAGGCATCCTCAAAACGAAAGTGAAACGATTACGGAACTATATCACTAACTTCAAAGCAGCTGGTGATGTCGGAGAGCTGCTATTGCAATCAAATCATGGACTACCGGAAAACGCTGATGTTAAGTTTTCGATATCAACCTTGGAGGAGATGGAAAATAATATCTAAGAATTGGAGGTAAGCCTCAAAATCCTCTTTTCTGAAAATACAGAACATGGAAACTGTGAATCGAAACTAGAAAATTGGCAGAAATCCATGAACTTTAAACTTCCAGAAATGCCGCTTCCTCAATTCTGGGGAAAATACGAGGAATTTCAAAATTTCAAGAGCCAATAAGAAGCGAAGCAAAATTAATTGAAACGTGTGAGGATACTTTCGAATCTCTATTTTCCGCTTTAGAAAGATATGAGAATAATAGAGCTGTTGTTGATGCTCTTATATATAGTTTGTTAAATATTGAAAAAAATAATGAATCGCCCTCTCAGTTAAGATATCTAATATACAACTTAAAACGCAAGTTACGGTCATTAAAAGTGCTAAATTTCTATAAAAATAACTTATCGGATGTTTTAATAATGAATATTTTATTGCAAAAATTAGATAAAGAATCTCGGAAACAATTTGAATTAACTATCAAAGCAGTTGAAGTGAAAAATTTGGATGACTTTCTTAACTTTTTATATGAACGATCTCGCATTATTGAGGGTCTATCGAAAAGTAATCTTTTACACTAAGTTACTAATGTCAAAACGCCAGTTCATGCTAACTATTCGAATCGCTGCAAATCACTATTCCTAAAAACGAACAAAGAACGAAGTTGCCTATTCTGTAATAATTCGCACACTTTATTCCATTGCCCTGAATTTAAACAAATAAAATTTTCGGACTGATTTGATTTTGTGAAAAAAACTAAGCTTTGCATAAATTGCTTAAATTCATCTGATATGCTGGATGGATGAGGGTGAAGATTTAATGGTAGCTTATGGGCCGAAGGCTCTTTATCTCCAGGTGCTAAAAGGTAAATAACATAACACAGAATATTTTTTATTCACAGAATTAAGAAAAATAATAGCAAAATGGGCATTATAAGAGCCTGGAAATGGGGGCGTCTGCGTAAATCTGCAGGAGAACACATGGACGCAATAGCAATGCACCGAAAGGACAGTGGCAACACAATAGTACAGTTTCAGAACATAGATGGAAATCTCATATGCTATCTCAATGCAGATCGAAAGCAGCTTGCTTTGTCTGCAAACAAAAATCTCATCATACTTTGTTGCATAAATATTCTCTCGACACCGTAGAGAGCCAGTCTCGAATGTAATTGCCTTCGCAGGAAGAGGGCACCTTAGGTTGTCAGAATCGGCAAGACCAGACTCCTCTTTCAACTCTGCTACTGAACGGTAGCAGCACATTTCTTTTGATTAACACAGATGTTGTTTATATCAGGGATGCGCAAAACATCAATTAACCACTTTGAGTAAATTTAGATTCTGCTGCGTAGTCGAACTTTATAACAACCGAAAGTGCTAATGCATTAGGCCTTAGAAAAGAAAAAAAATCTTGTTCCAATCAGTGGATTAAATTGTTGTAATCAGCTCGTTAAATCTCAAATAAGGTCTCACGCGTCAAACGTGAATAACGATCTCGAATGGGATCTAGATTTGCTTATCGTTCCGAAAATCACTGACATAACACCTCCTAAGCGTCTGAATGTTTCTAAACTTCAGTTCCCAGAAAATAAACCACTTGCAGATCCAAAGGTTTATATACCTCATAAAATTAATCTGTTGCTGGGAGCAGAACTCTTTTTGAATTTCTGAAAGGAGATAAAATACGCTTAGAAGGTAATCGATTGTTATTACAAAATAATTGTTTTGGATATTTAGTCTCTGGTGGAATTCCATTTTCAAGGTTTGAAACGAAAAAAATTGTCAAATAGTTGTCTCTTGTCGACAAAGTTGAACACTCTGAACAAAGCTATATCCGCCTTTGGGAAACAGAAAGTGTTGAGGAACAGGAGCTCATAATTAGGGAATAATTAAAATACTGCGATGAGCATTTTAAGGCAACACATCAAAGAAAACCTAATAGAAGGTACGTTGTAGAAATGCCACTGAAACTGGATAGCGACAAGAAAATTAACTTGGATAATTCTAAAGCAATTGCTTCCAAAAGATTGGATCAATTATGGCAACGATTAGAAAGAAATCCTACCATGAAATCACTATATTTAGATTTCTTGCGAGTATATAAAGATTTTTGTCATATGGAAGAGGTTGAGTGTGCGGAAGTTTCTGATACCGATGGTGGTTACTCCCTGCCACATCATGGAGTCTTGCATCGTACCAGCGCAACTACTAAACTGCGAGTTGTGTTTAATGCGAAAGCTAAATCTACAAACGGTGTTTCTTTGAACGATCTGTTGTACAGAGGAGGAATAATTCAGGACGATCTTTTCTCGATCATGATTAGATTTCGAAAACATATTTACGCATACGCATTTACTGCGGACATTGAAAAGATGTCACGGCAAATTGAGATAACGCCATCACAAACCTATCATCAACAAATTTTGTGGAAAGAAAATCTTGACGACCCGGTTAAGGTATTCAAACTAAACACTGTTACGTATGGGACATATGCTTGTGCACCATATTTAGCAACCAGAACTCTACATCAACTTGAAAGAGATGAGAAAAATAACTTTCCTCTGGCTTCTGAGGTCATGTTGCAGGACTTTTACATGGACGATTGTCTCTCAGTCTCATCGGACTTGAAAGTGTACATCAAACTCAAACAGGATTTAATTGAATTACTCCAACGAGGAGGAATGAGACTGCATAAGTGGTGCAATAATACTGCCTCACAAAATGCTGAATCGTGTATATTCCCAATCGATCATAACAAGGAGGACCAGACAGTCAAAACCTTAGGTATGCTGTGAAATTGTTCATGTGATACGTTTGCCTTCAAATTAACAATTCATCTAACATCTAGTATTACTAAGCTAGATGTACTGTCGCAAATCGCATGCATTTACGACCCACTAGGTCTTCTTGGGCCATTTGTTACCAAAGCAAAAATCTCTATGCAAAGTTTGTGGCTAATTAAATTAGATTGGCACGAGACACTTCCACCTCCAATCTCGAAGGAGTGGGAAACATTTGCCAGAACTCTTCCATCTATCAAAAAACTCAATTTTCCTAGATGTGTTACTTATGCTAACACGAACTCGATTGTTCTTCACGGGTTTGCTGATGCTTCAGAAAAAGCATTTGGAGCGGTTATTTATGTGGTGACTGGGTCAGAGTCCAAACATTGTTCCAGCCAACTTCTCCGTAGCAAATCTCACGTGGCGCTATTGAAAACCATGACGATACCTCGACTGGAACTATCAACTTGTCTTCTCTTAGTTCAGCTCCTGGACAAGGTTGTAAGTGCTCTGAAAGTAAAGGTGAATAGCGTGCAGTTATTCACAGATTCACGGATAGCTTTGGCCTGGATCGGTACCCCGCCTCACCAATTGAAAACATTTGTAGGCAACAGAGTGGCACAAATACAGCGATTGTCCAAAGACTACCATTGGAGACATGTTCAATCGGAACAGAATCCGGCGGACATTCTCTCCAGAGGACTAGATGCTGATTTTTTTGCCGTCACCAAGCGATGGTGGAATGTAAAGGACCTTATGAAGCAGCACCTCCAAGAAGAGACTATTCCAGACAAGAACATTTCTACAAACTCTCTTTATCTTGATGAACTTAAAGTTCAAACTAAATCTGCTCTAACTCTAGCAACTGATCAGACTTTTTTGGATAGCCTGCCTGCACTCACAAATAACTTCCAAAAGCTAATCAGAATTCTAAGTTTTATTTACAGATTCATCCATAATACGAAATACCCTTTGCTTGGAAAACACGGATCCTTAACTTCAGAGGATTATTATCAAGCTAGCAATAGCTTAGTGCATCTTATTTAGGTAAGGTATTTTGCAACTGAAATTTCTGCCTTGACAAAAGAATTGTTAGTTCCTGTCAAAAGTAAGTTAAGGTTCTTCAGTCCATTTTTCGATAAAATGGGCCTTATTAGAGTAGGTGGTTGATTATCTAACTGCAACTTCAGTTATGATCAGAAGCATCCAATAATATTACATCAGGTAATAAATTAACTAAACTTATATTTGAGCATTATCATAAAATAGATTTATATAACGGACCTCAATCTTTATTAAACACAGTTCGGCAGACATGTTGGCCTCTCAGTGGGAGAAACATTGCTCGACAAGTAGTTCACGAATGCTTAACATGTTTTAAAACTAAACCAATTACTGTTGACCAAATCATGGGTGATCTGCCTCCTGAGAGAGTAAACCCGTGTTCACCATTTATCAACACCGGTCTGGATTTTTGTGGACCTTTCCCAATTAAATACAAGAACCAGAGGAAGGGCATACTTCAAAAAATGTACATAGCTATATTTGTATGTATGGTCACCAAAGTCGTACATTTGTAATTTGTTTCAGACTTGACTACAGAATCGCTAATAGCTACCTTAAAGAGATTTTCCTCGTAGAGGTAAAAGCTCAACCATTTTTAGTGACAATGCAACAAATTTTGTTGGAGCAAATTCAGAATTCAAAAAATTACTTTATTCGGTCCAGAAAGGCAATCAAGGATTGCTCGAGTTTCTTAAATTTAGAGGGTGTAACTTGGAAATTCCCCCCCACCCCCAAGATCTCCTAATTTCGGCGGTCTTTGGGAGGCAGGAGTTAAATCGCTTAAATTTCCTTTTAAAAGCAATGTAGGCAATACAGTTTTAACTTTAGAAGGATTTTTAACTGTTACAGTACAAATTGAGGGTGCATTGAATTCTCACCTCTCACACCTTTGTCGTCAGATTTGGATGATTTCGACGTCTTAACGCTAGGTCACTTTCTAATTGGCAAACCAATTAATGCTATTGCAGAACCAGATCTCGTAGAAAGGAAATATAACTTACTCAGCAGATGGCAAAAAACACAAAAAATTGTGCACAATGTGTGGAAGCATTGGAAAAATAGCTAAGTCACTTGCAACATAGAAATAAATGGCTCTTTCTAAAACAAAACATCACTCCTGGTATGCCAGTTTTATAAAGGACAAACAACTGCCAATATGTAAATGGTCTATCGGTCGCATATTAACATTTTCCCTGGAGTTGATAATAATGTTAGAGTAGTTACTGTTTGATACACATCCAGAGGTGAATTTAAAAGATATATTTCAAATTTATGTATTTTGCCTATTTTAGATAACTTGGAAAAATTATATGTACAAGATTCATAATTTATGTATGTTACTAGTTATACAGTTCTTGTGGTAGTGATTGAGAACTAATTAATGTGATTGTTTATATGTATCATTTTCTTATTATTGTTGTATTTTCTTATAATTGTTTAAGTTTTGATATGAGTATTTACCTAAACTGTAAATATACTATTTTGAAATATACTTGTATTATTTTAACGTCGGGCAGTATGTTGCGTACCGAGATGGTTCGCCTTGGCGACATCTGGACTATTTGTAAACATGCCAAGAGAAAAACTAATTCAGTGTTCTCTTCCCAACTGTGTGAGGAAGACGTTCATCTTTGTCTCTGTAAAAAATACTTGATCATGGGAGCGGTATATACAATGTCAACTCACTTCGTTTGAATGGTTACAATAAACCCATATTTCACAAACATACAGTCCACTTCCAATTCTTACGGCGGACCAACCTGTTTCATGTGTGTTGAATCCCAGGTACGAATCCATACAGGCATTTGACCTAAAGGAACACCGATCACGTGAAGAATTCTCACAGGTGGAAAATCTAGTTTCTCAAGATTTGCCTAAAATACTTATTACATCGTATAGAAAGCGGGAAGCTCTTGAAACTTCAAACGTATAGTACGAGTGTCACTAACGGCTGTGCTTTAGATCTTACTATGGACGCCGCATTCCTTCTTGGTATCTTGTTCTGTGGGATGTAACATATTATCCCTTACGACAGTAGTAGAATGGCTTACTACACACCCCACAGGAATTTGATTCAAGAGGGCTATTTATGACCCTTGAAAAAACAGTTTTTTTCTCAAGTTAAATATTTCATTGCTAAGCATTTTTTTGTACAACATATTTTCCCTTAGTTTGCGTCTTCCAAATATCCCTTTACAACTTTGGGGTTTCACTGAGTAATTTTGACACGAATGGTTCTCACGCTGACTACATGAAGATCTTTCCTTTCTCATTCTCATAACCGATTGTTAATGAATCCTATATCACTTTTACTTACTTACTTTTACTCCCCACTAACGTTGAAACCTTTCAATTGTTGGCGCTGTTGAATTGTTGGCGCGGTCAATCTTCTTACTTTCAGTCGGTCTAAGACTTCATGTTGTAAATAATTATCGTACAGAGACGAATCAAAGTAGTTGACATTCAGTTATATATATTAAGTAGTAGTTTACAGATATTAAATCCTCTTATTGTTTGCAATTCCTAAGAAGTATTGACCTAAATAGTAGGTTTCAACTGTTTCCATAAATTTAGATTTTCACTTTAACTAGACTTCAGACTTTCACAAGTAACAGCAAATGTTGATAATCGCTTTTCGATGCGATTCTTGATGTGAATGTTTGGTTCTCACAATGAAAGTGGACAGATATAATAGGTAAAAAAGAAGAGTGGTTATGCTTTATAAAGTAGCTAGAATAATTATTTTAATTATGTTGATGGCCAAGGAAATAATAATTTAATTCAAAATTTGATTTTTCAATACTAAAAATATATTTTTATGAAAATTTTAATTATACATAACACAGAGATAGGTCTATCATTTAATAAATCTTTAAAACATAATTTTCAATAAAATTTTGAGAAAGGTTAATTTTTTGATAAATCAACTTATAAAAAAGTTTGATTTCAATGCGAACAAAACTTCTTCACTCAAAACCAATAAATTAGGAGGAATTCATGTTATATTTAATCGATAGATGGCAGCATGAGTAGGAAAGTGATGCCAAGAATGCTTATATTTAAATACATTCGAATTTCTCTCATATTTCAAATCAATTTCAATTTCAATTAACTGAATGGATACAGTGAAACACTTGAAAACAATCAAGTTCGATTTGGTTTACCCGACGTTAATTTTTGCTCATCAACATGGTGGGAACTCAAAGTTGAGCTACCTCCAGTAACAAAGCGAGGGTAAAGAACTGCTGATAAACCTAAAAATAACCTATAAAAATTGGTTTCAGTTTGATCGTGCCCTGTTTTTAAGATTGGTATATATACCTTTTATGACATCGCTTTGCCAAGCTACGCAAGTTATTTTGCTTTTGCAGATAAGCTATTAAAGAGCATCCCTGTTTAGTATCCACCACGTACAAAACATGGTTCTTGCAGTTATTACTTCCGCCTTTACCAAAAACGCTAGCTTGTGTGAAATTAAACGCATCCTAACTGATGGATTCTAGAAGTTTTTCACTATACTTTCACATATACGGGTTAAAGTTACAGTGGTCTAAGTAACTTTTTGCAAGAAAAAAAAAACTTTGAACTTACATTGTCATCCATTTTTTGGCAGTTAAATAAATATGTCTTTTTTTTTTAAAGAATTGACTTACACCATTGTAATTTTAATCGGTTCATATGTAAGTGGGGTATGAATATTTAGTGTGGACAGATATAGGCGCTGCATATTTGTTTTTAGGACTTGTTTATACAGACTTAAATACAAAGTTTAATTGACATTTTCACGGATAATGTCACTTCTGACTTCTTCAATCAACTGAATTCCATACTATAATGATTCAGTTGACTTTGAATATGGCGCATGCTACAGTTGTAATGCGAGATGTGGTTGTTCCAAGATATAGGTGAAGCTTCATTCTCCCTTTCTAATGCTTTTTGAGTGTCCTGAATTCATAGAAATAAGAATATCATCTTTCTAAATATAATTATTTCGATTGACTGATCAAATGTATTATTGGTTTACGAGAGTTCAATGGTCAACGCCAAAGAGATTAAACAGAAAACGTGGCCACACTAACCTACAATAATGGACCGAGCAGCAATATATGTTGATATAAGGGAAATAATATATGCTTTAATAGGGGGATGGTCCCCCCCAACGAGGTGAAATTACACTAGCAACCTTTCTAGGCATACTTTCTACAAGGTTTTGATACACAGCTATGGGTATTTGTGTCCATTCCTGCTGCAAGAATGCCGCTAGCTCAGCTGACCCCGGACGTGGTTCCCTGGTACGTAAACGTCGCTCTACCTCATTCCACAAATGTTCAATTGGGTTTAGGTCGGGACTCTGAGCAGGCCACGGAAGACGTTTTACATTCATATATTGACACCACTGCTTGACAGAGGCTGCAACATTGCATGGAGCGTTGTCGTCTTGAAAGAAACATTCGTCCATTCCATAAAATAGCCAGAGCGTAGGAAGAACCTGCTTGTATAAAATTTTCATGTAGGCATTCATGTACATTCAAAGGTCCCAGGCCATACCACGAAAAACACCTCCAATCAAGTAGTATATACACAGTCCAGTCAAATTAATGTGACCACCACGTACTTTCGACGGCAACGAGAAATAACCAATCACAAAAGGCAGGTGGCAGCACATTGCAGTTGAGTGTATATAAAGGATGTCCTAGGGCATCGGAAAGCATTTCAATCGTTGGCGTAATGCAGAAACGTAGCGATTTATCCGACGTCCAAAAGGGCATGATTATTGGCTTTCGGGCCAAGGGTGGAAGCATTTCGGAAACGGCTAATTTTGTGAACTGTTCGCGTGCCGCCGTGGTAAAAGTATACCGTGCATAGCAAAATGGCACGATCCAAAATCAGCGGCGTGTCACATGTGGTGCACCACGGGCTATAGATGACAGAGGCGAACAAAGGCTACGGAGATGCGTTCGAGCGAACAGACGTGCAACTGTTTAGCAACTGACCGCCCGTATGAACCAAGGGGCTACTAAGAGTGTATCCTCAACAACGGTTCAGCGAATGTTGCTGCGCATGGGCCTCCGCAGCAGACGCCTGGTTAATGTACTTATGTTGACTGCTGTTCATCGACGACGAAGAGCCTGAATTTGCACACCAGTACCGCAACTGGGCGTCCACAGAGTGGCGACAGGTTGCTTTTTTCGACGAATCACGTTTTATGCTCCATCGGACAGATGGACGTTGGCGTATACAGCGTGAAAAGTCTGAAAGCAAGCACACTGCAACAATTGCCGGAAGGATCCAGGGTGGAGGAGGGAGCATTATGGTCTGAGGAATGTTTTCTTGTCATTCACTGGGTGCACTCATCATTGTGGAAGGCACGATGGATCAGCACAAGTACGCATCTGTTCTTGCGGACCATGTCCACCCCTACATGCAAATTACTTCCCCTCAGAATGATGGCATCTACCAGCAGGAAAATGCGAGGCGTCATACAGCTCGCAGTGTATGTGCGGGGTTCGAAGAGCACCAGGAGGAGTTTACCGTACTCCCCTGGACAGCAAACTCACAGGATTTAAACCCAATCGAGAATCTGTGGGACCACCTTGATCGGGTTGTTCGCGCCATGGATCCTCAACCGCGTAATATAGCGCAGATGGCCACGGCACTGGAGTCGGCATGGCTCAACATCCCATCCCATTGAACACCTTCAGAAACCTAGTTGACTCTCTTCCTGCACGTCTCGCAGTGGTCCGCTCTGCCAAAGGCGGTTGTTCTGGCTTTTGACAGGTGGTCACATTAATGTGACTGGACTGGGTATATATATATATATATATATATATATATATATATATATATATATATATATATATATATATATATATATATATATATATATATATATATATATATATATATATATATATATATATATATATATATATATATATATATATATATATATATATATTTTAATTAACGTAGAGGTGGAGCAAGACTACTAATGAAATTATATACGTGTGTTTTGTTTAGCTAGTTATTACAGTATTTATATATTCTGCAAAGGAAAATTATAATTTTCATTAAGATCATGTTAGGTGTGTAACTATGGAGCACTCTTTATCATCTGTCAAAATTTCGGTAGATAACTACATTAATTGATGTTCCACAAGGGAAACACGATGGTCTATAGGCGACGGTGCGGGATCAAACCCAAAGGGAAAGATTCAAGGACACAACCACTAAATTTTGAACCACGGTCAGGTGACGAGGTGGCTCCTATGTTGGAACCCCACTATCGAAACTTACACACCATGCCAAAATGAGGTCATTTGAGGCCCCGACAGATTTACCGTGCATCAGCCCTCTTTGTACACGATGAGCTTTGGTTGGATTCGAACTCTCAATTCTGTTGCTAATCCGTTAATCTTCCAACTGGACTACCGCTTGTTATGTACAATCGAGAGTATCTAGGATTCTTTCACTTTAATTCTTTGTTATATGTTCCACCTGGTTTGCTTGTAAGCATCTTAAATTCCTCTCATTATCGACAAGCGATATTTTTCTGCTTTCATCTCTTTGTTGTTCTGCCTCTTTTATCTACTTTCACGAGATTTTTTGTTGTTGTTTAGTGTTTGATGCAACTTGGTCAAATATGGTACTTGCGCCTAACCAACCTCAGTATCAAAACAATCAACAAGATTTTAGACATTTACGACACAATATACATATATTGCGATTTCAATGCATGTATATTGTGTCGCCATCTATTAAGTCTTCCTGAATTTAAAGGATGTTTTCGATTGGAAGACAGAATTCGTATTTTATGGCAAATAGTTGTTTAAAATTTCTTTATGACTGCAGTACAAAGTCCGAAATCCGGACCTTTTGATAACAGGCGTTTTTTATTTTTCTCCCATTTTTACATATTTCCGACACTTGTTAAAGAACAAGGAGTTGAACCTGGACCTAATTGATAAGAGCAATGCAAAATAACAAACATGTTCAAAGTAAATACGACACAAAAAAATTTAGAGATTTGCAAGTAAAATTTGTTGCATTGTATTATAAAGGTTTTTTTTCCCTTTTATAAAAATTATTCCTATTTATAAATCTGCTATTTTACTACTGCAAACGCAATAATCCGGATTCCAGAAAAGTCCGAAATCCGAAATGGTGGAGGTCCAGAGGATTCTGAATTTGAGACTTTGTACTGTATCTTGCTTCAAAGAACTAGGTTTATTTTGTTTGGACCTAAAGTTAATTTGTATTGAAAATTCATGTGCTGCCATGACTGTGACAAACGTTTACTATAAAATTAATTTAGCTAAAAAAAGCATTCCTAAGTAAAAATTCACAAAAACTTTTTCCAAAGAAATATATTAAATTTAAGGTGTTGACGAAAATATTCTATTTGCATTAATTTTGCAGGGTTGAAAAAGTATTTGAATATGATGCAAAATTTTTACACTATTTCTAAGTTTTGTATTTCAGATTACGTGCCGCCCTCTATTGATGAGTAACTAAAAACTATATCGGTCTTTATTCACTGGTTTTTTTCTTATGCACCAATTTAGAATCCCTCTTATTCCAGTTATATGAATTATTCTTGTCAATAATGAAACAATTGCGATCGAAATTGCTACTTTGTGAAAGAACTGAAATTTATAGGTTGTCCTAATAAATATTTAAAAATGTATGTATTTGTACCGCCAAATGTATTATATTGTTCAGTTGAAGATAAAATACTATCAAACTATCGATCAAAAGGTGTATCAACAATAGCAATGTCTTTAACGTAATTTCATTTGTAAGCATAATTGTTTTTTCCAACTGGAACCAAATTGGAAGTATAAAAATAAAGCGAGGAATTGTGACCTTTTCATGTGCCCACGATCATGTGAGTAACAATTAATGTTTCCCTTTAACAATTTTTGTTTGTCCGCTGCAAGCGAACATGGAAACTTTTCTTTGAATGCTGTCTGAGTTCTCAATATACTTATAATTCACGTCCATGACTGTAACGAGTAAAAAAACATTCTATGCTAAACAAATTAATGGATCCCCAAGATAATGTTCTAAGTAATTTAAACTTTGCATTAACATGCAACGACAGAGAAATGAACACGATATACAATCTGTCAGACCCTTTACTTTTTGCTGTACTACATAAAAATATTATAAATTACTATGATGTAAGGTCCTTCCTGTAGGCGATACATGTCCCTACACGGGGTGGTAAAAAGTCAAATGGAGTCTTTATGATATCTTACGACAAATAATGGCAAACATGCTCAAGATCCTTTTATATATAGACGGAGATTGATGGCCAAGCATGTCCCAGTTGCGCTCTATGGAAGACAGAACTTGAGTCTTGCTGGCCGAGGAAGAGTTTCTTCATCACATACGCCTTCCTGTGTAAAGCTAACATTGTATGACTGAGCGTTAGTATTGATATATAACCTCTTGGAAATGTGATCTGTCCAGTTATGAAATATCTAACTCATCACTGCTCTCAAATACATTACTGTTTGTAAAAATTACAACACCATGACGAAATCATGCAAATTAAACGAAACTCGCAGAAAATGCAGAACAGGTTTTGATATGCAATTGATTACAATTACAAAGCAATACCGAATGTGTGGAATGAGAAACACTCTGAACGTATATTAAAAGTATTGTAAAGGTGCTTTAAAATGCGGGTATCGTCGGTTGGCTGCTGTAAATGATTGATTCAAAGTCCCTAAGCCTCGCCAAAAACGCAGTGCAATACGAGCAGCTAACGGAGTTCGAACGGGACCGCATGATCGGCCTCGGTGAGGGTGGATTTTAATATCGTGAAATTGCCTTTAAAAAATCGTATCGTGAAATTGCACGGGAGAAGTGCCAAAACAGTGATGCGTGTCTGGAAGATATGGACCAAAAGAACCGGACAAGTCGAAACCCTGGTAGTGTGCTACGAAATATGACGTCAAAATGGGATGACAGATAGCTTAACCGTATGGCGGTGACAGACCCTTACAGTGTCATCTCGTGCGTTGACACAACATTGGAGCTGGTCTATAAGTGTGTCATTGTCTGCCCCCATGGTTCGTCGACGTCTGCTGCGCCATGGGCTACTTGCAAGGATTCCTCTGCGCAAGATTCCCTTGATGCCGAACCACCGACGACTCCGGCTACATGGTCTCACCAACACAGCCAATGGCTTGCCGATTGGCAACAAGTCGTCTTCTCTGATGAGTCCCGCTACAGCCTGGACTATAACGATTGCACGCGTATTCGACAGACGCTACAGAGGTGAACGGCGTCTCCTGAAGTGTATTATTCCGTGTCACACTCGACGAACGCCTGGCGTTATGATCTGGGGTGCTATTGGATATGATGGGCGATCCCACCTACTTTGAACAGCTGTAGTCAGATCAGGAAAAATGTGGAGAACGAGGTCCTACCCCTCCTGCAACGCATTCCCGGAGCTGTATTTCAGCAAGACAATGCTCGTCCACTTGTTGCTCGGAATGTACCAGTACAAGCCTTCTTCAGTGCACGACAGGTTACGCTTGTTCCATGGCCTGTACGTTCCCTTAATAAGTCGCCCATTTTGCATGTCGGGGATTACATAGGACGGCGACTCGCTCGGGCAGAGAGTACGGCTGAACTATGGCATTAGATAGAGTCCATCTGGAATGCCATTCCTCAGCATGACATTCAGAATCTGTATGATTCGATGCCACGACGTGTATAGGCTCTCATCGCTGAGCGTAGCGGCTGATCAAGATATCGTTTTTCGGCATGGCTTTTGTTTTATTGCTCTGTAAATACTTTCGTTTGCTTAAACTACCATAAGTAATGCGTGTAATAATTTTTTGTTTTTGTTTTCTGACGATTTTTTTATAGCGTTGAATTTTTACAATTAGTAGGATAATCCCTGTACCACTATTGGAGGGGACTGCCTGCAGTAAGTGACAACTTCTCACACCATTACACTTGGAATTACAAAGGCTTTCTGTTCAATACTAAAATGTAAATGGTAGCAGTGCCTATGTCTCAGCCACAGGAGAATCCGGTGAACATTGAATTGGTCGAAGTGTATACACACATACTTCCAAGAAAATAAACCCATGTTATGGCGATAGTTTGATCAAAATAAAAATTTCTTTATAATATAAGTTCTAAATAATTTATTAATAACACATATATACAGCCGAAGCAGCTTAAGTAGCAGAAATAAAATTCCTATCATTGAAAAAATGAAAGTTTCTAATATATATATATATATATATATATATATATATATATATATTACTCAGAGGAAATTCACAAAATAAAAACCAAAAGGAATTTATTGTAAACGAAAGTGTTGGTGGATCAGGGTGTCATCAGGGAGGAGCCTGATCCATACGACACAAAATAGTGTTTTCTACGAATATGAGCCGCAAAATGCTAAGAAATTGCTCATATACTCCCCCAAACACCATTAAAAACAAATATACAAAAATATATAGAAGTAATAAAATTTAAATCAAACCTGCAGCAGTAGTCGGGAGACCGGCAACACAAAGCCAGAAGATCGCATCAAATGCCGCAACTCACTTAGTTCAACAAACCACCAACAGCAATGACTCAGAGGAAATGACGAAATAGAAATAGTCATCGGTGGCGTAATTGTTGATAATAATAAATTAGCTTCATCTTAGTTTAATACTTTTCTTGAAGGATTTATTTGTGAGCAGTGAGTTTTATGTGGTAATAACATATTAAAAATATAATAAAACACACTGTCAGAGGAGTGCGCTAAAGCTGCAACTATCTCTGACTGGTAAATACTTACATCATTCAAATACGTAATTTAATGAAATATCAAAATAAAAATAAAAATCATATGTATTATGGTTTTTATTTTGTGAATTTCCTCTTGTTTAAGAAAAATATATTCCTTGCCATGCTATGTCTGCAGCTTTCAGCGCGCTTGCATGGTTGGTTTTAACTTTTCTTCTAACTTTTGTTTTCACTTTCGTTTTCTTGTTTAATACATATGATTTTATTTTTATTTTTTATATTTCATTAAATTACGTATTTGAATGATATAAGTATATATATATATACTTGGGGGATCCGCTTAGTGAGGAGGTGCTTGGTCTTTTAAGCTTGCCATCCCCGGGGATTGCTTCGCAAACAAACACTCCTTTTGAAGAGTCAATCTCAAGCGACGGCAAATCTATCTTAATAATTGTTACAACCCTGATTTGTCTTCCTGGTCCATGACGTCACAGCGAGGTCTTCTCACGCTGCTCGCTTTCTCTTGCCATTTGGTTTGCTTTGCAAACCAACTGACACTCCTTTCACTGATCAGATTTTTGTTTCGCCTTCGCAGAGTCAATCTTCTGCGAAGGCGAAACCATCTTAGTAATTTGGTTCATGACGTCACATCGAGGGCTTCGAGCTAAACAAGACAGTTTGCAATCCTGCGGTGGTTACTTTTTTTAGATACATGCAAGATTAATCTTGTCATACTATAAGTCAAATATTTATAAATTATTATTATGGGAGATATTCCAAAAACTTTTTTTATTGGAAAAACAATCTGTTTTATCAGCAGTTGAAGTTATATTGTTATTTCTTTGGTACGAAGGCTGTTTAATAAAAAATGATCATAAATTAATAAACAATAATTGCAGGTACTAATCCTACAAAGTCTTATGGTCTTACTCAAAATACTCCCCATTACATTCAATGCACTTATCCCACCTCTTTTCCAGTCTTCAAACAGTTGCTGGAAGCCATTTTTTGACAGGTTTTTCAAAATCGCCTCTGCAACTTTTATCACTACCTATGATGATGAAAACCGCTTTTCCCGGAAATATGACACTGATTTTTGAAAGATTCTCAACAACATTGGCAATATGCGGCCTTGCGTTATCATGGTGTAGGATCCATCCTGTTGCTTTCAAATGGGGCCTTTTGCGATGGATGTGGCTATGGAAGGATTTCAGTACATCTCTATAGTATTCTATACAGTTACATTTGTATGTGGTAGTACAATATGCTGATACACCATACCTCAAATATTGAAAAATGATATGTTCATAACATTCCCAGCAGAAGCATTCAATCTCGTCTTCTTCTGTGTTGGTGATGAAAGAGACATCTCCTCAGAGCTCTGTTGCTTGGACAATCGTTTTTTCCACTCTTTAAACATTTTAAACCATCTTCTTGCTGTGTTATAGGGAAGAACACTCACCCTGTAATTTTCCTGTAGCATCACACAAACTTCAATAGACTATTTTTTAAATCGAAAACAAAATTTCAATGCATCGTATTGCTCGTCGCACGTCACATCCATTTTTGCCGTAGGCGAAAGTAAATCTAGGCGTTCTTGGCCGGCTGCCAAGGCCTCAGCAATGACGTCAAGACCGTGAAACTTGCGCCTGTCTTATTCTCCATTTATCCCGAAACACCTTCAATATGAATTTTATTTTTCTTGATTTTTTAATCACCTTAAAAAATTATGATAATTATTTATTGAACAGTTTAAATTGTTCTTTTTGAATAAGTTCCCATATTTTATGTGGATTGGTAAAACGGTGGAGACTTGTATAGAGAACAGACGGAAGCCACCTTTGTTTCAGATATGTAGATAAGTCTATCCTCTCTCCTGTTAGTCATCTGCCAATCAGGGCCTTCGTTACATGCAAGTATGAATCCTACTATTGGCAGCACCTTGTCCCCTGTGTCCATGCATCTTACAGAAGACTAGTTATGCGTCGACAAGACCAGCATGCTTCCCAGTCGATCGGTCGACCCAGTCGAAGACAGCAATATAAGTCGATCAACTAAATACATGATGTTTGAGTGTGCCGTTCAAGCATTGTTGGTCGTCACCACTGATATTTATTCAAAAAGGCAATACCAAACTAAAAGTTCACAACTAGTCTGGTACCTCATCAATAAGCTTCAGGATGCGCATTTTATATGTTCCAGTGAAAGGTATTGGGAGTTCATTGATTCTCAAAATTTAACCATTTCTATGTATGGAAAAGAGGATTTGTATATCGAATTCCATGTTAATCGATTTAAGTTTCCGGGAGTTTCGATTCAGTGCAGTGTCGGTAATATGATTATTAGTATAGTATAAGCGAACGAATTTCAGCTATAGTAAAGAAGTTAATATTGTTGAGTGATTGCCTGTGGTTCACAATACCTTCCAATTTCCACCTATTAGGACCAACCTGAGGAATTGATTACTTAAAATTGAATAAATATGAAAGATGTTCATTTATTCAAAATATACAAAATATTTCAAAGGCAAAATGTTTTTTATTTGATAAGGCATCTTAATAAAGTTCAGATCAGATAATGCTGTTAGTTTCGAATATTTTTAGATGTTATTTACAAAATATACACACTAATCAATCATTCGTTCAAATCGATATTAAAAAAAAATATTTTGACTGTATTCTATCTTCAACTATCTGCTTAAGACTTTTCTGGACTTATATTTCATTTAAAATGTGTATCCAGACTTAATTTGATAAATGAATTTTTAATTTATGTTATTTAAATTTCAATTAATTAAGAATATTCAAGTGTGGGATGGTACAGAACTTTGATACAGGTGTTAAAGAGGTGAAGTAATCTGTACTGAAACAAAATGATGGACCTAATCAATGTCACTTGCTTAAATATTTGCTTTATGACTATGTAATTTCATAATAATGCGTGATTAATGTAAATTAATTTTATATATGTTGCGAGTTGACTTGTTTATTTATTATTTGTAATCATTTTTTAAATAACAACCCACTAAAAAGTATTTTTATGCATTTAAATATAAATGAATTGTTAGGTAAGTAAACATACCTCATAAAATATATTTAAATACATTTTGGTATCTAATTCCATATTACTGTACATTAACGTAAGGCTTCTATAAAATTGGTATACAACAACGTAAGGAAAGTTTTGTTGTCCATATTTTTACTATAAATTCTCTAACAATATACAAAATTATTATTCGGGGTATTAGGAATTATATAGAGTATTCCTTATATTGCCAATTTTTGTTTCTGAAGGATATTAACCTCCCATGGTTAATATACCTCTGATTTCCCATATGCTAATTTAAATGTTTGAAGTTTTTTTCTTTAATGCACTCAGCCAAATTTCAACTAAAATTTGCAAGAAAAAATAAATAATCTAAAGTAAATTCAATTCTAATATTTATATTCAAGATAGAATATTTGTATGAAAGGATTAAATATTCTACTACCTAGGTCCAACTATCTGCAATTCCAGAGAAAGTATTTATAAGCAGACAAAATTTACATTTTTTTTCCTTGGATCCACAGTTTGAAGTAAAAACAAGTTTCTAAAACAAAGTAAGGAACTGCTGAATATGCTAGATCGCAGAAAGCTGAAATGAACCATCCATTTTTAAGCTTTGTTTGGTTTATTTACTTTACTTCAGAAATGCTTTTGAAATTTTATTATTGGAAATTATTTACAATTTTCTTAAAGAAACAGCGATTCATAAAAATATTTCAGCAAATAGTAACATTACTATAAGGATGTTGTATAATTTATATCTGGACCTACGTTTGCTGAAAGAGGATTAAAATATAATTGTATAAAACCTTATTTGTAGGTATTCACTAAACGTTTTACTTGCAGGTATACACTTACACTAAAAATACGTGCATCGGATCATAAAGTAGATGTTTTGAAAAACTAGTGATTAATTTTAGAACCTTGTTTCAATAATATATTTATAATGTAGTTTGAATGAAAGAGAAATTTCAATTTGGCATGAAGTTTGTGTCAAAGTTACATTCAAGTAGCTTTCGAATGAAACAGAGTTTTTTTAAGTTATAATCAACTCGAAGAATACAACTTGTAACATGTGTATCCATTTTGAAATATATATACAGAGAGAGAAAGTGGCTGGATTTAACTGATTTCATACTTCCAAAGTACTTTTAATCAAAATTGACAATATTTGAAATTATGCAATAAAAAACAACATGATTGAGCTATATTATCATACGTTTTAACGAAATCCATAGAGTTCTTACTTTTAAAATTAATAATCTAAGATAATATATGTTCTTTTCGTATTAAATTTTCGTGGAAATCTTGAGTTAAGGGAATTAATAACTAAATTCCTTGAATAAGCAAATGTATGTTACTTTAATTGATTTACGAATTTTTAAGGTAAGATCTACTTTAAAGAAATGTTTCACATTTTACTCCTTCTTAACAATTAAAAACTAAAGCGATATTATACGTAGTAAACAGAAAATATTTGGGTATACATAGCTTTCGATAGTAGATATAGCAGCTCCTCCATACTTTAAAAACTTTTTTGGTGTATTTATGACCATGACTTTCACTTTTACCAGCTACAAAACAAATGAATCGGGATAATTTACTATATCGCTTCTTTCGAGCATTCTACCCGCGGAATATAATTTCCGTTTGTGTTTTGCTTATTTACGAGAGTGAAAAGGAAATGCAACATATAATGTTCGTAAAACGTGTATTGATAAAATTACAAAATGGCAAATTCAATTGAGATATAGTTATCTATATACATAATTCTCTTACGTGGCACGCAAAAAAGACGTTATTTGTAATCGCGTTTTGGCAACATTGTACGATTGTTTGTTTATCACGAAGCCTCGCGCTTCAATTGAATTTATAGCGTTATCGGATTAAATTTTATTGAAAAAAAAATTAATTTTAGTCGAGCTGTTGCAGTTAATAATAGAAATCAAAGAAGGCGTAGGATCTTTTCAGGGCCATTTAAAAAAAGGTCCTTTTCAGTGCCAACAATTATAGTTCAACAAGACGCTTGCACTACAATTTTCGACAACAAACTCAATAAAAAAGCGTGTGTGGCTCGAGTGCAGGGGTAAATGTACACACAAACAACAGGCTGGGTATTCAATTTCGAAATCAGCGCTCACATTTCGAGCCAAATTTGCTCAAAGTATTCATTTGAATTCTGATTCCATAGGTACTGTATATATATTTTCTGAAAAACAGCAAAAAAATTTAGGTTTGAAAAACATTTTTTTGGAATATCATATTTTGTAAACATTCTCTTATGCTAGGACACATGTCTTCATTGATGCGAGCGAAGCGAGCGTAGGTTCGCGCAGCGAACCAATGAGGATTGCTAGGCAATCCTCCGGGGGTTGGCGAGCGTTAGCGAGTAGGGGGCGAGCCCCCTAGTTTTCAAGGTTTTCATATTTTAAAAACAATTCGAAAAATGTCTAACAAGAAAAAGCTGTGAGATTCCCATTAAGTGCGTTTTGTAGTATGGAGGTGATTCCATATAAATAAAGTACTTAATCAGAATTTAATAAAAATAATATAGTTAGAACCAACACCTTGCCTCAAATAAAGGTCTCCAAATGAAGAAGGCGATAGCATTTAAATTTCTATTATATGAATTGGAATTATGTAGAGGACGGTGGAATTCGCTTACGGTCTTTGTAAATAGTCCACTTAATATACAGGGTTACAATTATTGAGCTATATGAAATTAAAAAAAACTATCGCGTTCAAAAAATGTATGCAAATTTTAAAAGTAACTACATATATTCGGATTCAGTTTATGACATGTTCGTTATACTTTTCATCAATGGCTATGGTGTGGCGCAGACAAATAGCAAAATTCTGCAAAACTCGCTGAAGTGTCGAGACCTCGATGCTTTCGATGACCTCCTGAATGGCAGTTTTGAACTCAGCTATGGTTTTGGGGTCATTTGCGTAAATTTAGTCTTTAATATTGCCCGCAAAAAAAGAGTCACAAGGGTTAAGATCAAGAGAATAGGTTGGCGTCAATTGATTCCCATTCTAGTGGCCTTTTGGAAATCCATATTCGGAATGCGCTTTCCAAAGTGCTCTTCCAGGACTCCAAACTCTAACGGCCCGAGGGGGCCGTGCTTCGTCCTGCACGAACCAAAGCTTTTCGAAATCTGAGCGACGACCAATACTGTCATCACAAACACTTCCAGTTCTCTAGAACATTTAAATCAAATTTTTGATTGCTGTAACACTTGGACCGGATGTCTTCAGCTTTTACTCGGTCGCAAATTTCCTTTGAGCCGCACTCGGGCTGTTATTGCTCAAATAGTATACCCTCACGATCTATATACGCGCAGAAACGCTGTATTTCGACATTTTCACCAAAAAAGGAACAACAATAAGAGTGGAAATTTTTGATTGTTCTAACACTTGGACCGGATGTCTTCAGCTTTTACAAGGTCGCAAATTTCCTTTGAACCGCAATCGGGCTGTTATTGCTCAAATAGTATACCCTGACGATCGATATACGCTCAGAAACGCTGTATTTCGACATTTTCACCAAAAATGAACAACAATAAGAGTAGGCAGTGCGCATGCTAAAAAAATCACAACTTGTCCTTCATTTAACCGAGCGCTACGTTTTAACTGAATCTCGCCAACGGTTCAAAAGTTATCAAGGTTTTTATTCATATAGCTCAATAATTGCCACCCTGTATACACTATATGGACACTGCAATGTTTTCAGAAAAAGTGCTTTATTACTCTATTTAGTAACGGGTAGGCCCTCCTTTTGTTTGGATTACAGCTGCATAACATCGAGAAATAATATGCACAAGTAATCTGTATGTATGGGTTGAGATAATTCGCCAAGCCACTTGCAAGGCTGTGAGAAGAGATGGTTGTGAAGATGGGGATGTTGCGGTGTCGTACTCGTCGCTCCAGTTTGTTCCACAAGTCCTCGATCGGATTGAGATCGGGGCTCTGAACAGCCAGTCAAGCAAATTTACTTCATTTTCAGAAAACCAGTCGAGCCCCCCCCCTTTTTTTTTTTGCAGTATGACATGGAGCTCGATCCTTTTAGAAGAAACATCACCGTAGTATTGCCATAGTGTAGGCAAGGCTGAACTATCCAGAACGTCGAGGTACATGTCAGCATTCATGATAACAGCTACATAAACCAATGTGCCGAGTACTAACTAGGGCAGGGGTGGCCAACCTTTTACATACCATGCGCCAATTTTATTTCGCATACGAGTTCAGATGCGCCATGTCACGCACCTATTCTACCTTCTTACATTCAAGATTGGGGTAGGATCTGCTTCACTTAGAGGAAACTAAATTAGTTAATGTGCTCCAGTTCAAAAGACTCGCGTTTATTGGAGCACCAACATACACTAGTAAGAGATTATCTCTTGGACATGAGGGCGATCGCAGTCATGAAGCTCGCTGATGGTGCTACAGCTGCCATCTCGTTTGGTGAAGATAAAACTCTAGACCACAGTTGATGGATATGATGAGAGAGAGAGAGAACTCTGAGCGAGATGGAGCTCCGAGAGGAGAGGTCAGGTTGGAACTTGGAGTCGTCTGTTCTCTCTACTTGCTAGAAGGAAACTTGGCATATTCTTAATATCTTTTTTATATAAGTATGTTTATAGACATAATTATCATTTTTAAATGATTCAATTACTGTACGTATTACAGCACATAAACGTTTCTTACCATTAATAAGACTTTTGAGCCTGTTTCGATTTCACTAATCTTTTATGTTTGGTGTTAAATTTGTTACTGAGAGTAGCAGAGAATTCTTCAAATTTGAATAAGGTCATTCGAGAAATCGTTTTGATTTTAATAGATTTCATGGATGAAAAAGTTTTGTTATTGTATTGTTTATGTATGTCGTTCCCAAACGACATATTTTTTTTTGCAAATTTTCTTAGTTCTAGGGTTTTTAATGTTCATTAAAATTAATCAGGTCAAAAGCCATTTGGATTTGAAAAAATCAAATCTGCATATGAAATTTCATTTTCAAAAATTGTTTTGCTGTTAAATAATTGCGACGAACTGATGAGTAAGAAGGCTGTATGCATTGAACTGAGAGCACTCTGATGATGAAAGTATAAAGATGGATTCAGTTATGGCGCCTACTTCAAAACAATAAGTAGGCGAAAGGATGCAATGCGCCACTTGTTTTCATCCAATTCGCCACGTTTGGCGCATGCGCCACAGGTTGGCCACCCCTGAACTAGGGAATTAATAACACTCTAAGCTGGGTAAGTAAATAATTTATACAGTGTCTAAATAATTTTGACCATTTAGTGTATAAATAAATTAATTATTTACGGCAATCAGTGTTCGATACAGTATTATCTAGTGCACTGCTTGACCAGATGTCTGACAGAAGAATTGAAACAAAATTCAATGTCATTCACACATGGATATTAAATAAAAAATTATTTTGGAAGAAAACCTTCTAAACATTATAGTTTAATAATGATATTAATTCATGTCAAAACATAGAATGTATCTTTCTTAATTGAAGCATCGCGTTTTAAAAATGTTAGATTCCTTAAGATAATATTTTTACATATCAATATTAAATTTAAGATTGTATCATTCCGGCTTGATACTGCGATATATAAACTATTAAATACAATATTATGTAGTTCTGTAGCCTATTGCATAACTGCCATAACGGAATTCCCCGTGGTGAGCTGCCCGAGACAGTTCTTTTTATGTGGGTCACATTGTCCGTGTAAACACTGCCCCAAACAATATAAATATTTCATTTAAAAATTATTTATTAAAAGAAAATCAAACGTATAAGGTATCTATGTGGTGTCAAAATTTAAGCAGATTTCATATCCGTTGAAATTTTCAATCTATCTTTAACGATCCAGAATTTACAAAGAAGAACTAAATAATGCCAGCCAAAATGTTTTTTATTTGCTTTGATTTCTTTCGCAGAAATCGTACGAGGTCTGGAAATGTAATCTGTTTATTTTTGGAACACGGATGGTAGCGTGACGTCATATTCTCTTGCAAAATTATAAAATGTATTCAATTTAAATTTTTTATTAATTTAAAGAAAATTATATATTTTAGTATCGATTTTAAATTATTTATCCTCAGATTTCAATATATATATATATATATATATATACAAATATCTATCATAAAAATATATATATAATATTATAACTATAATACTATATAACAAATATAATATCAAGCATTTTTCACTCTTAAGGCCATGATCTGAAAGGTTGAAAAGTATCTTGACTGTGAAGGAAGTATTTTTCTTTTTATAAAAATACTTCCTACAATGAAAGTACAAATAAGGTCAGTTCTACCTCCAAGATAAGAATCTGCCGTCGGCCAAAACTTTCTTTAGAAGAATGTAAGCGATAACTTCTCACACGAGGAAAGTGTTGGATTCCCTAAGGTATCATTTTTGCGTGAAAATAAAAACAACAAAACAATTCTGAGCCACCCAAATAGATCGATTTCCCGTAGTATCCATTAAAACATGGTCTGCTGAAAGAAACAAAATAAAGAAATGGAAGAGTACATAAATCATTTTATTCTTTTAAATCCCTAGGTTATCATTGAATTTTCTTACGTCTTTAGTTTACGGGATACGTGAATTAAAAAAATGTAATGCTTATCGATTTGTATTTAATTAATTAATTTAAGCTTGAATACATTTAAAGGAATCATTAAAGTAATTTATGATTCATGTCACACTCTTAAACATTTATTTATTCAATGTTTCATTATCTGTTTCTAAATTACAAATCACTTAACAAATTATATTGACTCACATCATACAGTGGTAATTAAAAAAGCTTGAATTTTCATTCTACGAATGTCTTTTTGATATAATAGGGTTTAAACCTACTGTAATCGGTATGTATTTTCTTGGATATGAAATATCAGTTTTAAAACTAAATTAAATCTGTACTGTTATCATCCATTTTGGAAGTTTCGTCAGGAAAAAAAGATGTCAAATAACATAGTAAAATAAGAGTAAAAATGTGAACATAGTTAAATAATAAATCAGTTTATTGAAATGTTTTCATTGCATACACGAATAAATTTTTTGACAGTAAGTTTTCTTCTCCTTGCTTACATTGGTACTAGTGTTGGTGGTGGACTATCGTTAAAAATGCGCATATATATATATATATATATATATATATATATATATATATATATATATATATATATATATATATATATATATATATATATATATATATATATATTAGGATGTCCCTTATATGGGCGAAAATTTTTTTTTTGCAGTTATCAAAACGCATACCCTCTAATTATTTTTAATATACTAAGTCTTACTTAAATATAAAATTTTAACTTCCTACGTTAATGTTAACCCGTGCCGACAGGACCCCAAAGTTTATGGAAATACACATTTTTGAACAGATCTTAATATGTAGCTAGGTCATATCGCAACTATGCATATATATATATATATGTTAGGTAAATATTGATTAAGAGACAAATTTAAGTAATGCCTTCAATTATTAAAAAATAAAGTTAAACATAATTATTCAGGATACTTTCATTTCAAGGTATCTTTTTTAAAGTCTGGATACATCTTAATATGTTCTGTACACCAGCGTAATAAGAACTGTTTATGTTCTTCTTCTGCGTTAGTTAAACCATGGAAGGCTTGCATCAGCTGAACAGCTCTTTCAGCTGTGTCATTATTGCTTTTAAGCTAAAATTCTTATATTTAGTTTCCACAAAGGCTGCATTTTCTTCCAACGAAGATACGTTTTCTTGAAGAAAGCTGCTGCCAACTTTTAATCGCGAAAACAAATTTTTAATCTTGATAGATACGAAATCATTCAATGATTTCCCTAAAACAATAGGAAAAATTTGTATCAGAAGAACATTAACAGAATTTAAAATAACAGATCAAACAAAACTCTCATCGTATAAAGATACAGACATCTGTTCCTTCGATGGAACATACATCTTCCCAAAATCATATTAACTTTCTCTTAGTAAGTTCGCTACAATATTCGCATTGGTTTGTTTATAAACAATATCATCAAATAGTAATAATACTGCTATTTCCTCTGATAAATACCACTGGTATTGACTGAAATTGCTCAGGGCCGCTTTGGAAATCAGTTTGTCAACTGTTTCATACTCTTTTAACGTCTTTAAAAAATGAAAATCTTGATTCAGCGCCTTCACCGCCAAACTGCATCCAAGCTAGGGCATCCACGTTAACAGCCACAATGAATAAACAAACATCTTGCAGCGATCGTTTGTTCGCAACGCTTATTTTGAACTCAGACTGCAGCAAACACATTTTCAGAGAGTAAATAGCTTTTGCCATCCATCGTGCTGGATGCATTGCGCCAGCAGATCTGATTTTAATTTTACTCTCGTTACCTCCTCTCAAGAAAACAACAAATAGTTCAATCAGTTCCCGATAATCGTCATGGATTTTTGCAGTTCATGGTTAAAAAACGTCACCAATCCGTTAATGGTCGTGTCAAAAAGATGCTGTTTGGCAAATCCTGTGCATGTTTTGATAGAATTAGGATTAATGTTTTTCCAGTTGTCTCTGAACTTTTCGATCAGTGGAAAATCGGGACTGCTTGCGACTTGGTGGATCTTTGATTCAAATACACTTTTTAAAACCAGTTCATAAACATGATGACGGCAAGCAAAAAGTAACAATTATCTTTCTAGATTTTGTTCTAAAAGCTCACAAGCTCCATTCAAGTGGTCTGTATTAGAGGATGTCGTATCACAGCACATTATTTGTACTTTATCATTGAGGTTCCATCCTTTAAGTGCGTTTGAAACTGCTTTAGTTTCATCTTTGCCGGAAGAACTGTTCAGTTTTTGTACTGCAAGAAGTTGCTCCTTCTCTCCAAATGAAATAATGATCGGCAGACGTTCTTCTTTAGAACTTCTCACATCCAGGCCTGGTAACAATTTTCCATCGTAATGAACGGTAACTACTTCGGGGACGTTATTCTGAAAATCGCATTTTATGGATTCCGCTCTAACTTTTCTCAATGACTCAACTCAACAACCAAGAAAATGCTTCATTTACTGCTTCTCAGTTCCATCGACATCTTCGAAATATAAAACAATGCGCGTTAGTTACCCTACAAACCGAGAGTAAAGCCCGGTTTTCCAAGAGTCAGGGTAGAAGCGCAGCGCGAAGAGATTCAAGTCCAACGTCTCGAATTCCGCTACCGGTATAGTGGTTAAGTTGTTAGCCTCTAGATCGAAAGGTCCCTGGTTCGAATCCGGGCCCGGGCATGCATGTTTGTAAGCGTATCGTGTAGAGGCGGCTGGTTCACTTTAAATCTGTCGTGGCCGAAAGTCCTCACATTGGGTTGGTGTTGAACTTTGGAGAGTGTGGAGCCAGCTCATGTGTTGCTTCGTCATCTTACCGTGGTTCAAAATTACGAGGTGTTGTCCTTGGATCTTTTCCTAAAGGGATTGATCCCGGACCGTTGTCAATAGCACTTTGTATTGCTCTAGTACGACGTTAATTACAAATTACCAATTACCGCTCCAACAAGAATTCACAACTTATAGCAACGCTGCGTGTTTATGTTTTCCTAAGAAGCGCATCAACTCTAACAGTCAGTCACGTGATCGGTTATATGGACTAAATTCTGGTGGTAGTACGCGGTATATGACGCATTTGACTGCACTGAAACCAGTCTGCTAGGAAAACCCGCATTAACTGACAGAGCAAGCACGACGCACGCGCGGCACTTACGACGTAACTTGTACGAACATGTTTCGATGCAAGTCGGCACGGGTTGCAATGCTCCAAATAAAGTAAAAATTTATTTTCGAGTGTTTTAGGGTCAAATGAACAAAACTAGAGCCTATGCGTTAGAAAAAAAAAACTTTGAAAAATAAGGGACACCCTAACATATATATATATATATATATATATATATATATATATATATATATCAAGAAAATGCGCACTGCCACTCACATTAATTTAGTCTAGCTCCGGCCTCTTTTATGAGAGTGCGAAGTTTAAAGTGCAATTTGTTTCGTCTCTTTGCATGTTATAAATAAAAATAGAACTTAAATACTTAATACTTGTTGAAATATCTAACTAAACACCAAGAGAATAATAGAAAACGTCAACAGGAAGAAAGATCGAGAGATGGGAATCCAAGAATATCCGGACATGCAATGCTGAATGTCAACCGGCTCGGAGGAAGTTCTTGAAATAATAGTCGTCGCACCTTCAAGGTGAACAAATGCCAGACACGAGTGTGTCAAGTACCTCCACCGCTCAGTTCGACTCAAATAGCATATACAGGGTGGTCCCGAATTCATGGTACAAACTTTAATGGTAGATACAGGACATTGTAACAATGATTTATTGTATAGGAATGTATAGTCGCAAGTGACGCGGTGAGGCGAAAACAGGGGAAATAACGGCCGAAAGGAAAAACAAAGATTTTATTGAAAGCGTTGTTGACAAGTGTCATGTTTAAAGTAATTGTTCAAAATTGCGTCCACCAGTATCGATACATGCTTGACAGCGTCGGTGGAGCGATTGGCGTACACGTTCAAAGATGCCTGGTATTTCACACACACCTGCAGCAGCTACAGATAAGCGAGCGACGAGATCCTCATCTGAGTCAACTGGAGTCTCATAAGCAAGATGCTTTAGATGTCCCCATAAAAAGTAATCGAGGCTCGATAAATCGGGAGATCGGGGTGGCCAAGGGACTGGTCCACCACGCCCAATCCATCGAGTACCAAACGTGGCATTCAGGTAATTCCGTACATCAATGCTGAAGTGTGCTGGCGCCCCATCGTGCTGAAACCACATGCGGTTACGAATGGCGATCGGAACATCATGCAGCAGTTGTGGTAACACTTCTTTCAGAAAAATAAGATAGCTTCCGCCAGTGAGCCGCGTGGGTAGTAAGTATGGGCCAATCAAAAAGTCGTTCACAATACCAGCCTACACATTAATACTGAAACGTTGTTGAAACGCATGTCGACGCGTTGCATGTGGATTATCGGTTGCCCACACATGGGAATTGTGCGCATTAAAGACACCCTCGCGTGAAAATGTCGCTTCATCTGTAAATATCACATAATCTACGAAATCCGGCTGCAACGCACATTGCTGCATCACCCACAGGCAGAAGTTCACGCGGCGAGGATAATCTGCCGGATTCAATGCTTGTACTTTCTGAAAATGGAAGGGGTGTAAGCGATTTTCGTTTAACACTCTGCATACAGTCTGATGACTCACACCTACGTCACGCGCAACAGTTCTTGTGCTTGACTCGGGTCTATCAGCCACAATGTTCAAGATGCTTTCTTCCAGCCTTGGAGTGCGTACAGCTCTTACTCGACCAGCGCCATGTCTGTTGACGTCGAACGCACCTGTTTCACAAAGTTGACGATGTCACCGTTGAAAAATTCTATGATCCGGCATTCGTCGATCAGGATACTCCGCGCGATACATTCGTAACGCAGCTCTGCCGTTACCATTTGCACGGCCGTACATGTAATGCATGTCTGCTTTTTCTGCATACGTAGAGTCACCCATCGTCTACAGCAGCACAATTGTGAATGGCGCTTTTCCCTACTGCGATGCATCATGTTCAACAGCGGCTAGACATCTACTGCCCTCTACCGGCAATGATACCAACCGATCACTCCATTTCTCTTTCCTTTTATTTCCCCTGTTTACGCCTCACCGCGTCACTTGCGACTATACATTCCTATACAATAAATCATTGTTACAATGTCCTGTACCTACCATTAAAGTTTGTACCATGAATTCGGGACCACCCTGTATGATAACATGAACGTTTTATAATCGAATGATGGAGTACTATTCGTGCATTGCAAACGGAATAAATCCATACTATTTAAAATAGAAATAGAATTTATTACAAACACAAAAACATAATAATTTAACTTCATGATCGGCTTATCAAATTTAGAAGAGACCAGAACTTCAACTGAGATATAATTCGCGGGAAAAACAATTATCAATTCAAAGTCCACACATACAAATAAATCAGATTGCTATACTGATGATCTACTTGTCCAATAATACAGTCAGCCATAGAATATTTGATACGAATAGTTCTGAATACGAATACAAATTCTGAAAACCAACAAGTTAAACATATAGAGGTCGATAATGAGCCACAATCTTCAACATCAACACCGAGTGCACCAATTGTGATATATGTGCGCAGCGGTGAAGATTTGATGTGTGGAATTCAAATAGTCTTGTACAAATTTCTTTCCCTCTCATTTTTTATATGGCCTCACTGAAGTATTCTATGCCTTAAATCTAGCGGCCGTGTCCCTACACAGCCCTGTCCGTTTTATTTTAATTATTTGATCAAATCCCAAAGTAGGTATGCGGTCTTTCAGCGCGGTTAAAACTGCATAAACATAAATCTTTTGTAAAATTTTGGATGAGGAGGCTAACTTTGATAAAATAAACTTTGACGAAGCCCGTCTTTTATCAAAGTTGACCTTTACACTATCATATTTTGTCGACGAACTTATTTTATAAAATATCTTTGTCAAAGTACTTTTATAGTGTAATAGCGGCCTTAGGGATATGTGCTCTCAGGCCATCCTCGGATTTGCTTGAGTTCTCTGTTCAGTAGTATGGCAGTCGGACTGTTTGAACCATCGCTATTTGAGACATTGATACCTTACTGATAACTTGTATCATGTCTCGAATGCTGAAATGGCTGACATGAAAGTATCATAAGAAGCTAACGAAAAAGGACAAGCCATTGATAGACGTGTGCCCAATTATAAACGATTCGATCTGGTGTAAAAATGTAACATTCCAGAAGCAGGATTAATACCGATCTACGACGATCAACCCCAAATCCCTTTCAGGGAGGAACGACAAATTGAACAGAATCCATATACAAGCCCATCACATTGGTTTTCTTCGCTCTCACCGTGTAGAATATTGCACTAGGAGCGATTACACCATTCCATCTTTAAGGGCATTCCAGGGCGTCTGGAATCCACACGTTATTTTCAACAGAAAAGTTCCACATATCCGGAATTTACAGCTTATTGTTTTCTTTACAGCTTCCTTCTTTACATATGAAGATACCTTCTCACTTGAATGGGTCCTTTATGTGCCCGATCCTCAGTTGCGTAAATGGTGACGCAAAAGCCTTATATACACATGTTGGACAACAACGGTTCACTGTTAATGCTTGGTCGTCAATGTGAATTTTGAATCGATGAAATATCGTATCACATCTCGACAGGCCGGTATATTTCTGAAAGAAGCGTTGTCGAAAGTGCTATGTGATGTTTACTTTCCTGTTACTTGGTCAAACGTGGTATCACGACAATGGAGTTTTAGCATGTATTGTGATTATTGTACACATTATTGAGTGTGATTTTTTTAAATTTCTTTTTTAATTTAATTAGTTGACCTAGGGGTGGATGTGTAGCTTGATACTTTAACTGTACATCTATTACGAAACTGTAATATGAGGGCTATTGAAAGCGTTGTTCTGATTTACTGTCTTTCATTTTTGAACTGTAATATAGCTTCTACAACAGGCTTATCCAACCCGCGGCCCAACAAAAATATCAAAAACTTACAAACTTTATGATATTGAGACTAAGAATACCATTCATAAAATACCACAAATACGATTTTATCAAGATATTAATTTATAAACGATGCACTTTTTAAATGTAACACGTTCATTATAAAATTATTCAAAATTGCCAATAGTTACTTCTCAACGTAATAAATGGCGTGATATCGCTCTTGCTTCCATCGTTCATCTTTCCATCATAGATGTATCTATGATCGCCATGGGTCCGCTTGTAAGGCTTTCAATGGTCAATTGTAAACAGTCGAGTTGACACCGAGGATAGGTTCAGGCGTTATTATATGTGTTTGAGGCGATTTAGAGAGAAGAACGCAGTGATTATTGATAATATTTCTTTCCTACCTTTTTAAACGACATGCATTTTTGGTAATTTAGAAGAGTACTAGTGTAATTTAGAAGACAGTATTTTTATTTGATTATTAAACCTTGCTTTCTAATTTTAAATTTATTTTTTGAATAATTTAAACTTGGCTTCCACAGGGTCTCGAAAGAAAACCAAACCAAAAACATTAATTGTAGAAGAAAGATTGAACAATGAAAAGTGAACTGATGACTGTTTTTTGTCTAGGCAAATACTAAGGCAATCTGATTAATTTGTAGGGTATTTGGGCCAGTTTTCAAAGACTCCAATTTGAACAGAACTTACATGCAAATACATGCTGCGACATTTAGTACGTGTCAATGAATGTCTTGTAAAGACAAAATAGAGGAACTGGAAAAAAATCTATCGTCTCAACAAAGTTTGAAAAATATTTTTCAACCGGATACTATTGTAAAAGCTAGTTATGTAGTTGTAAACCTGATAGCGAAAATTCAAAACCGAATGTTGATGGTAAGTTTATTAATCAATGCATGTAAAGCGTTCCAGATATAATTTTCCCTGATATAGGGGGATATTTCAAAAATCAGTTTGTCTCACCAGAATAACCAGGAGAATTATCAAAATAGAAAAATCTGCCGTAAAGGTTTGGAGAGCAGGGCTGCTAATTTTAAATTTTATGTTTTGGCGATAGAAGAAGGTATGGATGCTACTAATACAGCTCAATTGGCAGTTTTTATTAGAGGTATTGATGAAGAATATATCACTGCAGAAATGGTTTATTTAGTGTCATAACGGCATGCACGTTGTAGTCCAATGCTGTAAATTTCATAAGGGCCAAGGGATTGAATCATCCCCAATTCTAGGAATCCCTTAAATCTATGGATTCTGACTATGAGGACATAATTTACTTCGGAAATATAATGGTTAAGTCTAGGTAAAATGTTGAAAATGATTTATAATTCCCGAAATGAATTATCACATCATCATAATAAATCCTCCTCTATCTCCTTCTACTCGCTCTCTTGTCGTTTATACAATAAAAAAAAATTGTGCCGGAACTTTACGATGAGAATTTAGTCACAGATTTGAAATATTTATTCAATTTGACTGCTCACTTAAATGCGTTAGCATGTTTCTTCAAGGTGAAAATCAAATGATTAATACAATGTTTCAAAGTTAACAGCGTTTGAAACGAAACTGAAACTATGGCAATCTTAAATTAAGGCAAACAGTTTAAAGCATTTTAATACCTTGGCTAAACTCAGTTCAATAAACAACGAAATATATACAGCCTTGCATTTAGATTTGATGGAGGAATTTGGAGAACAGGATTCAAAATTTCTGGAAAAATCATCAATCTTTAAGGTATACTGCGACTCCATTTTTAGTCGAAATAAACATATTACCTGTCAATTTTTTTTTAATGTAAAGCATATATATACAACCTGGAAACCAACCTTAAAAACATTTGATCATGTCTCTTTACTGGACATCTATAAAATATATATTCCCAGAGAAAAATATCCTTCGCTTTGCAATCATGCCTTATTCATGTCATCACTATCTGGAAACACCTACATTTATGATCAACTATTTTCAAGGAGAAAGCTCATGAAGAAAAAATCTAGAATCAAAATATCTGAGCATCTTGAGAACCCCACCGATAATTGCAACTACTTCCTTCGAATCAAATATTGACACCATTAGTGCCTCCAAATCAATATCGAACAATTCACTAATTTCATGTCGTTGTCTTTTTTTTTACTTTTACAAAAGATAGTCTTAAACTAATGAAGTTTTTAAGTTATTACTTAATTATGTTAAATCTATTATACGTTTTCTTGGGAGGCTCAAGGAGGCTGAGATGTTGGCCATTACTGCTCTATAACATCCAGGTTTCAATTATGTATTTGCATCCATATGAGTATACGGTTTAATTTTAAGAAGTCGGGGGAAAAAACAGAACCCTTGTGTTTATTCAGTACAAAGGCCCAAATCCTGAATCTTCCATTTTTTTCCATTCCGCATTTCAAAAATTTCCAAATCTCGGATTATTTGCATTTTTTTTTTGTCAAAAATTTTTTTAATCTAATCTCCCTTCCTCCCTCGCGCGAATTTTGATTGGGCAGTAGTAAAATAGCAGATATATAAATATGAATAATTTTAAAAAAGGAAAAATCTTTTTAATACAATGCAACAAATTTTACTTCTTCTAATTTTTCCGTGTGTTATTTACTCTGAATATATCCGTTATTTTGCGTTGTTTGATCAATTAGGTCCAGGTGTAACTCCTTGTTCTTTTAAAATCGTCAGAAAGATGTAAAAAATTGAGAAAAACAAAAAAAAAACGCCGGTTACCAAAACTTTCGGATTTTGGATAATTCCGGATTTTGGATATCCGGATTTGAGACTTTGTACTGTAATTAGGGTCAAAATTTTTAACTATCAAAAAGATAAGTGATGTAGGTTGGGATAACTTTTAACTTAGGTCATGTATAATGTAAAAGGATATTGCAGAAGTGACACAGGAAGTAAATTTCCTATTTTGTTGAAATCTATAAAAAAATCACAGTGAATAGACTTCCAAGAATAACACCAGTATAACTACCATAAAAAAATTATAGCAATCTATTACGCTAAAAAAAATCCAGATATTTGATAGTTAATTTTTCTATGAAGTACAAAAATTTAGTTCACCAAATTGAAGACTAGATGTTCCAGGGATGGAAGAGTCACATAGAAAAAAGGTTTGGTGACTCCAATGCTGTTCTCGATAGGACATGGAATATTCAGAAATTACCTCCGTCTTTGGATCTTAAAGGAATGTGAATGATGAGAATCTCATAGCCGTCTTGAATCTGAGATGATACAAACATAACTCGTAGTTCGGATGGAATAATATTCTGTATGAGACACACTTGTTTTCAGTCCTTTGGTCTGTGTAACATTTTAGGAAGTAAGAACAACACCAGGCAGGATCCCAATAAATCATTTATTTAACTTCAAAATAACTTTGCACGAGAGTTCCTGGGTATGAGAAAATATCACCTCCTACACGCAATTAGTTGTGCATATGAATCTACAGAATCATTACGCGAGTCCGAACATTTCAAATGACTCATGGCAATTTCCTGCTCACGGCCCGAAGAACGAAAAAAGTTTAACAGTCACTCAATTGGAAGCGTCTGGTTTCAGCTGAAGATGGCGAATTGAAAAGCGTGAAATTTGAAGACCAAGGGCAGACAGTTTTGCAAAAATGAACGACTGTCGAAGTGCGTCTTTTCAGTAAGCAGAGACTACAGCCAAAGGGAATAATGGGTGGGCCGAAAGATCTAGGCCGTAGGCCTTCTACCTCCTTCAGGAACGTAGATAAAATGCAAAAAATGAGTTTACAGAAGTTCAAGTAGTCTGATGTAGCAAGGTTTCGTAGGTCCAAATAGGAATGATGTATGATTCAGGTGAGGGATGCGACAAAGACCGCAAAACATGGATGTTCAAAATTTAAACATCGATGCTGATAATACATTGCTCAAAAAACATCGATGTTTTCCAACATGGATGTTTTTAAACATCAGTGTATTTATACTTTTCCTCCCATTTCTTAAAAAAGGCTTAGCAACCTCAGACATTAATGTTCGCCTGAGGAGGCCAGATTTAATTTGTCATTTGCCGTGTTTATTAATATATAAGGAAGACTTTTGTTTAACTGTAAAAATAAAATTAAAAAAAATAACATGAACAATTAACAAATCTATTATTTTCAAATTGAATAGTATAAAATAAAGTAATATTTACAACAAGTTTACCTAGATACTACAAACTATAAGGTACAATTAGGTACATAACAATAATTATTATTAGTCAGTATTAATTATTTATCAACTTATTGTTGGGAAGGGAAACACAACAAACTTATTTTTTTATTTACTGTAAATAAAAAAATATTGGTAAAATAACATGAACAATTAACAAAACTATTATTTTCAAATTGAATAGTATAAAATAAAGCAATATTTACAACAATTTTACCTAGGTACTACAAACTATAAGGTACAATTAGGTACATAACAATAATTATTATTAGTCAGTATTAATTATTTATCAACTTATTGTTGGGAAGGGAAACACAACAAACTTATTTTTTTATTCACTGTAAATAAAAATATATTGGTGCCTATAATTAGTATAGGCCCCAAATTATTGATATTTACAGTTTGTAGAAAATAAGTTTGTTAAATTTCTCCCCCTTAAACCCACTTCTTTTTTAGCAGTTAGGGTAAAAACTCTTTCTGATGGGACAGATTTCACCATCGGTGACAACTACTTAGTTACACGGTTATTTTTCTTAATTTTTACTATGGTGCTTTTTTCATTCAAAAATAAAATATCGATGTTAAACAAATATAGGCTTTACTAAATCGATGGCATATACAGCAATTTTTTTGAAAAAACATTGACATCGATGTCCTATTCCTACTTTTCATACGCTTTACCGTTGGCTTCTTTGGTCTAAAAGTATGTTCAATTTACTGATTATTGAAATTATGCTACTTTGTTATTTTTAAAATTTTTATAATGGTACATTTTTCTTTAAAAAATAAAACATCGACAACGTGAAAACATCGATGTTAAAAAGACATCGACAAGTATAAACATCGATGTTAAAAAAAAACAAGTATAAACATCGATGTTAAAAAAACATCGGCTGCAATACATCGATGTTTTTTTAAACATCGATGTATTGCATCCCTAGATCAAGTAGGAGAAGTCACAGAGTGAGTAGAATTAAAGCTTAACAGCTGGTGAGAACAGCCAGTCCAGATCGGACTTAAATACCCGCGATGCAAACCTTAAGTTGGCGAACAATACATCAATAATATCACTCCGAAAAAGATGCAAGGTAGCCACAGTCAGTGATACGCGCTGAACTGGAGTCGCCAAGAATATCATCCAAAGGGGAATGAAAACGACTGTTTTAACCCCACGTGTTTAATTTTATTAATTTTAAATGACGAAGAAAAACGAAACAAACATCAAAGTGTTGAGCTAATTTTTCTTAACATTTTAAATGGGGTATCAAAGTATTATGAACAGAAATAATAGAATTATAATTTCAGTTAATTATTCGAAAACATTCTACACTTGAGGGAAAAAGGGAAATGCAGCTTTGGACAGTTGAATGATTACTAGTGCTTGAAGAAACGTTTAAAAAAGGTGTTGCCTGGGAGAGCAAACGGTGCATACCTAGCAGATTTGGCGTTTTAGGATTGTGACCCTTAATTAACGTCACAATAACATGCAGATTTCTTAACTTCTATAACTTACATGTTGCTTAACCTTCCATAACATCAAAGTTTCGTTAACCTCAATAATTTCCTGTTTTTTCTTGCATATCTTTATTCTTGTGTGTATTTGGTTTTATTGGGTTCCCTACTCCTCCTTTAAATTGGTACGAGAAATAAAAGTCTGTAACTACTTATTTATTGTTAGGTTTCGCAAAACAATGTATCCAGCTTAAAAAAGCTCTATAGTATTTTATATTGATTTGTTTCAGTATTGCATTTCGAATTTTTTTACTTCCTACTGCATATTACGTTTTTATTTGCATGTGCTCAAATATTACATATTTATTTAGAAGAACATATTTTTGTGTCCCATAAAAACAATAATAGTTCGTATAGCTTAAATTTAAAGCTTAAAACCTGAAAATTGTTTAATTCTCTAAATTTATTTCTATACTTGTTATTTCTCGTCTAAATTATCATTCATGCTTTCAGAAATACGAAATATTTACCGATACCATTTTGTTTTTCATTTCGGTTTTTGTTTTAGAATAAGTTATATAATGTCGTATGAAACTGCAATGTTGAGTATTTTTAGTCACGGGAAGATAGATGTAAATTAATGTTTTAATCATGCAAGTGTAAAACATTGTTTCAGGCAGCTTTAAAAGAGATAATTATGTATTTTAAATTACAAATTTCAAAACTCTATAAAAAATATGTTTAATCTATGTTATGCATTTTATATCGAAATTAATCTCTCCCCATTACGGCTAGCAGGAATCTTTTCGAGTTAATAGACCTTAGTATTTTAAACATTGATTACAGCGAATCTAGCGAAAATATTACATCATGATACATGAGTTTGGTATATTCACAATATCTTATCACAATATATGTTATCAATCTCACAATATCTTATCGATTTCACAATACCGATTTCACAATATCGATTTCACAATACGCCAGCGAAGTAATAATAAAAGGCGCAGTAAAAAAACCGTAAGAATGAAAGATTAATCCCAATTTTTTTAAGGAGAATTCTAAAAATGTTCTCTCCAGAGAGAGTTTAATCGAAAAAAAAAATCCTAAGTCTCTTCCTTAGCATTGCTAAAATAAAACAGATGAATATTTCATCAGTTTCATGCAAATAAACCAAGTGTTAATAAAACGCAGCTGTTGTCATTGCCAAAAAAAATGACTGAATTTATATATTTAATAACAACCTACCTAACAATAAAGGGATCAAATACGGTTTAATACTTTCTGGAAGTAAATCCCAATGAATTCAAACGAAAATACACATCTATTTAAAATACCTTAAGACCAGGCCATGTTTCATTTCAAACCCTGAAACAATAGTAGATTAATATCAATTTAAATAGTTTTCTTTCTTCGCATATTTAAAAAAAAAATCCAATGGTGTGATAGCGGTGAATAGAAAAATACCGTTACGCGTTCATTCCAAAAATCACAATACAGAAAATCTAAGGAATTCATTTATATATATATATATATATATATAATATAGCCTTTAAATAAATAAGAATGGATAGATTCTGAAGAGGACGGAAACACGCATGCATTTTAGTAACTTGAAGAGAAACTCCTCAATATGAGCACTCTCGAATCGACTGTTTCCGAAAGAGTAAAAGCATTTACTTTTCCCTATCTAATGCAAAGCTTTTAGTTGAAAAAACAAGGAGAAAAATTTACCATTAACGTTATGATAGGAACGGTAAGGGGAAATTATATATTCCTTTTTTAAAACCAGTTAACGAATCATACACACTGAAATCAAGTTTCAGGACTCGGTTAATGCATTTTCAAACTATCGATCACACTTTGTTTCAGTGTATGGTTTCTTGGGTACTGTTACGAATGTAATGCAAAAGTATTGCTCAAAGTTTTGCTTATGGAGGGTGAAAAGAGAAAAATAATCGATTTTCCTTTTCGCGGCTAAAAAGTAAAACGTAAGATGCTTTTAGTATGTTACCGTGCTACATGGTTGTGGGGTTGATGAATAATTCTTCGAAATGTGTTTAAGTCGATTTATCTAAATCCGTTTGTAAAATATCTGCCTAATATAACATAATTATTAAAGTGTCGTGGTACTGGTATTTGTGTTGCAATACGCGTCCGCTCATTTTGTATGAAACTGTAATAATTTTAGTCAGAAAGATAAGTGGAAATTAAACTTTCAAATAATACTATAAACTTAAAATATTTTGGACACAAAATTTTGTAATTGACAGGAAACTATCAAGTTAATAATATTCAAGCCTAGTCAATTTAAAGCTTTAGTAAAACAACAAATGTAGTATATTTGTTTCAACTAGATTTTAAAGATTGGAAAGCATCGAGTATATAACTTAATTATTCAATACTCTGTTTAAAATTATACCTACTGTCACAATGGTATAAATGCTATCGAGAAAGTAATTTTCTTATGATAAACCAAATTTATGTTTCATAACAAAAAAAATTTTTTAACTTCACTTCACTTTTAATTACTCATTTAAAAACTAAAACTGCCTTGTCCTTTGATACTCTAACCATTTGGTTTGAGGTACAGCTACACTCTACGTTTATGAGTGATGGCAACGGCTTGGCTATTTTTTTTGGCTCACTTCTAGTAGCGAGTTACGATAAATTAAGGCAACCCATCTTTCGTTACGGTTGTTTTGGTTTTCATGGCAACCTCGGCAAACGGAAACTTTCAATTTTCATGTTGAATATTCTAGAACGTTCTTCTAAAATCCGTAAAATCGTTTGATTTCATTGATTTGTTTGAAATTTTTTCTTTCCTCCCATAGGTTATTTTGTTTCTAAAATATCCTTTGGTCCTTTTAAATCGTTTTCTGTGATGCCATTGGTCCATTTATTTGTATTTTGACAGTTGTGGAATTTTTATTTTTCTACACTAGTTTTCGTTAAAGGATTAAAAGTTTTGTTTTTTTTGACCATTTTCATTATTTTTTTACGAAAGAATTCTGATGTTATCAGATTGTATTATTTCTTGCTTTTTTTTCTTTTATAATTTTTTTTTTCTTTTTCAACATGCCCACTGTATTTAGTGTAATTGATAAGTTTCAGGGTATTCTTACCCAACATTCGTAGCTTAGTTCTCTGCTGTTTCAGAAATGTGTTTTGACATGTGCTTAAGCTTACTACTTTTTGTGAAAGGTTTTAAAAAATATACATTCCTAAACGTTCTTAATTGTGTTTAAACAGTGTGTTGTAAAAAGAAAAAAAATTGTGACCGAAAAAGAGTAAAGAAATAATTTTTTCCTTGGCGACTTTAGAAGTACGCCAAAAAATTCACCAAGGCCCTTGCCAACACTCATAAATGTAGAGTGTAGCTGTTCCCGGCTTGATTTAAAAACATTAAACATGTTATAACATATTAATTAAAAAACCTACTATTATGTGTGTGTTATAATGTAATGATCTCTATACCTTACGCGGCCGATGTATTTCAAATAATTTCATTTCCTTATATACAGTTTCTATTCCGTAGAATGTGTATTTTGTTTAACCCCTTACTTTTAGACATACACAAGGATCTCGTAAGAGAGGTATAGGTCTATACTCACATACTTGACTGCTCTGTCACTTATCAGTGGCTCTGATATTATTTCTGCTTTGGAGTGTAAGGATAAAACTCTTACTTTTTATATCCACAGTGAGAGCGATAACGAACCAAAAAAAAATCGTTTATATGTCATCAGGGAGTCTTATTAATAAGATTTTAACAAAAAATAACAATCGACTTATATCTCTGGTTAAGTAGTTAATAAATACATTTGAAGGTGATTTTTTAAAAATAAAACAATACAAGAGCTATTTGATCAATTGAATATTTTATAATATAAAACGATAGATTCACCTGTATTTCCGTGACTGTTGAAGTGTTATTGGTTGTGTGATGACACGAGCGAAACGAGATACGAAATATCAAAAATCCTTACATTCGAAATCGCCGTGGAAATAACATTGAGTATAAAACGACTACCGTACGCAGCTCATCGTTTTACCATTGTTTAATTAAATTAAGTTTTTCAATAACATTGTTTCACCAGTATATATTGCTCAAAAAACCACACCATGCTCAAACAAGGGAAGTTGATATAAATTTTACAAAAAGGGCTTATAAAAACAACTTATTTTTTTTTTAAATCTTCAGACTAAAAGTAATTACTGTTGCTATAAACCATTTTTATACACAACTTCGTCTCCCATATGTTTGATTATTATGCAGCAATGTAAGGAGATCTAAAAAAAATAGGAACTAGGAATAAAAATCTAAACCTCTTATTGTCACTGATATATTTTTCATGTTCGTATCACCTCTCTTTACAAAAATTTGGAATGAAGCCACTAAAAAGATAATAAAAAGTTTACTAAAAGTATATATTTCAGTTTTTACTAAACTTAAGAACAAGTAAATGAAGGACACAATACTTTTGCTAACGTAATTAGTTTATCTTATATCTTGAAAGAAACATGTGTGTGTGTGGAAACAAGGGAACAAAATATAAGGTTTAATATGTTTTCAGAATTAAGCCAGTATCAAAGATATTCCACCACCGTCCTCCTACAATAAGGAAACGAAGAAAAATTCAAGCGACAATATTTCCTAATAAATTCTCTCTTTATTAGATTACAGCCCAGGATAATGATAAATGATAGCTTATTAAGCTAGAACTAGAGCTTGGAAAAACAATAGATAGAAAATGATCGAACGTGTTTTTTCTTTGCAGTTTACTCAAGTTTATACGCTCTATTGACTGCATTATTGATCCAGAAGCTTTCCAAAGTGATATATAAGTATTATACTTCGAAGAAAGTACATTAGCTTATGATTCCTGGAAAATTGCAGCATTCTTTTCTTTATTATATGTAATAAGGAGCTTTAGTGACAGTATCAGTTACATTTTTATAACGACACTGATTTGAAAAACATTTTGTACAATTTCTGTTGAAAACAATTTGGGGACTTGAAAACATATTAACTGTTGAAATTTGCATATAGGATGTTATATATTATGAGATCAAATACAGTACTGCAAGTTAGGACATGGACATTTTTATAATTTAAAAGAGACATGGGACAAAACACTAACAGTTAAAACAATGAGGGAGAAACTTCGGCGTAGATATAAGATTCAATAGAGTTCGTCATAGCTCAGTTAGTGATAGTGCGAAGCTCTTGTTTTCACGGCGTCCATATATCGTCTGATTAGTAATAATTGGACGCTACACGTCATCGATAATGTATACATCCGCGCGTGTGATGGTAACCGAGGGGACTATTTACCCACAGTAAATTTCTAGCTCAATTCACTAATGTTCTGAAAGTGGGTTACGTTTGTCTACATATTGGAAAGGTTTTGCACCTTTAAAAATGTCGTATTTACAGATTGCAATCCGATTCGGCGAATCCGGTATCATTTCGCTATCAACCGGATTCAGCAACCTCTATCGGATCCGGACCAGATCCGATAAACTCAATTTTTTTCAAAATTAAATAATCGATTGTTCAAAACCAACTTTAAAGTTGTAAAATCGTTTATTAAGCAATCTATTGTAAATTAATCGATTTTATGTTTTTCAATCATAACTTTGGAGATTTCTAGCAAAAAAATAAATTAAATTATATCAACAATATTTTTTTTAATAAAGAGGAATTACGAAAAGCAAATTATGCAAGAAAATGAAGACTATTGCAAAAATGCAAACTTTAGAAAAGAAACAGATTTCGAGAAAGTACTGACGAAAGAAATGACTTCATATGAAATAGAGTCGAAGGAAAATATTTGTCTCTTATACACGACTACTTAATGACGGTTAAACCAACTAGCGTCGAAGCTGAGAGGGCCTTCTCGGCCACTGGTTATATTTACAGTTCATTGAGAAGTAGGTTGGGGATGGCACAATTAATACGATTTTTTTACTTAGATCGTTCTTTCAAACTCAAAAGTGATTTTCATTACTATGTAACTTCGATTTAAGCAATTAAGAAGAATTACGAGTTCCCTTGTTTGTTATGTTGACCAAAACAAAAAAAGACTAGATGAGACAAGGTTAAGTACAATTTCTATGTTATTTTCTCAACGACATTAGAGATAGAGACTACTTAATTTCAGATAAATATAAAAGTATTATGTATAAAACAAACTGATGTTTTTTGGTGACAAAACTAGTAAGACTGATCATCATCAATTCGTTTAATACAAACTACAAGTAGTGCTAGTAGTTACTATAATTAATTGTTGGTGATTGATTTCCTATAACTATGGATAGTTATTAATAAAGTTGATTTTCTAATGCTAAACTAAGCGTTTTGTTCGTCAATTTGGAATAATATCCTTTTCACCTACTTTCACTCAGCCAATTTTGGAAAAAAATATACTGATTAGATAGATTTATTAACAAAGTACCAATCCGGTCGAATCCTGCCCGATTCGTGTTAATCCGATCAGATTGAAAATCGTGCCGGATTGCAATCCCTAGCTGTATTCCATATAAACAGCCCTAGTTTTTATGTCTTACCACTACTTAAATAACTTAGTAACTTATTAAATCGCTCTAACTATTCACTTATTTAAGAACCCCACCAGGTCACAAATAAGAGACGTTTACCAAGTTTCTATAAAAACTGCGGAACTTTATGGGAAGGTGTCATACCTTGGGATAGTTGTACCTTGCAACAGTTTATATTGTGCTGCGTCCTGTTAAATAAGCAGCAACATACACATCGTAGTTTACCATTTGCCACCAGAGAACCTTCTCACATATGACACTCCACAGGTGTTTGTTGTGTTCGCTAAGCAATTGATTGAAATACGTCCTCTAGTACGTAAATATTTTAGATTTTTCAATTTTAATTACTGTATTTTCACTGATTATAATTACATATTTTAGGACTAACAAAAACGCTAGTTTAGAAAAACAAAATATTTAAAAAAATTGAAGTTCTTTCCATACATATTAACATATTAACAAACTAAATATTAAAAAAAATTAATGTGCAGCGTAAAAAAGTTATTTTGATGTCGATGGCTTTATAAAATCTAATAAATTCGTCTGACGACAAAATGCCTTTTTTTTTCACACGGAATTTTTTTGTAGCAAGCTAATATATTTTTTAGGTGTTCTTTGTTGGTCTGTTTTTGAAAATTTTTAAGCCTTTTCCATATTTTAAGGCCCGGGATGATCTTCGACAGCCGTTTCATTGGTTTTGATGCAGGTGATTTTTAACTGATTCCCTGAAAAATCTGATGACACAAATGGATCTGCTGGAGAGCTCGAGCTGAGCAGAGGTGTTTGTTTTGTGGTGCTCGTTTATGGGGCCTCGGCCGTTGAATTATTGCCTGAAATAAAATGTTGAAAATGTGTGTCATTTTTTATAAATAAGGAATTTAGTACGTGTGGAATTGATTTATTTTGTAGTTTTAGTAGAAAATTTAGTTAAATAGAGAGAGAGAGAGAGAGAGAGAGAAATTTTTTTTTAGAAAATTTAGTAGAAAATTTAGAAAATTTAGAAAGTAGTAGTAGAAAATTTTTAAGCCTTTTCCATATTTTAAGGCCCGGGATGATCTTCGACAGCCGTTTCATTGGTTTTGATGCAGGTGATTTTTAACTGATTCCCTGAAAAATCTGATGACACAAATGGATCTGCTGGAGAGCTCGAGCTGAGCAGAGGTGTTTGTTTTGTGGTGCTCGTTTATGGGGCCTCGCCGTTGAATTATTGCCTGAAATAAAATGTTGAAAATGTGTGTCATTTTTTTATAAATAAGGAATTTAGTACGTGTGGAATTGATTTAATTTGTAGTCTACTTCAAACAGTCTAAAAGTAATATGTATTACAAAGTACAACATGTATTCCAAGGTACAACATGTATCCCAAGGTACAACAGCATGTATCCCAAGGTACAACAACATGTATCACAAGGTACAACAACATGTATCCTAAGATAAAACAACGTGTATCCCAAATGTACAACAACATATATCCCAATATACAACACCGCATTGAAACTTGGGATAACTGCATAGATTAACAAAACAATTTATTGAGCAGTAAGTGTTCAAGGTATAAATAAATAAAAAATGGCAAATTCTTCCAAAAGTAATGAATTGAAATAGTCGATGGTAAAAACGAACTGTAGCTACATTATAGCCTCAGGAAATAAAAATATTTGTTTAGAACTGTCTCAAAGTACGATACCTTCCCCTACTTGAATTCCATTAAGAGCGCGCAGTTTCAAATCGTTAGTCTATCTCAGATGGGGTTCTCTGAAATATTTCAAGGCTGTAGAGGGTACGTCAAACATCATGCTTTATCCCAGGTCTTGTAGACCATCCACGAACTAAACATATAATAGAAATGAAGTAAGATCAGTAGATCAGGGTGTCCAGTGTTTGGTCTTTCACGTGTGATACACCGTTCAGAGAAGTCCATGTGAATACCTACTCTAATTTCTGAATACAACTTTGTTGAAGAATTATTACTTTTTATGGAGACGAGTCTTTAGTTATGGGGAGATTAAATTTCGCAGCATTTTGTCGATGGATTCACATTTCTGTGCTCTGATTGAATTCATGTCATCAGCAATAGGATCAACATATCACATCAACGGTCAATTATGCTAAGGATGAAAAATCTCATTGAGACAAAACTACCCTGTTACTCCAAGGGAGAATGAAAATCCATTAAAACTACAAAACATTGTTCCTTGCATAGAACTGGTGATTGTTTGGAACACGTTTTTACATCAGAGGCGGACCTCTACTGGATGGTTACTCTTTGTAAACGATAATTTGAATTATGTTTGAATGTTTAGGTAATGTTAATGTAAACACCTTGTATATCTCTTACTAGAACATATAATGACGAATTTTATCTCAATATGAATAAATGTTTCTCATACTATAGCATAAATGAAATTAAAATACGTACTCAATATCATCTATATCACTATTATATCATGTAATATTAATCTCCATGTGATTATAGTTATATACCACTTGAGCTTCACGAGGTATTCGAGCAGTGTATTGCCTTTGCTCCATAACAAACAATATGATTAAAACCACATCCATTGAATTAAAGAATCCCATGAAATGATTTAGTGGGCAAAGAAGTCAAAACGGGTTAGAGGTTCATCAAGGAAAATTACAAGCTGCAGAACGAATATATGCGGTCGAACCCCAAAGAGGGTTAAGTGCAATTATCAGAAAAATACGAAGTAAAAAATCCATTACTTAAGCCATTTCAAGACAAATTGTTACTATATGTATCAGTTCCTAAATGTTTACTATTTTCTACATATTTTTCAGTAGATTATATTATATTACAATCTATTATAAGGAATTGCATTTCCTTTTACGTATACAAAACTTATTTTTAACGCCATTAAAAACTTCATACAATAGTTATGCAGATAGTGTCCCAATTAACATAAAAGGATGTAGATGGAGGTATAAATGATCCACAAAAACGCAGTCGTAGATAGTCATTTTTTTCTATTCTCAAAACAGATCTAAGTTCCGGGATTCCTTAAACATAACGACAGCAAAGGTAAAAAAAAAGCTTTATACTTATTTTTCATTCCCGAGTTTTTTCCACTCCAAACAATCAATGGAATGCAGGTCGATATGCTTCAGCCGTCTTCATTAAGGGGGCGAGTTACTTTCGGATGTTTCCGCTGGAATCAAAACAACTTACTTTTCTTTGAAAGTTTCTTTAGATCTTTCCAGAATAACCAAAATCCTTTCATTTATCATCATTCGCAGTACTGTCTAAGAACATGCAAGAACGCGATTTGAAAAGAAAAATGACGATCCCTCTGATCATTTTGAGTTTTTAAGGCAAAAAAACGCCTCAAAGGTATTTTCATAGAGGACATTGTGAGTGTTTACAATTTTGTGTGACTCATAGGGTGTGTTACAGTACTGAATTTCCGGTGTATAAGAGCATCTTACACCTTCACCCCTGGAGAAGTTATACCACTTTAAAATATTTTATGAGTGAACCAATTCAATACTGAAACCAATAAATCTATTTTACATTTGAATTCGAAATTATTAGAATACGCTCATAGGCTTGGTAAAATTAACTCGCATGGTTTTTGATTTTATCTTTGTACTCTGTTCCAGTTTAATATGTCATTTTTTCTAAATTACCGGGCAATTGAAGAATGCTTATTATAAAAACCACAGAGAGGATTTGTGAACAACTTTGATTTGACCAGAATATATTGGTACACCATGCTGGGGATTCACTTAATACCTTGTATGCATACCACAGGTTCGAGGTACAATTCCTTCATGAGTGGTCACTAATTTTTCCAGGTGGACGATTATACATACCTGACTCCGGAATCGAACAAGGTGGCATTCGATTCAAAAGCTTACAACCTGACAACTAGATGGATTGGTTATTGAAATGTTATTTGTTAATAAAAAATTCAATCTTCATTTTGAGTTGCGTTGATTTCCTTCAAGAATGAGCGTTAAAATTTTAACATTACTCACCAGATCTGCTGTTTTTTCGCACACCTCTTGGTCTAGACAAGCTAGACCTAATACTTGTATCCATTCAATTTCAATAGATCCAATACAAGCATAATATGCAAATACAAATCCTTCCAGGACAGCCCCAGAATAGCAAGGGAGTGACCAGTAGTCTGCGGACATCTATGATATTTGAATTTTAGGGTACCTTCAGGTTATTGCTACCAGCTACAGACGTGAATAGTTTTCCAAGAGATATTGTTTAACTTTCCTTTTTGCAAAGATTTCGCAATATCCAAGAGATATACCAGAATCTAGCTTACACTGAAGGGCCAGTAAAACTGATACACCAGTCAAATACATGGTAAAGTTCCCACGGATAACCGCAGAAATACAAAGGAGCATGGACTACGCAAGCTTGAAGAAAAACTCTGAAGGCAATGAACACCACTCTACCTGCAAAATGGTTCACAATTGTAATACATTCAACGATGCAGGCTTTATGTCTTCCATAAATCGTTGCATAGCATCTCAGGTGTGTTCGAAAACATTGAAATCTGGTTAGAGATATGAATGGTAGTTTCCCAAACATAGATGAGTGTTCTTCTATCGTTATTTGACGTTTACAGACTTGTGTAGTTTAGCATTGATATGTTGGAAGAGGCCAAACCCATCAGAATGAACCCAGGATATGAGCAAGAATATCTGGACAGAACAGATGTACGCATAACATTCAACTGTTAGAGACGTTTGTTGACATACCAGGAGTCTCAATGAATGCTAACAAGTCAATCCCATAGGATCTACCACTTTCCTGTACAATCCCCTGTATATATTAATAAGCAACATTCACGGTTATTTAATTTTATATGGTTAATACTTAACCATTTCATGAACAGAAAATTAAACTACAATCCGTTAGGGTTCTGATTAAATCCTCCAGTCAATTGAGCTTGTACCACATACCTGCGCATTCGACTATGGGGAAATTTAAACGACCTTTGTGCAACCATTTATTTGAACACGTAAGACGCGTTAAAATATAAACATTTCCCATTTATTCGAACACATAAGACGCGTTTAAAATATAAAAAAAGCCATTCATGAGCTTGTACCAGATACATGCACATTGTATTGTGAGGTAAATTTAAACGATCTTTGTTAAACCATTTATTAGAGCACATAAGGCGCGTTTAAAATATAAAGAAACCATTCAACAAATGCTGAAAATATCCTTGTCATTTTGATTTTGAATACCTTACAGTTATCGTATCTTTAAATTATGTGCTCGAATAAATTACTAAAATAACAGAGCATTAATTAATTTTCAGTTAATATTACATTTAATTTGACATAACTGGATCTTTTCCAACATTACAAGTGGCCTCGAAAGTATTTACAGTAATAAAATAGTTATCAGCGAATACAGGAAATGTATAAGAGGGTTGTAAATAAAGCAGATGATACAGTTGTAGTGCATATGTTGAAGAGTATTTTCTCGAAAATTCCCATTACATTCTTTCCGATATTTTTCTTTAATATCCATTGACAGTGTCAACAGAGCGTATTATATTCAGAGCACTACTCAACTATGAGAATAAGTCACTGTCCATTTGTCGCAAATCTAAGCATCCGATTAAGGATCCAATTTCTCACATGACTTGACTGTTTGAATCTAGAGAGAAATCTGGACAAAGTAGGATCGATATGAAGAAAGGGATTTGCATTAATATCACTAAGGGTCTCTTTCAGAAGATGGATATCAAATGTTCTTCCTCATTATCAACGACATTAAATGCAGCTTTCAGCTGAAGTAGGGTAGTCTAGCTCCGCGATAACCGAAAACCATATATAGAGGACGGAAATACAATTGAAACATAACCCGCTCGGTAACAAGAGATTATTTTACAAATTATGTACCTACAAGCTTGATTGGAAACAAATTATGAATATTGAGTCATGGTTAATGGGAAAATCGCACTGTTTCAGACATTATGACTAGACATTTATTGATTTGTAGTTTTATCAAGAAATATTCACACAGAGTAGGTTAGAGGTTTTTATAAACAATAACTAAAAACAATCTGAAATGTACACGTTGATATGTGATTTAGCTAGAGACTGAATAATTTCAGAATACTGATAAAATTTTAACTGTTGAGGTTTTCAACTTAAAATATTCCTTCGTGAATCCTAACCAGTTCTAAACTTCTTGACCAATAGAATCGTTCCAAGATATCTTTCAATCATTTCAAGATGTGGTTATTTAGTCACTATGTGTTGTGTGGTTGTGAAGAAAAATCAATACTACGGTACTCGGATATCTTCTGATGTTCATACATGCATAAAATCACGGATTTCACAGAAGCTATAAACTATAATTTTATGAACTTTTCTGGAATGAGACATAACATCATAACATATAAATACAACGGAAAAAATTTATGAACACTGCATATGAAAAAAACTGTAGCATGAAACCATAAAAATGGCAAAAATAAGTAACAAGGGGAATTCAGAAAAAAATGAATAACTCGGAAAAAAAAATTAAGGCTTATGAATTTAATAAAGAGTATGTCTTATATATCTAGGAGGATGATGTCTCCATGCAACTGCTATTCAAGATAGTCCCGTTAGTTCTCCATCGGGTTCAGATCAGAAGATTATTCTGTCCACGATAATGGCTTAATGGCTTCATTTTCAAGGAATTCGTCAGCGAGGTTTTCTCAATGTAGACGAGTATTATCGTGCATTATCACTACATTCCGCAATGCTCGAAGGAAGATTTCGCGTATCTGACCCCCTTCAGATGTAAAAACGTTTAGTATCGGATGTTAAACTGAAACTCGACTCATCAATAAAGAGAACATGGGTCCATTGGTGTTCACTCCAGTTCTGATGTTCTTTGCACCAATTAAAGCGACCCCCCTTGTGTTGTGAAGACAGTTAAACACATACCCTCGTCTTTCTGGCCTAAAATCCTTTTTGATTAAGCCTTCTGTATACAGTTTGCCGTTGTACAACAGTCTCTGTGGTGGCTACAAGCACTGAACTTAACTGCCGATCAGTATACTATTACAAACGGCAGCTATTGCCATATATCGATCTTGAGAAGAAGTAATCGTTTACTACTTTGTACAGGCCTCCTTACAACAGTTCCAGAGTTCTGAAATTGTTTCTTAGCGTAGAGACTGTCTGTCTTGAAATATTCACATTTCTCGCTGCTTCTATGGTTGTCTACCCTGCTTCTGAACAGCCGATAATGCGCCACTTCATATATTCTTCCAAATGATACTTCGGAGACATGACAAACAGTTTTGAGTCCTTGCACACCGAACTCAGTCAAACGCTGTATTGCAGAAATTCAGTCAGATATTCACTTTGCGAAAAGCGCTTGATTCACCATCGGATGACGGCTTTATTTGCATATTAGAAACCGTTTGAACACTTTTGGTTGTATAGGTCTTCAGAGTAATCTATATCACTTACAACTAGGGTTGTTAAACGAATCCCAAAACTGTTACTCTGTCACCGATATTTGTGATTCACAGTTTATACCTGTTACTGAATATCAAAATAACAGTTCTTTGGTAGCATTGAATGTTGAACAGTGATTGAGAGTATGATGTGCAATTAAGACACCAAGGATTTGAAAACAATAATTTATTTGACAAGACAAAGACAACACAAGACGAACTACAATCGAAAATAAAAGTTAAGAAATATTATTACGCGCATGCGCAATTAAAACCTGCGCCGCGTTAGAGATCACGCATCGTCTACTCTTGGCATGGAGCCAAAATTTTCAATTCGTACTCCATAAGATCATAGGTAATTCGGTAACATTGACTAAACTAGTATCGTTCCGCTGATACCTGGACTGATCGCTTGGATCATATTGATATTGCTACTGCTATTGTGATTGGTGATTGTGACTGAGATCGCTGATTCGGTAGCACGGAAAGCTGGGATTGAGTATCAGTGATTTGATTATTGGTTTGGGTGATAGCTGGTCTGTAACGGATTCGGATTTCTCTGGAGGATTTTCAATTGCACGCTAAAGTAGGCTTTATGTCACACCAGATGCCCGCGCAGTTTGCTAAACAGAAAATAAAAGCTCGCCAGTTTAAAGGAAAGTTCAGAAGAAAACGTCAGAAAAATTCGCTCTTTTAAATGATAAATTAATAATTGTTTTTCAACTTTCCCTGATTAGTTATATAGTTATATATTTTCCGCTTGTAAATCGTTTTTAATTCTAAAAACATCAATTATGGGTGTATTAAAAGTAGATGCCTCTGAAATACTTAAATACTAAATTGAATGTCTAAATAAGGAAAGGGGTACGAGAAGATGATTATTTGATTTCGCTAGTGAATAGAATAAAAACATGGCTGCATACTGAATTTTACCTTCAAATTTTTTTTAATTCTGTAAGGCAATTTCACTCTACATAGTTATACCTTCATACAGTGTTGCTTTAGAATCCAAGGAATAGTTATGCGTACTAACGAAGGGAATATTTAAATAGCTCTAATAAGAGTAACTTACTCTTTAGCCTGTCCCTTTTGCACTCTAAATCCGAAGCTCCATTTTGACATTTGTTTCTGTAATGCGTAATTTTTACTATGCATTTCTTCATCGTTTTACGAGTTTCTGCATTAATTAAAGACAAAGCTGTTTCAATGGCTGAATCAACACAGTGATATTTATAATGGTAATGAATGCATTCTAAAATGGAATGAAATACAAAAAATTATGACTGAATGTTTGATTTTAAAATGTATAGTTTATTGTTCAAAAAAATTGGTTGTATGGATTACCTTGTCAGACTATGTGTTTTCAAAACAAAATAAATGTTACTTGTTAGAATAATTCCTAAAATAGGATATCCACCATCCTGTTTGTAAAAGATTACCCTTTGTCAGTCAGTACTGAGCTGTCTTCACAACAGTGAGAGAAATATATTCTAAAACACAATTCAGTGGAAAAGTTAAGACCTTTTCAATTCTGTGAAGTTTAGAAAAATATCACTCTTTTGTCATTTGGAACTTTGTTCTCCATACTCATAATTTGGAAACAGTTGGATTAAATGACTTGAAATATGGCATTTGAGGTTACATTTTTATGTAAATTCTATATTTGACACAGAAATTGACTGTTTATATTCAATTTATTATGAAGACAATATCTTAACAAATGTAACATACATGAATTTATAAAAATCATGGAAAACAATATTATCTTTGACAAAAGAAAATAGTCAACTTTAGATTTGAGTGTTGTAAACCTAAATGAATTCGGATGTTGCCAGGTATTTAGAAAAATTACTTTATGCTTTGAAACCTTTATTATTTGAATATTTCACTACCCCTTATTATCAAATTTAAGGAAAGTGTCCTTTCACACATACGGTGTAAAAAATATTTTTCTTCGATTAACCAATATTTTAGTTAGGAGTACTTAATTTAAACGACTTTAAGAGAAAAAGTATGTATGGCAATTATTTACTTAATAATTTGGTTTTGTATTAGAAGAAAATTAATAAATTATTCTAATTAATATCTTAAAATATCGATATATTTTGTAATTTGCAAAAGCCTGTTATGATCAAGGGGTTCATAAGTTGCCTACATTAGTTTATAGAGAGGGATAAGGATCTTTATGGAACAAAATTACGCCCTTAATACAAAAACAGGCTCATCGGCTGTATAAAAATGTTTAATTCAGTTTTGATTGTAAGATTATTGAGTGATATTACTTTTGATTAAAAACATTTTTGTGGATATTTCAGTTATTCTGGATGAAAATAAATTATGTGGTTTGAACTGAGTTCCCGCCGTAGTAAGCCAAGACTCTTTTGTCTTAGCTGTATATTAAATTAACCAATTTTGCTACTTAAGGATTTTAAAATATAAATAAAAGTATCCCGTTGCTATGAAGAGCAAATAAATACGTTACACTCAGCCAATCAGATTCAGACACAGTTCAGAATCACAGATAATCTTCAGCAACGAACACAGTTAAAACTGTTTCTCTGAAACCATTATTTGTAACATTCCTTCTTACAACCATGAAAATTGGCACACAGTTAGTTGTAATGAACTTAGAGACGAACATATAATAAGACTCCACGTATTAGTTTCAGACTGAATACTCCTGCAGAAGATTACGGTACTGGTGGTTGAATTACTGGTCCTTCGATCATAAACCAATTATCTTTATTGACTTCTGTAGGGAAATGAATCTCACGACTATCATAACACAAGGAATAAAAAAAACCTACTGTTTCTCAAATAAATTTTTAAATTCCATGCTGATAATTTTAAAAGTATATATTTTTAATTAAGATGATATTTCACAGATACTGAAGATAGTATACATAGATATGCGATGTTTATCCAAAATATATACATTGCTAGTGCATGCTAATCATCATTATTTATTCGTTTTATATTTCATTGTAGGTCGTTTATATTTCAATTGATAAAAACCAATACAAATTTTAAAATGGCAAGCAATGATAATTCATATCTATCGAACAATCTGCTTAAAATATAAAAAATTCGATTCCGTAATATAAAATAATATTTTTGAACTCGATCTTTTGTATACATAAAAAAACATGTTTGTGCGGGCATACTTTCTATAAAAATCTACACCGTTTGACCAATTCACACCACATTTGGAACACTTATATTTTAGAACACTGCGAAAAACATAGGCTATTACTTTAATGACTTTAGACCAATCTATAGCACAACCATGAAAATAGGCCCACAGGTAGTCCTCAAAGTCCCTCTCGAAGCCTCAAATTTAACATTTATAAAGCTTTTTTTTTTTTTACAATAAATGAATATTTACAAGGAAACACGTTATACAGATTTTGTGTATTGAAGTTTATACAGAGAAATGTCACGGTCATATTTTGAGCATTACTAAATTTCGTAAATCATTTTTGTCTTTATCAATATTTTCCTATCTTTTTTCGAATTGCTCTATTTCAATTCAGGAAGTCGAAATTCGACACTTTGCACATCTTTCGTTTATCATGTTGTCATCGGAATATCGCTTCTGTTTGTATATATCTTAATATTTTGTATATTACAATATATTATCCAGGAATTAAATCTATACATTTGCATCCAAAGTAAATTATAGAAGCTGTATAAAAGTTAAAACGAAGCTAAAAAGTATTTTCTGTAAAACTTAAATGATTGAATTTTTTTATGTAAGAAAAGTGATTATTATGATTCATTTTTCAATCAACATTTAACCATTTCAACCGGAGCAACGCTGGGTTATTCAGCTAGCATCATATATATAAAAGTGATAGTTAGTTGCTGTAGTCTAAATATAGTCGGCTTACAAGTGGAACACTAAGTCAAAATTGCATACATTTGATTTACTAGACCAGAATATGATGCTGTTTTGACTGCTGAAGTCCACTGCGTACTATTTTATTTAGACGAATGTTAGATTTATACACCTATTAATTAGAATTTACCTCTTCCTTTTCTTATAACTATATTTTTTGACTTAGTAATTCGTTTGTAAGTCGACGCTATTATGTAAAAATCAGCGTGATATTTATTTGCAATGACCAGCAAATTGTACATTCCCATCATGGCAATACATATACTTATTTTTAACTTTATTGAGTTACATTGGTGCATTCCAGAAGTGGATTCACGTTACACTTTATATTCGTCCCATGCATTATTAGCGCAACCACCTGTTTATATAGAGGCAACTAGTCCATTCAAGAATATCAAACATCCCGGATAGTTTTCCAAATTTGAACCAGTAACCTTTCCATCTAGAAACTTGCAATTTAACCACTAGTCATATCGGTCATTAACATGAGGGGTATAAGTGTCGAATTGACTATTTTCTGGCTATTGTTACAGAATAATAAAACGTCAGTTCATAGACATACAATCTAACTATGCCGCATGAATAGATGGAATTAATTCCCACCCACAAAGTACAGAACAATCCACCCCATTAAATCAAAGCGTCCGGTGAAAGCACCACCTACACGCATGACTTGCCTCAGTTTCACCCTCGGGAGAGATCGCGACAGAAAGTGATCGAGACCTGCATCGATATCACGCAGTGATCTCTTTTAACGGGAGAATTCAGGAGGATGGATCCCAAATGATCACTTCTTTAATTTCATTACCAACGACTGCGAGGATCTCGGAACACACGCTTTCGACTAAAGTGGGTTAGTCTGGCTCGGCGGTATCCGAAAACCATATTTGTGAGATCGGAAAGTCCACTAGAAACATAGTCCTCATGGTAACGGAAGACGATTATGCATATTCTGCGGCAAGTAATACCTTGGGGACTGAGTGTGCTTACGAGAGCAATGTGCTTCGGGTTCAGGGGTTGGGATGGAGGTGGTTATAATGATATTATAAAAGGGGTTGTGGGGGATTTGAGCTCCAGAAATAGTTCTAGTGCTCAGTAGGAACAATAGGGAAGTTATCTATTATTTACCGTCTTCTTAGTGTGTGGATTATTTACGAGAAGATATGTGTCTGGTGATAGCGACGTAAAGTATGAATTGTATATTGTATTTGGATTTACGAATGGTAATAGAATGCGTTGGTAAGCGTATTTCAAACATTGAAGTAACTAAGAGGAATTGAAGCATCAGTAAGTGGAATGGTATGGAAGTTATCGCTTATTTATTGTCTTTTTGATGTTGTGTGGAATATTTACAAGATATGTGTCTGATGATAACGATGTAAAGTATCAATTCGACATTGTATATGCGGTTTACAAATGTTAATAGAATGTGTAGACAGGTGTAATTGACGTATATAAGTGAATAATAGCGATTTAAGGATCAATAAACGGAACAATTGGTAAATAATAAATTATTTACTGTCCCCTTGGTTTGCGGAATATTTAAGAAAATATGTGTACATAAACTAAAGAGAATTGAAGCATCAGTAAGTAGTACAATAGGGAAGTTATTACTTGTTTATTGTTTTTTGGCGAGTGTGGAATATTTACAAGATATGTGTCTGGTGACAATGGTGTGAAGTATAAATTTTGTATTAGTGATTTACTAATGGTAATAGAATGCGTAGATAATAGTAATTACTTCATATCATAATTTAATATTTCCTAAATATAATATTGCCTTGAAGAAGTCATAAGGCGGTTTTTCTATAAAGCTAAGTGAGTAAGGTAGAGACTAGGCTACCTTGTTGACAACTCGTGTCAAAACCTCGCGTTGTAATCAAATGCCATTTTAGCACCATGCTTTTATTGAAAAATAAAGCAAACATCGTAAAACTGTTAATAAATCAAATTAGTTATTGATCTGTTTGGCTTGATTTGCCGCTTTGATGTCAGATTATGCTACACGAATGCTAATCAGACCAGTTTTTAATCGGAAATAATTTTTCAATTGGTGTAATTGCATTTCAATAAAAATTAATGTAATTACATCACCGAAAATACATATTCCAAAAGTAATTAAATGCGCGTATGTAAAACAAGACATAAATAGTCAGAGTGAAGATATACTAAAAGTTGAATTTTCAACAGTCATTGAATTTCAAACGCTAAAGTAAGTATGAGATATCATGTCACTGTCACATTTTAGTGTTGAAGTAAATTCGATTAAGCCTGAAAAAATGAAATATATTATTTTATCACACAGGCGTTTGAGAATTATTATTTTATATAATCAATCCTCTGAATGTCACGAGATTCCCAAGTAGTGTAGCATTGCTTTCTCTGGCAACATGCGTAATAACTAAATATTCTAGGATTTATTCTATTACTGAGATGTTCCAAATGGTTAGGAGTCACGTCGTTAAGACTAAAAGTTAGAGAAAGAATATAAACGAGTGTATCCCACACATGATTAAAACAAACTAAATTATTAATTCAAGTGCACAAGACTCTGATATGCTTCATATAAGATACATTTATTACTTGATATAAGCTTTAATCTAACTTAGTTGAAATAAATCTATCAGTTCACACACAAACGTTACAAATATGTATGTGTCCCCTTAGTATGTGGAATATTTTCGAAAATATGTGTGACATAAATGGTTTAATCCGATTAAAATGTTTTAAACATTTGTTGAAAAAACAATTTTATAGTTAGGCATAGAGATATAATTCATAAACGTCTTATACCTCAGAATAATTGCGTGAATTTTGTCTGTAATCAAATATTGTGTTTTAGATAATTGCAATAGAAGAAATACACAGTTTGTATATAGTCTAGCATTTAAACATTTTTTTTAAAGTTTTATTTTATAAAACCATTTTCTAATTCATCAAATATTAGTATGAAAAGTTTGACAGTGCAATTTTACTGACAAGCTTTAGGATGTAAAGAACATTTTTATTGAAGTTTTATGTAGTTTAATACTTGGGAATATGTTGATTGAACAATGATTTAAAGAAACTGACATCAAGAAAGGGCGGAAAAAATTAATAATGCTACAAATAATGAAATCTATTTTGAAAAGGCATGAAATGTATAATTAATATGGACAATGGTACTATTAAATTTGTTATTATATCTCAACAGCTTTATAGCTATACTATGATCATGCATTCTTACTTTCGAGTATATGTTTTTGCCCTTTTACTTTACAAAAAGTTAAACATGAAATATTTTGGTACTAATATTTATTCAGTTAAATATAGTTTAAAATATTTTCCATAAATGCTATTACACCTATAAAATGTGAAAGTAATTCCCAATAATATAATATGTTATCTAAGCACAGCAAAATAAATGGATGCAGTATTTAATTTTAAATTGCTCTTAAATATATTCTTTTAGATGTAATTTGAAATATAAGGGTTATATTATTTATAATTTAGTGTTAAGTATTTGCAAAAAAGATTTGATACAACATTTTGCATTTTTGTATTAATTCCTATAATCACAGTTGAAGTAAGTTCGGAACTATATAAAAAATAAAGCCGCCCAGGAAAAAAAATCAGCAAGGAGTTAATATAACAGACTAAATTAAGATAATTGGTACGTTAGAGAAATACAAAATATGAAATACGAAATATGCGTTGAAATAAAGATTTTAATCGAAGGTTGGCCAGCAGTATCTAATTCCAAGGTTACATTTTTTGGTGGAACCTATGAAATAAACAGCAATATTTGCTGTTTTTTTACTATGGAAAATGTTCAATTTTTTTAAAGAAATTATTTAAGATATATATATTAATTTTAATTAAACATATTAGTTGATAATTGTTTTCATAAAAACATCTATTTTGATGAAAACAAAACTTTAACTTCAAACTTTATTTTTACTTCATGAAAACTGCAGTTTTTATGAAGGAATTTTATCAAGGAAATTTTACTGCATTTTTCCTGAAGAAAACCATTGTTCCTTTAAAACCTCTGCATTTTCTCTGCGTAAAATCTGTACTTATCTGCTTTCAAAAAATCTGCATTCATCTTCAAAAAAACTTCAAAATGAATCTTTTTTTGAAGGAAAAGTGCTGATTTTTTTTGCTAGGTGTAAGCACTTTAAAGAATGAATTTCTAGCTTTGCTATATTTTACTTTATATTTCTGAGGAAAACCTGTACAATAGCATATAATTTTATGAAGTTTTCAACGTTCTGAATTGATGTTACGTTATTCAAATGTACAAAAGGTAATTTTATGACATGGGGAACTCGTTTTATCCCTACTTGTTTTTCTCACTTTATGTTCAGGCTTTATATTTAGTAATGCCTAATATCTACAGGAATCGCAATCATTGATAAACGCCACCGACTTATAGGGTATCCATTAGGCAAACAAGGAGGATAGTTGAAGACTTACAGATAGCGTTTCGACAACTTATGATTTTAAGATTCAACACACTAATAGCGACACAATATACAATAGTTTAGAGCTTGCAACTAAACTTGATAGTTACAAAATACAGATAATGGCATATTTGGAAGATATTGTTCTAAAAGGGTTTACATCCCAGACAATCTGCTAGCATCATAAAGAGTCAGAATTTCACTAAGTAATAAAATCCATAAATCAATTTCTTAAAAGTTTGATTTACAAGGAATAGGGTAAATAACCAGCAATGGACATGTTTAAAGATCATTTTTTAATTTGATAACAAATGTGGCTGTTTCAATTTAGAGATACAAATATTTTTAATGGGTTAGAACTAATACGTTACAGTTTATTTAACAGTGCAAATTTCATTAATTTCCCATAATGTGTAGGTAAATTTTTAAAAATAAATTTAAATACAGTTGTTATACCAGTTCTGGTCCTACATATTTATTTATGATAATACTAAAAACTAATAACGGGCATCCGCCAAACCGCTCTGTTCTGCTTGAACATTTCTATACTAGGTAAATCTTACAATTTTCATAAATACACGATGCTTACTCCACAGTTTATTATTGTTAAATATAATGAATCAACACTGTCGTTACAAAAGATATTTTCAATGTTGCCATCATCATCTGTTTCAGTATATTGAAAACCTAAGGGGGCAAACAAATATATATCTTTTATCGTCATTGCCTGATAAATTCTCTTCGAATTCTGTAGGCAAACATCTGGGATGATGCATTTTTTGCATAAGCTGAATTTAAAACCCCTCGATTTTAGAATAGATGCATACTTATTTTCATAAAAGAGTGACACAAAAATCATATTTACATTATAATTACCAATTTATTTACCGCATTAATCAATAATTTAATTGTTTGGAAGTTTTCCTCTCTTATGTTTCAACCTTCTCTTTTGTTTTTGCATTTTTCTTTCATATTTTAAATTTATTTCTTGCAGTTTTTTTTGTTTTATTTGGCTAAATGACTTAGTTGCCACTGTCGTGAGAAGGTGACAAATGGTTAAATGGGTGCATTTAATATTCCTCTCCGCTTTGGAGAATCAGGTCAATGGATAATTTTTTTAAGAGCATTATTTTATAATCAAACAATACTAGAAATCACCAAAACGTTAATAATGGTCACATCTGCACATTATAAAAATATGTATTTTTCATTGACTGGCTTGAAATAACTAAAACAAAAAATATTCAATCTAATACAAAAATGGGCCTTAATCATATAAAAATCTTAACGAATCAGTACATACCAATAAATCTGAGTTCAGATGCAAATCAGCGATGTCAGTTACTTAAGAAAGAAACATTTCAAAAATTCACATACTAAAACTAAGAACATAACCTATTTGAGACGCGTGTACAACTAACTCATAAATCACACTGTAATAAAACATGCTGTTTGGATAAAATAGAGATTTGTTTGTTCCTTGAAGGATATCGAATGAATCAATCTTTAGAAGCCGCTGATTAGGTTTCTAGATTGTTTTTTAAAATCTTAATTGTGTCAATTAAATCTCAACCTGGCCATTACTGGTTGGCTGACCATTACTAGTAGTTTACCCCTATCTAATTTATTACAATATTGCAATCCACAGACAATGTTAATCCTCCTGGTGGTCATCTCGATAATGTATTATGACATTAGTAAAACAGAGCAGATATTGATGGATGATATATATCATACATCAAAGTCTCGTTATGTATCTCGTCATTACAAGAAAACGAGATTTTCATATAGTGAAATTAATTATACTAGGGGGCCCGCCCCCTGCTCGCTAACGCTCGCCAACCCCCGGAGGATTGCTTCGCAATTCTCATTGGTTCGCTGCGCGAACCTATGCTCGCTTCGCTCGCATCAATGAAGATACGTGTCCTAGCAGAAGGGATTGTTTACAAAATAAGATATTCCAAAAAAATATTTTTCAAATCTAAATTTGTTGTATTACATAAAAGATATATACAGTACCTCTGGAATCAGAATTTAAATGAAAACTTTGAGCAAATTTTTACTCGCAATGTGAACGCTGCTTTGGAAATTGAATACCCAGCATGTTGTTTGTGTGTACATTTCCCCAGTACTCGAGCCACCCATACACTTTTTGACTGAGTTTGTTGTCGAAAGTTGTAGTGCATGCGTCTTGTTGTACTATAATTGTTAACCTTGAAAAGGAACGTTTTTTAAATAGCCCTGAAAAGATCCTCCGCTTTCTTAGATTTCTATTACAAACCGCAACACCTCGTCTAAAATTCATTTTTTTCAATAAAATTTCATCCGCGATAACGCTATAGATTCAAATGAGGCGCGAGGCTCCTAGTGAACAAATAATCGCACAATGTTGCCAAAACGCGGTAACAAATAACGTCTTTTTTGCGTGCCACGTAAGAGAAATATATATATAGATTATTGATAATTGATTATATTTTGATAATGAAATATCATGTCATTAGAAAAATTGGTCATACTTTGTTGGACAATATAGTGTGTACCGAAATGATAGGTCCACCCTCATTTTTCAATGTTTCGACATTTAATTGAGAATAAAGATAATTTTATTGGAAGATATAATTATACAATAGTCGTTATAACTATTTAGAAAGCAATGTGTTAAAATTAATTTATTCTTATTTTATGCAAATTTTCATTTTGAGACCGTTTCTAAAAGATAGGTCCGCTTTTGTAAATCTTTACACCAAAACGTTTATTTCCTCAAAATTTGCATAAATATCGTAGTTTAGTCTTACTGCGGGATTACGCTGACTGTTTTGGGGTATTTAAACATCACGTTGTAATAAAACGAAATGGATCGTCGTTGGAGTCTTTCACTGGTTGAGTTGGGGAAAATTGATGCATTTAAGAAATGTGGAAAATCGAATAAAGAAATAGCTAAACTTTTAAACAGATGGCATAATGTTGTAAATAATTTTTTTGTGGCTTAGAAGTGCTTATGGCATTAAACAATCATTTGGGCGGCCCTTCAAAAATGACACCCCGACAAAGAAGTACTATCGTTAAGGAGTTAAAATCTGGAAATACGAGCTTATCCACTTTGGCCAGGCAACAAAACCCTCCACTATCAAACATACGTTTCATGGAGTGGTAAAGAAGATCGGCAATTTAGTTTACTTATGAGGAAAGCGGCACCGCGAAATTGACTAAAAGCACAGAGAAAAGTTATTGAAATTCGCACAGGAAGTGATGTCCCGGAAAGAAAACTGGCATCGAGTGATATTCAGTGATGAAAAAAAATTTGACCTGTCTGGTCCAGATGGCTGTCACTATTACTGGCACGATCTGCGTAACTATAGAGAGAAGTCTCGAGGATACAAGCTGGTGGTGGTTCCGTTACGGCACGGGTCGGATCCAGAAGTGCAGGAAAAACTGATATAGCATTTGTAGACAATCGTTTGAAGGCTACAGGCTATCAATAGCTGTTTAAACAATATTTCATTCCACAATCGGAGCACATTGAAGGCCCTTTCTTCATGTTCAAACAGGAAAATGTTCCAGTGCATACTGCAAAATCCACTTTTGAATGGTTTCTGGATAATGGTGTACATATATTCGATTGGCCACTTTGCAGCCCCGACTTGAATCCGGTAGAAAACTTGTGGGACATACTCGCAAGAGCAGTGTATGCAGGAAGAAGGCAGTACAACTGTACCACAGACTTGAAAAAAGCTATTTGCTCCGAATAGGCAAAAATCGAAACAAACTCTTTGCAAAAACTACTAGAAACCCTGCCAAATAATATTTATGAACTCATTCTGAAAACGATGGAAAAATTTCTTATTAATTTAACACTAATTTGATGTTTAGTTCAGTGGACCTATCTTTTTGAAACAGCTGTTTCACATAAATTTTCTTTTCCTTAAAATTCCTATGATTTGTATAGTATTTTTGCATTATTTTTTCATTGTATGAACTAATGTAGTTTATAAAATAGTACTTTGTACACAATAAAACTTTTTTCCGAATATAACTTTCGTTTTTACTGGTGGACCTATCATTTCGATACACACTGTATATCTATCGTCATTAATCGAGGTTTAAATAATTGGTGCCATTTTAAGACTTAAAATCATTATTAAAGGGGGGGGGTGAGTGGGGTTAAAATGTCAGAGAAGGTTGAATTCACATGCAAGAGTTGCTTAGAGGTGGGTGATTTGAGGAAGGAGCTGGAGGCTTTGAAGGTGAGGGCTGCAGAGGGAGTGGAAAATGGTGTCCAATGTGTAGACTTGGGGCATGTTGATCAGGGGGATAAGGTAACTAGAGGGGTAGTGGTTGGTGATTCAATGGTTAGGGTTTTGGGAGAAATGGTAGGGCGTAAAAAGCACAATTTTGCAAGGTGTTGCTTGGCAGGTGCCAGGGTAAAACATGTAGTTGAGGCAGTTAAGGCAGGTGTGGTTAAAGGGGAGGAAAAGGCAGTAGTGTGGGTGGGAACAAATGACGTAGAAAGGACTACTAATGTTGAGTTTAAGAGGGAAGCAGAAACACTTTTAAGAGGCATTAAGTCTCATGGGGCAGAAGTAACAGTATTAGGATTACTACCTAGGTATGGGTTAGGTAATGGGTGGTTAAATCAAAGGGCCAATAAGATGAACGGGTTGTTAAGGGATTTGTGTGAGAGGGAGGAGGTTAGATTTTTAGATGTTTGGAAGGAGTGTAGGAGGGATTGGATAAGCAGGGACAATTTGCATTTAAGCTTGATAGGTAATAGAGAGGTTGGTAAGCGGGTTTTGAATATTCTGGAGTCAAAAAACTAGTATACAAGCAGGGATGGGAAGGACATAGAGCTTTGACAGTACACAGTAATTGCTTAGGAAAACTAACAGGGTCTAAATTGCCGGAGACAAACAATGCAAAGGGAAAGTGCAATGCAAGGGAGAAAAACAATACCAAGACAAATAATACAAGGGGAAAGTGCAATATAAGGGTAAAAAATAAGCTAAAAGTATTTTATTGTAATACTCGGCAGTGTGAGAAATAAAATGGATGAGCTCAAGGGAATTGTACATGCAGAGGATATAGATATCATTGGGATTACTGAAAGTTGGGCTAGCAGTGAAGATGCACAAATTTTAGAATTAAGTGGATTCACAATGTTTAGGGAGGACACAGTGAATAGGAAAGGGGGTGGGGTTTTGATTTATGTGAGAGAATTCTTAAACTGTACGGAAATAAAGTTAAATAGTAAAACTGAGGGTATAGAATCAGTCTGGGTGAAACTGAATACAGACAAAGGCAAAGGACTAATTCTGGGCAATATATATAGACCTCCTGTTTGTAGTGAAGAGCAGGAAAAGGGCATGTGCAATCTGATAAACGAATCATGTCAAAAAGGAGAATTAATTTTAATGGGGGACTATAACTATCCAAATATTGACTGAACAAACAATCTAGCTACAAATGGGAAAGGGGAAGAATTTTTGGAAGTGATACAGGATTGTTTTTTGTACCAGATGGTGTATGAGGATACTAGGGACAATGCAATATGGGATTTGATTTTTCAGCAATGATGAGGATAGGGTGCAGGATTTGGTTATAGGTGAGCCACTGGCAGAAAGTGATCATAGAAGTATCAGATTAAGTATAAATTTTCAGTCAGCATACACAATCAATAGTAGGATAATTCCAAATTTCAGAAAGGTAAATTTTCATAAGATAAGGGAAGAGTTAAAGGAAACATTCAGAGGGGGATTATTAGCACCGCATCATTCTGAACATTGGGAGGAATTCAAGAATAAGTTAGACAGGGTGTTAAAAAAACACGTAACGTTCAGGAAAAAAGGAAAATCTAGAAAATTGCTCACTATGTGGTTTTCAGGGGAAACACACAAAGTTTTAAAATTAAAACAAAGAACATACAGGGTATATAAAAGCACTGGTAACGACAGGGACAAGGAGGCATATCAGAAAGCCAGAAATGAGTTTAAAACTATTAGTAGGAAGCAAAAGGTGTCCTTGGAGGAAAAATTAGCAAGGGAAATAAATATAAACCCAAAATAATTTTTTGCATATGCAAGTGGTAAAAATAAATTTAGTACTACACTGGGCCCGTTGGAGGGGAAGGAAGGTGAATTAATTCAAGACGAGGTGGGAATGACAAACGTGTTAAATGACTTTTTTCTGGGGGTTTTCAATGGTAACTATAATTTAAAAAAGGATCCCAAGGATGGAGCCTTTGCAGGGGGTATAATTAAAGAATGCAAATTCAACAGGGAAGAAAAAGTACATCAGTTGAAAAGAATTAAGCCATCTAAAGCACCAGGACCAGACGATATTTATCCGAGAGTACTAGTGGAATGCGCGGAAGAACTGTGGGAAGTAATTCACACGATATTTAATTCAACATATAGCACAGGTTGGGTACCAATGGATTGGAAGTTGACCAACATAACTCCAATTTTCAAAAAGGGAATACAAAGTGATCCGGGCAACTATAGACCAGTAAGTCTAACATCAGAAATTTGCAAAATATTTGAATCTCTGTTAAAAAAAGCATATAATATTATACTTGGAGGAGGGGGGACTGTTATCAGAGAATCAGTATGGGTTTAGGAATGGCAGATCCTGCTCTACAAACCTTTTGAAGTTCTACGAAAAAATTACTGAGGAGCTGGATAATAAGAGCAGTGTGTATATCATGTACATAGATTTTCAAAAGGCTTTTATTAAAGTACCTCATGAGGCATTACTGTTTAAATTGGAAAGGCTGGGGATTCAGGGAAAAACATTAATATGGATAAATAATTGGTTATTGGGTAGAAAACAGAGAGTGCAGGTAAAAGGAAATTATTCACAGTGGACAGAATTTATAAGTGGGGTGCCTCAGGGATCAGTTTTGGGACCAATTTTTTTTATAATTTTCATAGATGATATAGGTCAGGGGATCAATAATAGAATCAGTATATTTGCAGATGACTTAAAAATATGGGGGACAGTGGATAACAAGTTACAGATAGAAAATTTACAAGGGGATTTTGATAAGATATCCGAATGGGCTGTAAAATGGGGTATGTCATTTAATGTAGGGAAATGTCAAGTTCTGCATATGGGTTATAGGAACAGTGGAGCCGAGTACAGGCTGCAGGGAGTAAAGGTAAAGGAGGGAGAAACAGTCAAGGATCTTGGGGTGATAATTCACTGGGATTTTAAAATGGGTCATCAATGTTCAGCTGCGGGTAAAAAGGCTAATAGGTTACTGGGGTATATTAAAAAGACTGTAACTACAAGGGATAAGAATATAATCTTGCCGTTATATAAGGGTTTAGTAAGACCACATCTAGAATATGCTGTACAATTCTGGGCTCCATATATGAGAAAGGGCATAGAATCAATTGAAAGGGTTCAGCACAGAGCTACAAAAATAATAAAGGGGCTAGCAAATTTCGACTATAATGAACGTTTAAGTAAGCTAAACATGTATACACTGGAAAGAAGAAGAAGGAGGGGGGATTTGATTCAGCTTTTCAAGTTTGTAAAACAATGGGACACAGAGGGCTTAAATTTCAATAGGGATAACAGAACATGGGTATAAATTGAATAAGACAAATTTTAATCGGGATTTAAGGAAAAACTACTACTTTAATAGGGTAATAGACAGTTGGAACGCGTTGCCAGAAAATATAGTTAATTCAAAGGGAGTGTACGAATTTAAGACACAATTGAATAGTCAGTGGGAATTGGAGAATTCATAAACAAAGGACCAGCCTTGTTGGGCTTGAGCCTGTAGCTGGTCGTCAATATTTGTATTTGTATAAACATGAAATATTTCAAGCAAATGTTTTATTATACTTGGTCTCTTAGTACACCTTTTTCTTTTGAGATATTCTATGAAAACAACAACCTTACACTTGATACTGTTACAATAAGTAAACCTTGCATCATGGTCCTTAAACCCAAATAGCAAACTCTTGTGTTACTATGGTATATGTGTAGTAATTGCAACTATATATCTCACACAGGTTATTTTGTTTTTACGATTGGAAGAATTGTTTTGTATACTGTGTAGCAACCGTTTTTAAAAGCGTATACTTATAATATTTCCTTGGGTAAAATCCTTCTTTTTAAAGAATTAACCAGTACTTTTTCCCTCTTTCAAAATATAAAGCTATATTTAAAAGTGGAGTAAATTTGTACACGAAACTTACTTTTTATTTAATTAACTTGTGAACTAATGTCCCTTTAGATGACACGCAAATCTTATATTAGTATTGTTTATGTGTTTTGCGTGTAATTGTTTGAAATTCATAGTATATTAAAAAGGAATGATGAGAAATAGCTGCAGCAAGGTAGATCAGAAAAATAATATTAAGAGAAAATGCCGAGGAAACTGAGACTCAATAAGAGGGTCTTTTGAGTTGGAGAGTAAAATACAAAAATGCCGCATTTTGATGCAAGTTTCTATTTGAGTAAGAAATATAAATTGAAAATAGCGACGAAATCTATATAAATAAGAATGGAGTGTTTGTTTGTACATTCAATATTTTCGACCCATTTCAAGTTTTCTATCCGTTTTGGACCCTTCTGATGCCGAATCCGCCTTTTTCTCGTTTGGTGTCTGTCTGTCTGTATGTTGTGCCCTATACACGTCCACGCGGTTTAAGATATTTTCATGAAAATTTGCATACAGTGAGTACTTATCTTCATTTAGTGAGTGGCATTGGTTGCGAAAGTCTGTCTGTCCGTCTTTCTGTTCTATGCTCGATTTTGTGTTTCTGTGTTTGTGTAAACATCACATGAATTGTTTTCCAGATATTTGATTGCATTGTATTTTATTTTATACATTATCTATTAGTTAAGTGAATGCAATATTAAACATTTCTTTATTGTTATATTTAGTTGAGTTTCATGCTAAAACACTTGAGTAAGTATACTTAAATCAACCATAATTTGGTAGTTTTGGAAAAATTGGAATGTCTATTGAATATTACGATTACTTCGATTGCTTTACCAGTACTGCTGAAAAAGTAATTATTCTTCAAAAAATTATTTTTTTTATGGAATTTCATCTCTGACACTTTATTTATTTCGAGTCTTATTTTTATTCTTTGCGCATTGAAAACGATTTCCGAATATTTGGGACAGACGATATTTTTCAATGAAACGAGAATGAACAAGATCGAGCGAGCAGTGATATTATTTCTGGTTCTTTCGCTCTGAATTAATTTCACATTTCTAAATTTTGTTCACTTTTAGTTGTAAGTTGTGGCAACTGTGCGAGATCAAGAGAATTTGAATCACAAATTAATATCTTTCGAACAATATTCTGCGACATCTTTTATTTTGTTTTACTTCGCTGTCTCCCGTTTTAAATATTTATTATTTTAATAAATGTGTTTTCTTTCTCATCACACGCAACTGCACCACAAAGTATTAGACTTAAAAATGTTAGGTAAGTCAGTATAAACTTTCAGTAAATTTTAAGTGTAGTTATGCCATTATTGAAAGAATAATGCCGTTATTTAAAGAATAATGCCGTTATTGAAAGAATAATAATGTTTATTAATCCAAACTGGAACTTTTTCCAACATTAAAAAATTTGTTGTAATAGTGACAGGAGAAGATTGCAAAATTTCACAATGTCGCATACCGGAGGCAAGAGTGCCACAAGTAAAAAAATATTCTTTTGTTGACTATGAGTGCGAGAGCACACGCCGTAAATCGTAATTTTAATTAATTGAGTTGAACATGAAAAGAACTTAAGAAAGGGAATTCCAAATCTTCCTATAAATCGTCTTTTATAGTAGTAACCTTAGTATCACCTTTCGTCATTTTGTAGCTTTGTCATACAGCAATTGTGCGATGTATGTGAAATGTATTACATGAATGGATATGCATGTGTAGGATTTGTGTCCAAAGTAAGTTGTAGAAAATATAAAGGTGGCGAAAGATGTTAAAATAAATTTTTATTCTTCAAAAAACGTAAGTCATTATATATTTTGATTATCTCTTCAATCTAGAGTAAACCAATTCAAACCGAGTAAGGTCGGGTATTTTGCTAGTATAAAATAAAACGATTATTGATACCTTTCAACTGTCTTTTATAACCACAAAAACCTGATACCACTATTCTCAAAGTAAAAGTGAAACTAGTACACGTGTACTGTTAGCTCTGCCATCCAGTTCGTGAAAGTGAATTTCTACTCTTCCATTTGTAATACCTGTGGTGGAAATATGCACAGAAGTTTGATATCTTCAGAAACTCTGGTTTTTGCAATAGGACTCTCGCGAATATATTTATTTATTTCTTGTTTGATTTGATGAAAGATATGAATGAAATCTTTCTCTCTATAAGAACTATCGATATATATTCTGTTTCATTGTTTAAGGAAAGGTATGGTTTATATAATATAGTATGTATTCAGGAAGGATATAAACCGCATTCAAACTGGAATTTTTTGCAAGCCATGTCTAGTGAAAGTAGAAGTCATCAGCAATGATATAACATGCCATATCTGTACTGCTACATTGACTATGAAACATGTAGTAACCGATACTAGATCGTTTTATAGCCGTGGCAAATAATTACTAAAATCCATAACAAATATTTTATTTCCAAAATTAGTAGACAAAGAAACACACCAGCTTTTTAATAATGCCATTCGAAACCGAAAATCACTACCTGACACACAGTTTAGCATAATTACAGCCATAAATAGAGGAAATTCATGTCAAAAGTATCAAGTTTTATTTTTAAAGGTCAAAATCTATTAACAAAAATGTAGACTAAAACCATGCAATTGTACATTTTAAAGCACAGAAAGAGTCAAATCTCAATTATCAGTTAAAATTCTGTCATTGATAAGGAATTTGAAACCTAATTTATAAAAAAGTGACAGTGTTGTTAAAGTTTCGTTTCAAACATGAGAAATATATTGAAAGTTGGGTATTATGAAAATCCTTGTTACCCCCAATGTATATCTGTTTACGAAATTTTACCTAGTACGTGTTTTCAGCTACGCAGAGCAAATTAAATATATATTTTACTCCTCATATCATACCCCTGCAAAGAAAGTTACACAACTCAAAACTGTAGAATTTGAGAAACACCAACTTAAAGGATACTATAAAACATATTGAAATAGGATAAGCTTCTTTTAAATTATAGGTAAGTATTTATGGTGGTAACTTCTATTATTTTCGATACAATAGTAACATAACACGCTGGGGGACCTCATGCATTTTTTTCAGTGACATAACATCAAAATGTTTTATTTTTTGACTTATATCACTTTTCTTGCTGAGGTGCGATATGAAAACAAATATGAATTAAATCATTATTTCTTATTATTCTATTTTTTGATAACGTAAACTGTTTTACATTGGTACTCCAGTGACAAAATTGAAACATTTACTTCTGTATTGAAGATATCATATTCATCATATATTGTATCCCTTCCCTTTACGCTTTTATTTGATTATAATAGAAGCATTTTTTCAGCTAATGAAAATATATCCGTGCATTTTGTTTAGTTAGTTAGTATAGTATTCATGTATTATGCAAAGACAAATTATAATTATAATTAATTTAATCTCAGAGGTGGATAACTTTTTATCACCAGTCAAACTTTCGGTAGATAGCTATTTTAATTGACGATGCACTGGACCAACACAATGGTATATTGGCGAATGACCAGGATCAAACCCGAAAGGAAAGATCCAAGATCAACACCACGTAATTTTGATACACAGTCCGATGACGAGGTCACACCTGAGAAGGCACCCCACTCTCCAGGCTTCCTCACCACCCAACGTGAATATATATATATATATATATATATATATATATATATATATATATATATATATATATATATATATATATATATATATATATATATATATATATATATATATATATATATATATATATTTGATAACTCGATCGATTTGAACTCAGAACACTATTCCATTACTTTTCAAACCGGGCTACCTCGGATCTAAAAATTTCAATGTATCACACTTTCCACTCCAACACACTAAGTAATTGCGTGAAATGTACTCAATTAATCTATACTTAAAAAAAAAATTTGCATAGTATCTGGTATTTCTCATATAGTGATCATAGCGTTTTTCCACCACCTGGTACGTTTGGTAAGGTGGCTAACAATACCGGATTCAAATCTTGTTTAAGCCCATGTATTTGACTATTCCTGTAAGTATTTCCTGGGTTTTCTTCCCAAATAGTTGTTACTTGGCTCCTTGAACAACAGAAGTCTGAAGAAGTCAGTGATCTAGCATAAGAAAAAATAATAATTCAGCATTAGCACAAAAATATCCCGAAATCTTTGTAAATACCTGTTTTTTACTGATACGAGTAAAAGGACCCAGTTTCATTTGGATGCATGTAGTACTAGAAGTAGTGATTGAAATAATATTAAGAAATTTTATTTCATCGTTTGAAGAAAAAATTAATTTATAACAATTATCCTTAAACTCTGGTGGTGTTCTCGATGAGGTATTTCGTCATTATTAAATCTAATCAGATCATGGTTTACGTGATATATCGCCATTAGAAGAAAACTGAGCGTTTAGAAAATTTATCTCAGCATCATCAAAAGAAATCGGCAATATCTTAATGCCAGATATCTTCATTAGCAAAATGTATGGAAGAGATGTCTCATAGAAACCACTTGGAGGGTTAAATAATTATTTAACCTCTTTGGTACATATTTATTTGAAAAAAAGTTCTTACTATCGTTTGCACATTAGTTACTGTTATGTTTTCGAAATTATCGTCTTTACTCTAATTTCTGTTATATTTTCGTACTATCGTCTTTACTCAAATTTCTGTTATATTTACGTATTATCGTTTGCACACTATGTACTGTTATATTTTCGTATAATTTCGTTTGAGAAAAATGGCAACAGTATGAGAGGGATCACACAGCTTCTGTTATCCGCCTTCATTCCAAAAAAGAATGTCTGATAACGCAGCCGTGTAAATATATCTATGTGGTCAGATTAAATAAAGTGTATTTTTGTAGAGAACGACTGAATAATTTGATTCAAGGAGAGTCTCGTAACAGCAGTAATTATTGCCATGAACAAAAATGTACATGTTTAATTTTGTCCTAGTGTAAATGACGAATTTGAATCGTCATCCGTAAATTAGGCAAAACAAGTTCATGACGAGTCTCAGTCGTTAAATGTACCCAGGGGAATAATAACAATATATAAAACAACAAAAATAACTTAACCTATCCCAAGTAAGATTATTTTCTAACCTGAGTATCGATCTGATCTCGGATTGATACCATAACTTCAATTCAGAACGAAAAAGTCGAATTCGAAATGTTCTGTTATCTTTAGGAAACAATGAAAAATGCGTTCAAAAGAAAAAGTGAAGTACATCTGTTATTTTGCACATCATTGTAAATAGAATGCTTTGCGAGTTGACAAACACATAAAATATTAAACTAGGTATAATTTATTAAATTACTAGCAAATTACCCGATATTACTCTGATTGACTTGGTTTACTCTAAATTGAAGACATGATCAAAATATATAATGACTTACGTTTTTTGTAGAATACTAGGGGGCTCCGCCCCCTGCTCGCTTACGCTCGCCAACCCCCGGGGATTGCTGCGCAATCCCATTTGGTTTGCTTCGCAAACCAACACTCCTGTCACAGAGTGAAACTATCTGAATAATTCGTATTATGCTGATTTCACTTTCCGGTTCATGACGTCACAGCGAGGGCTTCGCTGCGTCTCGCTTACGCTCGCCGACACCGGGGATTGCTACGCAATCCGTTTGGTTTGCTTACTCAAACCAATATTTCTTTCGCAAGTGATTTAACTTTTTTTTGCTTTAACACTTAATGCACCCTAAACTAATAGCCGTATCAGTAAAAAATCTTCTGCATCTTGTTCCCTGTACAACTTTAAGTAAACATTGTTAATATCCAAACTTTACTCTGTACTTTGTCGGTAAACTGTCTTGAGAACAGAGGGGAAAAAGCGAGCCTTTTTCCTCGCCAAATAAAAAGAAATCGTTTTTATGGCAATTGTTGCTACGATAAATTTGATATCTGGCAAACCCGATAGTCAAAAGTGTAACCCACTACTGCTTTCGGAAGCAGCTATGCGAACTGAAAAATACGAAATTTGTGTCACCAACTTTTGATTGCATCGAATTTATTTATGAACCAATTTTAAAAATAATTGTACCGTAAGAAAGAGTATATTCTGAGGTATACTGCAATATTTTTAAAATTAAAAACTAACAGTAATACTATACAGATATGACCATTTTAGTTTTGTATCGGAAGTTACGATCTGAAAGTTCCGAAAATTGTATGACCAACTTTTAATTGCATCGATTTTATTTATTAACTAATTTGAAAAATAACTGTACCATAAGAAAGAGTGTAATGTAATGTATTCAGTGATGTTTTCAAATTTAAAAAATAATGGCTTTTGCCGTAGACAAAACGGTTTTAACAATAAGTAGCGAAAATATCCAAAGATTCCGAATTTTGTATGACGAACTTTTGATCGCATCCAATTTAATTATTAACCGATTTCAAAAATAATAGTACGGTAAGAAAGAGTATATTCTGAGGTATACTGCTATATTTTAAAAATTAAAAACTAATAGTAATGAGATATAGATATGGCAGTTTAAAAAAAAAGTAACAAAAATGTCCCGATTTTTCCTGAATTTCAAAAAAATATTATCAAGAACCAAATTTAAATTTCCAAAAAAACTCGACGAGCTGCAAAAATTTACGTTGAGAGGTACTCTTAAAAAAAAACTCACGACTGAAGACTGAAATTTTGAATGTGTTTTGCTCACTCGCGGAAGAAATTTCACTTCTTCAACTTTAACACTTAATAAAACCTAAACTAATAGCCGCATCGGAAAAAAATCTTAATAATTATCCAGGGAATACGATGAAGAACAAAGCATGTTAATTTCATATTTTTCCGATCAGTACTTTCTCGGGAAACCGTCTAAGAATGGAGCTAAACAACAAAAATTTCAATTCTTCGGCGGCGGCGGCGGCGGCGGCGGTAACTTTTTTTTAATATAGAGAGATAATAATATTTGAACACCTTTCGTCATTTTTATAATTTCTAGAACTTACTTTGGACACAAATCCTACACATGCATATCTATTCATGTAATACATTTCACATACATCGCATTTGCTGTACGACAAAGCTACAAAAGGACGAATTGTGACACTAAAGTAACTACTACAAAATACGATTTTGAGATATATCTGTTCTATTTCTTAAGTTCTTTTTATCGTTCAACTTAATTGATAAAAATAACAATTTACGACGAGCGCTCTCACGCTCATAGTCATCAAAACAATAGTTTTTTTTTACTTGTGGCACTCTTGCATCAGACATGCGACATTGTGAAATTTCGCAATCTTCACCAGTCCTTATGATAAATAATTTTTTATATGTCTGAAAAGGTTCTAGTTCGGATATTTTAAACACTGTTATTCTTTCAAAAAAGGGCATAATTATACTTAAAATGAGCTTTATTCTGACTTACCTGCAACTTTAAGTCGTATACTTTGTAGTGGTGTTTCATGTGATGAGAATAAAAATACATTTATAAAAATAATAAATATTTAAAAAATTGAACGTTTTGAAAACAAAAATGGTACAGCAAATAAAAGCAAATTGAAGATGTCTAGAAAACGCTGTTCTAAAAAAAATAATTTGTGAAAACTTTTTATCTCTTAATCTCGCAGTTGCCAAAGTTTACAACTAAAACGTGCACAAAATTTGGAAATGAGAAATAATTTCAGAGCAAAAGAAACAGAAAATATCACTGCACGCGATCATCCAACACGAGTTTTCTTTTCATTCCCGTTTGTTGAAAAATATCGTATGTCCCAAATATTTGGAAATCGTTAACATTGCGCAAAGTACAAATATGCGACTCTAAACAAATAAAGTATCAAAGATGAAATTATATAAAAAACAAATACTTTTTGGGAAAATAATTGTTTTTTTATCAGTACTGGTAAATCGATCTAAGTAAGCGGAATGCTCCATATACATTCCAACTTTTCGAAAATACCAAATTATGATTTATTTAAATATATTTACTCAGGTTTTTTAGCATAAAGCGTATCTAAATATAACAATAAAAAGTGTTTAATTTTGCATTCGTTAAAATAATATATAATGTATAAAATAAGTCATATTGGCAATCAAATATAGGAAATAAAATTCATTTCATGCATGTACAAGTACACAAACACAAAATCGAACATAGAACAACAGAATGACGATCAGACAGACTTACGCAACCAAGTTTAGTCACTAAATGAAGATAAATACTCACAGTATTCAAAGTTTCATGAAAACATATTATACAGTGTGGACATGTATAGGGCACATACAATACAGACAGACACAAAACGCGCAAAAGGCGGATTTGGCATCAGAAAGGTACAAAACGGATAGAAAACTTGAAATGGGTTCAAAATATTCAATGTACAGACAAATTTTCTTTTCTTATTTACATAGATTAAAATAGGTATATTCATACGCATGTTGAATGTAGGGAGAGGTGAAGATAAATATGTACTAATTAATGAATTTCACATAAATATATTTAAGGAAACGTATTATTAACTGAGGAAAAACGACTTAATTAAAAAAGTAATTCGAAGTCAAAACTTTAAACATAGCCATTTGTAGCGTTTGGTAAACTTAGTTTTAAATAAAAAGTCGTTAAAATAATTATAATTGCCACGAATCTTGTAGAAGTCTAATAATTGAATTATTCTCTAACTGTCCCCTTCATTCATATGGAAGGGTCCATATAGTAAGAGATTATACGTTTGAAAATGTAACAAAAAATTCAAATGCTGTTCGAAAATTTCCTTTTATAGATCGTTACTTTTTTTGTCTTTAAACAATAAACACAAATTTCATAATGCTATTGCATACATGTCGTATCTATTTCGCTCGATATCAAGAAGATTTTAAATTATTACAAGCAATACATTCTGCAATATAGAAATCAATTACTCAAAATATAAATGGAAATTATTATTAGTAGGGAACATTACTGCTTATATTAAAACCTTTAACCTCTACACTACGTTAGATGGAGAATTGTTACCTCTACAATTTCTGCTACGATTGGCATGGTATAGATCTGTCTGCTGTGAATGTTATCCCCATTTTAAGTGACAGCTGGCATCGATCACCATTTACGCTCTGTCAGCGACTGACCTTCTAGAGGGCTATTCCTTCTGTTCGGTACTTTACCCTGTCTTACCGTGAGGTGTGATAGCTTTGGTGAAAAGACAAAAGGTCACTTCGGTGATATCTATCTCCCGCCAAGCGATAGGCCTCACAATACTATGAAAGGAAAGCCAAAACCACTCAAGGCTGTATCGCTCAAGTTAGTTAATTAGGTAAGGAGGGTCGGACATGAAGGCTAATGAGCCATTCTGTGAGACGATAAAAAAATTCTAAGCACCTTAGCATAAAGGTTAGTAAAATTGAACACTTTTGCTAATGTTGAAAGTTATTAGTATGAAACATTAATGCTTAGAAATACTTTTTTATAGTTGAGTTGCTTAAAAAATAATTATTCAGTAATGCCTGCATTTCGAAACTTAAAAGAAAGTAAGAAAAATAAGAGTGCAATTTGTATACTTTTAAAATGCTTACAAAGTTACGTTACTTGATTATGGAACACACTGAGGCTAAAACAAATCTCGCGGAAAGGGAAAAATTAATAACCCTTTCATTTAACATGTTTGCTTAAATTTTTAAAAAATATTGCGATGTATATATTAATTTACAAATACTGTTTGGAAAAATATTTTAATAGAAAAGCTAAGAAAAAGTTTCGGGTAAGAGCTTTTAGTTTTTAATTTTCAAATACAAAATATGAAATTTCCTAGAAGCAATCTGTATGCTAGAATGAAAAACGAATAGTCGGACATTTTCTTCAATGCTACAATTTATCATTTTTATGCAAGAGGGGCTTAACGAGTTACAATTCTCTTAAAATTAACAAAAATGGTATGTAAAATACTTATGAAGATTACATTTTGGTCAAAATTAATAACTTTTATACATTGCTGTTCTCAAAATAAAAGCTAACCTATTATTTGGACTAGCATAAAATAACACTGCAGCGATACTTTTCCAAATTAATCATAGAAATTAAACATTTTTCTCTGGATATAATTAAATGATTTTGTATGAACTTAAGTAAATATTTTATTGTATTATTAAAAGTGATGTGACAGTTTATAGCATAAAATATATTTAAATTTATGTATTTTTAAAAGAACACTGTCAATAAAATTATTTGAAACTTCATGTGAAAAAATTATAAATGGTTTATTTAATTATATTTCAAAAATGAAAATAACGTTTTTAATTAGAAAACATTTTATCTCAAGATAACGAAACACAATTAAATGGAAAAATTATGCTTCTTAATAAATAATATTAACAGTTACGCATTTTTTGAGACATAATTTAATATTATTTATGTTGAAATTAACATCTTTAACGAACATTATTTAAAAAAACGACGCCTCCTACTCTTTCTGACAGGAATTCAAATTTCTCCGTAAATGAGAACCAGACAAAGGGCTTCTTGTCACCGCATAATAATTTAAATATATGATATATCACTAACAAGTAACAACATGGTACCGGTACTTTGTCAAGCTGGCGAATAAATCTTTTGTCGGCAAACATATCTTTGTTATGACGCAACATTTGTTGCCTATGACGGATTACATAATGTTCCATAATTACTCCAATTGTTGATAGTATCATGTCCCTCAGTCTAACTCAGTTCACAATTAAAAAAATACTAAAGTAATTTTTTCAAATATATATACATTCATATTTTTTACGATTTTTTACCAGGCCTTGATATTGTAAGCTTCAAAAGCAGCATAAAATGACCTAAAAATGTCTCTAAATGATCTAGGACAGGGGTTCCCAACCTTTTAGTAACTGCGTACCACTTGAAATTTTTAGAAGTTTTTGGCGTACCACACCAGTCTTATATTTTTTAGAAACATATATCTAATGTCAGAAAAGTGCCCAATGTCTTGTTTTTATTTGAATTTTATATACTAAGAAAGCTTTATATTTTAATATTATTGCATTTGTATTTCGTATTAATGATGTTTTAATAAAGGAAAAAGTAAAACGATTATTGAAAATTACAGTTTAATTTTTTACTTTCAGGTCTAAAAACAAATAATTTTAAATAGTTCTTACAAACTAAGCAAACAAAGATTAACCCAATCAAAAATAAATTTTTGGAGTGAAACTTGTTTGTCTTTTATTAAAATATCAATATCAGGAGCAATGGAGCTTAACTTCACTCTTAAGTCCTCTTCAACTGTTACTCTGTTTCTATATATATTTTTTATATACAGAAGTTCAGAAAAACCACTATCACACAAGTAACTAGTAACAAATGGCATAAGAAATAGCATAACGTGGTTGTACATACTAAAAAATCGAACAAACTTCGTAGAATATTTGGGTCGCTCGTATCATCTTTGCCGTACTACCTGAAACGTTAACGCGTACCAAAAATGGTACGCGTACCACTGGTTGGGAATCCCTGATCTAGGAGATACCTAGATATGTGAAAAGTAGCTAACATTATATTTTATGTAGTTTCCTATGTAGTTCTTTTAGGCGCGCGAATCAAACAAAATCATAACAAAACTCAACTAACGTTTATTGAACAAACGTCAAAATATTAAATAAACATGATAAATATGTTTATATTTTGTCTTAGGGATGAGCATTACAAATCACGTTCGGTCTGCATTACCCGCCGTCTTCCTCGCTCTATCGTTCCCTTTATCATTTCCCCCATTGTCCTCTTCAGACCTTACTTCTATCCGATCACCCCTCAGTCTAACCCCTCAAATCGTCAACAAGTGGTCATTTCTCTCTCTTACCAAGTGACATGAAGGACCTGAGTAATATACTACACTTTCTTTTAGCAAAATACCTATATAAATGGTCTGTTTGTAAAATGCATGTTTTAGACAAAATATGCTTCTGAAAATACGTTAAGTCCGTCATAGGAAAGAATCATCATGACTCAGTGCATAGTCTACTGCACTATCAACTTACGAGTTGTGGGTGGTGGTTTACTTCCTGTCAGTTGCGTTCTTTCCCGGGTGTATTTTTCTCGGGAACTTCACCGTGGGTCAGTAATACTTTCACCGTGTGTGTAGGCCTATTACCTTATTTGTAGGTATTGTGCCTGACTCAGCATGATCAAATATTGCTATTGTGCCATAAAACCCTCAAAACCAACAATCACTATAGGATATGCACGTATTCATGATGTGTTTAAGGTACTATATTGCTGTAATTGAATTGACCCATTTTTGATATTTTCGCCCTACTTCGTGTTTATTTTAGAAAGAGGCCAAATTTTGGGAAAATCTGCTTTGCATCGTTTTTTACGTTATTCGATAGATTGCTTTTGTCATAGTTTAACCTGTAGAATAACAACTTGAAGACCTAATTTCAATATGTAGTCTTAGGTTTTCTTCTGCCAAAAATAGCGAGCCCTACTTGAATGAAATGGAGCTTGGATGAAATGGAGTTAAGGCCCAGGTTCTGATTTCGTCGTCTGACCTAGGTTCAAAATTAAGAAGCGTTGCCTTAGGATATTTTCCATCCTCGGATCTTCAACAGGATAGTGGCGATGGTTCGTTCTCTTACCATCAATACCAACCCGAAATGTCTATGTTGTGTCGTTCCAGGGCAACATAATTTCAACTACCAACTACCAGAGTTACTTGCCCTCTCCAATTTTCCAGTGTTAAGAATTTACCGTATTATATAAAATAGTAGAACATTTTGTTTTGCGGTAGCACGGATTTCATTGAACGACTTTAAGCTGCCAATGAAGGTGTTTAACCATCGAGTTGACAGCAGGGTGGTTTGCACCATTTTTATTCTTCCCTATGCCTTAGCTATCGTACAAGGTGCTTAAAGATTGCAGACTCAAATTGTCTACCCATGTCTGCTACCAAGTGCATCAAAGCTGGATATTCACTTAATTAAAAATGAAACGATAGATAATGCTTCCGGCAAACATGTCCACATATCTATGCATGGGAGACAATATTATATTCTTATGGGACTTGAAAGTGGCTGCGTGTTGTCGATATGACAAATGGAAACATGTCTTCGGAAGTGAAATATTCGTAGAAGTACTCTAGGATGTCCATTCATTTTGGACTCCTAATAATCAAGACAATTGCGATTTAAATTATTGTAGTCTACGTGATTATGATCAGATTAATCTTTAGCGTACCAGATCGAAAGTTGCAGGTTCACCAGGGTGAGACAAATTTGACAGAATATCAAGACTATTCGATGACGAATTGGAGGGAATATATGGTCGAATTTCACATATAGATACGTCGCACGTCCTTTTCGGGTCAGAATTTAGAAGTTCGATTTCATTCAAAACAAGTCTTATTTGGGGAATTCATCCACGCTTTAAATGCCACTCGAACAAACTTTTGTTCCGATTTTGGTTGTAAATTTAAATCTATGTCCAATGTTACAATGTTATTTATTAGTACATAATTCAGAATTCAGAACTACATTAAATCAGATGAAATGAAAGAAACTTTACGCTCGCCGATTGGAAGTTTTATCCAAAGGTCAATATCGTTGGAATGTTTGAGTTGTACGTAGGTCTCAAGCAGTATAAAATACAAATACATTTTGTTGAAATATGATGCATCCTAAACAAAAATACCACGAAGCTATTAGCACGTATACACAATACTCAGCTATTAACTAAGCAAGTAAGAAACAACGTTACAATTGAGTTACAATAATTGTATGCACTTTGATTATTATCATAAAAAGCGCACGTCTTCATTCTACCTAAAATGCATACAGTGATGACAGACACATGACGGATAAATATGTGTAAATCTTACTGAAGGTCACGTATCGCATTTTCTATAATAGCCTTAGATATTTTAAAAATTAAATCTGACTACAGTTCTGAATTCATATAAGTATAAAAATGATAGTCTTTTTGATGACTGTGTCATTGAGTTTGTCTACTGCGCTATCAAACTATGAATTGTAGACGGCGTAAGTTCAATTCTTCTTTCAATGTATTTCTTACACCTGTATTATTAAAGCTTTCCTTGTGTTTGTCCATTTTACTTTCCGTTGTTTGGAACGTCCATGGGAGATATGGCCATTGTGCCACCAGTCGAAACACAACCTCGTTTGATTATATTGCAATTACATAGGAAACATAAATCGTATATGGTTTAAGCAAATATTGCTTGCAACTGAATACAAAAATATTATTCATAATGTAAGAACATTTATATTCAGTCCGACCACTTCCATTAAATTGCAATTCTTTGAGAAGAAACAATGAATTTACAGTATTTACAATTCGAATTCATCCTTAAAAATCCGAAACATTCATTATCTGGAACACGAACAGTAAATTCACGCCTTTCGCATCCCATCCGTCAGTCTTGAATCAACACTGTATAAGCCTTGTCAGAAATAGATTATTTCCATACAAATTGCAATTCAAATCCTTCACGTTAAAAATAGTTACTCCCGTAACCATGAAAGGGGAATTGAAACATAAATTCTCGAATTTAAGTACGAAATTTATTTCGCAAATTCCTTCACTCAACCGTGCCAATCAGCTTCCCCAGCCGGGTGCTTTTTTTTTTTGTGTGTCTTCATCCTCATTTCTTCTGTAAAAATGAGAGAAGAGAGTATATATTCGAGTTCTCCCTCTCTCTTTTACACAATTTCTCTTATTTTTTCTATATCGATATGCACCTCTCAGTGCTTTTAGTTCCAGAAGGGAAACTGCGGAAAAAGATCGGAAAAAAAAACTCGAAAGTGAAGTGAAGAGATGTGGCAGCTCGAAAGCGTTTAGAAATTTTGAACAGGATGTCAGGTTCTCTGTGTAACTAGGTAGTGTGTAAAAAAAACGAAAAAAATAAAAGCGAGGAATACCATCGGAACAAAAAACAGCTGAGCCACGTCTAAATTTCAACATATATTAGACGGGATTTCAATACATTTCGCTTTCAGACCCTGATCGGAGAGACAGAATATTCTTATGGGGCGGAGTTGGATATTCCAGGAAATCATCACCGGATTGCGTTTCGCACACAACTGGTTTAGATCATACGTCTTAGTTCGGGGATATTTTTTGTCGGAATCTAAAGAAAAATAAAGGCTTATAAATATTTATTCTTGCCGGAGACATAAACCGCGAAATATTTTTGGTGAAAAACATATTTGGGTGTAAAAATATTTGATATTCCTTAATAACCTTGGGGGATAGCAGCGGAGAATAATGTCTTTATAATAAGAGATCCTACTTTTTTTCGCTTTTAGGAGTTTGAGTTCTATATGAATGTTTGAACAAGATAGATAAATATATAATTTTTGTTTGAATCCCGAAGATGTAAGGTTTTTAAATGATTTCTTTTGAAAATCAGTACCTCTTGTGAAATAAAACAAATCAGAAATTTATAATCTACAGCTTTTGGAATATCGGTATCAAAACCCCAAAATATTAATCTTCAAGATGCACTTTCCATGTTCTACATTTCTACGTCATGTAACCGCATGAGCAAACACTTTATTACATAGTCAAATGTTAATGCATTACTGTCTCGGATGTCTCCTACTAAATCCTTAAATTTTGTTGATTATGAACCTTAGACATTTTACCTTGAGTAAAAAACCCGGAATTGACGTGGGCGGTTGTATCATTACCAGGGCACAGTCACAAAAGTTTTCAAGCGACCCAATGCATTGGTAGCTCATTGTGAGTGAATATTATTGCGTCTGGTAGTTTTTAAAGATGGGTAAAGTTTAAGATTAGTATTTTGAAATCTGATTTGGATAGAAGAATTAACTTTAGAGGGATAAATTATAGGGATATTGCAGGGCAGTTATATTGTTCCAAATTAATTGCTACCGGTTATTGAAACGTAGCAAATAAACTTGAAATATGATTCCAATGTACCAAGTTTGTCGCCGCATTTTTTACTATTCATAGAAAGACGAAAGTACAAAGACAAGCTACGTATGACCAAAGCGAAGAGGTTAAGAAGCCTATTGTGTTTCTACCCCGAGTATTGTTACCTGTTGCTGAAGCATATGGAATTCAAAGTCTGTCATCCGGTGAAAAAGTCAATATCAACAGCAGGAGCGATAAACAAGAAACGTCTGGAATTGCTCAAATAGTACAAATTGTGGACTGTTGATAAATGTCGAAAAGGTTTTTTAGAGGAAAGTTGTCTCACTTTGTAAAGTGATTATCAATATCTTTTCCCGAAATTTCAGGTGAAGCAATACTTCCAAAAAGTGTAAAGAGAAATAGTTAACCTCATTCCCTAACAAATCTCAAAACAATAATTATAAAGATTTATGGAAATTATAAATACCTGTTGTTACCATAGATGACGAGTTGAAAATTGAAGGACACCTTATAAAGGCAATAATTAATAAGAAATGGAATGACTTATATCATTGTGAACATAAGGAATTGGGAGGGATGAAATAGCCCAAACTATTGAACATGGTACTTAAATATGATGAAGTTTTCATAAAGAGATAAAAATAACTATTTTCCCAAGAAACTTAAAAGACAAGATATAAAAATGAATCCATTAATGCACATGTCACGGTCAGAAATGACAAAACGATATTTTCAACCTAAGGAAAAGAAATGTTGAAAAAGTACACATGGGAATTTAGGTTTTATTAAGGTAGGATTTATGAAATATATCGCTAGTAAAACACTAAATTTTATTGAAGCGTCAGAACGAATTAACACAACAAAGAACACTACAGTTCATTCCCAAACACATTTTATTTACGCCATTTAAATTTATAACAAAAGAATGAGATTGAAACCATACCCAGGGAGCCTTCTATGGGCTTTCAAAGTCATTTACGACGTTGGGTGATACAGAAATTGACAGTTGGGTGACACAATTACCAAAAAAATTGACTTAGTTCATGTGTACCAATATCTACCAGATCTTATATTACTTATGCATTGCAATGTAGCGTTAAATCAGATTTAAACTCGTTAATTGAAACTGGGATGATGAAAAAAATAATCTCCAAATATATGTGCCCCTTTATGATAGAAAAAAAGAAAACACCCACAAACCAAGGATATCATCATCTCATTAACAAAATAGTAATTAAACATACTTGCGAGTGATACAAATGAGCATAAAGGCATGACCCAGGTGGTACACTAAAAATATGAAAAAGAAAATTATTAAAATAAACTTGATAATAAGCTAGAAAAATTATACAGGTCTAACCATAAAGAAATCCATTTCACGATTACTTCTTCTCGTTGCTTCTTTAACTTTTACTTTTCGTCTAGGAGCTGCACCTTTTACACTTGCGTGAAAGATACAGGTTTGTTATATACAGATTAAGATTTGAGGTCTCGAAGAGCTAGATGCATGTCTTACCTCCTTCGCTCCCATGCTTGTCTTCCGCATTGTCATATTATATTTTCCCTGGTATATTGTTTGGAAATAATTGACAAAAAGAATATTGGTTCTAACATTAATAATAGGAGACTTTTGTCTGGAAGATAAATTAATGTCTTCTCTTTGAGAGCGTGTTAAAGTTCAAACATTAATAATAGGATATTTTTGTCTGGATGATAAATTAATGTTTTCTCTTTGAGAACCAGTGTCTGAAAATAGCTTGAATTCTTGGTCAGAAGAAGTTACCCGGTGATCATAAATCCGAAAGCATTGCAGGAAAAAAAGGAAAACTAAAATATCAAGAATGTAGCAGTTCATGGAAAGCTATCCATGCTCAATATCGTGTCAATGTTCAACGATGATCAATTGGGAGAGTTCGGAAATCAGGTCAAAATGGCTTTGACAGATAGCTCCCGGGCGTATTGAATCTAATGACAACAATTGAAAAGCCATCAGTTCAATAGGAAGAAATGAATTTCGCCTAAGAATCAGTGCAATTTTTGAACTTGAACGCGTTTTCAAAATCATACGAAAACTAGGTATCTACTACTGAAAGTTGAACTTCAAGAAAAACTGGGCATCGGGTTTGTTCTAATAAATAATTTCTATATATTTTCAGCGTCTATATATATTTCTATATATATATATATAGCGTTTGGGGACTACCCACCGCTTATCGCAAATTTCAAATCAGTATGACTGTCTACTGCAAAACGCTATGCTGTCTGCAATATTTTGGATACATCTGCGATTAATCAGTCGTTCTTGGTATACGGAAACTTCTCATCTTTCTAGTGTTGATTAAAAATCCGAACCCTCGAACAAATGATCTCTTTTTAACAAGATGCCGCTTCAAATGGTAAGAAATCGAGGGGCTTTGTAATCGTTCTCTTTAATCATACAATCAAATCTCTTTGGGGGATACAGCCCACTTTTCTTACTTCCGATAGAAAATGTAAGTTATTTAATTAGGTCTTTGTATGAGCTCTGATATAATTTTTCTGCAATCGCTATGAGTACTTCTCTCAAATATAACAAGGATTTCTGTATATGCCAATTGTTTAAAATTGATCTTACAAGTTTCCCTTCCACTCAAGGTGATATTTACACTCTTAACATTGTTATCAGTTTGAAAGACCTGGAGCTAGTTTTAACTTCAAACAATGTGCTGTTGACGTCAGAATGTTTATTGGGAGTGTTTCCTATCAAGAAAGACAGGTTCATTTTGAACCTCATTCTAATACAATTATTTGTTAGTGACACACTTTTGCATTAGTTTACTTGTGTGGCAAAAAAAAATTTATCATGAGAAAGAATCTTTGGTGAATTGAGATATGCGTAAAGATTGGTACAGTTTTCACTTACAAAGGGACTAAGTTTCGTTGCCAAAAAAGCATTTAAAATTTAGATAAATTATTATTTTGTTCTTTATTGCCTACTAATCTTGGAATAAATTTCTTTCGCAGTATGTGATGAATTCGTTATTATTCAGTAGACATATGAAAGGAAATATGAGGAAACACTCTCACTTCTGATCACCTGGGTTACTCAAATTGTATCCCAAAGATGATTTAATTAGTATAACATTGAAACTATACGAAGAGAAATAGAGATAAAAAACCAAACAAAACTTTTGACACTACCCCTGTCACTTCTTGCAAAAGGTTTCATATGGCTCAAAGCAAACTCTTGACCATCTAAACCAATGTCGCATTTCTATTTCATTAACGGTCGAGAACAAACTGCTTTAAACGCTCTTTTCATGAAGTCAAAACGCTGTCTCAAACGACAATTCAATCGTGCTTCGTGGAAAAATATCTTCATCATTCCTACTTTCAAAAAATTTGACTAATATATTTAACCCATATCCATTTTGCTAAAATTTGAGCTGCGCAGCAGGTTATGATGTGGAGATTCTCTCACTGTACCATTTATCGATGTTTTAAGCAGACTACTTAAATGACATTTCAGATCCCTAAAATTCCTTCATTTTATGTAAAAGAAACGGTCAATACAGAGGCTGTTCACACATTTTTTAGACAATGTATATTGTATTCACAAAACTAAATTACATAAATTTATTGTGTTCTAAATATTATTTTTGATAGTCCTTATTCTGAACTATTTTTCGACACCGTAATTTCCTGGATTATAATGCCGTTTGAAGTGTCAGAAGAAGTATTCTATCCCATTCCTCCTGAACAGCTTTCCAGAGTCCTGTAAGGGTTGTGGGACGACGTTTGGATAATGCAGATTTTAAAAGTCCGAAAGCACAAAAATCCATAGGTGATACATCGGAAGATTTAGTAGGGATATCAGTGAAGGGTATGCCTTGATACAGGTTTTTGTTCCATTTTTTTTAGGAAATTTACAGTGGATTTTGATGTGTGACTGCTAGCTTTGTCTTGATGGAGTTCCACAGATTGATGGAACTGTGGCTAAAGCGATTGTATTTCATTCAGAAAAATTGGCGATAAAATATGTTCCTGATAATATTTGGAGTTTATCTTGACATTTTTTCCACTTTCTTTATTTTTAAATTGCCATTATATGAAAAACCAGCAACAATCATGAATTAAAAAATGTTTTTTTACACCATCTGTGAAAGGACAATTTCCTTTATTTGATAACATGGAGGTGTGAAATATTGAAAGAATAATGGTTTCAAAGCATTAAGTTATGTTTCTAAATATCTGGTAACATGCGAATTCATTTAGGTTTACAACACTCAAATCTAAAGTTAACTATTTGCTTTTGCCAAAGGTAATATTGTATTCCATGATTTTTATAAATTCATGTATGGCCACATTTGTTAAGAGATTGTCATCATGATAAATTGAATATAAACACTTAATTTCTGAGTCAAATGTAGAATTTATATAAAAATTTAACCTCAAATGCCATATTTCAAGTTATTTAACCCAGCTGTTTTGAAATTATGAGTATGGAAAACAAAGTTTCTAATGACAAAATAGTGATATTTTCCTAACCTTCACTGAATTGGTAAGGTCTTAACTTATAACACGGAATTTTTTTTTGGATATATTTACCTCACTGTTTTACAGAGAGCTCAGTACTGGCTGTCAAAGGGTAGTCTTTTATAAACAGGAGAGTAGATATCCTATTACAGGAATTATTCTAACAATTAACATTTATTTTGTTTTGGAAACACATAGTCTCACAAGGAAATCCAGCGAACCAATTTTTGAGAACAATAAACTATACATTTTAAAAATCAAACATTCAGTCATAATTTTTTGTACTTTCATTCCATTTCAGAATGCATTCATTACCATTATAAACATCACTGCGTTGATCCAGTTACTGAAACAGCTTCGTCTTTAAATAATGCAAAAACTTTCACTCGAATAATGCAGAAAGCATTTTAATGATTTTGCAACTGTCCTTTGACTAGGGGGATTTTCTTTTAACATTAAACAACGTACCTTTGCAATAGTCGAAGATGTCCGTTTCTTCCTTGGATACTTGTTTGGAATTTTTGTCCCACTTGAGGCTCCAATTTGACGTTTTTTTCCTTTCTCGTTGACGATATTACCTATCGAAGCGTTAGATATCACAAAACCATGACTCTCGCATCATTTTTGGATAACAGAATATGAATATTTCTCTTCGGAAAGAGCATAAATATAGCCTTCGAACCACTGCTTCGTTAAAAACGCCATTTTGAATAAAAACAAACCTCTCAAGCCGCAGACGATAATTTTGACTTTTAAAAACATAGTACAACTGCAATTATTTCTTTTGCAGCAAACGATTTTTTTATTACCGCTAACCAAAATTGTCTAAAAAATGTGCGAACAGCCTCTGTATTGAATAAGAACAATACAACTCTTATAAAATGAGGTTGAATTCTTATTTTCAAATTTGGAGCCTACTCACTTTTATCGAATGAACAAATCGTCGGGTATTAATTCAAAACTTCCGATTTGTCGTATGCACAATAAAAAATATGTTTCTTTGAAACAAGCAAATGCTCAGGTTATGCTGTGGAATTTTTTCTCACATTAGCATTTCTCGATGTTCGAAGAAGTCTACTCAGTGACATTTTAGATTCATAGTATTCCTTCATTTTATGCAAAATAAAAGGAAATGTTTAACAAGAACAATGCAACTCCTATATAATGAGATTAAATAGCTATTTTCGAATTCGGAGTTTACTCACTTTTATAGAGTGAAGAAATTGTCGAGTATTAATTAAAATGCAGATCCAGTGTTGTACAAAAATACTTTTCTAACACAATTAAATGTTCAGGTGTTCAAAAGGTGAGGTGGTTACAAGTAATATTATGAATAAATGCACTATTATTAATGCGTTGTCCAGAGAGGAACTTATGAACGGTATAGTGATGATGTAAACATTCAGAGAGCGATTCCCTTAACTAGCTGGTGAAAGACAGACATATCTGCCGTTTTTTACAAAACTATCCTATTCAACAACATGCTTTGGAATTTTCAAAACCGTAATCGTTACATAAGGATTTAGGCTGATATTACAGAAATAGAAATACAAAATAATGATTTCACTAACTATTAGTCTACAATCATACGGATTTCAACTGCAAAATATCTCAGGTAAAAGTTTTTGAATGCTTTTGACGTTGAATACAGATTCTTAAGATGGTTCGAAAAGTCATCTAATATTTACTCACATATAGGGAAAGCGATATAGATTTTAACTGCGAATGTACTTTGTCAATATTGCAACATTCTTTGTCAACACACTAAGCCTTCCTTATAATTATGCTCTTGCAAATTTTAATATCTCTCAACGTGGTAAAAGGATGTTGTTGAAAAGCATAACTTTCGTACCCATTTCAAGAAATATAAAGCAAACCTGCATGACTCCTGACATATAAACCAACGTCGAATTTCGATATTTTAATTAAGATTCAGAATACTTCAACAAACGCCCTTCTCCTTTTATCAAGACGCTGCCTCCAAAGATAATCAATCATGCTTCAGGAGGGACGCCCCCATTCCACCCCTCTTCAACCCCTTTCAGAAAATTTGACTGAGACATTTAAGTACACGAACAGGGGAGACGACAAACGAACGAGGTAGCGAACGAAACCGAAAATTGGAATGTCGGCGGAGATCAAAGGGAACAAACTTTCTGCCCTTCGATTTCTTGACAGTAAAAACACCGATGTCCCTCCAGAATCCGTGAGCGTTCACGGGAGTTTTCAGTCACATGACACACGGCTACTAGGGGTGCAATAAATAAAGTGAATTGACGTGCGCCGGGCTTCTTGCTGCGTCTCTTTCTGTTTGGCTACCAAACAAGGAGATCCGAAAAAAGCCATTCCGTGGCATTCGACTTCCTATTTTTTTTTAAAGAGGGGAGCGTAAGATATGTTTCTTAGAGATGCTGCGAGGAAATGTGGATTTCGGGAATGCGAATCTGAAGCGAGGATTTTTCATAAATATTCAGAAGGTATGCTGGGTTCCAGCGCCGGAAGCAAGAGTCTTTCGTTTCTTTAAATGCTGTGCTTTTAGACGGATGAATTTGGATAGATATAAGGGCGTATAGGTTCGATTTGTTTTAAATTATGTTGAACGTATGGGGATATATGGAAATATTAAGAATGGAAGAAAGTGAGAAAAAAATGTAATGCTCAAATAAGCCAAAAATTTATGGTGCCGAGGAAATTACCATTGAATCTCCCGAAAAAGAAAAAAGAAAACGGAAATGTATCGTTCTCTAGGTGAAAAATGTAGAATATTCTGTTGGTTCTTGCATAACTTGTTCTTCGTTTGGTGTGTTTAGACAGAGAACAGCAGCACGATCAGGATTCACATCAAGAAATCAACAATCCATGACATCCGTATTACAACACGATATGCCGGTGAGCACCAACCTCCTTTATAGCACCATGATAATTACCATTGAATCTCCCATAATAGAAAAAGAAGAAAACGAAAAAGTAACGTTTAGTAGGTGAAAAATATAGAAGATTCTGGTGGTTCTTGGAGAACGTGTGTTCTTTGTCAGGTGTGTTTAGAGAGAGAAGACCAGCTCGATAAGGATTCACATCAGGAGATCAACAAACCATAAAACCAATGGTCAAGCTATCGCCTTCCTTTATAGCGCCGTAGAAATTACCAATGAATTTCCCGAAAAAGAAAAGAAGGTAACGGAAATGTATCGTTCTATAGGTGAAAAATGTAGAATATTCTGTTGGTTCTTGCATAACTTGTTCTTCTTTTTGGTGTGTTTAGACAGAGAAGAGCAGGACGATCAGGATTCACATCAAGAAATCAACAAACCATGACACCCGTATTACAACACGCTATGACGGTGAGCACCAACCTCCTTTATAGCACCATGATAATTACCATTGAATCTCCCATAATAGAAAAAGAAGAAAACGAAAATGTAACGTTTAGTAGGTGAAAAATATAGAAGATTCTGGTGGTTCTTTGAGAACGTGTGTTCTTTGTCAGGTGTGTTTAGAGAGAGAGAAGACCAGCTCGATAGAGGGATTCACATCAAGATATCAACAAACCATAAAACCCACGGTCATGCTATCGCCTTCCTTTATAGTGCCGTAGAAATTACCAATGAATTTCCCGTACTTAACACATCTTAAACACCTGTCAGTCTGAGTTAATATGCAATATCTACGAACTGACGTCTACTCATGTAATTAGCTCACCAACTGTCCGCATTCTCCAATTTGTAACGAATATATAGATCTGTAGTTTATGGTTTAAACCAATTAAATAATTGTAATGACAACATATCTGCATTGCATTATCTTCTTCAGCAATTATAAAGAGTCGGAATCAACTTATTACCATGATATACGTCATTCCCAACAGTAGCTACAGTAACATACAATGGTAAAATTTGGGAGAGAATAATGTGTTGGTAATTAAATTTCTATTGCGTATTGCACACATTTTACACAGAGAGAAACATTTTTATTTAACATTTCGGTAAAAGCGGTTGAAATATGATATGACTAAACCCCTTGGTATTAAGATAACAAATGATTTTCATCTAAATAAAAGATTACAATGTGTATGAAGAGTTAAAGTACGGAACGCAATGTAATAACAGAAATAATGGTCACTTTTGTTTTAATAGTTGAATCCATCAGAATAATTGAACATTACAATAAATTCTAGGATACTTGGAATGTTTTATCATTATGTGTAATAGGGTTAACGTAACAGTATACTGCTCGAACATTTTGTGACAGAAGTTCATTTTCAAAATCGCTTGTGATTCGTCAATGTGCAACGTTCTTGTGATGGCGTTGTCTAACGGTTGGTAAGGAAATGGAAAGAAAGGATATCATTTTTTTTAATTCCAAAACATCATCATCAGGCCGATGTAGCCCGGTGAAAAAAAGAGTAACGCATTACGAACGTAGGGTTACGAGTTCGGATCCAACCAAATACCTTCGTTTTCAAAGGGATATGGTACACTTTAAATCTGTCGATGCCTCAAATGTCCTCAAGTTGGCATGGAGTGGAAATTTGGCGAGTGGAGTGCCAACTACGGTGTTGCCTCGTCATCTGACCGTGGTTCAGAATTACGTGGTGTTGTCCTCTGATCTTTCTCTTCGAGGGTTAATTCCGGACCGTCGTAGTAACTTCTTGAGTTGCTCCAGTGCGTTGTTAATTAAATACCTTTCTACCCACCAAAACATCTCAAAATTAAACATATAAAAGAACGTTTAATTATTGAACTAATTTTCCCATTTATATACGTTATTACGTTTATTACGTTCTTGTTAAGGTCAACATAAAAACCCCAGCGTATTTGTTTTTAATTTTTTTTGTTTTCAGATCTCCCTTTTTCGATATTTGAGTAAGTATTTCTCATTTTTCTGCGAAGAAACTTTTAGATATTTCATGTTCAGATCGTGAATAAAATATGAAGTGCTCAGTCAGGAACTCGTCTGAATCTTTAAAACGTCGTACCTCCACAAAAGTTTTCATTTCTTTCTGATTTTGTAGGTTCCAGAAACTTTTGACAAGCGTTCTTTCAAGTTGATGTTTAAAAGCCAAGGGTAAATAATGTGAATATTTTATCGATGTGTTCTCAAGTGTATTTCCTTTTTTCTGTGAAGTTTGTCATCGGCTTCGTCTCCAATTTAGTTAATGTATTCTTTTACACAAATAGTCTTCTCAGTTTGAATTAACTGTGGATAGGCTTCGTATGTTCCACATTTATATTCTAAATTCATTTTCATGTGTCATACAAAGAGACACAATTTTTAATTCCATTTAAAACTTCTTAAACTCCTCAATTTATATGGTATTTTAATAGTACACTTATTTCAAACATTTTTGTGGATAATTAGTGTAGTGTTACATTGATGACAGGTAATGACGAGAATATATCACAAAAAAAAACAGATCTTATGCTCAGCTTTACATAATTGTATCAGTGAATTCAATTTTCAATTGGCTCCTTTCCGCAAAGACAATGCAATACAAATAATTTTAATATCCAGTTAGAAAGCCAAAAAAAATCAAAACTGTGTATGTACGATTACCACGCTGTTTAGAGATTGAGGAAGTCTTTTACAAAGGTGGAACAACCAAGAGAGGATGCTTAGAAGAGCTAGACCAAGTGCAAGGACGAATTGAATGTAGACTGGATTCTAACCTCAATTGGAAATATTGGGAAAGAAAAATTCTATGATGATGGTATCTACTAAACATGACAAACATCATTAAAATTAAAAAAGCTGAAATGATTTAGTTCCTAGATTTCTTCCGGCAAAAATCAAGGAAGCAAAAGAAAATGGAGACACATCCAGATTTAATTAAGGAAAATCAATTTTATTTCAGGTTTTATCAATAGTTTATTATTGTATCCAATTTTTAAATTTCTCTCTAGGCATTCTGTGAGTTTTGGCTGCTATGATAGCCACGGAACCGTCGGTAACACCCTATTTATAGGTTAATCTATTGTAGACAAAGATACTGTCGTATTTCTGTTTACAATACTCTGGACCCCTGACCCTTGCTCATCTACGCTCGACAACCCCAAATTTAAAAACTAATGGTAATAATATATACAGATGGAAGACAAAATAATACGAACACCTTTGAAAAAGTATGACGTATTTCACATCTGCAGTACAGTCGCGCTACCTGCAACAGAAGTCTGCCACCTAGGTGGGCGTGAAGAGGAAGGTATCAGTCTCTCAACAGCAGTCGCCTGCGTTGTATGTGTCTATCAAACTGTCTGTGATAAGTTGAAATGTCAGACATGTCAGAGTTCCAAAGAGTAATGATTGTTGGAGCGCGTTTAGGTAAAGCATCGGTTACGGAAACAGCAAACCTTTTGGGGTTTGCAAGGAGTACGGCATCAGCCGTTATGAAAGCGTATACGAAAGAGGGTAAGACGACGTCTTCAAAGCACAACAGTGGCCGAAAGTCAAAGCTTGCTGATAGGGATAGACGGGTCTTGAAGCGCATAGTAGCCCGAAAGCACAAGCAAGCATTGTCTGAGATAACATCCTAAATGAACAATCATCTCCAGGACTCCGTTTCAACAAAAACAGTCAAAAGGGAACTTCATGCTGCGAACATTTACGGCAGAGTGGCAATTTGTAAACAGCAACTAATGCTTTCGAGCGACGCCAATGGTGCAGAGATCACAAAAACTGGCACCCACAGCAGTGGCAACAGGTAATATGGTCAGATGAATCGTCATTCCTCCTATTTCAGACGACCGGACGCGTTTATGTCTGTAGAAGGCCCAGAGAAGTGTTTAATCCTGAATGCTTCCTGTCGACTGTGAAGCATGGGGGTGGCTCCATTATGGTATGGGGTGAGATATCTTGGCGCGGTCTTGGGCCACTTGTTATTCTGCATGGGAGGATCACATCCAATCACTATCTAAGCATTCTAGGGGATCATGTCCATCCATTTGTCCAAACTGTATTCCCTGGAGAGCAACGGCTTTTTCAAGACAACAACTCCCCTATCCAAACTGCTAGGTGTGTTCAAGAATGGTTCGAAGAGCATGACGATGAAGTTGAACATCTCGCCTGGCCCCCTCAGTCTTCGGACTTGAATATTATTGAACATTTATGGGAATATTTGGATTCCAAACTTCGTTCCCGATTTCCGCCTCCATACAGACTTTCGGAATTAGAGACCGTTTTGTAGGAGGAATGGCTTAATATTCCGTTAAATATTGTCCATGATCTTTATGCATCTATCCCACGTCGCATTAAATCTGTACTTCAGTCAAAGGGTGGTCCAACCCCCTATTAATAAGGATTTTCCATTTTTTCACAGGTGTTCGTATTATTTTGTCATCCACCTGTAGATATGACATTATTAACAAAAATGTAACGAAAATGTGCCTATTTTCCCTGTTATTAAATATTATTAGGAAACAAATTAAAATTTCTAAAACAACTCGACCGACTGCAAAAATTTACGTTTAGAGGTACTCTAAAAATAATCACGACTGAAGACTGAAAATTTCTACATTCTTTGCTCACACTCGTTATAAATTTCGCTTTTCAATTTTGGCAATTCCCTAAACTAATAGTCGCATCGGGAAAAAAATCTTCTTCAAAATTGTCCTGGGAACACGATGAAGAACAAACCAAGCTGTTTTCGTAATTTTTTGATCCGTATGTTCTTGGGAAACCATCTAAGAATCGAGCGAAAGAACGCAGTTTTCAATCCTACTACAGCGGCGGCGGTAACTTTTCTTAATATAGAGAGATAGTAATTCCTTCTTGAAGTCTTAATGTTTTACATCAATACGTTAAGATTAATTTTGGTTTAATATTTTATGTCGTAATTAAATAACCACATAAGGACTTAGTCTAAAATGTCAACACTTAAAACTCTTGAATAAAAAGAAATACTTGACACGCTTACTTCTAACCACACCAATCTAAAGTATACACTTCAATGCTACAAACTAATTTTACCATTTTTCACCATTTGAGTTTCATTGAATTCTTTCATGGCGTTTTGAGCATTGAATTTGTAGGGTAAAAATAGCAAAATTCAGGGAAATATCGTAACACGCAATGATAAATCTATGCATTATAAAATACTTATTCCACACTAGTTAGTAACTATTCATATTAGTAGTTGCTTACACTTTTACTTGTCCCTCCAATATAATTTAGCAAGCCGGAATGAAACAATAAAAGTTTGTCTACTAAACTCCATGGTAGAGTTGGGTTACACAGTTATATATGCTACTGCATCGTAAGTAATTTTTGTAGCGGTGGTTAAGCTCACTACAGTAGAAACAATATCTAACGAGTTTAAAAATTAAGAATATCTGAGTGGAAGTAAATAATCTTTTAAATCATGTTTTAGTTGCACATTTCTGGAAGATATAACTCTATTAAATATGGGATAATTGGTTCAACTCAATGGAGTCTGTTTAGACACTTGCCTTTTTAATCTATTCAGAGATTAGCAGTAGGTGATGATCGAATTATATACCTGTATCCTAATATTTCGCAGAATATTATGAATGAATAGGTTAACAAAGGGTGACAAATGTGTCCCTCCATTATTCAGTCAATTCTGAGTTCATTCTATTGATAAACAATGAAAGCTGTTAATATTTCATCCATTCTGCGATTATGCCTCTATTCAACATGTGAACAACGCTAACCACATCAAATACAACGGGTCACTTCTAAACACGTAGTACGGTTGATCAAAAGTAACCCAAATCATCTTTTACTCAAGTTTTTGAAGTGGTTCAGTAGAACCAAAGTAGCATTTGACTTGAAATAATGTCTATCATAAATTAATGTGTATATTTTATTTGCATAAGAGTAACCTAAACATCCTTCATAGTAAATTATGTATCAACTCAAAATTTTTAAGAGAAACTCCTAACTAATTTTTATATTCTGATTTTAAAAAACAAAAGATTCTGAATTTTTCAAAATATGTTTATATTTATCAAACATTGGATCAGCTAGGAAGGATTAAAAGTCAGAGCAGTCAAGTTAAATGAGTGCTTCAATTTTTGTCTTATACCTTCCGAAAACATCAACTGATCAAAACAATTATTATGTTACATTTAATTGTTGAATATCCAAAGCGAAATGAAAGCCTTAATTTGGTTTCAAAGATATATTTTATTATTTGTACTGATTATTTCATAATTTAAAAAATGTATTAATTGGGTGTAAAGAGGATGGGGTTGACTCAGTGGTATCTGAAACCTTAACATGCAAATATTTAGTCCAATCCTTTAGACGTTTATTCCTTTATTCAAATTCAATGACCTTTAACCATATTTAATGACCTTAATGGATTTTCCAAAAATGAAATTTTAAATTTATTTAGTAATACAATTTTTTGTATTAAAATTTTTTTACTTAACAATGTAGCCCTACTTCAATGTGAAATGTTCAATAAAATTGGAACTGATTTTCACTCATTGTAAATCTGTGGATACTAATTTTCAATATGTGGATACTCATTTTCAATCTATGGATACTCATTTTCAATCTGTGAATACTCATTTTCAATCTGTGGATAATAATTTAAAATCTGTGGATACTCATTTTAAATATGTGGATACTCTTTTTAAATCTGTGGATACTAATTTCCAATCTGTGGTCATCAGCTTGTGCCACATGGCAATCAGCAGTAATCAAGCCATGGTGCAGTTAAATTGATTATTGTCTCAGTGAATCCAAGATATAATAAACAAGAGCAGCTATTTTACCTTTGAATGAGTTGTAAACTTTTTAATAAATTACATTGTTTTTAGATCGCTGTTAGTTGGCGATTATTTATTCTGTAATATAGTTTAATATTTAAAATATTTTCCAATCAGCACATTTTCTTGAAATAAGTCCTAACGATTCATTAAAATAGGAACTGATGTACAATCGATCACGCATTGAGAAATGCACTAAACCACTCTATACGTGACCTGTACATTAGAATTATAACTATTGAGATGGACCCCAGATGTTTTTCTGTTATATTTCCGGGAATTATAGACCGATTCCCACAGAAATTTACATTTAGATGAATTTGCATATGAAAAATCTTTAACGGCATTAAAAATTATGTAACTACTTTAAATTTTGGAAACAATTTCTAAATAAATAAGGCGGACTCTGATGCAAATAAAATATTTATTTGTTGTAAACATTGGTGATTCAAATCTTGACACTTTATTTCCGATTTCAGAGACGGGAAAAACAAGATGTCTTTGGATACTTTCTCGAGAGATTGTAACTGTGCTAGACACCGTCAGAGTTTCAACACGAATTACATCACAGCGAGTGGCAATGGGATAGCCACTTCATCAGTGCATCTCAATTCAGGAACAGTTTGAACATTATAAAGCATAGTTATTTGGTATTTGATAGGTATCTAATGAGTATATATTTTATCTGATGGGTATATCATGCATATTCCAGTCAACTCCATTCCATTTCTTTTTCGTCTGTCAACTAACGATAATCAGTCTCTAGTAAGCTCCATAACATTTGAAACACCTCATTTTAATGATAAGATTGTTAAATTATTCAAATATGAGAAAGTAGAATGTTGAACAAGGTGGTTAAATTAAGTTTCTCTTTTGGTTCTCCAGTTCTTTGTTTTGTTTTATTGCAATGGAAAGTGATTGATATCTTAGAAATACACGGCGCCAACAAAAACATTAAAACGATTAATGCTATTTTCGAGACGTGAGTCATGAACCAAACTGATATTATCGCCTCAAAATCATCGACCCCGTTTCATTCGTTTATGCATTCACACAAGTAGTACACATACCAGTTTATTTTCGCCATTCTGTTACCACATACGTCCTTTTAGAATTTCACCGAGATAAACTTTAGAGGTAGAGAACACTGACTAACCGTTCTTAAAGTCGACATATATTTCCCCAAACAACACCTAGGTTTGCTAGAGGACTCTAATTTGGTAGTGTGAAGGCTGACCAGTTTGTAGGAAAGTCATACATCGATGTACCACATGCGAATTAATGTTGTAGTTGCAAGGTAACTATACAAATGTAAGTGTCAACAAATGTAAATTTAGCAGATAAAAATTTTCACTTGCTTTCTGTCTCTCTTTTCTGTACCTCTACACACATTTCTGTGGCCCTTGCGGATATATATACCTGTGCGATTACATTTAAACTATGTGTCCATTTAAAGTTTGTACAGGGCATTTTGAAATATCCTGCATTAGCAAAACATAACCACAAAGTGACGAACTCAAACTAGTAACATTTGAGATTGCTTATATCTTTAAAAAAATTTGCATGCTTATCACAAAATCTAAAATAATATCACCTATATTAACCATCCTTGTGGTTGGCTTCAAGAGCCTGCCATAACTAGCAAAACTGACAATATTTTGATGAACGCGTTATCTCATCATTAGCAAAACTGGTGTTGTTGATAGACGAGATATCTCGCCGAAACCATTTGGAGTGTCAAGATCGATCGTTAATGAACGTATAGTTAAAATATTGTTCCAATGGCTAAAACGAAGTTGATAAAAAAAAATGATCAACTACATTCGGTGTCAGAAATTCATTGCCATATAATCGTTGCATGAAAAATATTTTTATAGGTTTATTTAAGATAATTCGTACGAATTAGAGCAAATTAATCTTCAGTTCTGAAATACTGAAACTGTATTTTTACTTATAAACTATACAATAATTATCTAAAATTTGTTAGCTATACAAATAATTATTAACATAGCAACTATAAATTCAGTCTTAATAATCGGTCTGAATTCAGAATTTTCTAGTTCGAAATATATGTTTAAAGCTTCAAATATTCTTTTCTCCTTCACTATTTCACGATAGATGTTATTTAGATCTAAAATAAGACTATTTGATTTATTCTACATTCCTGGCGTTTCTTTTTTCATGATTTATGGAGTGATTCTTTCAAATTTATGACGCCTGCAGCTTTTTTATATAGCAGAGCATGTATGTGGAAAAGACGTCTCATTTTTCTCTACTGGTATTTTTAAAGTGAATATACTAAAATTAAAAATGATTTATGCAGAATTAGCTGTAGATTATTTACCTCAATTTTAAGGTATAGATGAAAAAATATTTATTTCATGATTCACTTAGTGAAAATAAATATTCTTTTGAATTGTCTCTATATACTAAGCCTCCAAGTGGTTTCGATGTTATATTTCGATCATCAAGAACTAACCAATATTTTTTGCTACTGACAGGCTTCTCGACATCAAGATATTGCCAATTTCTTTTATGAACGAGATCAAGATCTGACCAATTTTTTTTCTTCCACTATATCGTCCATCAAGATGTACGATTTAGTACTGACTAGATACATTTCCAACACCACCATAAAAAAAAGTCAAGTTATGAAGTAAAATATTTTTAAAGAATGTTACCATAAATATATTATAAGTTTATTTTTGAAAATCGTTCCAATTTCAAACAATCTATATATATATAATTCTCTTACGTGGCACGCAAAAAAGACGTTATTTGTTATCGCGTTTTGGCAACATTGTACGATTGTTTCTTTGCCACGTAGCCTCGCGCCTAAATTGATTTTATAGCTTTTTCGGATGAAATTTTATTGAAAAAAAATTAGTTTTAGTCGTGCTGTTGCAGTTTATAATTAGAAATAAAAAAAGGCGGTGGATCTTTTCAGGGCCATTTAAAAAAACGGTTCTTTTCAAGGCCAACCATTATAGTTCAACAAGACGCTTGCACTATAACTTTCGAAACCAAACTCAATTAAAAAATGTGGGTGGCCCGAGTGCTGGGGAAATGTACACACAAACAACATGCTAGGTATTAAATTTCCAAAGCAGCGCTCACATTTCGAGTCACAATTTGCTCAAAGTTTGCATTTGAATTTTGATTCCAGAGGTACTGTACATATCTTTGCTGTAACATAGCAAATTAAGATTTGAAACATATTTTTTTTGTAATATGATATTTTGTAAACAATCCCTTCTGCTTGGACACATGTCTTCATTGATGCGAGCGAAGCGAGCATAGGTTCGCGCAGCGAACCAATGAGGTTTGCAAAGCAATCCTCCGGGGGTTGGTGAGCGTTAGCGAGCAGGGGGCGGGCCCCCTAGTTAAGTTTTAATACAGGATATTTAAATAGACCATACTGCACATGAAACTAACACCATACAATTGCTCTACCAGCTTGGAAATGTCGGTTTGAATTAAATAACTTTTTTTAAAGGTTATGCTGCAGAATATCAATTTAGAAAAAGAGGCAATATTGGATTTGAAATGAAAAAAATTAAAACACTTCGGATTAATATATTAGTCGTTAAAAAAAAACGTAATGTTTCCCTTAATGGATTGATCCCGGACTATCGTCAATAGCCCGTTGTGTTGCTCTAGTACGACGTTAATTACAATATTACCAATTATTACCCACTTAATTTGGCCGACCAACCGGTCTTGTGGTTAAGGTGCTAGCCTCTAGATCGGAAGGCTCCTGGTTGGAATCCGGGTCAGTGCATGGATGTTTGTAAGCGTATGGTGTAGAGGCGGCTGGTGCACCTTAAATCCGTGAATTAAATAACTTTTTTTAAAGGTTATGCTGCATTTTATCAATTTAGAAAAAGAGGCAATATTAGATTTGTTGTGAAAAAAATTAAAACACTTCGTATTAAAATATTAGTCGTTAAAAAAAGTGCATCATATTGAGAACAACGTCTCCTATTGCCCTTAATTATCTAAACGTATATGGTTGAGAACGTTTTGTTAAAAAATATAGAAAAACATGAAATTTAGAGTAGTAGCTTAGTACTGTTTGCTTCAAAATGAAAGCATTTCTGAATTTGCAGTAAACTAAAACGGCTTATAAAACACAAAAAGTAAGGAACAAACATGCATTTCAAAAGTTGATAGTGTTTTTTATCATTTAGACTTTAATCATTCCAACATTAAAAAATTTGTCACATGATCTGGAACCTTAAATTTTGCGTTAATTTGGTTAACTATTTTAGTGATAATTCTTAAAACGCTTGGCTTTAGGCGGCGTGATAATTCATGAATTGCTAACAAAATATTATTTTCTGGTTTGACTAAAGGTATACGGTTTGAGACATACATGCATCTACTTTAAAACTAATGCTTAAGTAAATAATACGTTGGTGCATTTATGTTATAAAAACGAGTTTGGAATATGTTAACGTTATAATTTAAAAAATTCCAATGCATATTTTATTTACTGCAAAGTAATGGGAAAAAATGTGAAGTTAAAGTGAATGATGTCAGAAAGCAGAAATAAGACGCTTTTCATCCATAAAAACAACTCAAATATGAAAGAAAACCCGTTTTTTCTACATGTCTAGTTCCCTTAAAAAGCAGACGAAGATAACGCGAGGTGTCTCTCCTCCAGTAAGAGCGTTACTTTGCTTGAGCGATGAATCTCTCAACAGAAGTGAAAGGAATGATTTTTAAGACAAATGCAATGTTCAAATCTCAGTTGATTCAAAAGAGGCAGAGATTTCACAGAAACATAAATTGAGTTCTTGTTTCGATATTTTGTTCCTAATGTTATGCTGTACAATGTTTATACGTCATTTTAGAGTAAGATACTACCATGTATATCCTTATTAAATAAGGAAAGATATTTTTTAGACAAAAAAAGCATTTATACAACTATATTTGTTACATGTCAGTAAGAAAGTTTCTTTGTACTGTCGGAAATGTTTGTAGCAATAAACTATCATATGAAATTTTGCAATATTCAGAAAACTGGTTCATAATATCTTATCATAATAGCAATAAATCTGCAACGATGTTCAAGGAATCGTTTTCATGCATTACTTAATTTTAATATTAGCAAATGCCGTTACGAAAGTGCAAAATGTGATCTAAAATAGTCTACTTAGCATTTCATGTATTACTGTTTACAATATTTGAAGATGTTTTCATACATTTCTCTGAAAAAGGCAATGTTTTGGTTCCACACCTTGAGAAACGTTACATTAATGCATATGCTAAGAATTTTTGTTATTCAAACTTTTTACCTGTATAATATAGCATCACCAAACATACTAGGATTTAGTTTGTCGGTATATGAACGAAAAATCAAGATATGTAAATTCTATTTTAAGTGGCTCTGTTTAAAAATGTAAGATTAGCACCTTCAAAGATCTGTCAAATTCGTCTTCAATTAAGGGCCTTATAACAAAAATAAGTAAATGTTTTTAAAGTATTCGAAATTCTGCTGATAAGTATGAACTTATGTGTTTACCTGTATACTTTATGTACCTTATGTACCCCTTAATATGTACCTTATGTACCTTTTAATACCTTATGTACCCCTTCGATACCGTCAACCCATTTATGTGACATTTCCATGAATCAAGTATAAAATTATTTGAGCATATTGCATTTAAATGTTTACGCCAATCAAGGCTCCAGGTTTCCATTTTAGTGCTTGTTATATGTAAGAGATTTTTTACCCTAAGGTGTTTCAATGCGTTATTTTATTGATACATTCTATTTGTCAGGTTTTCTCCTTATTCACATTTTACTAGCATTTTATGAGTAATGTTAGTGAAGCATACATTAAGCACTTTTATGCATTCTGCACATGTTTTACATGACGCGAACAGATATTTTTGATTTCTATTTTACCCTATTTGAATAACTTTGTGATGCATTATACTTTCAAAAGCTTTGGATTTTATTTTTATGTATTTGAGTTCCAGAATCAAGACACGTCGAGTTCAATAGAAGGCCAGGGATAAATATATATTTGCCTGAACCCCGAATATTGAAAACGCAATATTCCCTCCGCCGTTTTTATGAAAAAATAATATTGCTTTTTCATTCCGAATGTACTTTTGAGAGTCTGCTTTTCATATGTATGAATAATGTCTTCGATCATATATTCAAAAACATTACCTGTTCGCATTTTCATCAAAATCCATACAACTGTGTCTACACAATGCCCTGCGTATCCATTCAGTGCAAAAAATTGAATGCATTGTAATGGGAAATGTACAATACAATATGTTTGCTTTCTTAAATTCCTGAAATGTATGATTTCAGAAACAAATAATGGTTTAGAAGAAATAATGGTTTTATCTGAAAGCAAAGCTATTTTTTCTGTTAAAATCGTGTTATTCTTAACGGGAAACGTTTACTTCGTCGTTTATGAAATGAAAAAATAATGATAGTTTTCTCTACAAATTGAATGAAATAACTTTTTTGAATAGCTAATGAATATTTCTTTTATATTGCATAAAGATGCTTTAGCAATGAATTTTTCAAAAGACGCATGCTATTTGAAATTGCTTCTGAAATTTCAATAAAAACTATACTAGAGTAAAATATTTAGCATTAAAACGAACCAATACATCAAAAAGTTAAAATGCGTGATTCTGAATTGATAACACGATTTTATGTACCTTGTTTTTGCACCTTAAAGTAGATGCAGAGTATGTCAAAGCGAAAACATAGCATTTGAGTGAAATTGGTTGAAACAGTTGTTGACTCAAAGAGCTAAGAATATTTTTTAAAGGAATGCAATACATTATACGAATGTATTATTAATAATATCATTCACAATAGTAAAACTATTTATTTTGATAAAAGATAAGACGTATATTAAAATTTTTTATCTCAAAATAATATGTTCATCTTCTCACCCACTTAAAATATCAATCATTTTGACTTCCCTTATACGTATCAATACTGTCATAACGAAAAAGCTACACATGGTTTTATATTATATTTATTTCAGTAAGCACAAAGAACTAAATAATTCTTAACAAATATTTATCTACTGTTAGATTGTACTTACTAAGGAATATAAAAAAAATTTCAAACACATGAAACGTTTTTAATATATCCTTTTCGTATAAAATACAGTGTTATTAAATAGACTGCTTTAGAAACCAAATTAATAAAATCGAAAATTTTCCTTTATAAACAAAAATAAAAGAAAAGTACAAACGTATATATATATATATATATATATATATATATATATATATATATATATATATATATATATATACGTTTGTACTTTGGTTTCTAAAGCAGTCTATTTAATAACACTGTATTTTATATGAAAAGAAATATTTTAAAAACGTTTCATGTGTTTGAAAATTTTTTTTATTCCTTAGTAAGTACAATCTGACAGTAGATAAATAGAAATATATACGTATATATATATATATATAGATAGTAGAAAAACGAAAAACGTATACGTATATATACAGGGTGGTCCCGAATTCATGGTACAAACTTTAATGGTAGGTACAGGACATTGTAACAATGATTTATTGTACAGGAATGTATAGTCGCAAGTGACGCGGTGAGGCGAAAACAGGGGAAATAACGGCCTAAAGGAAAAACAAAGATTTTATTGAAAGCGTTGTTGACAAGTGTCATGTTTACAGTAATTGTTCAAAATTGCGTCCACCAGTATCGATACATGCTTGACAGCGTCGGTGGAGTGATTGGCGTACACGTTCAAAGATGCCTGGTATTTCACGCACACCTGCAGCAGCTACAGATAAGCGAGCGACGAGATCCTCATCTGAGTCAACTGGAGTCTCATAAACAAGATGCTTTAGATGTCCCCATAAAAAGTAATCGAGGCTCGATAAATCGGGAGATCGGGGTGGCCAAGGGACTGGTCCACCACGCCCAATCCATCGAGTACCAAACGTGGCATTCAGGTAATTCCGTACATCAATGCTGAAGTGTGCTGGCGCCCCATCGTGCAGAAACCACATGCGGTTACGAATGGCGATCGGAACATCATGCAGCAGTTGTGGTAACACTTCTTTCAGAAAAATAAGATAGCTTCCACCAGTGAGCCGCGTGGGTAGTAAGTATGGGCCAATCAAAAAGTCGTTCACAATACCAGCCCACACATTAATACTGAAACGTTGTTGAAACGCATGTCGACGCGTTGCATGTGGATTATCGGTTGCCCACACATGGGAATTGTGCGCATTAAAGACACCCTCGCGTGAAAATGTCGCTTCATCTGTAAATAGCACATAATCTACGAAATCCGGCTGCAACGCACATTGCTGCATCACTCACAGGCAGAAGTTCACGCGGCGAGGATAATCTGCCGGATTCAATGCTTGTACTTTCTGAAAATGGAAGGGGTGTAAGCGATTTTCGTTTAACACTCTGCATACAGTCTGATGACTCACACCTACGTCACGCGCAACAGTTCTTGTGCTTGACTCGGGTCTATCAGCCACAATGTTCAAGATGCTTTCTTCCAGCCTTGGAGTGCGTACAGCTCTTACTCGACTAGCGCCATGTCTGTTGACGTCGAACGCACCTGTTTCACAAAGTTGACGATGTAACGGTTGAAAAATTCTATGATCCGGCATTCGTCGATCAGGATACTCCGCGCGATACATTCGTAACGCAGCTCTGCCGTTACCATTTGCACGGTCGTACATGTAATGCATGTCTGCTTTTTCTGCATACGTAAAGTCACCCATCGTCTACGGCAGCACAATTGTGAATGGCGCTTTTCCCTACTGCGATGCATCATGTTCAACAGCGGCTAGACATCTACTGCCCTCTACCGGCAATGATACCAACCGATCACTCCATTTCTCTTTCCTTTTATTTCCCCTGTTTACGCCTCACCGCGTCACTTGCGACTATACATTCCTATACAATAAATCATTGTTACAATGTCCTTTACCTACCATTAAAGTTTGTACCATGAATTCGGGACCACCCTGTATATATAAATAGTAGACATATATATATATATATATATATATATATATATAAATAGTAGAAATATATCTAAATAGTAGAAAATATATACGTATTTTGATAAGTAAATATCAATAGAAATTATTGAGGATTCAATTTAGTATATACCTTTCGTACATAACTGTAAGTGCCTAATTCCGCACTACTTGTAAGTAAATCTATTCCTTTTTCGCATTGTTTTTTTCCATAACATATTAACCAATGGCTGATTTACGAGTTATTTTCCTACATAAACTATATAATTTTATATACACCTTCAATGAAATATTTTGTAGTAAAAGATTGTTTTATATACATTAAATAATCATACCGCTACATGCTGAAAAGTGCAAACAATAAATAACCGAAAGAAACCAAATGAGTTCCAGGTTCAAAACTTGAACTAAGCGATGTTTTCCAGAATTTATATTTTCATTCAAACTTGTGCAATTTATTTTGTAGTTATGGTCATGGTACGGTGTGTAGATATTTAGGTAGGTAGTTAGTTAACGTCGCACAGAAGCAGCACACTGTACTGTTGGTCACTTTCCAAGATCAATCCCTAAGATAAAGATCCAAGGACAACGCCTCATAAGTTTACACCACGGTAAGATGACGAGGTCAACACCTGAGTAGCACCCCACTCTCAAAATTTGGTTATCTAAAACTGTAGTTGATTGCCAGTTTGGTAACGTTAAGTGTAGAATCTAATTGGTGCTGACACATAAAATTACATAATAAAGACTGGAAGCATATATGCAACACATGTTTTACTGGTGAACACCTAAAATCGTATTCGAAACAACTGACGCCTAGTTAGGGACACAGTAGAACTCCAACTATCCGAACTCCGACTACCCGAATCGCTGATTATCCGAATCGCTTTCAGAATTTCAGAAAAAAAATTAAGACGGAAACGTATTGCGATTCGCAAAATAATGATTCTGGGTTTCAAATTCTAGATGATGATGAACTTATTGAAAGTTTGAGAGAAGAAAATGTCGTTGAAGAAGATGACCTGACTATCGAAGTTGAAGTAGACACGGGACCATCTGCTAGTGAAGCATTTGCCGGCTTAGAAACTGCGTTGAAGTGCATGGAGCGAAAGCCCGTGTGACAACACGCAACTTCTTATTATCAAGCGGATGTGCGACTTGGTTGCCCGAAAACGGATTAGGACAGGCAAACAGCTTACTTTGACCTAGATGTTTAGCAAGCAATGACTTTCATTTACAGTACGGTACGTACATACTGTACTTATGTATAGCACTGAGCCGCGGTAGCTCAGTCAGTAGAGTGTCGGGCTCTCATCAGAAGGGTTGTGGGTTCTGTCCTCGGCGGAGCCTACAATTCTGATGATTGCGATATCGGCGCTTCGACCTGGCTAAAGACCGTCGTGTTCACTAATGGTGACTGGGGCACGTTAAATAGGTGTGGGTCACAATGTCCCCCATGTTCCCATACCAAATCAATACCTCTGGGGGTACCTGATCAGGGGGTTATCGGCCTCTGATTGGGGTCTAAATTACAATATGTGTGAGTGAATGGATGTATGAAAGGGACCTTCCTGTAAAACGGATGTGTCATGTATGTCGAGCAAAGTCGGACTTCCTCCCAATGGGGCTCAATAACATGGAAGGCGCACCCCCCTCGCCTCTTGCCGTCTTAGACGGGCCTGGCACTCCTCTGGTATGCCAGTGTAGGCATAAGAAACAACAACAACAAGAAACAACATGTATAGCACTTGTAAGTACGCTTAACATGTAAAAGTATTGCCTTTCCATTTAATTAATTAAAAGCTCTTTTTGTTTAAAAATAGTTTTTCTCCCATTTTCAACATACATACAGTAATTAATTAAAATACATACTAGACCCTTTTTTCGTAAACAATCTAATTATCCGAATTTTTGGTTATCCGAATGGGGTCCGGTCCCAATTGATTCGGATAATTGGATTTCTACGGTACATCCATGAAACACGCAGGACACTACACATACTCAGAAAAACAACCGCTACTTGTGCTTATTTGTATTAACAGAACTATATATACCGTGGAATATTATTTATCCCACTTTTTCTCTTTTGTCTCCCGCCGTATCTCTGTTTTTTAAATAAATAATTATATTTTATGTCTTCAAATATGTAATTATTTTCCATTGACAATATTAAAAAATAAATAAATCCCATTGAAAGTATTTTTGATTTAAAATAACACAAGTCTAGATAAATATTCCAGGTGCAAAATCACATTGTTATGTAATCAATTTTAAACCTCAATAACTCCCAGCCACAACATCCACCAAAATTCCTCAGCGGAAGGCAATTTTCTAAATGCCAAGTCGTGCGTTTGTCCAGAGCAACATTCAAACAATGCTAACCCTAACTTCCATTGTACAAGGTAGAAAAGAAAACGCATCCTCCTGTAAATTTCCCAACCTAACGCAGCGAGACGGATCGCTAAAATAGTTCATCAGAACTTCCCACCAAGAGCGGTTAAAGGCCTGTTTTAAGAAGGCCTGTTCGTACCATCCCACCGCCGTTTATCTCAACGGAGTGATTAAAGCGAAGGGATTGAACTCACACATCCACGCTTCGTGGAAGATCGTCGGGAAAGGAAACTCACGTTACACCTAATTTCTCAGCGGGATGAAATTGTGTTGCCACGAATGGCAACAGCGGGCTCATTCATGTCTAATTGATGAATGAGAGAGAGAGAAAGGTGTTTCCTTTGCGACAGAGTAATGCTCATCACTTTTAATTACGCGGTGGAAAACGAAGCCGTCTGACAAGCCACTCCTTTAAAGCTCTGTGACGGAAATTCAAGAAAGTTAAGTGAACGCGGAATTGCTGTTTCAATATGTTGTGGGTTTTGGAGGAAGTCCCTCTGGAGGAGGATTTAAATTTTTGGTTTTGTCTTGCTGCGATGCGTTTTCCAACAAACAGCCTTTCGATCAAAGATGAGAAATGGCTTGTGATTAAAGGAACGTAAATGCGCATTTGGTGCGTGCAGAAAACTATCTCCATCCCATTGGTGGAAGGTTGTCGGTATTTTAGAAAGAGAAGCAAAAATGTGGAAAGTTATTTTTGCACTTCCATGTGCAGACCGTTTTTAGTTTCTAGGAGATTTTTTTTTTTACAATGGCGGGCACATATGAACTTAATCATTGGCCACTACAAGGCCGGAAGTGATGGCCACTTGTGAAAGATCACCCAGTGCGAGGACCATCATTGCTCCTAACAAAGGACATCACAATTTACATCCATGCCCTGACCTCGGATTCGAAACAGAAACCTTCCGATCCAGAGGCCAACACCTTAACCACTAGACCGGTTGGTCGGCAGTTTCTCTAGGAGTCAAACCTACAAGTGGTTAAAAAACCTACTAACCTACATAATTGTTAAATTATTCGAAATTAAAGAAAATATTTCTAGGAGTCAAACCTACAAATATTTTAAAGGAGGATTTGTTCCCTTGAATTAAAAAAAAAATTATTCAAAACGATCGGTTTTTTTTCTGGTTTTTTTTCGCAATTGTTTCATTTATTTTCCACATATTCCAGCTTTCAATCCCTCCTTTTTCTTCCCCAAAGAGAGAGGAAGAGGTCCCGAATCCCTCGAAAGAAATATTCACAGTACAGGAAGATTCACAGTACGACGGTGGCGCTCTCAATAACTCAATAAATTAATTTTACTTTGATTGCCAAGTTAGAGATCAGGACAAGGATCGGGCTCCAAACGGTGGAAGTCATACAAAAGTAACAATCGGTGAAATGACAGAGATGTTCTCGCCAAACCATGGGCACAGTAAAGGGCATTGATTTAAGGGTACCTTTGAGCCATATGGTCATTCTACTGTAACAATTAGTGCAGCAAAACTTTAGAGCCCAATTCATGTCCTGATTGCCAACTTAGCAATCAAATTAAAATTGATAAGCAGTTTCAAAAAGAGGAGAAAGGGGTTTTCGTTGCTCTTTTAAAGTCAATTCACCGCAAACATAGCAGAAGCTATCGGGATGATTTTTACACTAGCGTGGCATAATGAAACAGTAAATCAATGCTCCGTATTTATCACATCTTACACTCACGTACTGTAATTCATTTTGATAAAGCCGGAACAAAAATATCTCGACCGTTTTACATAGTCTAAACAACTTGTGGAAACACATAATCCCCGCCTACAATACCGAAAACTTGACTCTACGATCGAAGATAACGATTACAGTTCACAACTATAGTGATAAAAGCAATGCGCTTAAACTTGTCAAAACATGAATATTCCTGCGGAAACCACGAAGCGAGCGATTTATTGAGAGCGTCAAACCGTTGTACTGTGAATCTTCCAAACTTTCTTGCAAGGGATTCGGGATCTCTTCCCCCCTCCCTCCCTCTCCAGCTTTTAGTCAAAATTGTTGCTATATATATATTTATCAGTTGGGGTGTTTGGGGGAGGAAAAGGGGGGACTAAAAGCTGGAATATGTAGAAAATAAATGAAACAATTGCGAAAAAAAAAACAGAGTAAAAGATAATTTTTAATGATTATTTTTACAATTTAAGAGCACAACTTCCCCCAAGTATCCCTCCTTTTTACAAATGTTCATGTTTTAGATCTTTTCACCTCTCTAGCCCCTGAGAAGAAATTTAATTACTAAAATAAGCCTTTTCCCAATTCAAAATCTAATTTATGTCCATAAAATTACATCGAAAAGTGAAAAACAACGGGGTGTGCGTCCCCAGAAAATGGTATGTGATGGGCGAAAAGGGGGGTTATATATTCGGACTTAGGAGGTCATTTTCCATAACAATCAGCAGGAATGGTGTCAGGGCTCATTTTCATGCAGAGCAGTGCAACCGATTGTGATGCGCCAGAGTGACTTAAATTCAACTACCTAACTACATGGGGTCTGGGGCATGTTAATTATGTTGTGAATTCAAATTTACCCACTTTGGCGTTGTTAGAAAGTTTGAGGAGTGGAGCGCCAACTCATGTATTGAACTCGTCATTTGATAGAGGTTCAAAAGTAAGTCGTATTATCCACGAATCTCTCGCTTTGGGATTAATCATGGAACGCCAAGTATAGTCAATTATGTTGCTCCAGTTCTACATAAATTGAACTATATACTCCTACCTAGAGATGAGACAAAACATTTTTAAATATGTATCAAAAGCTTGCATTTCCTTACATTATGAAATGTGACAGTAAACACTTATTCAATTACGGCTACTACAACATACCCCACCCAATAATCAGGTTTATGCATAGGGGAAACATAAAAGTGGAGTGAAAATTGAAGGGGTGAGTGCAAGAAGGGGTTATATGACCATACTAATGACTTTGAAGCCAAACATCTCGAAACTTTAAAATATGTCGCTTAACACCCCTTTTTCCACTCACCCCTCCAATTAGTAAACTTTTGGTAAGGATCAGGTCACTAATACAATTATATATATATATATATATATATATATATATATATATATATATATATATATATATATATATATATATATATATATGTACAGGGGCTGTTCGCACATTTTTTAGACGATTTTGGTTAGCGGTAATAAAAAATCGTTTACTGCAATTATGCAGTTGAAATAAATGCACTGAAATAATTGCAGTTGTACTATGTTTTTAAAAGTCAAAATTATCGTCTGCGGCTTGAGAGGTTTATTTTTATTCAAAATGGCGTTTTTAACGAAGCAGTGGTTCGAAGGCTATATTTATGCTCTTTAAGAAGATAAATATTCATATTCCGTTATCCAAAAAGGATGTGAGAGTCATGGTTTTGTGATATCTAAAGCGTCGATAGGTAATATCGTCAACAAGAAAGGATAAAAACGACAAATTGGAGCCTAAAATGCGACAAAAACTCCAAAGAAGTATCCCAGGAAGAAACGGACATCTTCGACTATAGCAAAGGTACGTTGTTTAATGTTACAAGAAAATCCCCCTAGTCAAAGGACCGTTGCAAAATCATTAAAATGCTAGGTGTCCACTGTAAACAAAATGATAAACGTTGATTTAAATCTTAAGAAAGCGAAAAAACGCAATGTGCATCGTCTTTCTACAAAGCATATCGCTGAACGCAGGACACGCTGCCTTATTCTATATGAAAAATACTTATCCAAAGAAAAATGGAAAAAAATTGTCACAATGAATGAATCATGGGTGTATTTAAATGATTGCAGCAAAAAAAGAGACATTTATTATCATAAAAGGGGAGAAAGAAATTCAAGTACATGGTTCACAGAATCGAAAGAAAGTTTTTCTAAGGGATTCATGATTGTTGCTGGTTTTTCATATAGTGGCAAGTTAAAAATAAAGAGAGTGGAAAAAATGTCAAGATTATTTCCAAATACTATCAGGAATATATTTTATCGCCAATATTTCTGAATGAAATACCATCGCTTTACCCACAGTGCCATCAATCTGTGGAACTCCATCAAGACAAAGCTAGCAGTCACACAACAAAATCCACTGTAAATTTCTTAAAAGAAATGGAACAAAAAACCGATATCAAGGCGATACCCTTCACTGATACCCCTACTAAATCTTCCGATGTATCACCTATGGATTTTTGTGCTTTCGGACTTTTAAAATCTGCATTATCCAAACGTTGTCCCACAACCCTTACATGACTCTGGAAAGCTGTTAAGGAGGAATGGGATAGAATACCTCTTCTGACACTCCAAAAGGCATTATTATCCTGGAAATTACGGTGTCGAAAGATAGTTCAGAATACGCGCTATCAAATTGAACGTTTAAAAAACAAGAATGTTATGTAATTTAGTTTTGTGAATACAATGTACATTGTTTAAAAAATGTGTTAACAGCCTCTGTATATATAGCAATTGTTAAAAAGGTGATGTCCATGAATCAAAATTTCGCATGTATGTAGGATAAAAAAAAAGGGCAATGGAACATACTGATAACGACGTTTTAAACGAATGAAAATTATCTTTGTGCATTCCTACAATATCTGACAATATTGTAAAATTGGCTTTAAAAGTTTTCAAAAGATAACGCATTTATAGGTACACTAGGTAGAACTTGACCCTAACGAAAGTGAGAGTGTTTTTCTTCATATACACGTAAACTATACTTACTCTCTTGAAACCCCAATGTTTAAATCATACAACTGTAAATCAAAACTAATTCCTGGAAGTCATTTTACAGTATTCTTTAAGTAACAATCAATCGGAATATAATCAATTTTTACTCGTGCGTCTACCCTAGAGGGAAGTATGCTATTATAAGAGAGTTTAATAAAAGCAAGGATAAGGCCATAAGTCAGAAACAATTACTAGGCATTAAATATTTATTGAACTCTCCACGTGGACTATACAAAGGCGTGGCACATCATAGAGACACCGATTGCGTTTCCAAACCACAATAGCGTTGTCAAGGAAAAATGTAAAGCTGTAATGGAAAGGGTGTGGCTATTATCAACGAAAATGATACGTGTTCAAAATAGCTGTCAGGAAATATTTGCTTAGTGTTAACAAGTTTGTTGATATTCACTATCATCATCTCTAAGTTCTTAAAGGGAATTTGCAATGGGATGATCATATTTGTGAACTCTTTTGCGTATCTAAAAGATCACTTTAAGTGATGTCCCTACATGGTTTGTCCACATGTATGTTTACAAAATAGGACTTTATATCTGTTTGTTTAATATATGAAGGAGACCCAAATAAATGGTGTTTGCTTTTCAGCTTCTAATGTTAAAATCACGTGCATACATAACATCTTTGGCAGCATGTGTTGCATCGTAAGTTGTATTTCCATTTTACAATTATCTATGAAAATAATTCTAGAGTTAAAATACGATCTGTTTCACTAAATACAATTTGAAAACAAACTTCGTTTTAATTTGAATCTAAAAATCTTGCAGTTTCCCGTTCAAATAAATTAATCGAAAAATATGCTTTTTATGTTTGCGTTTATAGCAAATGCATTGTTGATCGCCCACACAAGTATTTTCCAATAAAGGCTCGTATTACTCTCAAAAATCACATTAGTTAATGAATTCTTTTGAGACGTAATTTAATCCACATAAATAAATATATGATTTTAGACTACAAGTGTTCATCTAACTAAAACCCTCCAGAAACTCGCTTTGCTAATAATCATGCTGAAGGTGACCTTTGAAACTTTCGTGTGTCTATATTTACTTGCTTTTCATCCCCTCAATTTCTATGAATTGAAATGTAATAATTTTTTAACTCATATTCTGAACATCAGTATTCTTGGAACAAAGCAAAGATGATTAAAAAATAAAATTATAATCTGGCGAGGAACATGAAAGGTTATCTGTAAAAGAGAAGCAATATCGATTTCTGAAAATAAAAATTTGCTAATTAATAATTGTATTTGTTATATGAATTCCGTATCAGATCACAAGAGGTTGTATATAATACGTTTAAAATTGAAATTAATGAATCCACGAATCAAAATTGTAATTCATCTTAAGATACTGGAAGTTCCATATTGACTTAACTTACTTAGTCCTGACACGGAATATATATGTTAATGCAATACTCTGTTCGGTTTTTTTGACAAAAATTGAAGAAAATTAATTTATTTACTAAAAATTACGTTTAATCAATATAGTTTGCAACGTTCTGTTTAATGACTTTTATCCATCTCATTCCGATAGCTACAAAGGTTGTTCAAATTAAAATGTACGAAACGACACTGTGGGTATAAATGAAGACTTTTTTCAAAGTATACACCATTGGCCTGAGTACAACGATCCCATTGATTAACGAGCCGGAGGATTCCTTGTTTGCAGAATTCCTGTGGCCGTGACGAGACCCAGTCCTTGAGTTCGTCGTCCGAGGTGAAGAGCTTCCCTTTCAGATGTTTTTTCAGAGGACCAAACACATGGAAATTGAAGGGCGACATGTCCGGGCTGTAGGGTGGATGGTCAAGCTATTCCCATTTGAATTTGGACAGTTCAGAACATGCTTCGATCCACGCCAGAGATTCCAATCGCATCCCAAGATGTCTCGCTACGTTCTCGCATAGCGGCATAGGCAAATATGTTAACGGTTACGTTTTTATGACGTTTCGTACCTTTTTATTTGAACACCCCTTGTACATAAACCCACGATCATAGATGTTCTGAGTTTTGTGGCTAAAGAACTGATCCAGCTTACGAAACTTTCTGAACCGTTCTTGCACTTGGAATCGTCAATGCTACCGTCAGTATGCACAATATATGCCTTATTTGTGTTTCCAAAGCTATCTTGCCCTTACCGGAAATACAATTATCATATTCGGAAAAAGTTCATTATTTTCTGCTATTAGTTAATGCTTAACACATTTCAAAAAACGCAACCAAATAGCACAAATGTTTTCCCAAGTACTCTCCGAAACTTTCTTCAAACAACATAAAAACTTTGCACTTGTCAAGTAGATAACACTTCGGTTTTTGCGATGCATTGTAATGTATCGCAAAATGCGGGGAAAACTTTTGCATCATGCCTACATGTTCTAACTCACACTTAAATTATTGTATTCTTGTTTCCATTCCATTAAAACTATTTTTTGTGCAAGTAATTAAAGCAGTCAGTGGAACAAAATGTTTTTTAAACTTAAAATATAACCAGGGTGCTTATAAAATACTATTAAATTAGTAGACTTTAAATTTTATGTGTATACTAACAAAATACCCGACCTTACTCGGTTTGAATTGGTTTACTCTAGATTGAAGAGATAATCAAAATATATAATGACTTACGTTTTTTGTAGAATAAAAATTTATTTTAACACCTTTCGCCATCTTTATATTTTCTACAACTTACTTTGGACACAAATCCTACACATGCATATCCATTCATGTAATACATTTCACATACATCGCACAATTGCTGTATGACAAAGCTACAAAATTACGAAAGGTGATACTAAGGTTAGTACTATAAAAGACAATTTATAGGAAGATTTGGAATTCCCTTTCTAAAGTTCTTTTCATATTCAACTCAATTAATTAAAATTACGATTTACGGCGAGTGCTCTCGCACTCATAGTCAACAAAACAAAATTTTTTTACTTGTGGCACTCTTGCCTCCGGTATGCGACATTGTGAAATTTTGCAATCTTAGCCCGTCATTATGACAACGAATTTTTTAATGTTTGAAAAGTTCTAGTTCGGAATTTTTAAACATTATTATTCTTTCAATAACGCCATTATTCTTTCATTAACGGCATTATTCTTTCAATAACGGCATTATTCTTTCAATAACGGCATTATTCTTTAAATAACGGCATTATTCTTTCAATAATGGCATAACTACACTTAAAATTTACTGAAAATTTATACTGACTTACCCAACATTTTTAAGTCTAATACTTTGTGGTGCTGCTGCGTGTGATGAGAAGGAAAACACATTTATTAAAATAATAAGTATTTAAAACAGGAAACAGCGAAATAAAACAAAATAAAAGATGGTGCAAAAAATTGTTCTAAATATATTAATTTGTGATTCAATTTTATCTCTTGATCTCGCACAGTTGCCACAACTTACAACTAAAAGCGTACAAAATTTAGAAATGTGAAATTAATTCAAAGCGAAAGAACCAGAAAATATCACTGCTCGCGCGATCTTGTTCATTCTCGTTTCGTTGAAAAATATCGTCTGTCCAAATATTCGGAAATCGTTTTCATTGCGCAAAGAACAAAAATAAGACTCGAAATAAATGAAGTAACAGAGATGAAATTCCATAAAAAAAAAATTTTTTTTGAAGAATAATTACTTTTTCTGCAGTACTGGTAAAGCAATCGAATTAATCGTAATATTCAATAGACATTCCAATTTTTCCAAAACTACCAAATTATGGTTGATTTAAGTATACTTACTCAGGTGTTTTAGCATGAAACTCAACTAAATATAACAATAAAGAAATGTTTAATATTGCATTCACTAAACTAATAGATAGTGTATAAAATAAAATACACTGCAATCAAATATATGGAAACCAATTCATGTGATTTTTACACAAACACACAAACACAAAATCGAGCATAGAACAGAAAGACGGACAGACAGACTTTCGCAACCAATGCCACTCACTAAATGAAGATAAGTTCTCACTGTATGCAAATTTTCATGAAAATATCGTAAACCGCGTGGACGTGTATAGGGCACAACATACAGACAGACAGACAGGCAGACACCAAACGAGAAAAAGGCGGATTCGGCATCAGAAGGGTCCATAACGGATAGAAAACTTGAAATGGGTCGAAAATATTGAATGTACAAACAAACACTCCATTCTTATTTATATAGATATCAATGTTAAGCATTTGTTAACTGTATAGTAATCAGATAATTGAGAGTATATAAAAGTTTACTTTCATACATTAAAAAATTACATTATAAATGTTATAAAGTTAGTTAAAGGATAAAAAATGAAGCGATGTACAATTTTTGGATATGGTAATGGTAATTTTTAGTTAACGTCGTACTGGAGCAACACAACGTGCTATTGACGACGGTCCGGGATCAGTCCCTTAAGAGAAATATCCGAGGACAACACCTCGTAATTTTGAACCACGGTCAGATGACGAAGCAGTACCTGAGCTGGCACCCCACTCTCCAAACTTCTACGCCAACCCAACGTGAGGACTTTCGGCCACGACAGATTTAAGGTGCACCAGCCGCCTCTACACCATACGCTTACAAACATCCATGCCCGAACCCGGATTTGAACCAGGAACCTTCCGATCTAGAGGCTAACACCTTAACCACTATACCGGTTGGTCGGCGGATAATATGTGGTGCATTGATGGTAACGTTGGTTTACAAACATTTTGTTCTTTTAAATCAAGCATTGAGGATCAAAGTATTTAATAATTTCAATATTTTTAAAATTTGTTTTGTTTTTAAAGTACATTACGCTTTAATATACCCGTAACGTGAGAAGTTTAGACTCTACAGTAATTATGCATGTAATAATTTAAGTGTGGATTCAATTTGTCTGAATGTAAACTTGCCTATTGTTTTATTTTATTATTTACTAGCAAAATACCCGACCTTACTCGGTTTGTATTGGTTTACTCTTGATTGAAGAGATAATCAAAATATATAATGACTTACGTTTTTTGTAGAATAAAAATTTATTTTAACATCTTTCGCCATTTTTATATTTTCTACAACTTACTTTGGACACAAATCCTACACATGCATATCCATTCATGTAATACATTTCACATACATCGCACAATTGCTGTATGACAAAGCTACAAAATGACGAAAGGTGATACTAAGGATACTACTATAAAAGACGATTTATAGGAAGATTTGGAATTCCCTTTCTTAAGTTCTTTTCATGTTCAACTCAATTAATTAAAATTACGATATACGGCGAGTGCTCTCGCACTCATAGTCAACAAAACAATATTTTTTTACTTGTGGCACTCTTGCCTCCGGTATGCGACATTGTGAAATTTTGCAATCTTCTCCTGTCATTATTACAACGAATTTTTTAATGTTGGAAAAAAAACCAGTTTGGATTAATAAACATTATTATTCTTTCAATAACGGCATTATTCTTTAAATAACGGCATTATTCTTTCAATAATGGCACTACACTTAAAATTTACTGAAAATTTATACTGACTTACCTAACATTTTTAAGTTTAATACTTTGTGGTGCTGTTGCGTGTGATGAGAAGGAAAACACATTTATTAAAATAATAAATATTTAAAACTGGAAACAGCGAAGTAAAACAAAATAAAAGATGTCGCAAAAAATTGTTCTGTAGATATTAATTTGTGATTTAATTTTATCTCTTGATCTCGCACAGTTGCCACTACTTACAACTAAAAGTGTACAAAATTTAGAAAGGTGAAATTAATTCAGAGCGAAAGAACCAGAAAAAATATCACTGCTCGCGCGATCTTGTTCATTCTCGTTTCATTGAAAAATATCGTCTGTCCCAAATATTCAGTAATCTTTTTCATTGCGCAAAGAATAAAAATAAGACTCGAAATAAATGAAGTATCAGAGATGAAATTCCATAAAAAATAATAATTTTTTGAAGAATAATTACTTTTTTAGCAGTACTGGTAAAGCAATCGAAGTAATCGTAATATTCAATAGACATTCCAATTTTTCCAAAACTACCAAATTATGGTTGATTTCAGTATACTTACTCAGGTGTTTTAGCATGAAACTCAACTAAATATAACAATAAAGAAATGTTTAATATTGGATTCACTAAACTAATAGATAATGTATAAAATAAAATACATTGCAATCAAATATTTGGAATACAATTTATGTGATGTCTACACAAACACACAAACACAAAATCGAGCATAGATCAGAAAGACGGACAGACAGACTTTCGCAACCAATGCCACTCACTAAATGAAGATAAGTACTCACTGTATGCAAATTTTCATGAAAATATCTTAAACCGCGTGGACGTGTATAGGGCACAACATACATACATACAGACAGACAGACAGACAGACAGACAGACAGACAGACACCAAACGAGAAAAAGGCGGATTCGGCATCAGAAGGGTCCAAAACGGATAGAAAACTTGAAATGGGTCGAAAATATTGAATGTACAAACAAACACTCCATTCTTATTTATATTATACTAGCAAAATACCCGACCTTACTCGGTTTGAATTCGTTTACTCTAGATTGAAGAGATAATCAAAATATATAATGACTTACGTTTTTTGTAGAGTAAAAATTTATTTTAACACCTTTCGCCATCTTTATATTTTCTACAACTTACTTTGGACACAAATCCTACACATGCATATCCATTCATGTAATACATTTCACATACATCGCACAATTGCTGTATTACAAAGTTCAAAAAGACGAAAGGTGTTACTAAGGTTACTACTATAAAAGACGATTTATAGGAAGATTTGGAATTTCCTTTCTTAAGTTGTTTTCATGTGCAACTCAATTAATTAAAATTACAATTTACGGCGAGTGCTCTCGCACTCATAGTCAACAAAACAATATTTTTTTACCTGTGGCACTCTTGCCTCCGGTATGCGACATTGTGAAATTTTGCAATCTTCTCCTGTCATTACTACAACGAATTTTTTAATGTTGGAAAAAGTTCTAGTTTGGATTTTTAAACATTATTATTATTTCAATAACGACATTATTCTTTAAATAACGGCATTATTCTTTAAATAACGGCATTATTCTTTAAATAACGGCATTATTCTTTAAATAACGGCATTATTCTTTAAATAACGGCATTATTCTTTAAATAACGGCATTATTCTTTAAATAACGGCATAACTACACTTAAAATTTACTGAAAATTTATACTGAATTACCTAACATTTTCAAGTCTAATACTTTGTGGTGCTGTTGGGTGTGATGAGAAGGAAAACACATTTATTAAAATAATAAATATTTAAAACAGGAAACAGCGAAGTAAAACAAAATAAAAGATGTCGTAAAAAATTGTTCCAAAGATATTAATTTGTGATTCAATTTATCTCTTGATCTCGCACAGTTGCCACAACTTACAACTAAAAGTGTACAAAATTTAGAAATGTGAAATTAATTCAGAGCGAAAGAACCAGAAAAAATATCACTGCTCGCGCGATTGTGTTCATTCTCGTTTCATTGAAAAATATCGTCTGTCCCAAATTTTCGGAAATCGTTTTCTTTGCGCAAAGAATAAAAATAAGACTCGAAATAAATGACGTATCAGAAATGAAATTCCATAAAAAAAATAATTTTTTGAAGAATAATTCCTTTTTCAGCAGTACTGGTAAAGCAATCGAATTAATCGTAATATTCAATAGACATTCCAATTTTTCCAAAACTACCAAATTATGGTTGATTTAAGTATACTTACACAGGTGTTTTAGCATGAAACTCGTCTAAATATAACAATAACGAAATGTTTAATATTGCATTTACTAAATTAATAGATAATGTATAAAATAAAATACAATGCAATTAAATATCTGGAATACAATTCATGTGATGCTTACACAAACACACAAACACAAAATCGAGCATAGAACAGAAAGACGGACAGACAGACTTTCGCAACCAATTCCACTCACTAAATCAAGATAAGTACTCTCTGTATGCAAATTTCCATGAAAATATCTTAAACCGCGTGGACGTGTATAGGGCACAACATACAGACAGACAGACAGACAGACAGACACCAAACGAGAAAAAGGCGGATTCGGCATCAGAAGGGTCCAAAACGGATAGAAAACTTGAAATGCGTCGAAAATATTGAATGTACAAACAAACACTCCATTCTTATTTATATAGATTCATTATGACTGAAAATAATGGGTTGTATCGTGTACCAGTTGTTTGTAACATTTACACTCGTGCATAAGTTTATGTATATCTCGGTTAGCAAGACATACGAAAATTATGTATGTGTGAAATAAACCGATCCTTTTTAAAAAATAGAGCAATTGTAAAAATAACTTTTATTTCTTTTGTGTACCAAATCTAACTCTAAAAAGCAAATAACAGGCCACATTAACGAATAATGTTTCTAAAAAATCGGAATACAGTAAACACATAAAAATTAACTGCTACACCAATGTTTACGAGAGTGGTTAAAGAAACTTTAAGTTAGTAGTATAATCATATTTTCTCAATATTTTAAGATCTTACAAATGACGACAACGCAAAAACATTTACAATGGTGCTTATCGAAGTCTATCCAAACCCATGCAGAACAAGGAAATCCTTTCGTAAGAAAATAGGTCACAGTTTGTCCGAGCTCCGCCTTTTTCTGGTCGTATTCAGTTTACGTCAATGAAATCCTGGTTATTCAGAGCAGGGAGATAGTCACCACCATCTGTGGAATCACTGTCAACAACATGGGACAGCAAACCTAACATTAATTACTGCCATTCGTAGCTCTCCATACCTTATGAGAATCGCATTAGGTTTCGTATTCCAGTCAGACAACATCCGATCCTGTAGTTGGGAAACATTTGTGATCTGAATTCATTAATTTGATATTATAGTCGAGAGCACGTCGCATTCAGGAACTGTGCTGCTACTTTATTTTCAACCATAGCGTTTGCTTTGCGTTAAGGCAGATTAAAAGCTCATACAAGATTTCCTATCCAATCCCTTGCCAAATTATTTTCTTTATATATATATATATATATATATATATATATATATATATATATACTATTATAAATTAAAGTTTATGTGTTTATGTGTGTCGGGTATGTACGGGGTGCCCTGACGAATTTATGGCATTCACACTAATGAAATTTGAGACACATGTAGTATGAATGTTTTAGCAATTTTATATACCAGCCCGATTTTTAAAATTGTATCTTGAAAATTTTAAAATTATTTTAATGCGATGTTTAATTATTATTCCCTTTCCTCCGAATGGCAACAGTCATGATCGGTATTGAATGAATCCGTATTTTCTGCTCGAGTGTAGCCGCCCTATTCCTGGATATCCTTTATGAAATTTATTTAAAAGAATATTAACTTTTAGTTAGCGTCAACTGTTATATTTGAATTTTTTTATTGTGATTACTTAATTTTTGCAACTGGTTAACGGTTGTGCAATACGTTTGTTATTGTTTATTTTTTAGACTACCGTTGTTTCGAATTTGATTTTTTAAGCATATTCACTTTTAGTATTACTGAATATCCTTTTTTAAATTTATTTCCTTTATTAAAGCACATTGACTTTTAGTTTGCGTTAACTTTTAACCTTTTATATTTGTATTTTTTTACTGTGCTTACTTCATTTTTCAAACTGGATAACGGTTGTGCAATACGTTGGTTATTGTTTCTTTTTTAGACTACGATACTTTGGATTTTGATTTTTTAAGCATATTCACTTTTAGTTTGGATTATTTGGATATTTTTTTCAAAGTATAGCGATATTTTTTTTTATCTTTTGTGCAATTTCTGGTTTGTTTCATTTATGCTATCTTTTGTTTGTTTCTGTATAGTACTTCGGTTTTTGTATAGTAAATTTTTATCATTTTTGTTTTGATGTCTTATAGAAAGAAAAGCGATATTATTTTTATTTTCTTTGCTTTCCTAAAAATGTCCACCGAATTTAAAAAGTCTTTACTGCACTCAGTCCAATCTCGATTTTAATCATTTATGCAAACTAAGAACATTTATTCTATGTAGTTCTACGCTCACAGGATGATGATGTGCTCTTAGAATTTCAACGTTTTACTGAGAAGCAAACACATGTTCCATCAATTTATTGTCGCTATGTATTCCGAGATTTAATCGGAGAAGGTGTTGTACATACGACTAAATCAGATGACTCAACAGTGGAACAGTATGCACATTTGACGCATCTGATTCAGATGCGTTAATGAACGATGGAAATGTTGCTGTACGAAAACTCAAGTACACAGAAATCGCAAAAACTTCCAAAAAGATATCAAAACCAAAAGTAACAGGTGATGCTTTTGTAAATTTTTATATTGCATAAATTTTCAAAATTAAATATTGCTATTCTTTCCAAAACACACTGAAACACACAAACAAACACAAAATTGCATTAAATAATAACAAAATTATGGCCTTTCGCTATAACGGCCTCTTTTCGTGTACGCCCCACAATGTTTTGTTATACGACTAAAAAAATGCTGTTTTTATGCTTTTGTTTAGTATGCGCTTCTCCCTTTACATTACATGTCTGCTTCTCAGTAAAACGTTGAAATTCTAAGAGCACATCATCATCCTGTGAGCGTAGAACTACATAGAATAAATGTACTTAGTTTGCATAAATGATTAAAATCCAAGATTGGTCTGAGTGCAGTAAAGACCTTTTAAATTCTGTGGACATTTTTAGGAAACCAAAGAAAACAAAAATATTATAATAAACTCATTTTATAATGTTATACATTAAATGTTTAATCGGAAATAAATATCGCTTTTCTTTCCATAAGACATAGAAATAAAAATAATAAAAATTAACTATATGAAAACCGAAGTACTATACAGAAATAAACTAAACATTGCATAAATGAAACAAACCACAAATTCACGAAAAATCTAAATTAAATATCGCTAAACCTTGAAAAAAATATCCAAACAAAAAGTTTATATGCTTTAAAAATCAAAATCCAAAGTATCGTAGTCTAAGTAACAAACGTATTGCACAAGCGTTATCCAGTTCCAAAAATGAAGTAAGCACAAAAAAAAGTTACTTATATAAAAGATAAAAAATCAACGCTAACTAAAAGTTAACATTCTTTTAAAAGGGCAATAAATTTTTTAAAGGATATCCAGTAATCGGTAAAGTTGGTGTTGGTCTAACTACACTAAAGCGACAACGCAGTAAAATGACGACAATGTTATGCAAACATTACTGATATTTTCGTCAGGCAAAATGTAGCAGTGTAATTAACGCATCTCATTCAGATGCGTTAATGAACGATGGAAATGTTGCTGTACGATAACTAAAGTACACAAAAATCGCTAAACTTCCAAAAAGATATCAAAACCAAAAGTAACAGGTCTTGCTTTTGTACATTTTAATATTGCATAAATTATCAGAATTAAATATTGCTATTATTTCCAAGACACTGAAACACAGAAACAAACATAAAATTGCATTAATTATTAACAAAATTATGGCCTTTTGCTATAACGGCCTCTTTTCATGTACACCCCACAATGATTTGTTATACAACTAAAACAAATGCTGTTTTTATGCTTTTGTTTAGTATGAGCTTCTCCCTTTACATTACATGTCTTTGCTTCTCAGTAAAACGTTGCAGTTCTAAGAGCACACCAAAAGTAACAGGTCATGCTTTTGTACATTTTTATATTGCATAAATTATCAAAATTAAAAATTGCTATTATTTCCAAAAGACACTGAAACACAGAAACAAACACAAAATTGCATTAAATATTAACAAAATTATGGCCTTTTGCTATAACGGCCTCTTTTCATGTACGCCCCACAATGTTTTGTTATACAACTAAAACAAATGCTGTTTTTATGCTTTTGTTTAGTATCAGCTTCTCCCTTTGTTTCTAAAGTTACATTTCTCTCTCACTTCTACAAACATTGGTAATATAAAAAATTCACATAAGCAGTAAAATAATTTACTTTGTGCTCAACAAAATTGTAAAAAATACCTTTTTGGTGTATTAATCTATTTTATTTAAAATTCAAAATTACCTCAACTTACAAAAATATTTATAATATTTCTGTCTCCCTATTATCACAGTAATTTGGAGTTAAAATATACAGCGTTGGCCAAACCAACACATTTCATTGTTGTGTTAAAAAAAATACCATTTAAGTTGTAAAATTTTAAAAATAACACTCATTTTTTTTTTCTGTTTTTAGTAAAATAAGCATTTTTTCTCACTCCTTTCACTATTCAATTTTCTCAACTGCCTTTTTCAAAAACTTAAAACTTTTAATTCTTAGAAAAAAAACAATTGTTTGGCATTGCAGTAAAATTAGTAAAATATGCATGTGTATAAAATGGATTATAAAAATAATACAACAATCAACAGAAATTCTACAAGTTTTAATTAAAAATTTCAACCAATTTTAAATCTGAGGAAATTTCTAATTTTAATTAACATTACACAATGGGCTATTGACGAGGGTCTGGGATAAATTCCCTAATTGAGAGATCATAGGTCATTTTTAGTTATCGTACTATAGCAATTCAACGTGCTATTTACGACAGTCCAAATCAATTCCATAAGCAAAATATCCAAGGTAATTTTTAACGTCGTACTATAGCAACTCAATGGGCTATTTACTACAATTCAGGATCAACCCCCTAAGGAAAGTATCCGAGAAAATTGGGTAATTTTTATTTAACGTTCTCAAGCAACACAACTACCTAATAACTAGGGTCGGAGTTAAATCCAATAAGTAAAATATACGTTTACAATATAGTGTAATTTTCAACCACGGTCAAATAATAACACCACCTTAGATGGCACCCCACCCTCTAATAGATTGTGACGTCACACCGATTGGATCTTTTTGCAATTCCAATTTCGTCTTATTTCACAATAACGAGGGCATGACGGCGTTGTCCGTCTTGTTGGTTTGCGAAGCAAACCAAATGGGTATGCGTAGCAAACACCGGTGGTTGGCAAACGTTCACAATTAACACACCTAACCCCACAAAGTACAGCACGGGCAACGCCGTGCTAGCCACGCAGTGGCTAGTATATATATATTGTATCTGGCCAGCGGGTCCGATAACCGTTTCCGGATGGCCGTATCTGATCTACTAGTCTGGTGAAAAATATTTGGAGAACTGTATCTAGTTTACGAACTTGAGATCAATATATTTGCTAAAACTGATTTACTTTACTTGTATGTTTCTTTGGGGGTGGGTTAAACCTCATGTTGACACGTGAACAAATTTATTTCTCAAATAACTAATAGAGATTTACTTGTTAGGTGAAGTTAAGGAAATTGAATTTATACGAATAAATCCTAGAATTTCATTTATGAAATGGGAGGAAATATCTAAGAAAACGAATTCACACACACACACAAGATAGTCTGTTTTTTTTACAAAAACAAATTAAGTTCGATGGAGCACTATATTTATTTGTTTTGTATTTTATCAATTCACTTAAGGAATAGTTGAACTCTAAACTATACATTTTGTTTGAATGGTTGAACGGTCTAGAGTTATAGAGTTAAGTTGCTTTATGTTGACGGTACGTCTATTGGAATTACATGTTTAAGAATATTTTCAATGTTCATCGTTCCTTACCCTTCACTTGAACAAAATCCATAAAACATCAATGCACTGAAAAATAAAAATGTATAAATTTCGTTGTTTCATCTTTAAACAAAGAATTCATAGCGTATGACTATATAAAATATTTTCTACTTAAAGTCTTGAACTCTTTTCAGTAAGTAGAATTTTTATCAATAAATCTGTGTTTAGACACATAACATATTTCTTTCAAAACTGAAATGAATGGCATACAAAATTCTGTCTTTATGGTTGTCAAGAGAGGCATAAATCAATTCGAAATGTGACTATGGTGACTTCTTTTCATTGGCCTAGTTTTTTGTTTTCAAATTCAGCATGTTAAATTGTTATCTTAACATTCTGAAAATAACGATATTTCGGTGTATAGTATTGCTTTTCACCCACAGCACCCATAACAATTAAATAACCACATCCATTGATTGAAATACTCGTATCAATGGTTATATAGGGCTAGGTCAAAACTGATTGGAAGTCTTGCAGAAAAGACAGTAGGTTACAGAAAGAACATATTAAGGTTAAGGAGTTATGTTAAGGTTAAAGAGGGTTAAAACACGCACAAAATTCTTATATTGAAGTAATTTGCTACTACAAGTCAACAATAGCATTGACAGACTGTTAGCGTATTCAACTATATTTATGACAGAACCAGTTATACCTTTATGTAAAAGTATACTAAAATGGTTACAGCACTATCAACTAACACAAGGACCGTCATGGCTCAATGGATATGTCCACCGCGCTAGCAACATTCGAGTTGTAGGTGGTGCAGTTTTTATTCTTGTCAGGTAAATTATTTTCTCTGCGTCAGTAAAACTTGCAATGTATGTGGGCACTCATGTCTTAAAGCTAAGTACAATTGCTGTTTATGTGAATATATACTTCAGAAAATCTACATCGGAATGATAGGAAACACTGGTATCTGGGTGTATTAGAGTTGTAAAGAAGAAAACGTTGGAAAAACAAGTAAAATAAGAACTTTTATTATCCAAAGAAAAGGGTTGAAAGAAAGGTTCAACCCTTTTCTTTGGTTAGTAAAAATGCGATTCACAATATGTGTCAATTTTAGTGAAACAGATCGACTAAAACAATGGTATACTTACGTTTAATGCATTGTGTGCTAACCTTTGGTTGCCACGCATTCTGCACAGCAATTTCCTTTACTACGGGTATGGATGAATTGTGTTTTCAAAGAGTTCCACGCATCATGGAGAGCATTTTTCAATTCCGAAACGGAGCTTGGAGGGTACCGGAGCACTCCAATATATCTCCGGAGCATATCCTGCACATGCTCTATAGGATTCAGATCAGGAGAGGTTGCAGTCTATTGCATGTTCTGGATATTTTTACTTAGAAGGAAAGCGTCGATCAAAGCTGCATAGTTAGGAGGCGTGTTATCATCCATGAATATTAACCCAGGTTCAACAGTGGTTCAAAACAGATGAATGGTAGGCTCAAGGACTTCGTCCCTGTATTTTGGACCGGTAACAGACCCCCGTGTCAAAAATGTGTATGTCTGTGCGGATGTCCAGCAAAATTACCCAGACCACGACTCCTCCTAAAGGAAAGCGATGTCTTTCCGTGAAGCTTCCCAGGTGATAATGCGTTACACATTTCGCTCCGGATCGTGGTACGACGAGAATGGGATTTCAAGCTAAATATGGACTCGTGATTGAACATGACAGTGCCCCACTGTTCCATACTCCACTGTAAACGAACGCATTTATGTGCGGACGTCTGGGGGGGGGAGGGTACAGTCTTCTGGTTGTCTGACATAGAGACCAACTTATTGAGTATCCTGTAAACAGTTTGTCTCGAGACTATGTCTCCTGTGGCCGCTGTCAGGGATGATCTAGCAGATCTATATTATCTAGCAGAACGGTTCCTCCGACTTCGCACAGTTATGGCCACATATCGGTTTTACCAAGCGGTTGTTACCTATGACCGACCTGGTACTGGTTGTGGGGTACTATCTAAAGTAGTTTGAAACCTCTGCCACAGTCTGTATACTGACACTGACACTGACGCACACTTACAATTCTAGACGTTTTGGTTTGGAATAGACATGATTCCAGCATTCCAATAATTCAACCCTTTACAAAAATGTCCAGATTCAATCTATGTGACATGTTTCGTCCTTCGGGATTTAACAATATTGAACGAAAGATTAAGAAAGCTACAGTCTGTATACTGACACTCACATTGACGCACACTTACAATTCGAGACGCTTTGGTTTGGAATAGCCATGATTCCAGCATTCCAATAATTCAACCCTTTACAAAAATGTTCATATTCAATCTATGTGACATGTTTCGTCCTTCGGGATTTAACAATCTTGAACGAAAGATTAAGAAAGCTACAGTCTGTATACTGACACTTACTGTGATGACTACTGTGATGACACTTCTGTTACTGTTCTGTTACTGTTCTGTTCTGTTCTGTTCTGTTACTTTACAAAAATTTCCAGATTCAATCTATGTGACATGTTTCGTACTTCAGGATTTAACAATTTTGAACGAAAGATTAAGAAAGCTCTATACTACAGCAATTACGAAATTTCTGTCTAGTTTGACAATGCCTTCCGAGGCCTTTTTATACTCGTTCAGATGTACGCCGATGCCTTGCGTACATCGACGATGACTGAACTGTTTTTCATATGCTTAATGTTTTACCTCCCTCCCACGATTATCCACAAGTGATTTTGAACCATTTGAGCTATATTTACTCCGATTTTTCCTCCTTTTACGAATCATGTTTAACTTTTGGACATGCGTGTACTATTACTTCATATTGTACGTCGTGTGTCTAGCGTAGCACGGCCAACTGTGGCCCTTGCGCCATATAACCCACAAAGCTACAATGCTACAATAACATACTAGTACATGATGTTATTATTTTTTCTGCAATTAACAGGGTAGTGTATTGCAAAACTACAGATTGCAAATTCCTAGTACTAATAACACTTCTGATGATAATCTCATTTTAAATTAAAAATTAAATTTATGAGGATAGAGGTTAATATTATGTAGTGATGGCTATATTGTATGTTTATGCAGATGTTTATCGTTCATGTTTATGTAGTTCTTAGCATGAGTAAATTCTTTCACATTTATATAGAAATTTTATCATAGTGGCCCATATTTCATTTTCTAAGTTCTATATTTTTCATTGAAATTAAGTATAGAACGGATATTCCAGATTTTACATTATTTAGTACACAATAAACTAAAAAACACTATCTTGAATACTCCTTAGATGTATATCTAGGAAATTCTTGAATACGTATATACAGGTAAATTTTAGATATGACTTTATGGAAAATACTTTTCATTCTAGTTATTTTTGCATCTCTAAGTAAACTTTACTTATTTTTGGATATCTAAGAGTAAACTTAAGTTATTGTTGCTCTCTATAAACATACTGTACTTAGATGTGTAGTACGTAAAAAGTCAATAAATAATGTTAGATCATATTCCTATGGATAACTTTACATTTTAGTATTGTATTTTAATATTTTCTCCTCGATCTTCATGGTTCGGAAATATCCATCTTAATAAACGCATTTTATTTTGGTTAAAGCAATTTTACACCTTATTGCCGCCAAGAAAATATCATCAATCGTATAAGCAAAGTTATCCAACTACAAACTTTGCTGATCTAAGAGAAATCTTTATTATGAAAAACAAAAATGCTGAGGCAGTTAAAATCAGCCCTTTCTCTTTTAAGCTATATAGAAAGCTATATGTGGATTTTTGAATTACAGCTTATGTTGTTCATTAATTACACTCACTTGGCCGTGATATTTAATATGAGTGTAAAAGTAATTGTTTTTCTATGGCTTCATAATATAAGAACACTCTACATGGTTTTTTATTTTAAGATGTAAGATGTTAAACAAAGTCAAATAACAAAAATGTCATTGTAACTCAATTTAATATTAAGTAGGCAATTATATTTTGTTTTTAAAAATGTTTTCATAATATATGAACAGTCTACAAGTTTTTTATTTTGTTTTGAACAAAGTTGCAGCGAATGATACGAAAATGTCCCATAGCAATTATTAAATAAAGTTGTGGTCATGATTATGTCATTAAACCATCATGTGTCATTAAGATCTAATCAACTATATATTGTGTAAGTAACTTGGATGAGAGAGTGAGAGTAATTGATAAAAAATAAACATTATGACAGCTATTGAAAATTATATTTAGACAAAAATACACGTTATCATTGTTATAAGATTATTAAAAGGTTTCCCAAAGTAAAAGCCATCGAATATAACTTAATATAACTTAAATATTAGTTACACAATAGTTTTACTAATATTGATATTCACAAGTTTTCACTACATAGTGGTAAAAACAAATATACCATGATTGGTAGCTGAATTTACGTTATGTTGTGGAAACTAGTTATTCGAGAAAGTCCAGTACAAATCTCGAAGGAAAAGAGCCGAGGACTACACCTCAAAATTGTGAAACACTGATAGACAACGAGATCAACACATGAGTTCGCATCCTACTCTCCCTTCTTCCACCCTACCCCACTTTAAGGATACTTGACGCCACGACATAATTAACGTGCACCAGCCCTCATGTACATTCACGGGAAAAAATGAACCACCTCATTTATTAAAAGCACTATTCATACTTGTAGAACAAATTCAAAGGTATCATTCTATAGGGATTAACGTCCTCCACAAATGCAAATTAAAAACAATTACATAAAGGTTCTTTTTATATAAAATTTTGCAGAAACAACAACATTAAGTTCGAATAAAACCACCATGATTTGATGCCAAAATCAGATTTTGTCATCGTTAAATTAATCTAAATATGTTATTTCAAGAACCATGATTTGATTCCATAGTCAGATTCTGCCATCGTTAAATTGGTCTAAATATGAACTTTCAAGACTCTACTACCTTTATATCCTGAGATATTCAATCCTGAAATTCCTGTCAATTTCAGGGATCATCTCACCATAAAAGTCAATATTTGTGGATCGAGATCAATTGTATTTATAGCTATCAGAATTTAAAATTTTAACAATAATTCAAACGTATTTTTCATCAATCCTAAAATTATTGTATTTATTTCGCAAGTGTAAAACATTTGATGATTACATTATTATTGTATGTACTCATTAAGTGCAAATGATCGAATAATTATTATCCGAGGTTTGTCAGATGATTTTTAAATTTTTGGTTGTTCCCTAACATCGCAATAATGAGGGAATTTTAATGTAGCTTAAAACCTAATTCTCGGAATCGGTTGAAATTTGTATGGTCATACTAGATGTCTTTTTGAATCGATTCCCATTAAAATATAATAAGGTTTGTTCCAATTCATAATTTTTCAAACATTAATTTAATAACTATTATTGCTTATTAAAAAATGCATTCTAAAAACTAATTTTTAAATAAAATATAAGAAGGATTTTGTTTATGTTGTTGAACAGTAGCATGGCACAAAATATCACTGCTATGGAAATATTATTTAGGAAGATATCTATAAAAGTCTAAGAAACTGCTTTACCATAAGGAGCTCCAATCTTTTTGCTCTCATAACGTCGAAACGGTAAGTCCTTATGACATGAAATTTAGTACCTGAAGTTAAATATTGATGTAGATTAGAAATTGTGTGTCGCAATTTGGTGTTCCCGTTCGAACTTACGAAATTGGTTCTCAATTCAATATGAATACAGTCCCTTATGCAAACGTTATGCATTTGACTTTACATAAGACTTTAGTTCCTGTCAAACGACATCTTTGAATTTTATCTACTTTTAAAATTACTCGAATGAAGAGGGACGGTTCGTTTTTTTTCATGCGACTGTACATGACGGTTTTTAGATGGATCGAGGTTTGAACTCCCAAACCTCCAGTTGATAATCCGTGTCTATATTAACTTTTCTGCCATGGCCTTAAATGTATAACTTTAGCTACATAATTCTTAGCTTATGAATCCCCTCATACAGAGAGCTTATAATAAAAGTTATTTATTCTAAGCAACGAAAACTACTTATCAGAACGTTGCCCAAATTTAGGTATTTCATAATATACACTGATTGGAAGTTTATGACAAAAATAATTCATTTGGGTTGTAGGTTTAAGATATACAAATTAATTTTATCTCATCATCAATCTCGTCACTATTTAAAGAATATCTTCATAAGCTTTACCATTGTTAATCCGTTTCATTGTTTCGTTCAATTTACTAGAACGCGTTTCCTGGTGAAGTTATTTCACTAAAGCTTGAATTCAGCACTATGAACTTTGCGGAGATTTAGGTTGTTGAAAAGTCTACGAAACGATCCAATTTCTACCGAAGGGTTTATATAAAATTATACAAAAATTGAAGAGCATAAACGTTAAAGAACATAAACGTTGACGAACATAAACGTTGAAGAACATAAACGTTGAAGAACATAAACGTTGAAGAACATAAACGTTGAAGAACATAAGCGTTGAAGAACATAAGCATTGAAGAAAATAAACGTTGAAGTACATGAACGTTGAAGAACATAAACGTTGAAGAACATAAACGTTGAAGAACATAAACGTTGAGGAACATAAACGTTGAAGAACATAAACGTTGAAGTACATAAACGTTGAGGAACATAAACGTTGAAGAACATAAACGTTGAGGAACATAAACGTTGAAGAACATAAACGTTGAAGAACATAAACGTTGAAGAACATAAACGTTGAAGACATAAACGTTGAAGAATATAAACGTTGAAAATAAAAACCGGAAGAGTATGAAAGCCTGTTGCCACACAGAGATTTAAGGTGTAGTGTTTGAAGTTGAGGAGGACAGGAGGACAAATGTCATCGGCAGAGCCAAATGTTTGCTTGTTGCACAATCGCTGGACCAGACTGTTGGCATGGCCACCAATTATACAGAGCATTTTACGCCAAACGTCCAACAACTGATGTTTATTAATCCGCTTGTACCACAGAGCTTCGCTCTAAGCTCATAATATACACTGGTATAGCTCGAATTTAAGGTTACAGTAGATGGCCTTGGAGCATCCCACACTATAAAGATCCCTTTTAGTCCCTTTCTTTGGAGACCATGATTAGCGAAGTTAGAAGAGCAACGCATTAGCAAGATGAAGGTTGCAAGTTTAAAACTCTGTCCAACCAAATACCGTCCTGCACACTGGGGCTGGTGCACGCTAAATTGGTCGTTAGCGCAAATGTACTCAACTGGTGTTACCTTGTCATTGAACCGTGGTTCAAAATTACGTGGTTTTGTCCTCGAATGTTTCCCCTTAACTTAGGGATTGATCGGACCATCGTCAATAGCCCGTTGTGTAGTCCCAGTGTGACCTTGATCAAATACCTACCAACGTACAGTGATATTTCGATTAACCGTCACTCTCTTAATCGTCAGTTTCTATTAACCGTATGTCCGTTATTACGGAACATTGTAGTTTAGGAAGCACGAGCCACGAAGAAACAAAAGAAAATGACACACACACACACACACACACACACACACACACACACACACACACACACAGACTATTTTAAAATTTAAATACTCTTGTACTTCTATAGCGTAAGTTCATATAACATTATGTACATGCATACTATACTGAGCTTAATGTGAATTGTATATTGTTCGTTTCTTTAAAATAAAATACATGCATGTACAGTGTATTTCCAGTTCGTAAAAGTGCATTGTTTATTATTCGCTCATATGCTGTGGACGGGTCATTAGGTTTGTCTGTTATCCGTCTTTTCCATTAACCATCCTGGTCCCAACCCTTACGGTTCATCAAAGTTTCACTTTAAATTTTCAGGATGTTATGGATCACAATTTACGCTAGGAATATATTTAGCTTTCTGTATAAGTGTGTAACTCTTTATATGTATATGTATGGGGAAAAACTGTTCAATCAGTAAATTTGGGGTCAAACAAGATTCTCTCATTCGTAGGGGGTCGTACAATATAGTTTACTTTTAGAGGCCGATAAGTCTGTGAGCAGGTACTGGAATGTCAAAAGTTACTCATTAATATCCAGGTGCACACACACATGTGAAGTTCGATGACGAGACACTTAGCAAAACAGGTGCTGAGACGCTTGTAAAGAAGCCTCTGGATGCAATTATCAGGCCTGGATAGCATATGAGTCTTATTTTGAGATATCAAACTTTCTGGTGTCTGTAGCAACGATATGTCCTGATTAGCAAAACTGACCACATGTTGATGGACCAAAAACTCGTAATTAGAAATAAATAAATGTGCAAATTTTAATCTCGTCATAAAAATGATAGCAGTATATTGACGATAAGATATATAATCACACACACATTAGCAAAATTGGTCACATATGGATCAGCTATATATCTATTCAAAACCGTTTGGAGTGTTAAAGTGAGAACAATGTTCATAGAGGATTAGTGTCGTCTATTGATTCAAATAACATTCTCAATATACACAGCATATACTATTTAAATGATAGAAAATTGATGAAGCATGGATAGATATTTGACATCACCACAAATATCTGTGCACTTGTATTTAATATCATTCTTAGACCAGAATTCTAAGAAATATTCTGCTTCACAAATCGTACTACGTATTCAGATACTTCTCTATACTCTTTTGTTAATTTAAATGTACCCCACTCCTACTTGTACTCTATTTATCCTCTCAGCCATAAAATTGAAACACCTAGTTTCATAAATGGATACCAATACATTCGGGATACAAGTTCATCTGTACCAAAACTACAAATAATTAAAGTTTGGATGCCAATGATTGTCAAGAGCATTATCTGACTTATGTCAGATGAGGGTATATTCAATAGGGACCAAAGCCTGGTTGTGAAAATTTTACATTGGTGTCCAAAATTATATTTACATACATATAATCACGGATTTCTCAGAAACTGTGAACTACAATTTTGCGAATTTGTGTGGCATGAAACATAACACCATAACATATAAAAACAAAGGAAATCATTTATTTAAGACAGGCAAATGATATAAAAATGTAACAAGAGACATAGCAATGGTAATAATATTTAACACGGGGAGTTCAGAAAAAAATGAATAACTCAGATAAAAATTAAGGCTTATGAATTTAATATGGAATGTGATCGCCCTTTACTTGTACCCACATATGATAACGTCATTTCATGCTGGAAATAATGTTATTAACCACAGTGTGATGCAATAAGTGCCATTCCTCCAGCAATGCGATCTTCAGGGTATTTACTAAGGCTGTTGAATAAAGAATGATCAAGAAAAATAAAAAATCAAGAAAAGTAAAATTCATATTGAATGTGTCACAGCAAAAGCAGTGGAACAGATAGCGCAAGTTGTTTCACGGTAATGACGTCATTGCTGAGGCCTTCGAGGCTGACGTCAGCCTCATGAGGCCTTGGCAGCTGGTCAAAAATGGATGTGACATGCAACGGGCAATACGCTGCATTGAAATTTTGTTTTCGACACCAAAAATCGTCAGCTGGTGTATGTGATGCTACAGGAAGATTACGGGGTGAGTGTCCTTCCCTGTAGCACAGATAGAAGGTTTAAAATTGTTAAAAAAGGGGAAATAATCGTTTGTCCAAGCAACAGAACTCTGAGTGTAAGTCTTCTTCGCCAACACCGAAGAAGACGAGAGTGGATGCTTCTGCCAGGAAATTTATTATCATATCATTTTTCAATTTTCGAGGATTGGTGTATCAGCATGTTATGCCACCTCATACAACTGTATCTGTAGAATACTATAAATATTGACTGAAAACCCTCCAAGGCCACATCCATAGCAAAAGACTCCATTTGAAAGCATCAAGATGAATGCTACACTATGATAACTCAAGTCCGCATATTGCCGATGTTGTTGTTGAGTATCTTTCAAAAATCAGCGTCATGTGTGTTCCTATACTCCATATAGTCCTGATTTACCACATGCGTTTTATTTTTATTTTCCCGAATTTGAAGAAACTCGGAAACGGGAAAAGTGTTTTTCATCATCACAGGCAGTGGTAAAAGATGTGAAGGCGATTTTGAAGGACCTGTCAAAAAATGGCTTCCAGCATGTGTTTGAAGACTGGAAAAGAGGTGGGATACGTGCATTGCATTTAATGGGGAGTATTTTGAGAAAGACCATACAAATTTGGAGGATTAGTACAGTCAATTATTTTTATAAATTTATAACAATTGCTTATAGAACAGCTCTCGTATACATCCAGGTGGAAGTTGTCTCCGTGCAATTTCTTTTCCAAAGTAGTCTTATAAGTTTTCTATCGGGCACAGATAAGTAGATTTTGCTGGCCACAGTATTCGCTCAATGACTTCATTTTCAAGGAATTCGTCAATGAAGTTTGCTCATTGTGGACGAGTATTATCATCTATAAATAAGAAGTCAGATCCATATGCACCTCTGATAGGTCTTACATAACGTTCTAAGACCTCATTTTGATATATCTGGCCGGTCACAGATCCTCTGAAGTAAATGTGTAGGGCGTATGTCCATCTATCATTATTCCACTTTACACCATGACACCAGCACTACCGAAACGGATACATTCTATACTGGTCGAAGGAAGATTTTGCAATCATGACTCACCCCAGATGTAAAAACGCTTAGAATCAGATGTTAAACAAAAACCTCGACTTATAAATAAAGAGAACAAGGGTCCATTGGTGTTGACTACAGTTCTGATGTTTTTTGCAACGATCAAAGCGATCTCTCTTGTATCGTGAAGACAGTGAAACACATACTATTGGCATTCTGGCATAAATGCCTTTCTAACAAAGGCATATGTATATTGTTTGTCGTGATACAACAGTTTCCGTGGTGGCTGCAAGCCCTGAACTTAACTGCTGAGCAGAAGGATTCCTTTAACGACAGGCAGCTATTGCCATATATCGATCATGAGTAGAAGTTATACGTTTCCGGCCTTGAACAGACCTCATTATAACAGTTTCAGAGTTCTGAAATTGTTTCCATAGCGCATAGACCATCAGTCGTTAACATGGAAATATCGATATGTGTCTTGAAACATCCAGCTGATTCCATGATTGTCTGCCTCGCTTTTAAACGGCCGATAATGTGCCACTTCACATATTATTCCAAATGATGCTTCGAAGTCATAAAACATTTTTTGAGTCATTACAGACTGAAATCAAATGCTGTATTGAAGAAATTCACTTTGTATAAAGCGCTCAATTAACCTTTGGGTGAAGTAACACTTTGATTTGTATACCAGAAACCGTTTGATCTGTTTTGATTGTATAATCGATTAGATTGAATATAATTATTTTTGGGTTTGTAAAGATAATTTTGGCATTAGTATGGCTTAGATTTGCCCTTTAATGGTCACAAAACTCTGGAAAATCTCTTGATTAAGAACATATGATCGAAGTACGATTGACCACAGTACGCTCTCAATGCCTGTAAGAAGTCTGATATGCAAACCCTCAATCGTATCTCTAATCGTATATAAGAATTATTTCGTCACTATACAAGAATATTTGCATGTATATCTATCAGAGTGGGTCGTTACAGTTTTCTAATTTATCTAATTTTGATGCAACTCTACAATGTAAAATATTCCACTACATTTCTTGTTGTAAGCATTTTCCTCTTAATATACATCACACACTCTTAGTTTCATCCATAACAAACACTGGATTTGGGATGTTTCGATTTTTTAGGCACAGTGTTTTTAGAAGCAGCAAACATTAATATCAGTACAAAAAACACACATAATGGATTCCTTGTTGTTGTTGAACAATATGGAAGTTCAAAATAATCTGATGTTTAAAACATAATATACTTACATCAAATGCATATCTCACAAATTTCATAAATAATCCTAGCATAGAACTACTTTAGACTTGTTTGTTGACTTCATTATGAATTCAAATGCATCCTATTTCCCTATTCAAATAACCAGACTACTCACAGGGAGCAATTGGACTAAATGATTATGAGTCTGATTCTTGGTGCTTTAAACACCTTCACTAAATCTCCTTCCGACATAGTGTATATAAAATCTACTCCAGCAGATTGTGGGACATGTTAAGAGCGCATTAACAGAGAACAGCAATTGCTGCCTATTGTGAGTATCTAGTGTTGGTCAGAAGCTTAATAGTTTTGACCTTCGGTATCCAGTGTGGTGCTGAATTTCAATCAATTTAGATTTATGCTGACGAATGTTCTAGAAGTGAGCCTGATTCGGAATTTGTCAGAAATCTATCCATGCGATTTAATGTTGGTACTTGTTAAATCCGATTTAATAGCATACCATAGTTTGCGTTTCTGCCAAATACTTTGAGGATAAATAAAATGAAGATAATTTTGTTTTACAATGTAACAGAGCAATTTTGTTTACGAATAAGTAATGGGTACGTACTACTGTTATTTCCCCAAAGATTGTAGTAAATTTGATGAGAATGTGCTATTATCTACAACTGACATTATACTCATATTGTATTAAATAAACGTATTTTTCAAATTGCTAAAATAATTTTTCCTTCCGTTTGAAAATTAAAAATACGTTTCTATATAATAAACCTAATTTTTGGCGTCAAAAAATAATTTTAAATTCTTACATTATGACTTAACCATTATCGATTCCGTTTAACAGTGAACTTATTTAAGATAAATGTTTTGGTTTAAATACAGCTCCTGTTTTTAATAATGTTGCTTTTAAATCTTAAATATGATGTATTTATAGTACTTCAATATTAATTTCAAATGATTCATGTTTACTTATCACCTTCATCAAAATGTGAAGTATTTTAAAATTGACAAACAAAAATATTTACTATGGTAAAGAAAAACTACTATATGATTTTAAACCAAAGTATTGATATTTTCCAGTTGTTATGTAACACTTATTTCAAAAATTCAGTGCATGACCAAGTATTTTATGGGGTTTATAATTCAATCATTCTAATATTAAAAACAGAAAAGCAAATCCTATGCCATCCTCTGGAAACGCTTAATCCACTAATAACCAGGACAGCTGATAAATTGAGAGTTGCAGCATAAGACAGCGAAATAAAGAACAAATATATCCTTGATGGTAGATAGGCCGGATCAAAAGAAAAATAGCGAGGAAGAAATTTGTTGATCTTCTTACCCTCAATTTCCTGATCTCTTTGCGAAGAGATTAAGTCTCAATTACGAGGTTCTCACTCAAAGAATGAATACCGAGAAAAGCACAGCAAAAAAGTAATCTGTATCAATCTGTTTTTACCGTCTCCCAGAAATCGCACGGGATTTATCGAAATCTGTTTTTGAAAGAATTCCGAGCTTGGTAGCAAAGTATAAATTCGTACGAAACGACAGTAAAGTTTCATATTTTTGCTTATATCATAGGATTTAAAGTCTAAAAGATTTTTCAAGAAATAGTAACTGCCTCAGGAGAGTGATAATCTCTGCATTGTGATATTTTTATTAAGTAATTGTCATATTTTATTCAACGTTAAACATAGAACTACATATTGTTAGTGGCAATGTATGAGAATAGAAATGTAACAAATACTTAAGTGTTAAAAGGAGAATTCCACTTTGAACGAGTAAGAGTTTTACATATTCATAACTTCATATATAGATCATCCATGTGTTTTATAGTTAGATTTATCCTAACAATTTTAAAACATTAATTCAATATTTTGTTTCTTACGCGCAGATTCTATTAGGTTTATTTTTGTCAAGGAAAATGTCGGTATCGGTACTGATCCTGTGGAGTAAAGTGTTTTCTATACATAATCCGAAAGTGACAGCATACACATGGCTTGTCTTTCCAAAACGGTTTCAGTTCGTCGCGAATAAAAATTCCAAAAATGAATTACGAATTGAAAAATATATTTCAGTGGTTATCACAAATTAGATTAAACGTCGGTGTATTTTAAGAAAACATTTTATGTACCATGCCAGCGTATTTGGGTTAGGCAGGCAAGTAAATTCTTCGCATTCAGACTTGTTTATATATTACTCTAAAAGTCCTTCTCATATAATTAGGTTGATATGTAACTTCTCAGAATTACGAGAATATATTAATGATTTAAATATTATATTAATTTAAGTTAATGAATAAATATTACGTTAGTCTTCGAAGGCACTAATGTTCTTGCGTTACATTTATATCCTTTATCCTCTTCATTCCCCTTTTTAAGAGATTTATAATATACAATATAATCTATACAATGAAAACTCTCTAGAATCAATATCACTAATGTCTTTTCTTCCCAAGATGCCCCACTACATACAAGGAGGATCGATATATTCGTTGGCTATACCGCTTGTTATTTTGTTAAAAGATCACTTAAAGACTAAGTCATTAAGTGAAACTGACCATTGTATGCGAGAAATTTCCGCAACTACACAATTTCAAGGAAATTTTACCTGAAGAGTTAAAAAAATTATTTCTTATTTAACATATTCTCCTGTTCTATCCCATTAATAGGTTTTTCGACAAATATTTTATTTCTCAAAACAATTACGATTAATTAATAGTTTAGGCGTTGTGTTTACTTAAAGATAATAAATCACTAATGTGTTACTTATTGTACTTAATATTCAAAACCACAGCGGGTTTTGGGTTATATTTAGATCTTTAATCATCTATATTTTCTTTTTCAATATTTATAGCATATAATGAGCTATTCACTGAACTCTCTCTAAAAATCAATATCGTTAATGCCTTTTCTTCTCAAGAAGCCTCTCTACAAACAAGGAGGATCGAAAGATTCTTTGAATACGCCGCTTTTAATTTATTGAAAGAGCACTTAAAGACTGGGTCATTAAGCGAAACCGACCATTGTATGCTAGAAGTTTCCGCAACCACAAAGGTTCAGTTGTCAAGATCTCTTGTATCTTTGCCATGAAATCCGTTTTAATCAAAGTAGAATGTTAATCTCAAGAGAACTAAAGTTTTCGACGCTTTTCAGGTGAGTAATTGGGGACGGAATGAATGAATAACCCTTTGTACGAAACATATTTTAACGAAGATCGCGACCTCAAACAATTTATCAGGATGTAGTCATCTTTTATGCGTAAGCAGACCACACAAAAGTCGAAGAGATTTTTCTAAAAATATACTGAACTCAAAATACTCAGTAAAGTTTCTTGAAACTAAATTTTAATGTAACTCCCTAGTGAATTATTCGAATTCGTATTTGAGACCGGGTTTCGATACAGCAATAGAATTATTCAGTATTTGCAAATTATATTACAGATTATTCGAAGAAGTGCATCTTATATATCGTTACGATACCAGTTGTTTATGCTTTACAGCAAAGTTTGTGAGCTTGGATACATCTTCATTTTATTTTATTAGAACTCACTTGGATTTTTCACCATGCATAGTCCGTAGTGAAAAGTCCTAACAAATTTCAGAAAAGTTTCCGAACAAATGTCAGAAAAGTTTCCAAACCAATTTCAGAAAAGTTTCCGAACAAGTTTCAGAAAGTGCTGAATCTCTACGAAGGATGTATAATGGATAATGGTTATCGACTGGTGGGTACATACTGTAATATCTAATAACAAGTTTTGAAGTTTACGGTATGAAACATCAAAACGGCTCAACCGAGGTCATAACATCCAATGACTGAGAAATTATCGAATTAGATGTTTGTTTCGCAATTGCAGCAAATGTTCCATCATTCTTAGTGCCAAATTCTCTACCGAGCTGTGTCTTGAGCATATAAATTTGCTTTAAAACTGTCAACATAGCGCAACAAGTTGAAATGTGAGAGAAAATCAATCAACCACCACCAAATGAATCTTTGACCTATCCATAAAGGACATCATTGAAAGATATCACAGGCCCTGTATCACAACATATCCTGATTCAGCGACACCAATGTCACCAGAGACTAGTTTGTGAGTGCCACTCACTTGAATTTCTAACCTATTCGTACTTGACCTTTCGCAATACCTATCAATAACCATGATGATTCTGTAACACCAACACTACATATAACATTAAATAATCACGGACCCACAAATTAAATTTGTGTGTAGCACCTTCTATTCAGTAAACATACTTATTTCCTGTCAGCTCTTATGTTCATGGTAGTCTGAAAATTTCCCATGGTACCATACCAGTCCAGTGGTTAAACTTCTATAGTTCTGAGTTATTTCTGAGTTCTCTAGATCATATTTTAGATTCAATGTCTATATATAGAGAAATGTTCTTTCAAAGTTTTCATTCTGTTCGTTAAAATCTACTCGATATCTTTGACAATTCGAATTACATTGCCTTTTCTCCCAAATTTGATGTTTTTAAGTTCAAGTAAGCGTACATTTTTATGCAGCTTAATGTTTTTTCTTTTGTAAAATAAATCATTGCGTACCTACTGTAGTCATCTACTAAAGTAACGGCGTATTGCTTCACACTGATGAAGATTGTTTACATTTGCCTTCAATCATCGGTATGCTCGAGCGTAATGGTATTGACTTTTGAATATCTGTTTGAGCCTTTTCAATCTGGGTAGAGTATTTATACTTAACATGAATTTATTTGATATAATCCTCTGCAAGAAAATTTATAATGACTAACTTTATAAATCATGTTTATTTTATTTTGGAGTTAAATGGTTTGGATGTTCATCTTTGATAGTATCGTGATTATATCTTACCTAAGACAGAATTTCCATTTCAAAGTCCCATGTCAAGTAATTGTTACAGTTCAGTTGGATTAATTGAGAATGCAACAGGTTTATTTTGATTTTTGTTTAACGCTTGTTTCGATTTAGAGGCAATAATTTAGAAGTGTCCAAACAGTTCTTTGTTTACGAATGTTGACTAAAGCAGTTTATACAGTCTCATAAAAAGTTGTTCTATGATATTGTTGTTTGAAGCTACGGCAAATAAATTGAATAATTTAATTTAAAACGTTTTGTTTAAATTCTCACTCTTTAAGACATTTTAATGCTGAGGTAGTTACACAGAGACCCATGCCCATGTCTTTTATTTTATCGGGCGTTTCTTTAACTTCTTTTAGCACCATATATGTTCGCATTCATTAACTAGAAAAAGTTTGAAAAAATAGGGTACAAATATGGTTAGCTATTGTTTTCCAAATCGGGCCTGTCAGACCTAACCCATTCATTATTTAATTCTTATATATATGAGCTATTATACTTTAAACGTACATTTTATGAAAAATAATTTCAAAGTTTGCTTTAATATAGGTATTTTAAACCTTCCTTAGCAAATTTTAAGAGGTTAAAGTTACCAATATTTGTGTGAAAACAGTTAACCTATGAAAAAAACTTACATGCTTCTTGCTGGAGCAGTCCATGTTGATTATGAGGCTTTTAGAAATTTGGGGGCGAGATGATTTTGTTTCTTTGTTATCTTCTTGTATTTTGTATCTGTTCGTTTTCTTCGATTATTTTATAAATATTTGTTATTTTGTTCTATTTCTCTTTTTTTTTTGTTCTATTTGTTCTAGTCTCTGTTTTACATTTTGTTTCAGTTTTTACTCTTAATATATATTTTTTGCTTAATTTATTTTATATTGGTATGTATTATTTTATTGTATTTTTATCAGTTTGTTTTATTTTGTATTTTGCATATTTTCTTTTATTTTTTGAAATTTTGACAGCATTTCTATTTGTTTTCTTTTGAATTTTCCATACGTTCTTTTTTTTTTCAAATTTGAACCTATTTATCACAATTTTGTATTTGCTACCTTTTATCGTTAACGAACCGGTCTAGTGGTTAAGGTGTTGGCGTCTGGATCGAAAGGTTCCTGGTTCGAATCCGGGATCAGGATATTGATGGAATTGGGCTGTCCTCTGTTAAGGGTAATGATGATTGCCCATTGGGAGCTCCTTCACAAATGACCATCGCGATTGCAGCTGTTACCAAAGGCCTTAGGATAATGTCCCTCTCCACCTGCTGCATTTTAAATAAAAACCATTTTGTTTCATTTTGTAGTTCATATTTGTTCTCTTTTTGAACTGTGCATATGTTGGATATTTTTTGTATTTGTATCTCTATTTGGTTTCTTAAGTATTTCTTCTTATTTGACTGTTTTCTCACCTCTATATTTTTCGTGTACCACAGTTATTTCATAGTATAAAAGAAGTAGGAAAATGAAATAATCATACACAAACAGGAATGTATTTTCCACAAGGGTGACCCGATTTGCAAGAGGATGCAAAGATACATGACCAGTTAGAGCACTACTTTGTACTCTTACATTACCACTATAAGCATTCGAAGTTGCAAATCCACAGAAATGCTTGCTTAACAAAGTCGACACATGGATTGATTCAAGCATTTGTTAAACTCTCTGGTCTATCTCAAAACATAGTACATACGACCACGATTCTTGCGATGACTACAACTTTGTTTTCAATGAGGTTACAGTACATAAAGGCTTTGAAATATCCCAATAGAAAGACATTTATTCATAATAGATATGATGTACCTAGTTGCTAAACGATGGGTCTAACCCAAAAAAATCCATTGTCACAAAAGTTCTGTTAAAAAATTGCGCCCATTAATGAAGAACTGTGTTGAAAAATCCACTGAGAAGCTCTGAAAACCCAGTGGTGATACCACAGTTAACAGCAAACAGACACGGAACACCTTTCAGCGATAATGACCATACTTCCTTCAGAAATACACAAGTAAAGATTCAACTTTCAAAAATTCATCAATACCCAACTAAACATTGTCAGAGGACCGTTACTGTTCGGTATGTGTTAGTGAAACTAGTGGGCTATCTTTCACATGAGCGATTAGCACAGTACATACCTTTTAAGGTATAAAAAAGCTTTTTCCACAAAGAGCACAACAGCTGAATTCTTCGGATCTACTGCACAATTATGCAGAAACCAAAGTGATAATTCCACGCGCAGTGAGCAATTCAAATCGCAGTTGCTAGAACCGTTAAAGATGAACATTAGACAGATAGTAAGAAAACGCATTTAGGTAAATAACCTTAAAAAAATCAAGGAATTATTTTTATTTCGCTAAGCCATTTAATGGGGGAGCATTTTAAGAGGTTCTGAAATATTTTACTTTTGAACTGCGAAATATTAAATCGATTATTTTTCTCTCTGCACTCACTCCAGAAGCAAAGCTTAGAGGTATAAGTTTGCATTACATTCGTAACACTACGCTAGATAAATCGATGGTTTGAAAATGCATTAACTGTGTCTTGAAACTTGATTTTGAAGTGCATGTGATCCGTTAACTGCTTTTAAAAAAGTGTATGTAACTCCCACTTACGTTTCCTATCGTAGGGTTAACGGTAAATAGCTTATTTTTATACTTGTTTTTTCAGCTAAAAACTTTACACTGAGAAGAAAAGTTCAAATGTTTTTTTTTTCTTTTTGGAAACAATTGATTTTAGAATGCTCATATCAAGGAGTTCCTCTTCAAATTATTGAATTCTCCCCCACAGCACATACTCTAATCTTATTTATTTAAAATCTATACAACGGAATTTTGTATTGTTATTTTAGACGTGAACGGAGGGCAATTTGAAGTACTTCTCATATAGTTAAGAGCATGAAACTTAACTTTTTGTTGCATTTAATATAGGTGAAAATAGGATAGATTAGAATACATGATTCCTAAGGTTGAAAAATTCTATAGATTCAGTCACACAACAGATGTGATTGTTTAACCATTTAGCGTGTTGTAGGGTAAAAGCGATGCCACATGAATCGAAAATCTCGCGACGGTTAGAAGATTAAAGACTTTTATATTCTGCTGTAACAATAGTTGGTGTGTGTTTAATCTTTCCAAATAACTTAATTCGAAGGAAAAGAGCAATTTAATATTTTCGATGGATTCTATCTCAAGGAAAGGTCTATTAGACTATATAATTTTTAAGGCTGAAAAAATCATAGATTCTGTCGTACAACATGTGTGGTTGTTTAACCTTTAATTGCTGTCAAGGGTCTCACAGACCCCGTGTCATGTTTTATAGATCGTTTCTACCCCTTATAGTGAACATTGGTCCCTGTCCTATTCAGTACCTTATATACCACATTGCAAGCCTAGTTTGGCTGCCCCAACTATTTCGTATTTCACACTATTTTCATTTCCCGCGTGGTCTCTTAGAACCCTTCACAGCATTTGCGTTACCGTTCTTGTTGAATGAAGTCGTCTAAGTTTGAGTAGGAAATTTCGGCAGAGAGCCTAAAATGGCAACAAACGTTACTAAAAAACGATCTGTGTATCTTACACAAAAAGAAATTCAGGATATTGCTGATGATTGGTCGGAAATAGAGTGCTGAGACAGTGGAATTTTGGATAATATTATTGAATGCGAACACGAAGCGGATTCGGAAATTTATGCAGATGAAGACATTACAAGTTCGTCTTCACAAGAAGAATATCTATACGGAAAAAATAACTTCAAATGGGATGCCTGGGGAGGAACCTAATCGTACCATTAGAACATCAAAACACAACATTGTTTTACAGTTTCCAGGGTTTAATCATTAAGTGTCTACTAAGTCACACTAATCGGAAATCACGTGACAGTAAGACGGTTAAAGATTTTTCTTTTTTGCAATAAGAATAGTTGGGGTGTGTATTTAATCTTTCCAGAAAAGTTACTTGCACTGAAAAGAGCAATTCAATATTAACGATTGATTATATCTCAAGGATAGGTTCATTAGGATATATAATTCTTAAGGTTGAAAAATCTATACATTCTGTAACACAACAGATGCGGTTATTGAATCTTTAAGTGTGTTGTAGGGTAAAAGCAATACCGCACGAATCGGAAATCACGTGACAGTAAGATGGTTAAAGATTTTCCTTTTTTGCAATAAGAATAGTTGGGGTGTGTATTTAATCTTTCCAGAAAAGTTACTTGCACTGAAAAGAGCAATTCAATATTATCGATTGATTATATCTCAAGGATAGGTTCATTAGGATATATAATTCTTAAGGTTGAAAAATCTATACATTCTGTAACACAACAGATGCGGTTATTTAATCTTTAAGTGTGTTGTAGGGTAAAAGCAATACCACACGAAACGGAAATTGCGTGACGGTAAGATGGTTAAAGATATTTCTTTTCTGCAATAACAATAGTTGGTGTGTATTTAATCTTTCCAGAAAAGCTACTTGCAATGAAAAGAGCAATTCAATAGTATCGATTGATTGTATCTCAAAGAAAGGTCCATTAGAATATATAATTCTTAAGGTTGAAAAAATCTATACGATCTGTCACTGTACATATGTGATTGTTTAATCATTAAGCGTATTGTGAGGTAAAAGTAATACCACAAGTAATCAGAGATCTCGTGACGGTTACAGGGTTAAAGACTTTTCTACCATTCAATAATAATAGGTGGTGTGTATTGTACTGAATACTTTGCTTATTTTATGGACTTTAAAATACGCCCAAGTTAAGCTTTCGAGGATAAGAGTAACTTGAGTCTTTAAGAATTTTTTTTAACCTAATATGAATTAATTTTCTTTGAATGTGAATTTTTTGAAATGCTTCTTTCTTAAGGTATTAACATCGCTGCTTTACATCAGAACTCAGATTTATTTGTATATACTGATTATTTACTCTTTTCTCTATCTTACAGGCTCAGTTTATTTTAATCAGATAGAATATTCTAGTTTTAGTTTTTTCAAGCCATAGTGGCTCATAACTAGTTAATTAAAAATAAATATTTTGTAACTGGGCACATGTGACCATTATTAATTTTTTGATGATTTTTAATATTCATGGATTATAAATAGTGCTCTTGCAAATATTCTTCATTGACTTATTTCTACAAAGCGGAAAAGAAAACGAACTGTACCAATTTACACATTTGTCACTACCTCTCGACATGGACAACTTTTTGATTTAGCTAAAGTAAACAAACAACTACAAGAAATAAAATTAAATAAGAAATACAAATGCAGAAGAGAAAGAGGGAGGTAGAAAAAGAAGAAAGGAAAACTTCCAAGAAATGTAAGTTAGATATTAATGCGGTAAATAAATTGCTAATATTAATGTAAAACTGAATTAATTTTTGCCTCACTCTTTTATAAAAGGAAAAACTGTTTCAAAAATCCTAGAAGACTCACTTGGGCTGTATTAGTAACGTAAAATCGAGGGGTTTTATATGCAGCTTATGCAACAAAATTTACCAAAAATCATCTTCCTAAGGAATTCGAAGATAATTTATCAGACATTGATGATTAAACATATTATTTGTCCCTCATGTTTTCAATATGATGATACTGATGATGATGACAACATTAAAAATGTAACGACAGTGTTAATTAAGAATATTTAACAATAATAAACTGAGTACTCTATAGTAAGCATCAATAAAGTTTAATATTATTGAATACTTTGGTGTATCTTATGAAAATTGTAAATTGAACTACGGTTACCATTACTAGTTTTTAGTATGACCATAACTAAATTTGTTGGACCACAACTGGTAAAACAGCTATATTAAAAAAAGTTTTAACTATAAAACATTATAGGAAAATAATGAAATTAATATTTTTCTAAGAGTTGGAACAGTCACATTTGTACTTAACACTAGAAGAGCCGAATCTTAGACTTACCTAAAACCGCCGTTGAGGGTCAATTTGACCCTCATAAGAAATGCGAGCCATATCAAACTATTTTTTTTGTAAATAATAAAGAATGTTGAGATGACAATGTATAAAAGTTTTTATAGGGTTTGGTCTTAGTTTCAAGAGTTAGGTTTTTTAAATAATTTTTTTAGATTTTACAGCTAACACATTTTTTTTTTTTGGCAAAAAAAGTTATTCTTTGAAGTGGCAACAGAAAAATGATAATATATATCAATTTATAATATAATGTATAATTTTGCACGATATTATACTTTGCATTATACTTTACTGGAATGTATAATATTACACAAAATATACATAAATTATACTATTGTGGAATATATAATATTAGACAATAATCCTTAGCATGAGTACGTGATAAGAAAACAAACAAAAGATACAAATAAAAATAGTACAAATTAGCACACTGCTTGTTTCAAAGTGAGATAAAAAAAAGCATAAACAATGAATAAACACAGTGTGTTCCAAAGTTCAATAAACATTAGCGCAGGCGGAACAATATGAACGCTTGACAGTGACATCAACATATTTACCACAATTAGGTTTCTGGCATCCCTCACAACTGGAAGAAGTCTTATTCTGTCCCTTGCAATGTTCAGAGGCATATTTCTTTCATTTTGGGGTCTGTACTTGAACAATTAGGGGCATCTGTTGCACAAAGCACCATTTGTAGTTCTTCCAAAAGCGCAAGAATAAATTCTATAAGTAAAATTTTGGAACCCTATGATACCTTGTAAATTAGCCAAGCATTGAGTGCAGCAATGTCAAGGACGTCATAAGAAACATGAAGGGGCCACCTAGGAATTCCACATCTTGTAGCATATTTCCTTAGCATCTAATCTACTACATCTACTCCACATTTCGTTTGATTGAAGGAAGTAGTAAGTAAGTGGTCGGCTTCTTCGCACTGCTTGCAAGCACATTTGTGCAAATGGTGCTAAGAATCGTGATATTATTGTGGTATACACAGATATATATATATATATATATATATATATATATATATGAACCACTGATATCTGAATCTAATGGCTCCAAGAGGACAACGGCCTCCTGTTGACTCAATCCTCACGGTATTGAGTACACAAAAAAATACTTACATACTGGTGAAATCAGAAACTCCGGGAACACAGCTGTGGAAAGTGGTGTCGAGTTTCATTGTCGATAGTAGCTGTAGCAGGACTGGTTTCTAACCAAAAGTTCAGTTGCACACCAGCGTTGGTAGGATGAGAGGGCATTTCAGAGAACAGACAGAGTACTTAGAGCGAACCCTCTAACTGTTGCGATAATCATCGCAATAAGAGGTGCGAGTTTCCCCATGCGCAGAAAACAAAAATGAGGCATCAGGAATTCTAAAAGAGACATTCACTTGAAAATCGGTCATTTTTTCTTATAGGGGCCAAAATGACCCCTGTTGACTGTTCTAGGTATTTCCTCGATTATTTAATTTAATAATTGACAAATAAATATGAAAATTTTTCACAGTATACTTGGAAACATTTTAAGAAAAGTCGACAAATATGAGCTTCGAAATTCATCTGTATGGTCAAATACCGTAAGTGAAATTGGAAAAAGGGTCAAAATGACCCCAACGGCGGTTCTAGTGTTAAATTGAAAAGAAAATCGTAAACATGCCCATAGCTAGTCATTTTCCCTAAATGTGGTGTGAATGTAACAGTGCGCATACATTTATGAATATATAATTTTTTTTATTGTATTTCTTTCATTCCAAATATTAAAATATACTTGTCTCTCATTTACTTTAAATTTTTCTCAAAATAATATGCATTAATTTCTTTAACGTTATATGATTAAAATAACTAAATTAGTTATGATTAAATATTTTTAATTGAAAATGTCAACAGTAAGTGAGAATGAACAAATACATTTTCTTACACAAATGGTATGAAAAAATGAGTTTGAATATTATGCTACCTCACAATTCAGTACCAGATTATTCATAATTTATGTATCAATCTCTTCCTAATTTATAAATTATGTATGGAACATTAATATGGTTTTGGTGTCTGATCTAAAACCCATCTTATATCACCGCTAGAGTTTAATTAGATAATAAATATTAAATGTCTTATGTAAAGAAGCTAAGGTCAGAAGTTTTGTTTTCTCCTATATATTTATTTCGTCTGCAGAAACGTATTCAATTTGCCCGTCTGCTGAAAAATATATTTTTCTTTGAAGATAAACGTGCAATTTCCAAAATCAGATAAATTATGCAACGTGATCTTTGACTTTTATTCCAACAAACCCCGTAGCTCAAACAAATTCAAATGCTCTAATTTTCCGAGTTAGTAGATTTTGTTTTAGCAGTATTTCAAATTGTTTTTATTTGAAGTAGGAATATTTCTTGGCCTAACTTTGCCATATCTAACACTTTCACCATAAAAAATCCAATGTAACAAACATCCCTCATGATGAAAATAAACCTTAAAGCATCGTCGCTAAAAAATACTATCTATCAATTTGTATAGATTAAGCTTGCTTAAGGAATTCTTACAATCAATTTCTCATTAACATTATTTTCAGTACACCAAATTTTGATTTAAAAGCTATCAACATAAAGAAGCGATGATGCATACCATGTTTAGAACGCTTTTACTTTCCTTCAGAAGAAGGTTTTGATGCTAATATTCGTGTTCGCACCATTACCATAAAATTTCATGTAAGAAAATGAGAATTTGTAGAATTTTAAACTAAAAAAAAAAAAATAATAAATTAAAAATAACTAAATACAATTATAAACGTATATTTTAAATAGCATCGGCACATTTCAAAAATTCTTCGAATATGAATAAGAATTCATTGTATTCTAAAGAATTGTAACATAGAACATTAAATGATTTTACATGTATGCTGATTCATCTCAACAATATACGTATATTAAATCATATTTTTTAATGAAGAATTTAAAAGCTGATTTTTGAAGCTGGAAGCTTGTGTATTTATATCTGAAAATATCGTATCTGGACTCTTACTGCATATTTTACCAATACTAGTATTGAGTAATGTTATAGAGGGTATCAAGTCGTAAAAAAAAACGAATATACAATGTTAAGCCAAAATTACTTATTTTATCGTATTCATAGGCCTTATGCTGATTCATAAGAGTTTATTATGCTGCCTTTGTGTATCTCTCAATGATTGTTATTATTAAAATAACCAGTCTGCAGATTGTATGCCCATGTGTCACCATTCGAATTACCATCTGGTCTTTTGAGATAAAAGTGGAAACAAGGGCAACGGCCAAAAATCAATGATTTCATTATTCGGAATTATTTGTATTCACAATTTGTGTGTCCATTCGTCTTACATCTTATTTGCGTCGAACCTTAAGAAAAGTTATTATTCTACAAACAAGATATTGTGTCTATCTTGGGACTTTGATTTAAGGAAAAGATAATAAGGTTGACTTACTTTCAGTTAGTTTTTAAAAGTTAATTGGTTCTAAATAATATGGTCACATACAAAATTTACTTAAAATAATTATTGATGCTATTATCATATAAAAATTGATGAAAAATTCTTAAGCGAATATTTTTAGAAAGATTATAGCTATAATAGTTTTAGCTACAGTAGTTTAATCATGAGTATTTTTTTTTTCTTTTCCATGTATTATCCCTTCTCTAGGTTGTTTATCATTAGCGAAAATGACCATCATCTAATAATGAATGAAATATTTCATTTTTAGAATAAAACTAACCAGATCTTGATGCCATATTAAAAAGTCGCAATTGCCTTGATGACGAGGTATCAAAATTTTTCAGACTTCGGCGGACGAGATATCTTGTCGACACCACTTGTGGATTACATACAATTCCATACTAAAAATCACAAACAAACTAATGAAAATTTTCAATCACATCATCAGCTTTTTTTAAACCTTTAATTGTTGTAATGGGTATCACAGACCCCGAGTCATTTTTTAACAGGTCGTTTCCACCTCTTAAAGTGAATAATGGTCCCTGTCCTATTCAGTACCTTCCTACTACTTCCAACAAAAGCCACATTCCAAGACTGGTTTGGCAGCCCCAACTATTTCGTGCTTTACATTATTTCATTTCCCACATGGTTTCCCATAGCATTTGCAGCTTCACAGCATTTGCGTGACCGTTCTTGTTGAATGGATCCTAAAATGGGTACAAACTTTACTAAGAAACGATCTGTGTTGATGAAATACAGTACTTGGACAGTGAAATTTGGAATGATATCATTGAAAGCAAACACGAAACGGATTAGGAAATTTCGGCAGATGAAGATGAAGACATTTCAAGTGTTTCTTCACAAGAAGAATATTTATGAATAATACAAATGTACGAGGACTATTCAATAAAGAATGATCATAAATTAATAAAGAATAATTTCCTTCACTATTCGTCCAAATTCTTATGGTCTTTCTCAAAATACTCTCCATTACATGCAATGCACTTATCCCACCTCTTTTCCAGTCTTCAAACACATGCTGAAGCCATTTTTTGACGGGTCCTTCAAATTCGCCTACGCATTTTTTACCACTGTCTGTGATGATGAAAACCGCTTTTCACGTAGGTGTTTCTTCAAATTCCAGAAAAGAAAAAAAATGCATGGTGAACCAGGACTATATGGAGGATGGGGAACACACATCACATTTTTTTCAAAGATCTGACGATTTTTTTAAGGCGAAAACAAAGTTTAAGTGCAGTGTATTGCACTTCGCGTGTCACATCCATTTTTGTCGTTGGCGAAAGTAAAAAAAAAGCGTACGTGGCCGGCTGCCAAGGCCTCAGAAATGACGTCATGACCGTGAAACTTGCACTATCTATTCTCCACTTATCCCGCTACATATTCAATATGAATTTAATTTTAATTTTTTTAAATCACCCTTCAAAAATTATAATTATTCATTATTGAACAGCCCTCCTATAATCTGTCAAAAGGTGGTGTCGTTGAATTTGACAAAAATTGTTACATTTACTCGACTGATCGTCGTACACGACATTGGCCAACGGTGATATATTTTAGTACATGTGATATATTTAATAATGGTGATATATATATATATATATAGTAAATGCATTTGTGCTGTTCCAATCATATCCAGAAGCCCCAAAATTGAAGAGGAAAAACTTCATGCTGTTATTAGCAAAGCAATTGGTATAACCCCATATGAAAGGAGAACCGCTATTTCATCAAAATTACCTACAGACATCAAACGAATTATCCGCCAAACTAAGAGCCAAGATCATGTGACCATGACCGATGATGATAAATTAGAAGAAAAAAAAACATGCGGTTTATGCCCACCTAGAAAATGCGGAAAACTACATACAAATGCATGGGATGCGAAGCGTAGGTTTGCATTCAATGTACTTGGAAAGTATACGTCGACTACAGTTCAAAATATAATTAATAATAATTGAACGTATTGCTTTTCGATACTAGAATTTAAAAGTGATGATATTTTCAGTATAATAAATAATCAAATAAGAATGTAAGCTGATATATTTTGTTTTGTCTATCAAGTCTTTTTAAAATTAACTTATATAGTAATATAAAATGCATTTCTTGTTAAGAATTCAATTACTTAAATTTATAATGGATAAATAATAATTATATAAAGAATTTTTCTTTAATATGTGATATTAATCAAATTTATTCGCACTTTAGTGTGCGAGGTCTCATAGACCCGTCCACACTAGTTACCAAACAGTTAGTGACATAGAAGTTAATGGTTTAATAAACTAATGAAAATCTGTGAAAGAAAAGAAGTAAGTGAGCTGTAGAAACAACAGCGTGTACCTCTTCTGAAAAAATGAACTTAATAGAAATAACTCTATGGATATCAGAAGTTACTCCGCGAAAAAAAATTGTTTGCAACAGTAAAACGAATAACTGCTCAGTATATCTCAGCAATAAATATTTAGTGCGCATGAAATGGAACTCCAAAGTATAGTTTTTCACAGGATTTCAAACTGCATATTCTTTTCTCACAAAGCCTGAAAGCAATTCATACGATAACAGGAAAAGGTATTTGCTTTAAGGGGTACCTTTAGGTTATGTCTCATTTGCACCTAAAGAAAATGGAGGAACTTATATACCTGACTTTACGAATCAATGGTTAATTTTTTCAGTCGTTTCTACCGTATTTGTCAACCAAAGGAGGGGATTGACTTTTCCAGAAAATTCATTGAGAGCTTTTATAGATTTTTTAAACCATTTTTATAGAATGGTGCTTTGAAAACTCTAAACGCTTGAGGATTTTTGTGAAAAAAGAGCGTTTGTTTAAATAACGAAGAGAACGCATGAGTTGAAATATAACTTATTAGTTTATTAAAATGAAATTATCTTATTTTAAATGGAAATAAGAAGTAAACATATATTACTGCAATTTTTCAGATATTTATTCAGAAAGGCTCTTTAAAAGTATCTTTCTTGGGAAATTCGTTATGTATTTGCAGTGAATATATTTAACTAGTCGAAATAAATATAGTTATTTTTACAATCTTAAGACACTATTACGAATGCTAAATATTCGTCTGAATTGGTCATACTTTTAGTAAATTCAAATTGAATTTATTCGTAATGTTGTATATATATAAATAAATTCATATCAATATCTATGTAACTAATAGCATACAGAGATAATTGAAATAGTCTTATACCTGGTAGATATTGATTTTAAGAAGATTGTTATAACTTCCATTTACTTATTAAAAACAGTTTTATTGTTCAAAAAGTTAAATATTACACTACGTTCTCACATAATATACTTTAATGACCGTTATCTTAAATAAAGACAAAATGGGAACTCCTTCTTTCAAATCGTGGTCTCAAGATTCAGGGTCCACAAGTGATACCTGTTCTTTAAGAAAGTCATATTTTTTATTTTGGAAAAATACAATGACATAATATAGCTTACAACTTAAGTTTAAATTCGATTAAAAATTAAAATTAACATTAGCGATAATCAATTATATCAAAATTATGAAAAAGAAATTATTAAAAATTGCTGCAGCTTAGATTCGTTCGTATTCGTTCAAAAGTAAATATTGAGGAAAAGACACATATGGTTGTGACGTAGCAATGTTACACTCTTTACACTTAAAAATATACCTTTGGAAATCTAAGCATGTATATAGACTGAAGAGCCATTATGACCACCTACTGAATAACGCGTTGCGCCTCCTATGGACTGCAAAAGAGCTGCAACTCGCCTGGGCATTGATGCAACAAGTTCTTCGTACATGACTTGAGATAGGTTGTAACAAATGTCTAAGCAGTGGTCACACAAAGTCGATATATTCGGACATGGTGATGTTTGAGCTCTGAGCTGCCGTTCCATGTATCCCAAAATGCGCTCTATCGGGCTAATATCCAGCGAGTTAGGTGACCAGGACATTGAGTGTAATTTATCAGTATGCTTCTCGAACCAATACAACACAATCCAAGCCATGTAACATGGGGTGTTGTCTTGCTGGAACATTCCATTTTACAGTTGCGAAGACAGACTACATGTAAGGGTGCAACTGATTCGCAATAATGTTCAGATAGTTCGCAGCGTTCATGGTATGTTCTACCACAACTACGGGTCCCAGAGTCGCCCATGAGAACGTCCCAGAAAGCATAATACCGCCTCCACCAGCCTGTGTATGACATTTTGTACAACAGGGGAGCAACTGTTCGGATGGCAGACGGCGTACCTTGACACGACCGTCGACGTGATGAATTGAGATATGGTCCAGTCTCGATGTTCCCGGGATCACTGTAAGCGTAGTTGACATTGAGGCTTGGTCAACAGAGGCACACGAGTGGGACGTCTGCTGCACACTCCGATATCCAACAATGTCCGCGGAACTAAGCGTTCCGAAACACTTGCGCTTGGATCCGCATTGTACTGGGCTGTCAGCTGAGCCACTGTCTCGCGCCGTTTTGCTTTACCAAGTGGGACTGTCTCCGACGTCCTTTTTCTTTGATGACGCGTGGACGACCAAAACCTTGACGTCAACTGCTGGTGTAACAGTCATTGATCCACTTTGCATGAATACTAACAACTGCAGATCGTGATCAACTTACCAGTCGTGCAGTTTCGTTGATACTCGTTCCGAGTCATCGGGTCATTACGATCTTCCCTCTATCAAATTCGTTTAGATCAGCAGCTTTTCGCATCACTCGCCAAAGTAAGTACAAGAATGATTATACACCTTCTCCAGCAGCAGTTAAATACCATTCTCACTTAATCACGTGCCCTCCACGTAATCCATACGAGTTCATTGAAAAATGTGAGGATGGTCATAATGTTTTGACTCGTCAGTATACTTATATAAAACAGAATAACTGTCAAATAGTCTATATTAAAGTTACGTTTTTGAGTAAAAAAATGTACTCATGTTATGTTATTTAAATTTTTATAAAATTTCAAAATTAAAATATTACTGTGCGAAATAATATTATCTCTCTATATTAAAAAAAAGTTACCGCCGCCGCCGCCGCCGCCGCCGAAGAATTGAAATTTTTGTTGTTTAGCTCCATTCTTAGACGGTTTCCCAAGAAAGTACTGATCGGAAAAATATGAAATTAACATGCTTTGTTCTTCATCGTATTCCCTGGATAATTATTAAGATTTTTTTCCGATGCGGCTATTAGTTTAGGTTTTATTAAGTGTTAAAGTTGAAGAAGTGAAATTTCTTCCGCGAGTGAGCAAAACACATTCAAAATTTCAGTCTTCACTCGTGAGTTTTTTTTTAAGAGTACCTCTCAACGTAAATTTTTGCAGCTCGTCGAGTTTTTTTGGAAATTTAAATTTGGTTCTTGATAATATTTTTTTGAAATTCAGGAAAAATCGGGACATTTTTGTTACTTTTTTTTTAAACTGCCATATCTATATCTCATTACTATTAGTTTTTAATTTTTAAAATATAGCAGTATACCTCAGAATATACTCTTTCTTACCGTACTATTATTTTTGAAATCGGTTAATAATTAAATTGGATGCGATCAAAAGTTCGTCATACAAAATTCGGAATCTTTGGATATTTTCGCTACTTATTGTTAAAACCGTTTTGTCTACGGCAAAAGCCATTATTTTTTAAATTTGAAAACATCACTGAATACATTACATTACACTCTTTCTTATGGTACAGTTATTTTTCAAATTGGTTAATAAATAAAATCGATGCAATTAAAAGTTGGTCATACAATTTTCGGAACTTTCAGATCGTAACTTCCGATACAAAACTAAAATGGTCATATCTGTATAGTATTACTGTTAGTTTTTAATTTTAAAAATATTGCAGTATACCTCAGAATATACTCTTTCTTACGGTACAATTATTTTTAAAATTGGTTCATAAATAAATTCGATGCAATCAAAAGTTGGTGACACAAATTTCGTATTTTTCAGTTCGCATAGCTGCTTCCGAAAGCAGTAGTGGGTTACACTTTTGACTATCGGGTTTGCCAGATATCAAATTTATCGTAGCAACAATTGCCATAAAAACGATTTCTTTTTATTTGGCGAGGAAAAAGGCTCGCTTTTTCCCCTCTGTTCTCAAGACAGTTTACCGACAAAGTACAGAGTAAAGTTTGGATATTAACAATGTTTACTTAAAGTTGTTCAGGGAACAAGATGCAGAAGATTTTTTACTGATACGGCTATTAGTTTAGGGTGCATTAAGTGTTAAAGCAAAAAAAAGTTAAATCACTTGCGAAAGAAGTATTGGTTTGAGTAAGCAAACCAAACGGATTGCGTAGCAATCCCCGGTGTCGGCGAGCGTAAGCGAGACGCAGCGAAGCCCTCGCTGTGACGTCATGAACCGGAAAGTGAAATCAGCATAATACGAATTATTCAGATAGTTTCACTCTGTGACAGGAGTGTTGGTTTGCGAAGCAAACCAAATGGGATTGCGCAGCAATCCCCGGGGGTTGGCGAGCGTAAGCGAGCAGGGGGCGGAGCCCCCTAGTTATATTAACAAAATGGGAAACATGTCATTAACTTTAAAATTAAGTCAAATGAAAATAATAAAAAATAATATTCCTCTGGTTGTTATATTTTATTTGTGAATTTTATTATTAGTTTATGTATTTCAAAGAAAAAATATTCACATTTTCAACGCTAAGAATCAGCAAAGATCTGATTTCAGCCGCAATCTCAATAAACGGTAAGTGAATTAATTATATCTAGGACAAGTGCAAGTTAAAATATGTATAAAACGCTCAGTGTTAACAAATGCAAAATGTGTCCGTGACCATCAATTACCTTTAATCCACTTAAAATAAAACGCTTAATTAGAATTCTAGTTTTTTAATCAACCGAAAAACCAAATTAAGTTATATCACTGTCAGTTTAATTGAACAAAGAGAATTTTTCATTCTCTTAACCATTTATTTAGTTCTTTTTTCTGGACAAGAATGTTATTGAGTAGTCAAGACTGATACGATTTAGGACGCAGGTAGTTGTAATTACGAACACAATGGATGCTTAATTAAAATTCAGGGGACCACAAAACTTATTAAAAGGGATTAATCTCGATCGCCAAAGAGATATCTGTAGGCTCTGATTTTAGCCGTGACTTATGGTTTTTTTTAATTCTAAAAACTAATATAATACATCCAAAGGGATTGGAAAAATAATTTATATTAAGAATTTATCCAGTTTTAGTATATAATTTGGAAAATGATAGTTTGATATTTTTAAATAACAAAATTGTGGTTACAAAATTCACTGTGAGCAGGATTTTGCGTTGGCTTTTCTTAGTACACGCCTAATACCCAACACGTTCCCGTTATAAAAGTACATCAAATTTTTACAAAAACTCGTAATAATTTATACTCAATAATGTATTACTAAATTAAATACTTTCAAGAAAGTCATTGTGCTATAAGAAAACATTGTTATTGTAAAATATTGTCTAATGCTGGAAGGTCAAGCAAATGTTCCAGCTAGTAAGCGTTACTATGAAAGTATGAGCTGCAGATTGATATTATTTCAGAAACACTTTAAGATCTTGAAATAGTTCAGAGAATGTGGAACTCTTTATCGATGCATTTTGGACTAGACGATTCAAACAATACAGAATCTCAATTTGAATCGAGTATAGCCCTGCAAGTGAACTACTACGAGAAATTTTCTTAGAATATAAGATGAAACTTGGGTATTGTCTAAATATCGAATGGTAGAATACATAAATTTTAGTGTTTAGTATTTGTATTTTTGTTCATATCATGATGATTGAGGAAAATATTTTGAAAATGAAACATTTGATATAAAATGGATAGAAAGCATGCAGAATTTGCAACAGTTACCATAGTGGAAAGCAAATAAGTGTTATACAAGTGCAAGAGTTAAATGCGAATCATGTGTGTTGAAATTATGTTAAAACTCTTATATAGGTATAAGGTACGTCATTGAATGTTATTATGTACTCTAGAGACGTTTACATTTGGTGACAAATTATAAATAATTACCACTGAATCCCATAACATTCTTTTTTCGTAGTCAAATACAGTAAGGTGGTTTAAAAATAAGTATATCCTTAAAGCTTAGTTTGAGTATGGTATTTTTTATTTAAATTTTGAAAAAAAATTGTTAGATTATAGTTAATCCCTTATTACATTATTAAACTGCACACAAAACATAAATTTCGTGATCGTATTCAGTCACATATGTGTAACTGATTTTGAAATGTTACAAAAAGATAATTTTCGAATTCATAAATTATACGATGGGCGGAAAAGGAGTTGGACGGGTTGCAAATGGAAATAACACAGTGATTATGTAACTCACAATAAATTTATTTATGCCGAAAAATATGGCTATGTGTGCCATTTGGATATCTGTACATACATTAAAGCTGTTTTGAAAATTAAGTGCTCAAATGCTGTACGTCCCTCTCCATACACTCTTCAAGTCTTTCAACGAAGTTACGTGTCGTTCTTTCCAACATTTCGGCACCCATGTTGGCAATTTCCTAGGCCTCAGGTCATCGATTTTTCGGGGCCTGTTTACTTGCACATTTAACTTCAGGTAACCCCTCAGAAAATAGTTACAGAAGACAAGGGCAGGCGAACAGCGAGGCTAGGAAATGTCGCCGTGCCTAAAAATTCTGTGACCTGAAAACATGCGGAGAAGAACTGCCATGAAATTTCTGCCTTGCCCTGGCACCATCTTGCTGAAACCATATCATACGCCTATTAATTCCACGAGCGGCCTTTTCACAGTGGAAAGGTTACAGTTTGGTGTGCATTGTCTAGATTCAGTACCATAGATCCTTATTTTTCTTTCAAGAAGAACGGAAGCACTGAGCCATTGAATAAAGAACGATACATCGAAATGATGACAAGATTTCTTCAACCACAACTCAGTAGGCTTATTCGTGGTATTTATAGGGGTATGGTATGGTCTCAGTAAGATGGTACCACGGCTCACACGGCAGAAAATTTCATGACAGTTCTGCGCCGCATATTTCTACGGCACATAATTTCTCGGCGCGATGACATTTCCTGGCCTCACCGTTCACCTGACCTTACCATCTGCGACTATTTTCTGTGGAGTTACCTGAAGTCATAAAAGTGTACGTCAACATGCTCCGAGCCATCGATGACTTGTGGATTTTTATTGCCCAGAAAATCGCCAACATTGGTTTCGAAATGTTGGAAAGTAAGACACGTAACTTCAGGGACTCGAAGAGTACACGGAGAGGGAAGGACAGCAAGTAATTTTCGGACTACGAATTTCCAAGACAGCCTAAATATATGTACAAATATCCAATTAGCACACATAGCCTGTGATATATATATATATATATATATATATACATAACCAATGTGTTATTTCCATTTGAAAACCGTCCAACTCTTTTGAGGCAACTTGCACGTTATAATATTACCTTTCGCGGCATTATATTCATCCCAATGTTTATTGTAAACGTTTGAAGTACTCCAAATACAAGTTATCTCGTCATTTGCAAAACTGAGCAGATATTTATAGACGCGATACATAAGCACTATCAGGACAACGAGATATATCGTTATTAGCGTAACTGAAGGACAACATATCTCGTCATTAGTGAAATTGAAGGACGATGTATGTGATCAATACTACTATGGGAGGGTAAATAAAAATTGGTTTTTAGATTATAAAACCTTCTTTTTAGCTCGAAAGCGAAACATTTCAAACAAGGAAGAAATAGTTAAAAGAAAAAAAATTATATAATACATCGGCTCAGTACTTCTCTGATTTCTATAAAACTTACTTCAAGCAGGAGGATATTTCCACCTGAATGACAATTTTTATTCAACCGAGAATATTCTTAAATCCTCTCCTAAGGATATCTCGAGTTCAGCCAAAGGATAATCTCTCTTTTGAAGCGTTGCGAAAACTTTTCCACCTTCATACAGAATACTGCAGGTGGTTTCTTTTCATTCGAAATGTGCATTTAGCTTTGCATAGAGAAATATCTCTACCTCGAGCACTGACGAGCACACATGCGATATAAAAACATTCGTCAAGGCCTAAAGCTTGGAAGGTTGAAGGTATCACGGAAAAATCTTTTGTACTTCAAAACCACAAAGAAAAATTCTCCAACTGAGAAGATAAATCCTTTGAAACTTGAAAATAGTTTTACTCTTTTTGGGAAAAGCGATAGTGTCATTACTTGAGACAACCACGTTTTTTGTTTCAGAGAAACGTTTTTTTATTTTCGTGAAACAATATTAATAAAAGAAAAAAACTTTATTAACTACTTAATATCGCTACAAACTTTGAATATGTTTGACATTAATATTGAAAAGGTGATGTTTGTTTTCTCATAACAAATCCAAGTCATAATTTTTCATACCAAAAATAAGTTCTAATATCAAACAAAAATAATCCAAAATCATAAAACAGTTATATTATATTTTATTAAAATATTATCTTTCTCTATTAATATCAGCTAATGTTTTCATATCAAACTGAAGTTGTCCTTTCTTCCATTTCAAATAACGTTCCCACATCAAATGTAGTCATATTTCCACATCAAAATAACATTCTAATATCGATAGAAGAACTTTAGTCTGATGAGATGTGCAACTCCGAAACGCCAGATGACGACATTCACTAACGAACCTGCAATTACTCGGTTACGTAGAAGAGCAATCAGATTATTTTGATGAAATTAACCAGCTTTTCGAATGAAGTGCACTTCCGTTGGAGAGATGGTATCACAAATATCATGGTAGACGAGACTTCCCTTTATCAACTATGGAGTAATTAATGTTATATATGGTAAAAGGGAAATTTAATACAAACTTTTCTTTTCCCTCCAGATCATTTCGTGTCTACCTCTGAATCATATACTGTCCTCACTACCGTTTATGTCTGAAACAAAGTTTCTCTCGCTTTTTGTAAGCTACGTGAAATAGTACATAGTCCATGAATCTGTGAAGCAAACGTTTGATATTCCTAAATGTATTTTTTAACGATAATTAATATAAGAGATCAATCGTGGAGTTTTATAGCTTGGATATTTTAGGACATATATGTGTTCATTATTGTGTAGCAGTACCATTCAGAGAGGTTTTATTGAGTAAATCCATTCATTGTAGAACATGGTATTGTGTTGTGTAACATCAGGTGTTTTTTATATGTAATAAAAACGGTTATACTGCGTGGAAATTAAGTTTTAAACTTTGGTAAATAAAAACATTTTGAAACTAAATTTTGGGTTAAATCAAGTTAAAAGATATTTTTTGTTAAATAATTAAAAACATAGTTTAGTGGAGTGAATTTGTTCGGGAAACTGTAAGGTAAAAAGGAATTTTTATTAATGACGCTCTGTATCAATACAAGGGGCCATTGGCGACGTTCTAGGATCAATACTGAAACAAAGATCCGAGGACAACAAAACGTAATTTTCAACCACGGTCAGAGGACGAAGCAATACTTGAGCTGCCACCCTAGTCTCTCCAAATCTGCACACCAAGCCATAGTGAAGACATTTGAAGCACGACCGTTTCAACGTGGACCAGCCCCCTTTGATCACGACGTTCTTTGATTGGATTCAAAAAAGCAACCCTACAGTTACAAATCCAATGCTCTTCCAAAAGGGCTACCACGGACAGGGAATCTGCAAGATATATCTGAAAAAAAAAGTATTTTACGCAGATTTGAAACCTCCAATCAAAACGTCAATCGGAAGTGTATCCAAATACATACATACTAACACTCACTACACGTTGAGAAAAACAGGTTGATGAAATCGCCATTAAGGGGACCGGAACACAGTCTTCTATTTTTTTTGCTAATAAAGATATTAATTTGAAATTTTTAAAGAAGACACATAGCATATAATTTACAAATAGAAAATAAAAAAATTAACTTTATGACAGTAAAAAAAATTTTTAATTTAAAAATTTTCAAAAAAGTGACTGCGTTTACTTTTGATATAACTTGAAAATTACTTATGAAAAGACACAGTATTAACATTTTCTAAAAGCAGATAATGTATTTAAAAATTTGTCTTCGAAGTTTTTTAATACATGCATAAAAAAAATATTAAAAAAATGTTAATTAAAAATGTGTATTTTTGGAATTTATAATTTTTAAAAGCACTTATATTTTGAAACATATCAATAATTTTTAAAATTCCTAAAGACAAATCACTTGAATATGTATGAAGAATATGCATATCAAATTTCATACAATTATCTTGAATAGATTTTGAGATATATCATTTTAAAGTTGGGAAAAGCGTAAAAAATCCATCATGGAGAAAAATCACTTTATAATTTCACTATTGAAAATCAGTTACAAAAGTGAAATTTGAGTACCTTAGAAACCTCCGGGTACGAATGTAAATCCATTACTGTCTTTAGATGTTTGATTAAGGTTTATTTTGGCTAGTAGTGCCTTTCTACGGTACAATTTATATCAAACTGCACTTTTGGTATTATATTTTTGGTTATGTCGACATATTTGTCGTTTCATAACTTAAAAAAAAAACAGCTGTCAAACATTCTTTTGTTTATATCTTCGGTTCTACTCAATATATCATCATAAAATTGGTGTCAAACGAAAGAGAATTAAATTAAAAATTTTTAGAGAACAGAAACATAAAAACTTTTTGGAAGTTTTTTGTGTCTTGTAAATGCACTTCCTATGCATGCTAACCCTGTTACCACAGGTCATCTTGATATTAGACCAATCGGCTGGAACTCGCATTTGATAATGTATATGTTTTGCAAGAATGCGTCACTGTAGTGATTGCGTCTGTCTGATCAAGTGGATACACGTTTGCTTAAAACAGGGTGGGCCATCCCTGTTTTAAGCAAACGGCACGGTGGAGTTTTAACAGTGGCACGCGAAAAACTTATTGAAAAATTAAAATGTTTGAAGAAATAATTATGTTGTCTTCAGGAACTTGTCAAAATCCGTAAAAACTCTACCCATACGCTACTAAATACAACAGCTCCTGAAAGCGGCACTGCTTGAAACCAGTTCAACGATATGGTAAGACAGCTTGGTCATGGACGAGCCCAATGGTTTGATTTGTGTGTCTTGTTATGTCTTCCGTTCTTGTGTCTTGTTATGGTTGTGTCTTGTTATGGTTGTCCGTTCTCGAGTGAGAACGAGTGAGTCAATCTGGTTGCATGGCAACGGATAGACAACCAGACTGATATGCACCTAATGATTAACTGATATGCCCCTAAAATACCTAATTTTGTTAGCATCTTCAAGAACTTATTCTAATATGGATGACGGCAAAAAACTACAAATACAAAAACCACATTAATTAAGTACTGACTGTTTAATACTTATTTAGAATTAAATGTGTCAAGTTATTCATTTTTATTTTATACATAACCTAACTGACTGAACCTTTGAAAATGTTTATTAGCAATAAAACCTATATTTGTACTTTTGTTTTATTTATTATATTTTTAAATCTCTTATATATGAAATAAAATGTGCTATTTGTGTAAAAAAATCCCATAATCTCAGCATATAAATAAAATTTTTTCTCATTTTTCTATTTTAGAGTATGTTGGAAAAGTTTGAAGTGTCACGGAGAATTTTTTTTCCAGATAGTGGTACTCTTCCCAAAAAGGTTAGCCAATCCTGGCTTAAAACATGGTTAGACCACACATTTTGAAACATCGTATTTACACCCCTTGTTGCTCAAAACACACACGCATCACATCTGACCATAACAGATCCCCTGGAATACCTACCTCAATTTCACTTTTGAATAACTGGAAACATAGTACTCGTTCCTTCTCTGCATTGTACTTCAAAATGTGTGTAATTTCACACGTATGTCCTAAAATGAAACATAAGGGCAATACATTTTAAAATGTGAATAATTATCTCATTCGGTGCTTACAAACGCGAAATAAATTAGAACGAAATTATTAATCACGCAGTTCAACGCAGGTATTATATCCTTGTTTGAGGAGACCCATTTGGTTGGAACCCATATAATTCCAAGTAATACGACTGTTATCTATATATTAACTCGATTAAACGGAATAGAGATAGATGATCTACAGCTCCTATGTGTGGACAGTCGGAAACATATGATTGGTATATAATGGTACTATCTTTCCTCTATTAAACACGTCTTTCAAAACACATTAATCATTTCTGCACACTAATGTTTGCAGGTAGATGTGCATTTGATCAGTTTAATTTCACGTATGACACCATCACAGTAATTATGCCTTTAGTTAATTACAATTAGAAATGAATAACTTACATTTAACTCTTGCATTTTTGAATGGTTGTGAAAAACCTATTGACTGCATTTATATTTTTGTATTTTGTATTATTAATATAACCTTTTAAATAAACTTTTCACAATTTCATAAACATAATCTTTTAATTCAACTTTGAAGAATTTCGTTAGTACCAAGAACTATAAAGAATAAATTTTAGGTAATTAAATAAAATGAAATTTTGGTTTATTCTTTTGTTTTTCCTGTTTTGTTAAATATCAAAAACTTATATTTATTTAAAGGGAGGTTTAAGATAAGAGGACAAGTGATAAAATTGGTGCGCATAAAAAATGCTATATTGTTTCCTAAGATTGTAATACACTATCAAAATTATCAATATTTATAATGTAAGGCATATCAGTACATATTAAGAACTAAAAAATTTAAAAGAATAAAATACAAAGCTAGATGAACTATCGCTCTGGTTAACTTGTGTTGTGGTAAAAACATTTGAATCACAGCTTTATTATTTTTTATGCACAACATGCAAAACACACAAACATATTTATTTATTACTAATAAAATATACATCTAATACTACTCTTACAACAATTATTACGATGGTATTCGGATTATTTCTTGTAGATATTCGGCTGCAGTGTTGAAGTCATACGTGTAATTGCCAGAGCTTTTTTCAGACTTCCACAAGCATGACATTATTCCCCATGGTGTTCAACGGTTCTTCCTATACGACATAAAAAAAAACATATTATTAAATTTGTTTGGAAATCACTTAATTAATCAGGTTTATATGTATCTAAAACACTGTATAAGGTTTGTGATTTTAAGAAGCGAGAACGTAAAACGAAATTATTTGGAATTGCCTAAAAGGCAGTTCTCCATTGGATTATTTTGTTTCTGATATAACAGTCATGTGACTGGGTGATAAACACATTCTGTGATATAATATTCTGTGCTCCATATGACACTGATATAAATGATTGTAGTGAACTAAAATTTGCTTTCAACAATGCATATATATGCTGTCAGTTATAAAAATACAACACCCTTCATTTATTGCATCTTCAAGATTGTAAAGTGAAAACAAATCTTTCAAACTTCGATTTTAAAATAGCATTACAGCGTAATATGTATGTACTGTCAGGCAGATGTGGATATCCTTCTTTCTATTTTGACCAACGTATAACTTTAATTAGACAAATCTAATTTTATTCAAAAAGCCAGGAATATAATACAAAGATTGAAGCAAATGGAACGCAAAGTACGAAGAGACCATTGAAAATGTACTGACTGGAGTTGGAGCAAAGTTGTTTTCCACTCCTGATATGTCTTTTTGTTTTTCCTATTCCGTTTACGTTTGACATTGAAACAAATGTAATGCTAAATTTGTGAACTAAAAACTTTAAATATGACACTTGAGAAGCGTAAATGTATTTAAAATATTCAAATATTCATAATCTCTCCTAACAAATAAACATATTTTTATCGATTAGAGAAATTTGCAAACTATGCTTTTAAATTATGGTACGAAGTACGAAAAATACAAACATATTTACAGAAATGACACACTAAGACATTCTACATAACGATCTCTTTGACGGTTGTTACTGGAATGATAACATTTACCCGGTTCTCCACACTTCAAACAACTAGCTGAATCACCTTGCAAACAACATCTGGACCCATCTGTGAAGAGTACGGACCTCCATTGGACTTGAGTCTACTTCACATCTCGTGTACCCAATTCAACTGTTTTCATCTGTGACGTAATGGAAGTGTATGCAAATTACTTCTCCCACGTAGAGTAGGGAACCATAAGCCTCTCCTTGGAATCACAATGGATGCTTGTGCAATGCTTCAAATAGCGTTTGCATGGGAGAAATTCAATCGTGTCAAAATACGTGTCTCTTATCTTATGTATATTTAACGTAAATAGTTTCGTAAATATAACTTCCTGTTACGTATATATTTTGCATTACTTTATAAGTATGTTACATAAAAATTTTAACTTTAATAAAGTGAAATTATTTTGATCCAATCTTCAGTATAAAACACTTCTAATTTGCAGAATGCAAGTGTTTCTTAGATAATATTTGTCAAATTTGCCTTTGTTTGAGGGTGAAACTCTCTTTTTTGACTACAAAAACATTACATCTTCATATATGTTGCGTTAAATGCAATAAACCGAATTATATATTCAACTTAGATATCTTTAGTTAAAACCATTTTCACATTGCTTGTCTTTTTAGAAATGCCGTAAATATTTGTTAACGTTAGTGGCCCAAACTTATTTTATAAATTAAGTACATATTAAAGTGCATCATTTTTTACTTTGATTACAAAAATCATAAGCAAATATATAATTTGTTATGGAACCTCTACTCTTAAAAGCAAATCGTACATAATTGCACGTTTATGTTTCTTTAAATGTAACATTCGTATACTTTCTAACTGTTTTTTCAAGCATACCTTAAATAAATGTAGAAAAAAAACGATACACATTTGATTGAAAATAAAGAAAGTTTCAAAATACGCGTTTTATTTGTATTAGTTTATAAATGAAGTACATACTTAAAGTGCATCGTTTTTTACTTTGATTACAAAAATCATTAGCAAATATATAATTTGTTATGGAACTTCTACTTTAAAAGCGAATCGTACATAATTGCACGTTTATGGTTCTTTAAATGTAACATTCGTATACTTTCTAACTGTTTTTTCAAGCATATCTTAAATAAATTTAGAAAAAAAACGATTCACTTTTGATTGTAAATAAAGAAAGTTTCAAAATGCGCGTTTTATTTGTATCGTGTATTTCCTTTAGAAATACTGCTATTTTTATTACATGTTACCGTCTTTTGACCTTGGCTAAAAATTGCGTGGGATTGACCTCGAATCTTTCCCTATGGGGGTTAATCACGGACTGTCGCCAATAACCCAATATGTTGCTCAAGTGCGACATTAAATAAATACCTTATATTTTGCCAAACTAAATCGTTTTATTCTACAAATATAGAGTTGTTACAACGCAGTAAAGAGGACAGTTGCTGAAATCTGTAAATAAAGTAAAATAAGTGGGTTAAATATCTGTAAAAGACACATGACTCTATCAAAGACACATATCAATTACACGTTCCTCAATTACACGCAATGTACACTAATGGACTAAAATTGGGCAGACTCCACAGACAAAATATGCATACGATGTGCTTGTATCTAAGCAATGTATAATTTTGAAACTAATTTGAAGATAAGTTAGTAAAAAAAGTTAATAATTTTGGAACAGTTTGGGCCAATCTGAAATTAAACAATTTATATTTACACGGAAGGGAGTCTACCTAATTGTATCGAGAGGCATTAGGAATAAGTAGACTTGTATGTACAAAATAATCATTGTATCCTAAGATTGTAAGTATACTCTAATCTAACAAAGATAGTAATCTTAAAGATACTATTAATCAAACCTTCATGCAAAGAAATATAACACAGTGAACTTCATCAATCTAAAGATCGCGACATTAAGTTCCAAAAACTTATTTCTTGCATAAATTGACTTTGTGCGCTTGTTTTGTAAGTCAGCGATATATATATATATATATATATATGGTTGTAGGAATACTAGACAACGGTAGTTGTCTACTAGTCTAGAAAGAACTCATTATAAGAGCAACGAAACTGGTAGGAGTCAGTTGCATTGTAGTAGGAATGCAAGGCAAGACTGTCAGGAGCCATTCACATTCCGGTATTCAGTTACGAGAAAATTAATAGAACATACACTTTTTTTCCCTTGGACGCCATTGAGAGCTGACGTATTTTTTCCGAGCAGAGACGACTGCTGCAGATAATGACGGAACTGTTTTAAAATATAACTCAACTGTACATAATAACTGTGGATATTAATTCATTAAATGTCAATTTGCTATAAGATTCGAAGTCTTTAATATAGACCTTACCAAACAGAACAACACGAATCTTACATATATATATATATATATATATATATATATTAATCCAATCAACATTATACATACACAACACCCTTTATGCATCACAAAACTACGAAAGATGTGACACTCAAGTGACTAGTAAAAAATCAATTTTAGTTTAGAAAAGACGGTGTAATGAATACCCTTGTAGAATTCGTTTACTGTAAAAATACCGTAATACGTGGAAGTGATAAAATTAAGAAGAATTATCCAACGCTAATAGGTCTTATACCAGTATTGTTTTACTTGTGACACTCTGGTATACACACACGATTTTCACATTTTACCTTCTTTAGGAGAATAATGAAGGATTAAACTCCAATGTAAGGTATTCATAACTATTTTTTTAAACTAAATATGTTTCATCTTGAGCATTTCGTTCAGTTGCACTTGCAATTAAAAAAGAATTATTATTTAAATTGGATGCTATGAGTTTAACCAAAGGAAAATGTATCTATTTTCCATTTTTATTCTTACTTTTCAAGAAATGATAAGCCGACTTGATAATTCTTTTTTCTTTGAAAATGAAAATTAATAACTATTTTCAACAAACTTCTAACAGGTATAAGAAGGTGCTTAAATACTAATTCATATCGTAAAGAAGGCAGCTTTGATCTAATCGCATTACAACAAATAATTTTTAAAATTTAAAAATTCCAAATCCGGATTTTTTCTAACAATATTTTTTCGATGTCGGCAAAGCTTAAAATTTGCTATACTCTAATTTGAATGCAGCTTTAAATCGAATCGTTTGTGAGGATGTTGCGTGTGATGAATAGGTTTTAAAATTTTCTAAATGCAAACTTTTTCATAAATTCACAACTACAAAAAAAAAAAAGAGCGTAGTATAATATTAATATTATTGTGGAAAAAAGTTGCTATGATGATATTAATCCATGGTACTTGGTAATCTCGTAATTTCTCACAGACACCACAACTTATTACTAGAATTGATAAACCTTTACGCTGCGGGGCTTAGACTTTTCAATCGTCTCCAAGAACGGTTTTTATCCTGATTCTCCGAACCCCCATACATAATTCCCTAAATTCAGCGATAGGGCCGGCCATTTACGACTGACGCTTTCCTTTCATAGTATTGTTTGGCGTGAGAAGAGATATCACCTGACGACTTTCAGCTCTTCCCAAAGCGTTCACATCTCACGGTCTTCAGGATAGGGGGCCAATTTCGTTTGGGCTCCGTTTTGTGATGGGAACCCATAATAAAAACCTCAAACACATTGATCATCTAGTATTTGTTCAAAGGGATTGTGCTGTATGTTCTTCAACCTTCTAATGAAATATGTGGAGCATGAGCACGAGGATTTTTGCTATTTCTTCTGGAAGCTTAAAGATCTGGTTGAGGGAAAAAGCGTGAATCCAAATTATCGATTCGTAAAAGTGATTATTTGCTGCATTAAAAAACACTACTCTGAGCGTCAATAAACTATCAGCTAAGACCACGAGCGTCTAGGCGATTATGATCCATCTATTTATTAGAATATTATATATATACTAGCTGACCCGGCAAACGTTGTTTTGCCTTATAAATTATTTTTAGTTTCAAGATAAATTCTAGTGTAGACAAAAAGTAACTTACATATTATAAGTGTGTAAGTATGTGGTATATGCGTGAAATGGGCATGGAGCGCTATGAACGATAAGGGAATATAAAAATAACAAACGCCAAACAATATTATTTTCAAGTTATTATAGTTTATTTCTTAAAATTACATATCACATATTAATTACGACAGTAACACTAACAAACAACATCCATCTTTTAATGCTATAGCGTGGACAATATTTTTTGTTAGCCCATCTTTAGCGAGCACAAACAAACTGGATGGTTTACCGACTCGAGAGCATGCTACGTACAATTGCCCGTGTGAAAAACATGGTGTACTCAAATCTAAGCCACAAACAGACATCGTTTGGCCTTGGGATTTGTTGATTGTCATTGCAAATGCCAATCTAATTGGAAACTGAATTCTTTTGAATTGAATTGGCACATCTGTAGGTATGATAGGAATCCGTGGTATTAAGATATTTATAGAATTAATGAAATAACTTCATTGCGCTCACAGCTCGTGTATCTTCTGATTGTTCTTGACGCAATTGCTGCATGCTCACACGTGCATCAGCATCGGCCAGGATTATAGCGAAAATATTAGTTTTGTGAAAAAAAATTTGAAACAATAGTTGTAAAAAATTCAAATAATTATATAAAAAAAGTATACTTACAACACAAAAGCCGTTGTTGGTTGGAGCTCATGACACATGTTGAGTACTTTTAAGGTTATGTAAATCACTTGTTTAACTAAAACTTGATTAACTGAACTAATCGTGCCAAATACACGCGCGGCAAATTTTAAGAATCTAAGATTGGTAACACTAAGCATATATCAGGATTAAACTTTAATAATAAAAAAAAATGTTTATTTTCTTTAAAAAAATGTAAGATTTTTAATCGAAGTACAGTTAAAAACACTATAATTGATCAGTTATCGAGCGGGATGAAAAATGATTAAATTACTAAAATGGCCATAAAAAATAGGGGTTGGTGATAAAAAAGTAAAAATTAAGGGTTGTATGTATTTTTTAATGCCACATTATAAAAAAAATAAAAACAAAAAATTTCGTCAAAAAATTAAAAAAATAAATTTTAAGGGTGAACAACCCTTATCACTTAGGGGTATGGAAAATAGATAGTAGCCGATTCTCAGACCTACTGAATACGCATATAAAATTTGGTAAAAATCGGTAAAGCCGTTTCGGAGGAGTACGGTAACTAACATTGTGACATGGAAATTTTATATATTAGATACAGGGTGGTCATAAAAAAACTTGGCCGATATATGGACCTCTAGCGGCCGTTCAGTTCAACCGATCGAGATGAGATTTCAGATATAGTTATTCAGAGGTATGAGCTCGGGATTCTGTGAACGACAACAAAGTGGCACTCACGGTTACAGTTATATGTAGAGAAACTCGAAATTTTCGAATGGCAACGCCCACTTTTTCCCGTCTCAAAATGCTCAGCGCATGCGAAAACCCTAAAGAGCGTTTGAACGGTACGTGAATCACAAAACACGGACGCGTTATGCACTCACAAAAAACAGTTCTGAGAACGGTCAACAAAACCACGTTCTGGGGTCACGGAGGAAATTTGCATATGACAGAGGCAAGACACCAACCACAGAACGCCTTTCGCCAGATACATGGGCCTCGTATTTGGCGATGGCTTCGACGGTAAACACGCAAGGCCCCTTCCACGGCATTCATTCCATTTTAATAATAGAATTTTACCAATTTCCCATTAACTTTCGCTGACAGATTCATTTCGTTGGCGTGTGCGAGCTCCCGACTGAAGATCTGGCTGAATATCTGGCTAAAGGCGTTCTGTGGTTGGTGTCTTGCCTCCAACATATGCAAATTTCCTTCGTGGGCTCCGATCTTGGTTTTGTTGGATGTTCGCAGAGCTGTTTTTTGTGAGTGCATAACGTTTCCGTTTTTTGTGATACACGTACCGTTCCAACGCTCTTTAGGGTTTTCACATGCGCTGAGCATTTTGAGACAGGAAAAAGTGGGTGTTGTCATTCGAAACTTCGAGTTTCGCTACCTATAACCGTAACTGTGAGTGCCATTTTGTTGTCGCTCACAGAATCCCGAGCTCATACCTTTGAATAACTATATCTGAAATCTCATCTCGATCGGTTGAACGAAACGGCCGCTAGAGGTCCATATATCGGCCAAGTTTTTTTATGACCACCCTGTATATATATATATATATATATATATATATATAGGTTGTAGGAATACTAGACAACGGTAGTTGTCTACTAGTCTGGAAAGAACTCATTATAAGAGCAACGAGACTGGTAGGAGTCAGTTGCATTGTAGTAGGAATGCAAGGCAAGACTGTCACGAGCCATTCACATTCTGGTATTCAGTTACGAGAAAATTAATAGAACAGACACTTTTTCCCCTGGACGCCATTGAGAGCTGACGTATTTTTTCCGAGCAGAGACGACTGCTGCCGATAATGACGGAACTTTTTTGAAATATAACTCAACTGTACATAATAATTGTATATATTTATTCATTAAATGTCAATGTGCTGTAAGATTCGAAGTCTTTAATATAGACCTTACCAAACAGAACAACACGAATCACATATATATATATATATATATATATATATATATATATATATATATATATATATATATATATATATATATATATATATATATATATATATATATCAATTTATTCTGTCAATTTCATTTGAAGATCGATATGTTTTAATGCTTTTATAAAAAAATAATTCTATAACCATGAGCATGTAACCTTGTACGATTGATGAAAATTGATCAAAATATACACAAGCCGTCCAGAAATGAAGATACTTTTTTAGCAATATTAGACAGAAAATAACTAATTTAAGGTATCTTCCTCCTAGAGACAATATAATTTTATTTACACAATATGTAACTAAAGTATTTAGAAATTATTTATAGTTCAAATAATTCAGAAGTATTGATGTTTATAAATTAATAAACAAATAAAGCATTATAATTTAAATTTTGTAAAACTTATTTTTGGAAAAAAAAGTAACCTTTTCAGCAATACAGTTAAATAATCTGAGTAACAAACCTTTTCAATATAAATTTCATCTCCAAAAACGTCAAATTAAGGTTGATTTAGATATGGGCACTGGAATGATTTCATGTGAAACCTGCATAAAATGGCAGGTAAAGGACATTTAAATAACGACTCTCCACTCTTATACTCAATGTTGGAAATAGTAAAAATTTAATAAAATTCAAAGGAAAAATTGAAACTGACGCAACGTTCTTTCGCTAAATGAATGTTAGTAGGGGGAATTTGGGGTACAGTGTAACAGTGGATTTCATTTTGAAGTGATAGCAAAATTAGTTCCAATTTGTTTACAATGTTGCTAACCATCTTGTTACCAGAAGTCCATGTGTTTTGGAAGAATTTATATCATTTGATACATTTCTGTAAGCAAATCTCTATTTTTGCATGTTAAAAGTAAATTTATGTGTTTTAAATCCTTAACATTTTGTGTAATTAAATTATATTTATTCGTGAGTAGTGCGTATTTTATGTTTAATAATATTTTATTAGTAAAACTTATGGTGCTAAGGTTCTGTTGAGTTAAAATGGATGATCTAAATTCTCATTATGTACTCATAATTTTGTTTTGTTACAAGCTATGTCAGATGGAGTACAATGTTACAGAATGGAATGGGGTACACTGTTACATACATAGTTTGTCTAACTAACACATTACAAATAAGCATATGTTTCGCAATGTAAATTTTATTACTCTTTTAGAGCTGCATATTTCATTTTGAAATTTTTAATTATAAATATGAATGTTAACATAAATAAATTGGTTAATTTTTCCTAAAGCTTTTATACTACACAAGTTTGCATATACTTTCATGTGATGTTTACAGTCTTTCTTTATATGATTAACAGTTTTATTTTGTAAATTATTCGAAACATTCACAAGCTCACAAAATTATGTCGCCTTAAGAAGTAAGGTCTTTCCCTAAATCCCCACCTTAAAAAACTGCAAAGACAGATGACGAGTGAAATGTTGGATCGTGATTGATATGCCAGTTAAAAATATGGAAAAAGCACTAAAAACTCTAAAATGAACGAAATTCACAAGAAGTGATCCAAAGTGAACCGGAGGCATAAACCTACCGAGATATCATCAACAGAAGATGGAGATTCACAATCTTATGCTGATATTGATAACATGTCTTTTTCAGAATATCGATCAGATATTACTGCAGACGACAATAATTAACAATGGTGAGTACATTATAGTACACCTTAAAGAACACAATATTCACTCATTGAGGAATTGTGTATCAGATCAATGTTGATTTTGAAATGTTGTACGTCAAAAGAATTTTTCCATCTGATGAATTTTCACGAACAAATGAACTTTATTCATTTGAAACATCAAAAATTACTGCCAAACTTCCTTTCCCAATTCATCAGGAGGGACAACAGTGAGAAAAGAAGGTATGCTGATTTTCAAAGTGGATTTAACATTGTTGAAAAAACACTTAGCAATAAAACACAGAACCACAGTTCTTTGAGGAGTTGGAATTCGAAAATTCATGGGTTTTCTAAACTGGTGCACTAGCTACGAAAGTTTACATGTTTAATCCACAAGAGCTATGATCTAGCGTACTTTTATAATTACTTTATTGGACCTATCTAAATTACACATATAGCGATAAGAAGAATTGGTGACAATGCCGTTCCGTTCCTCTAAGAAGACATGTTGAATTATACAGGTCGAAGAATGCGATAATTGTAGGTCGATCGATGTTGGTTTCCCGATAAATTCTTAAGTATACAGCAAGGAGGAGGATCGCAATCAATCAGATTCTTCATTTGCTTCACAAATGTATCTCTTACTCAAAGAAACCTCGTTCACTTCTAGAAGAGCGAATGCTTGGAACCTTTCTTGTTATCTATAATGTGTTCATATATATTCACTTCAATTTACGAGTTAGGAATTGGAATTTATGGAAGATAAAACCTACTTTTTACTGTAAAGTTACGATATTCAAATTGTAAATTCAGAAATCCAAATAAAATATTTTAAGTACATTTGTTTATTAAAAAAATTGATTGAGAAAGTCTACGACTCTATTGCACACACATGAAAAATTGTATGCATATACATGTTTTGAAGTTTATTTTTAGAGTAACAATAATTTGTTAAAAAAATTGTTGAATATTATTTTTTATTTTATCTTTTGAAGAAAATAATTTTATCGCCTAGTGATATCAAATATTCGTAATATTTTTGTAATTTTACGTTTAGTATTTTTTTATTTTTGAATATTTTAACTGTGTATATTGTAGCGAAACTTATTCACTTCGTCTGAAAATCGAGGCTCAGTCGGTATTGCACCTTAATGCGAATCGGAAGGTACGGAGTTCCAATCCCACTAGAGGCAAGTGGCCTAAAAGTAGATTTCATTTTAAAGTTTCCTTTCTGTTTGTTTCTCACTTCTTCAGTAATATACTTATGTTAATTTCTAGAACTTTCGAATTCTCGAATGTTCGATTCATTTTCGGAAAAGGTATAAAAGGAGATGTATCACTCAGTTCAAGTGAATAATAAAGTCTCGAGTTGAGATCAGTAATCTTTGTCCTCGCTTGCCTTTTGCAAATATACACGAAGAGGTTAGCTTACCTATAATAAATCTACACGACATTTTGGTGGAGGCGCCGGGTAAAATAAATACGGCGGAAGAACTTCGCAGAAGTCTACGTCTTCAAGGACTCCCTCCTGAGTTTGGCTCTTTACCGAATCCAAGTAGAGGCCCGAGGAAAATGTCTGACCATGAAGACACCGAGCAAAAGCTCCGCTCCAGTCACCATCGCACCAGTGCCGTTCCTGACCTACCAGCCACCCAGAAGTCCATGCATATTCTCTGGAGACGACCAACAAGATGTTCGCCGGTGGCTCAAGGACTTTCAACGAATCGCCAACTATAACCGTTGGGACGAACAGATGTGTCTGGCAAACGTCATATTCTACATCGCCGGAACAGCCCGACAATGGTTTGATAACAATGAGGACACTTTTACTGATTGGACTTCGTTCAGTAATTCCCTGAACAACAAGTTTTGCCAAACAGATGACATAAAGCGTCAAGCTGAGAGACTGTTGGTTGCATGTGCTCAACAAATTGGCGATACGTCTGAATCATACATCAAAGACGTACTCGCTCTATGCCGAAAAGTTGATCCTTCCATGCCAGATGTCGAGAAAGTAGCCCATCTCATGAAGGGGATTGCAGAGGACTTGCACCATATCCTATTGGTCCAGGTCTATGAGACCGTCGATGCTTTTGTGAAACGCTGCCGTCAAATAGAAAGCCTCCGACGAAGACGTATCACCCGACCAAGATTCCAGAGGCTGCCAAATGTTTCTGCAGTTTCGGCCGAAACAGACATTGGTGATATAAGATCGCTGGTACGAACAATTGTCAGGGAAGAGCTTCAAAAGCTCTTGCCGGAAGTGCAAAACTACACGAACGACGACCCTGCATCACCAACGGACGTTGCATCTCTGGTCCGGGAAGAAGTTATGGAAGCTCTAGCACCACTCACAGGTCCAAGAAGACGCAACGCCCCTCCCCGAGTTTCAGTTCCAGTTAGGTCGCAGCCGAGACGTGAGGCCAGAAACAGCGCCGTTCCGCATCGTAAGACAGACCTGTGGAGAGCTGCTAATAATGTGCCTATCTGCTACCATTGCGGACACCCAGGACACGTGCTGAGGTACTGTAGGGAGAGACGACAAATATCTGCAGATACAAGAGCCCTCAGAACATCTAACCCTCGACGAGAAATTGACACCCAGTCCCTACACAGCTTTGACGACAACTATGCACAACATGTACAGCCTACTTCTTCCAGTTTCAGAAGTAGTTCACCATACCCTCGCCGCTCCTTCAACCGCCGACAGTCACAGTCACAGTCGCCTGTTCGCCGCTCCAGCCGTTCTCCACGCCGACCAAATGAGGAAAACTAACTCAGGCGACCTGTCCAGGAGGTAAGGCCGCAGTTGAAGAAAATCCTCCGACGTATACTACAACCAAGTTAAAGAAAAATTCCACCTATATCACAGTGAATGGACAATGCATAAAAGCCCTTGTTGATTCTGGTGCCGATTACTCGGTCATATCCGAAGAATTACGCGTACAATTGAATACTCCTATGTTTACTGAGGATGGACTTGTACTGAAAACTGGCTGTGGAAAATCTGTATCCGCCTCAGGACACTGTGTATTAAAAGTCGACTTGAATGGGACTGTGAAACCGTTTGAATTTCTGGTATTTCCACAGTGTAGCCACCAAATGATACTTGGATGGGACTTTTTCCGTGCCACTGATGCTGTCATAGATTGCGGAAATGAAGAACTTCAACTTGCAGAAATCCTTCCAGACAACCAAGTGTCAAGTAAATCAGATTGCTCTTGCACCTTGTTTGCCGCAACAGATTATGTAATTGAAGCCAATTCGACAAAGCAAATATGTACTCTTAATCCAGAAATTCCAGAAGCAGATAAAGCTATCATTATTGGTAGTACGATTCTCACGTGTGAAAGAGAGCTGTCTATACCAGCCTCAATCGTTAACGTTGAAAATGGCTGTTGTAAAGTATGGGTTACAAATTTCTCTCGACGAACCCAACTGATACCAAAGGGAATGAACATAGCTTGCTTAACGACAGTAACAAACGATGCAATTTGTTCTTTAAATGATGAAATTCGAGAAGGTTCTAAGAAACACAATTCCAGAAGGCGATTAAAACGAGAAACATTTAAAGAACTTTTAGATACTAAGCTGACTACTATTGAAGAAGACGAGTTATTGAATCTGCTGGAAGAATTTAGTGACATTTTTGACTTTAACAGGCAATTGAAGAAATCCAGTGGTAATTCTGTGAAACACAAGATCGACACAGGTGACAGCGTCCCAATCAAGCAGAGACCTTACCGTATATCAGCCACTGAAAGACGTGTGATTGGAGACGAAGTACAACGGATGCTAAAAGAAGACGTGATACAGCCATCAACCAGTCCATGGTCATCTCCAGTCGTACTTGTAAAAAAGAAAAATGGTGAATGGCGCTTTTGTGTCGATTACAGAAGATTGAACAAGGTCACTAAAAAAGACGTCTATCCACTACTACGCATCGACGACGCTTTGGATTGCCTAGCTGGTGCAAAAATTTTCTCTATGATGGATTTAAAGTCCGGCTACTGGCAAATAGAGGTTGATGATAAAGATAAGGAAAAGACAGCCTTTGTAACGTCAGATGGTCTTTATGAATTTAAAGTCATGCCATTCGGATTATTTAACGCCCCCGCTACATTTGAACGGATGATGGACACGGTACTACGAGGCCTGAAGTGGAATATCTGTCTTTGCTACCTAGATGACATCATTGTGTATGCACCGAATTTCCAAGAACATCAAATACACTTGAGTAAAGTTGTGAAATGCATCCAAGAGGCCGGACTGACACTAAATTCCACCAAATGCTCATTTGGCAAAAAGAAACTGACGATACTGGGACACCTTGTTGATCAACATGGAATCTATCCCGATTCACAAAAGATAGCCGCTGTAAAGAATTTTCCTGTTCCAGAAAATATCGCAGATGTTCGAAGTTTTCTGGGCCTGTGCTCGTATTACCGACTATTTGTCAAAAAATTCGCTGATATTGCAAAACCCCTGCACGATTTATTGAAGAAAGGTGTGAAGTTTTCTTGGAGTACTTCACAGAAGGAATCTTTTTCAACTCTCAAAAAATTACTAACACGTGAACCTGTTTTGGGGCATTTCCTTCCAAATGCAGAAACGAAGATACATTCAGACGCTAGTGGTTATGGCATCGGTGCAGTACTAATACAGATCCAAGATAATAAGGAAAGACCAATAGCCTACGCATCCAGGTCCCTGACAGTCGCTGAAAAGAACTATTCTACAACCGAAAAGGAGTGCTTTGCTGTCGTCTGGTCGATCAGTAAATTCAGATCTCTTCGGAAAACCCTTTACCGTAGTAACGGATCACCACTCTTTGTGCTGGCTAGCCAATGTTAAGGACCCATCTGGAAGACTTGCACGATGGTCTTTAAGGTTGCAGGAGTACGATATGACCATAGTCTACAAGAGCGGTCACAAACATTCCGATGCCGATTCGCTGTCGAGAAAGCCTCTTCTCGACACATTAAACGAAAACGGTGATGAAATACCCTTCCTTTCAGCCATCACGGATTACAGAAAAGAGCAGTTAAAAGATAAGCAGCTGAAGCCCATAATCAAAATTCTTAAAAGAGGTGACGGATACCGAAGTTATAAACTTAGAAACGGTGTGGTTTACAAAAGAAACTATGATCCTATGGGACAGCAATGGCTCTTGGTCGTACCGAAACAACTCCGCAGTGATGTCTTAAAGAGTCTTCATGCTGCCCCAACCGCCGGTCACCTCGGATTCGCCAAAACCTACGACCGAATAAGGAGGAAATACTATTGGCCAGGACTATATGGGAGCACACGCCGATATGTGTCACATTGCCGAGAATGTCAAAGACGAAAATCTCCATCGCAATTGCCACCGGGGCAACTTCATCCGATCAGACCCCCTGACATACCATTTGCCAAAATTGGGATTGATCTACTTGGACGCTTTCCAGTTACCCGAAACGGAAACCGCTGGATCATTGTACAGATTACCTTACGAGGTTCACAATCACAAAAGCATTACCAACTGCTGAGGCCACGGAAATCGTAAATTTATAGTCGAAGACATCATACTGAAGCACGGTGCTCCCAGAGAAATGATAAGTGATCGAGGACGTTCCTTTTTATCCAATATTGTAAAAGACATCAATCAATTGTGCCAGACATCTCGTCTTCTGACAACATCCTACCATCCACAAACCAATGGCTTGACAGAAAGATTTAACAAGACATTAGCAGACATGCTGTCCATGTACGTAGACGTCGAGCAAAGAAATTGGGATACCATCCTACCCTTTGTGACTTTCGCCTACAATTCGGCAAAACAAGACACCACAGGGTTCAGTCCATTTTTTCTCGTTCATGGCAGAGATATCCAGACACCACTAGACGCAATTCTTCCGCTCAATACAGAAAATCACGACGATAATTACGTGCAACATCTGATCACCAAGGCAGAGGAAGCTAGACATCTTGCAAAAATCCACATCCTTGACGCTCAACAAACTGATAAACGACGATATGACGAGAGACATCGACCAGTCAACTACAACATCGGAGACTTAGTATGGGTCTTTACTCCATTACGAAAGGTTGGACTGTCCGAAAAGCTCCTAAGACGTTATTTCGGACCATATCGAATAACACGGCGACTATCTGACGTAACATACGAAGTAGAAAGTATGGATGAGAATAGCAGACGGCGGATCTCCAAAGATGTAGTCCACGTCCTTAGGTTAAAACCCTATCTCGATCCAAAGAAACAACTAGATGACGGAAGAGAGCCCAGCATTTCCAGGGGACCTGTTACGAGGAGCCAGATCAGGCTGCAGCGGGATGCTGCTTCGTCTTAAGGAGGGAGAAATGTAGCGAAACTTATTCACTTCGTCTGAAAATGGAGGCTCAGTCGGTATTGCACCTTACTGCGAATCGGAAGGTACGGAGTTCCAATCCCACTAGAGGCAAGTGGCCTAAAAGTAGATTTCATTTTAAAGTTTCCTTTCTGTTTGTTTCTCACTTCTTCAGTAATATACTTATGTTAATTTCTAGAACTTTCGAATTCTCGAATGTTCGATTCATTTTCGGAAAAGGTATAAAAGGAGATGTATCACTCAGTTCAAGTGAATAGGGGTGCCGCCGCCAAGACAAACATCAATAAAATTATTGTCCTCCAAAATACCACCCTCAGAACCATTGTCCAGGCCAGATGGTTTTACAGAAATATTGACATCCTAACTGCCACTAATATACCCCATCTTGGTCAGTTCATCGGCAAACTTGCTCAAAATGTTTTAAAAAATATCGCCAATAACTCAAATTCCTCCATCCAAGAAATCGAAATTTACGACCCAACTCTTCCAAAAAACAAAGCCCTCCCAAGAGCATCAATGTTAATTGGCAATAGATTGTCACCCCAAAGCATCAACATTCGCAATTAATCCCTCATTGGCCGTACGATTTCGGCAAGCCAAGAGCTTTTTAAACCACGCTCCTCGATGTAGGTGGCACTTGTATTTCAAACAAGGCTGCACCACGTTGAACGAGCTCCTGACATCTTCCTAACACCCACCCCATTCTTTCCCTATCCTGAAAGCACCATCTGTCATGCCACTTATCCATCAATACTGGAGATGAAGGCCTCTACGTGGCCATGGGCTCCGAGAAATTCAACTACTTGACTAGTTCAAGTGAATAATAAAGTCTCGAGTTGAGATCAGTAATCTTCGTCCTCGCTTGCCTTTTGCAAATATACACGAAGAGGTTAGCTTACCTATAATAAATCTACACGACAATATAATGAATGCTATAATACATGTACATTAAACTGTTAATGCATGTAAAATTATTTTTAAGAAACCAAGTGTCAATTTATTGATGAACAATAGTTTTCTGAATTAACTATTTAAATCAGAAAATAGGAATGATAAAAATCAATGTTTACTTGGGGTGTTTACATTAGAAACAGGCTCGACCCATTCTCATAAAACGTTTCGATTTCATTTATTCCACGTTAGTTTGAGTCAATTTTGACCTAAACCCTTTAGTTTGAATGCATTTTTACACTGGATTGAGCTGCGTTAGATCAACATCGTTTTATCAATTTTCAATATTAAATTTCATGTAAATAATGAATGGATTATAATTATTAGACAAAAATCGGTTTATAAACTCATTGATTTACGTCATCTGTGTCATAATTTAGAACTTTGGTTTGGATTAAATTTCCACAGTGGCAATATTTTTGACTTCTTACACAACTCAATAGGAAAAAAAATTCTAAAGCTTCACTGAGAGTACTAGGCCATGGCAAATCTAATAAAATTAAAAAAATTCCATTAAATAACAAAATGCAAATAATTCCATTAAATAATAAAATGCAAATAATTCCATTAAATAATAAAATATGTTGACTTGTTTTATGTGTCTAACGTTACATACTATTGGGACTCATGTTACATTTGTGAATTCTGAAGACTGATTACTTATTAATAACATTTTGGAAATTTTAATTTGTGCAAATAAATCAACTTTTTATACATACTTGTGAATAATTGCATATTAATGAAATAAATTATAATTAAAAAATAATTTCCTATAAATATATTTCCGTGCATTAAAAATGTGAATTAAATTGTTTTGTTTCAAAATTGCTTCAACATTAAATAATAAAATGTTTAGATCAATGAAAAACACAGATTAATATGTAGTTACGATACATATATAATAACGAGCAATATACATAAGGTCATATCTAAGCATAAATGTGAATGAATAATGTTCAGTGAAACATTTCCCAGTTCGGGCCATAGAAATGATTTCAATTTCATTATGACAGAGGTTGTTAACTCAACACTATTGTAAAATTAGAACGTATTATATCTTTCTTAGGATAACGATCACATCATTTTTTTTATTAACTCAATGTTTAGCTTTGATTGATAATTTAGATTTAAATTTAGATAAATTAAAATTTAAATTAAAATTTAATTTTAGATACATTAAGATTTAAATTAAAATTTAATTTTAGATGTAAAATTTCCTCTACACAAATTCCTTCCGACTTATAAACTTTGCAATATAAACTTTGTTTTTCTAGTGTCATAACTTCGAAAAAAGTGTTCGCATTTGTGTACTATTGAGATGTTTATTTCCTTGATATTTCATTGTTTCTTAAAACACGATACTTTTAAGCTTTATTTTGAAATGTTTTATTTTCTTTTTATTTTAATTTATATTGTACAGCTACAGGCGTTTTCATTGATTTTTGTCTCTTCTGCTTCTGTATTATTTCATAGTAAGACAGTGCTTTTATTTATAACAGTCATACTTTCCTTCTTGGTTTAAGTTTTCTCTGGGTTTCCCTTGCCTTTCTATAACTGCTGTATATGCCATGGTATGATTTGTATATTGTATAAAGAAAAAGAACATGTTTTAATTAAAATAGATCTATCACGAAATCGTTTGAATTTTAGATTATATTGAAAAGGAAAGGGAATGCCCAACATTTAGCTATTGGTAGGGTATGTGTGACTCACGAAACTAGATTAAAGATGCCTTATCTATAAAAAAAAGTATTTGTTAAAATGATGTTTTTCAGTTACACTTAGGCGTAAGGTTATCCAAGAGGAAAAGTGGAAATTTTAGTTTTAAAAGTAGAATTGCATAAAATACTTTGAAACAAACTAAGTTTTTGTGACTCGCGTACATTATACTAAGAACTTTTTCGAAGTGATTCCATAAATGATGCTATCAAAGCAAAGAGGGGCAATGAAGCATACTCAATGGATATACATGCGATTTTCTTGGCGCCATTTTCATGCATTCTTCTTAATCAACAAGATTACTTGAGATTCTTTAAAAAATGTTTCAGCGATCAACACAAAGCTATTTTGTAATTTTAGATTATTTAAGTGCACATTAAAAAGGTTATTAATAAAAGGAGAAAATAAAATCTTATGATTTTTGCGAGTTTGAACACTTTAGATCGGATAGCCTCAAATATAGTTATTGGTAGGTGTTAAAAAATATCCATAATTTACTATACTTAAATAACTATTTCTATTATGCATGAAAATTAAACAGCAATTCACGAAGTTTTAGAAAACAATTCATTCAAAGACAGACAAGTTCACAGTAAAAACCTCTTAACTCTGGTTCTAGAACAGTTGATCATGTACTTATCAAATAAATGCTTACAGTTGTTGCTGAGTTCAAGTATAAAAGTTTTAAACTATCTAGAAAATATCAAAGAAAATTAGAGGAGATTTTCTAAAATATTTGATGCATTACTTGTATGTCCCATCTTTCGTAGAATTGCTCATGAGCTAAATATTCTAGTAAAATTTATTTCAAAGAAATGATAACATAGTTACTAATTATTTCGAAAAGTATTGTGAATTACTTTTAACTATTTTGTCATAAGAGTTTATGCCATATTACAACACTTTATATTTATTTTACTTCAACAACCACCTTTTAATTTTTTAATAGTTGTTGTATAGAGCAAACGGATAGATTTATTTCGAAAACATTTTTAATCAAGTAATTCTCTTGGTTTCGTTCTTTAATTCAAACAATTATCATGGAAGTTCTTTGAAAAATACTATGCATGTAGATTTACACAATAAAACATTTTGACTGACATAAATGAACGAGATGTTTATTAAATAAATGAGAAATATGAATAAAAGAAATGTGCAACTTTTATACATACAATTGTCATACTTCATTACTTGAAATATTCTGCCTCATACACTTGCAACGATGAATTGCACGAAGATATGGCACTCAATGAGCTTCATACTACATGGTAAATCTTTAAAAAGAGGCTCGATATTCAAATCAGGGTGTGTGATCTACAAACCGCATTCAATATCCAATGCATATCAGACAATGAAAATTTGGAAATACTCTGCATTACTTTTTTGGTACGTGCAATGCGTCGTTTTTGGAGCACTCAATTCAAAAGTCTGAATGGAGAAGTAATACGAATCGCAATCACGCGAGGTTAGTTGACTTGGATTTGAGAGATCTAGGAACTGCAAACAGAAGTTTCCACTTCTGCATTAGCATACTATAAATATACATGAGTTGATTGTCTTACTAATGCAGGGAAAATAAGCAAACTCCTAAAACTTCGAATGCTGTTCTTGCAGCCATTTATAACCACTCGTTTTACGGTAAGGATAATTTCCTAGACATATTTCACGTGGTTTAGATGCTACATAAATATATGTCCACATAAGTAAGTTACACATCTTAATGGACGGTTATCTTCGTCATTAAAAAAATTCCATAGTTTGATCTCAACATCAGAAACAAAAATTGGCAATTTCTTGACGACGATACATTTTGTCTTGAACAAAATTGTTCAGATCCTGATGCACGTGATATCTCTTCTAAACCACTTGGAGGGGAAACTACTATCATGATTTCTTTTTATGTTTGACAGAGAAAGTGTTTAGCAATATCGCAATTTAAGTCCTATGTATCTAAAACACTAAGATTAAAGTACGCCATTCACATTTATACAAGACGTTAGAAATGAGCATTGTAAACGAAATAGCCTGAACTTTACATATAAACCCGAAGTTGATAAATGTATGCTGTATTACAAATGTATAAAATGCAAATATTCCAATAATGTTTAAAAAATCTTATTTGTAAGTACGTCTATACATGTATTCTATTTGTAATACCCATTGACAATTTCCAATAATACTTTCGTACCGAAATGTTTGTCGAACATCCATTGATTTGTTTTATATTTGTTGCCAAATAGCAAAAGGATAAAGTTATTATTAATCAGTAAATAGAAATACATAAATTTAATTCTGAAACTAATGAAATTAAAATGTCCTGTATAAAACATTTGGGTGACATGTAGTATCCGCAGCAACGGTGGTTTATTGCCCAACATGCCAACCTTGTTATTTTGATCCAGCTTTAAGGCAACTCTATGCTGTGAAAGTTCGTTTAGATTCAAACCATGGCTATGAAATTTCGTTCTAGGATTGTCTTAAAATTTCAATTATTCCAAGTATTCTTTACTTTTATTCTATCTTCATTTGGCGAGACAAATTATTTAGCTATAAATATGCCTCGGATATTACATCATTATCAAACATTTATGTATGAAAAATGTGTACTATAAACAATTAACTATTAACTTTGAATAACTATGGCTCGATAAAAAATATATCTGATATTTCGTTCATAACATATTGTTCGAAGCATTTATTTCAAAAACACTACTGTCATTAATTACCATATGTATCTGATGAAATTGCATTAAATATTAAAACACCAGATAAAAAATTAATCATGCTTTTATGTGGTAAAGACAATAGCACAATCTCTATGGTCACACTGAAGACGAAAATTCATTCAACCATATTTATTTAGCAGTTAATAGTTGTAAAGACTAACTGCTGTCTGTACACATGAAAAAGCAGTGTCTAATTCTAATTTATCTTCACTTCTCCTTGAATGTGCAATCCTTTGTACTTTTATTAGCAATGTCCTTTCAGCTCACAATTATATATATTCAGACATTAGTGCCACGAATGCCGATTGTTGTGACCAAATATGTCTTCTTGTTTATTAACCTTAACATAACAAACACCATGATAATGTAAATAAATGCAGAAGAAATATTCAAATACTCACGCTCTGTGTTTTTTCTCGTCTTCATTCGTATTGTCTCTTTCATGCACATTTAATTCCTATGTGGACTTTAAAGTTAGGCACTTACCGTCCACTCTGAGATTATATTCTTTTGTGATAATGCGAACATTTTCTCAACTTAGCAACTTTCGAAAGTGTCTGTCCATTCTTATTCCCTCTAGGAAATCACGATCATCATAAAAAAACTTTCTAAACAACTTTTATCTTTGAAAGACTTGTCAAATATATCTTTTGGAGGAAATTTTTCCATTAAAGTGACTACTTGTATGTTTTTTGTTAAAAGGGAGACTGCGTCGACAGAGTTAACATTAGAACTATTATATTCTTTGTTGTTGGTTTTGTTTACATGTTGATGATTCAGAAACATACTGGACCTAATTCGTGTGCTTGATACTTGTAACTTTTGTAGTGTGAATGCTGAATTCACTTTTCATAGTTAGTTTTTTTTTATGTTTTCTGTACCAATTTTTTCCAATATTCAAGTTTTGCTTGCTTAAGCTTCTAAGCTAATCAATACAAGTGTACTTATCTCTATGAGTTCCTTTTTCTTCCAGTTATTTTCTAATACAATAATTTGCATGTTTAATTTCCCTTTTCATTTGTCTTAACCTTCCTGATGTTTATATCGACGAGATATTTATTCATAATCAAAACCAACCAGATTTTGATAAATGCGACACTTTGACAGTAGAAGAAATATGACCAGATAGACAGATCCCACCTGTTATTTGTCTTAACCATCCTGATGTCTTTTCGACTATGTATCTCGTCATTGCCCAAACTAACCATATCTTGATAAATTCTATACCTCGTCATTAGCAGAAACTGACCAGGAATGAGATATCTTATCAAAACTTTTTTAAGGGTTAATTGTACATGTTATGGTTATTTAGATTGGTAATTGGATAAGTTCTTTGGTACCGAGTGTTTTTATGGAAAATGTATGCATTTAGAATAAGAGTATGCCGTAAAAAACTGAACCTATATGGACAAATATCACCTGGTTTACTTGTGAAGCTGACTTCTTGTGTTTATAGTGTCTTTTGGTTTATCGATGTTGGGAGGAGAGAGAACGTTTAGGGTGACAATTGTCAATTGTTTCGTGACATTTTGTTCAGTTTACTGTCTCTCTTTGTTCTAGTTGTTCTAGTAGTTTTCTATTTAATAGCTGTTCCTTTTTATCGAGTTTGTCTAATCTGTAGTTTTCTTATATGGCCTATCCTTCGAAACATATACAAAGTTTGGAGGAGGCATGAATGCAAAAGTATGAATGTAAAAATTATATTTTTTGCAAGAGAAAATCTGATATTACATAGCAGTATAAGCTTGAAATATAGGCTCTGCACTTGCATTTCAACAATAGGGGTACTATATAAATTGCTGTAAACCTGTAAAACAGTTTACTGCGTAGTTCTCACACGAGTGCAATTTTGTTTATTGCGTAAAATGACATTAATATTATGAGCCTACATTCGTCAGGGTATATAAACAAATGGAAAATATTTCTTTTTTTGTATGAACATAAACATTTTCTAAAATTATAATATGTATCACCACAACTGAATGCATCTTAAAGATAGTTTTAGAAATTTGAAACAAATTTCCAAGTTATAATATAGTCAGATGTGTTTTAACGTGTCTTATGTTCGAATCAGATTATTGTATAAGTTCGAAATTGAATACTGTAATGTAGCGTGATTAGTTCCTTAATTTTCTGTAGCTTCATCACTTCCAGAACACTGTAGCTCGCTGTCTTTTTTGTTATATTTGTACTTGATAAAGACACTTAATAAATAGTCATTTTATACTGTTAGTGTTTCAATGTTCATTTTGTCTGATAAGACCTTAATATTGTGCATGATTCAAAGATAGCGAAGATACATTTAGGTTACCACGTTTCCTTTGAGAATGTCATAGCTGAACTCATTCTCAAAGAAAACATGTAAATGTAAATGTATATCCACTACTATTTCAGAAACAAACATAGCAAGTCAGTTCTGTTAAGTTTTGTACAGCACATCAAAGCGACTATTCTTGTAGGAAAATAGGGTTAAAAAAGAGCCTGGTAGCTGTAACAAACATGAGAAAATGCTAGAAAGTATTCTTTATTTTCATGCAACAATTTACCTTTATGCAGTATGTTTAGAAGCATGGAATGAATTACTAACCAATGCAAAAAGGTCGTTATCTTATCATAAGCAACATTTTAAAAAGTTATTTTCGTCGAAACGTTACTTAGACTAAAATAAAAATGTATACATTTATAGTTCCTTTAGAAATGTAGTTTAGATTTTCCTTTTTGAGAAGAATATGAATCTGTGAATGTATGATTTTAATTTAATGATGTTTCAAATTAATGAATCTAGACTCTTTTGAATGTAAACGTAGACTTTTCTCAGACAAGATGCACTAAAGTAAAAAAAAAGTACAATATTTTTCTACTTGTTACTAAGGATTCACAGAGAACTAACAGGTAAGTATAAACATGATAAATATTAACAGAAGTATTAAGATGATAATTATTAACATAATAAGTATTAACATAATAAGTATTGACAGGATAAGTAATAAGAATATAAGTATTAACGTTATAAGTATAAACATAAGTATTAACATTATAAGTATAAACATAAGTATTAACAATATAAGTATTAACATTATAAGTATAAACATAGGTATTACATGATAAGTATTAACATGATAATTATAACACGATAATTATTAAAATGATAATTATTAACATGATAATTATTAACATGCTAATTATTAACATGATAATTATTAACATGCTAATTATTAACATGATAATTATTAACATGATAATTGTTGACAAGTATTATTTTTGATTTTACAAACTGAAAATATTGATGCAACGTGTAAATTAAAGAACCAAAATAACTCAGTTTCTTTGGCAGAATTGAAACAACTACTTTAGTCAAATTTAATGGAATTATATAGTACATGGTATTAGTTCAGGAAGTCAAAGCAATGTTGAAGTCCTGCAGAGAAAACTGCAAATTGGTCAAATGCGTGCAAACACCTCAAAAGGTTGACAATGTTTTAAATTTACTTCACACTGCCTTTAAAACTATTTTACTTTTTGGAAATAGTAATATTCTAAAATACTAAAGTTTAGATAAAATGTTTAATTTCTTAAAAATTCTTTAAATCATTTTCACACGGGTATTAACATAACTGTTATTTTTGATTTTATGTTCTGAAAATGTAGGTACAATGTGTAAATTAAAAAAACGAAAATGACTCAGTTTTCTTTGGCAGAATTGAAACAACTAATTAGAAATTGAATATGAACTTGATTTAGCCTATGTAGCGTTTTGTACTGAGGACGCGTAAAAAATGAGACTGACAGAAATACTTATATGAGTTGTTGAACATGCTATTTTGAGTTTTCATTGGGTACAACACCTCAAATTACATAATATCTTACATATCTCGTGAATGTGTTTATTGCATTGATCCTCACTGTAGTAAAGCACTATTGTTCTAAAGGTACATTTGGAAAAAGTTTGTAACTTTACGTAAAACAGTTCCATTGCTTGAAGTGTTTCGTAACGAAATTTAGAATCATTCTGATCAATACTCATTACTACAGAAATGTGAACTTCAACTACGATCACTCTGTAGATTATGCATGTTAAGAAATAACTTTCGCTCACTACCTCTTTTAAAGATCCTAGTTCATAAATGTTAAAATGCAATTAATGACGTTTTATACCTTCTAGGGTATCGCAAGCTCTGCAACCTGCAGTCTTCGTTGCATGATTTATTACCAATTTTAACCTTTTTTTGACCAAAGTAATAATTTAGATTATCTTTTAACCAATTAATTGGGTTATTTAAGCTTTATGTGTGTTGTGGGTAAAAGTAAATTCCACACTACTTGCAAGCCCTCAGAAGGTGAAAAACTTTTTATACAGGTACACTCAAGCTTACCACTAATAGATAAAAAAATTTATTTTAATTTTCATACAAGGACAGTGTATTACACAAATTAATTATTTAGAGTAAATAAGGTGTAATTACATCATATAACCTTTAGATGCATTAAAAATTGTATCAGTTTTAGCGGAATTTATCATAACATAATATTTTTTAATCAAAATTGACCAAACGTGTATTTTTTTATCGTTATTTTGTTTCGCTTAAAAGCAGCCATGTATAAAATAGAACGCTAATAAAATTAAAAACTGCAGAATGAAGAATATTCTGAAAGTTTCTTCAAGCTTACAAGGGTACATAGGAGAAACTATAATTTGATTGAATTGCCTGCCAACAGGAAAACTCAAATTAACTTCGTAAAGTTTTGTAATTTTCGTGGCTATTTTGCGTTTAAAAGCGCAACATTATGCTGTAGCAAAAGGACTTAACTAGACCTGGGTTAAATAAAGTGATCCCTATTTTTTACTTCCGAAAAATCGGGCGGCGCAATTTCTCCGTCTTACTCAGTGGATCTAATCACGTGGATGTTTTTTCCCTGTTTTCATTTTTTCCATCTATTGCTCTGCAATGCTTTTCCTTTTTTTCTTAGGAAAATGGAAACTCTTTCAAAGTTTCAAAAAGAATTTAAAAGAAACATTTTTTTTTGAAAGATTTTTCGTAAAAGTAATCTCGAATTTATTTTCTTTTTGGGGTCCATACTTTAGCTTTCGTGTTCTAATGTATTCGGGAAAAAGTGCATCCATTTTACATAAATCATGAATGCCATGCAGAAGACATGAGCTATTAGATTACTATTTAGTTCTTGATCCAAAAAAAGAAGAACGCTGTATTTTTATACTCTATTTTAATCAGGTCGAGGCAAATAACGTTTAGGACCAACATTCAATTTATTAAACGTTAAGCGCTCTATAGTTTATTGAATTCTAAAAGTTACATACAGTTACTCAGAAAAGCATTAGAATATTTCAAGTATTCAGACATTTGCTTACAAATCGGTAAGCAATACACGAAAATTTATTTTCCCTCATTTCATTTATAATCTTAGTACTACTAAATATATTAAGTCGTACAAATTGAATACAACAATGAACAGATAAAAGACTTTTCATTTCTTGTAAATACAGTGAATTTAGTGGTTAAAAGGTACTGGAAGTCAAGAAATCGGTTATTTCCAGTATTTACAGCATATTTGGGAATATGGCTCAGAAAGAATTGATGCTTTTATTTTAATGTTAGAATACTAATTAATCACTTCCCACTGCAATGTTTGAAATTTTGAGGATAACTGTGAAATGATGAATGCCAAGCATCTTCCATTCATAAAAAGGTTTTCAAGTATCAGAAAAAAACATATTTAATTAGAAAAATCCGCAAACTGAAGTTCCAAAGTGTCTCAGTGAACTTGGACATGGGTGTATCCTTTGGAACATTCATTGTTTCCTTGACACCAGACAAGATAAAATTGATTTTTGAAGTCGTAAATTCTTGAATATAATTTTAAAATGTAATGCTAAAATTGTAAGATATTCGACTTTCGTGGGTAAGAAAAATCCATACACAAACGAAGCTAATAATTGGTTTTCATGAGGTAAAGAGATAAGGATTCTGCATTAAGGTATCTGCATACGTTCGGATAATTTTTTTTTGTAATGCTATTCAGAAGTAATTTATTATTATTTTTATAATTATTTGTGTTCGAAATTAATTTTATTCCATCAATAATTAAAATTTAAAAGATATATTTAACAAAAAATGAAAATTTTGTGTAAATTTGAAGGTTTTTTCCGAAATTTTGAAAAATGAAACAAGGCATACAATTTAAATTAGCAGCAAAATACCATGATCAGAGTAAACTTCTTGATGTTACCTAGTGATTCTACTAGAAGTTTAAATATATTTAATAAATAAAGGTTTTATTACTCATTGAAAAATTGTTGAAGGATTTTTGACCATTCTCAAACATTGAAATTTCAATGCAAGTTCATAAATAAGAAAAAATGAAGATATCAATTTTATTCTCGTGCATGCACTAGCAAACACTATTTCGAATGTGTATAAAAAATTTTATAAATATACATCAATAACGTTTTTAGTTATCATTTCTGTAATTCAATGTTTATGCCTAAAGTGTTATTCTGATTAAAATGCTTGTAAACAAAATCCAAGAGAGTAAAAATATAATGCGAAATTCTTCTAACAAATAGGTGAATTTAATTAAAAAATTATAGTGGCCAATTTATCGAAACATAATTATTATTTGTTTTAACTTACTTAACAGATAAAAGGTAGAAATGATGGTCAAAATAGAATATTCTTATTATTAGTTCCGGTTTGGGTTCGTTCTACTACTTCCGGTATCATTAACGATTTCTTTCCAATTTTAAATTGACCTAACATTTTTTCTATTCGTCGCAAATTGAAAGTTTAAACTGCTTTAGAAGCACAAAAGTACAGGGAATTTGTTAGTAGAATAAAATAAAAAGAAATTGCCCATTTTCGTCAAAATTGACTTTTTTCAGCGTATGCAGATACCTTAACAAGGTTCGAGAGAAATTTGTGCATATATGTACATATATATTGAATTGGCATTTCGATATATATATATATATATATATATATATATATATAATAAATTTTCGATTTTAAATTGGGGTCAAATACGTTTATTTAAATATCATGAGAGATATACCTTGAGAAACAAATGGTTAAGTGTCAAATTTTAAAATCTATTTTGAATAAAGATCCAATGAAGGATGTCCATATGAGTAAATTATTAGACCTCAGTATCACTGACTAAACTCATCATAACTCATGTGATAAATAAAGATGTAATCATGTTGTAAGTAATTGGGATTATTTGCAGTACAGTATAATTATATATCTAAACATTCTTATAAATATTTAATATGGGAATATATATATATATATATATATATATATATATATATATATATATATATATATATATACATATATATATATATATATATATATTTATATTCATTTTAAGTGTACTCTGATGTACGGTGGTGATTTTACATTAAGATGAATACTGGTGAAATAAAAAACTAGTATTATTTTAAAACATGACTTTTTTACATTAAATTGCAAAATAATTGAAATTTTACATTAGAATTAGAATTGTCATCTTACAATTACTTACGTTACCATCAACAATAAATGTTATGTGTGATACATACATTTATTTTTCCTCAATAACGCGTGAATACTTGTGGATGCTTTAAGTAAATGATTTCTCTTAAAGATAAGCGTTGATGAGGGAGTTGAGTTTATTCTTGGAATTTTTGCATCGTTCGACTTGAAATTCAAAAAGCGCAATGTTGTAAAAGTATTTTTTTCACACAATATAACTGAACGTGTTCTTTTGTGGGTGTTCTAATCTCCAAATTTCTGACTCAGTGAACATTATGAACACTTGCTATTTCTGTCTAACAAAACACATTATGAACTATGTTTCAACTCCAATCTATACATACTATAAAGTAGGCTATTCTTCATTCTGTTGCAGTCTTGATCGATTGATTGCCATTTTACTATAGATATTATTTAGTAAAAAAATAATGCTTGTTTCTAAAGAAATGTGCACAAAGAAAACACATTATGAACTATGTTTTTACTCTAATCTATACATACTATGAAGTAGGCTCTTCTTCATTCTGTTGCAGTCTTGATCTTTTAATTGTCATTTTTCTATAGATATTTTGTAGTGAAAAAAATAATGCTTGTTCCCAAAGTAATGTAAGTGGTAAAATAAATGGAGAAGACTAGCATGAGCCCATCTTTAAGAGTCAATTCAGGGTTGCAATCTATGTGTTTGAACAGTCATACGTTTGCTCTGAGAATAGTCCTCTACCTCAATGACTTTTACTATTGACCTCTACTTTTACATCAGTTTGGTACGAGTGTTTTCTTTCATAAAAATTCGCTTCGAAGTACAGGTAGTTACAGTTTGATGTAGATATTTAACATTGTATATTCTAAGCGTCATAGTACCACAAGAGAACATTGTAGTGGCGAAGTGAGCGCTGGCACTCGAATGGGTGACGCTGAAAAGGGAGACTCGGGAAAATCGGCGTGGGAGGAAGGAAGGCTTTTTTCGATGTACCATTTTGATATTTTTGTCCGTCCAGTAAACATTTATTTAAGAATGGAAAGTGTTTGCTCTACTTGTAAACAATGAGGACAATATGTAGGACTCGATTGCTCGGGGTCCTACAAACATGAAAACGACTCTGGCGAAATGCTAAATAAAATTTATCCCAAACAAAATACCATCACCATGAAAAACGCCATGTCTAATAATAATACCTAGACTATTTTGCATTCATAACTCTACCCGGGGTTTGAACACTTTTTCTGATTACTGTAACACTAATAAATATTTTCATATTTACCTTATTAAGAATATATATTCGCAATTAATTAGAACAATGCATCATGGGGATAACTTCGAATTCCATGGTAACGGTAATACGATAAATATGCTCTTGAGACTGGAGAGCTCAACGATACATTAATATTGAATCCCAGTATACAAACTATGAAATCTTCAGCTCAATTTATTGATCTATACCACTATCTCCTAGAGGTAGTGTCTATACTCGTCTGCAGTTCTGTTTGAATACCAACGAGTCTGTACAAACATAAGGACATGAGAAAATATTAGCCGTAGACATTCCATTCCAACAAAGCTTTCACACCAGATATTATTTGCACACATGGAACCAACTCATCGGGCACATGTTTACATAACAATATATTTTTTTAAACAAATTTTGCTCATTGAAATTAAAGCTTTTTATCTGACTAACACAATACTCGAATGTTTAACTACTAAGGCCCTCGATTCAACAGTCTTTACGTTAGAATTTCGGTCAGAGGAAGAATATTTGTAGTAAGTAGAATAATATTTGAGTAAACTATTTAGAGCCTTTTTATAATTTAAGTACTTATCCAATGCATTTTTCTAAAGAACTAATTCCAAATTGAATTAAAATAGATGATTTGTCAACCCTGATTAAACTAAATACAAACGTACTCAGAATGACAATAAACTAGATTTCAAGTAAACTCTGATATGTATCACTCAAGAATAAATAGAAAAGTCTACACATTTCGTTTGGTTTGTTTGAGTGACTCAAGATTCCTCTTATAAGGAACTAATATAAATCCCCAGTTTACTCTTTATTATAGCTATCTCTTTTGAATTTGAAGGTACAAACGTAAGTAATAAATTATTCTCAGTTTAAATTTAAGGGGATCTGGGACTCAAAGTATAAAAAATGTGTCATTTTTTTTATTATTATCTTAATAAATACTATAGATATTTCTGAATAAAATGACATCTAAATTTTGTTTCCACCAGTACAATCGGAAATATTCAACTTTTGATAACATGACAGCTGTAAATCAAACGAGCCTTCATAATTTAAACTCTATTTTTCTTCTTTTGTGTTGAATGGGATTTCAATAGCAAAAATTAATATAACTTAAGAACTACTTGTCATAAATGAACGAAATTTTCGACATTTACTTTTCAAACATATTTATTTAATTTGTTTACAGCAATTGTATATATATATATATATATATATATATATATATATATATATATATATATATATATATATATATATATATATATATATATATATATATATATATATATATATATATATATATATATATATGTAGGGTGCTGGGGTTTTATTAAGTGAATACTTCTAGTTGAATTCGATTTATTATAGATAATATGTACAGAGAGTTTAAAAATGGCGCATCGAGATCACGTCCGTCAACATAACATCAATCGTCTCGTCTAACGTGATCCGATGCGCGCGCGATCAAAAAAACGATCGCGCTTCTTTAAGTGAAAGTTGTACTTTATTTTCAGGTAAAAGTTGTAGTGCTTATCTTAGGATAGCCGTGGGGCTTAACCCTACATTCGGCCATCCTACCTGGTCATCTGCCCTCAGATGACAGCACATACATAAACAAAAATTTTGAGAAATACAAATGTAAATACAATAAAAAGAAGCAATTCGATGAAATGAATAAGACACAATTATAAAGAAATCAAATATGCACAGTAAACAAAAACTATATCAATAATCCTGGTTCAAATTGTCCTTAGAAAAATAAGTTTAGTAAAGTTTATCAGTCCAGGGTTTCATATATTCAATGCAGGTGGTGGTTTTTATTGGTCCATCACAGAAACCACATTTTTCAACATCATATGTGTCATTGTTTTTAAGCTTAATTACTTTATAGGGTCCTAGGAATTTGCACTTAAGTTTCAGTCCAGGTCCAAATTGAGTGCGTTTGATTGCAACTAAATCATTAAGTTTGAATTTACGCGGTGGTCTACGTCGAAGATTGTAGGTCTTTCGGTTTTCTTCCTGTACTTTCAGTATTTGTCGCTTAGCTGCTCGTCTGAGGTCTTCACGGGATTGCAGAAAATCGGACTGAATTTCAGTATTCAGTAGGTTTGTAATCTGCACGTCATTCCTGGACTTCATTTTTGTACCAAATAGTAGTTCGAAAGGACTTGTATTAATGCTTCTTTGAAATGTGGAGTTGATTGCTTGTTGGACATCAACCACATGGGTGTACCACTTTGTTGGGTCGTCGATGGATAATTTGGACAAAACAGCAATAATGATGGAATTCAAGCGTTCAACTTGTCCATTGGCTCTGGGAAAGCCGGTAGTTATTTGGAGATGGCGAATACCTTCTTCGGAGCAGTAGGTTTTAAAGTCGTTTGAGGAAAATGCAGGGCCTCTGTCAGAAATGATTTGTGTAGGGTTTCCAAATAGAGTTTTCTGAGTTTCCAATTTAGAGATGACCTCAGCACAGTCGGTGGATTTGGTTGGGTAGAGCCACACAAATTTTGTAAAAGCATCAATGACTGCAAATATGTGCTTATAATTTTTGTGTGTGCTGGCTAAAGGACCAAGATGATCAATATGGTACGTGTGGAGTGGAGTGTCATCCTTCTGTAAGGGGTGAAGCATACCTTCTTGTTTGCCACATTTGCGGTTAGTTAAGATGCATGGGACACAATTAGCAACACACTTGTCAATCTTTTCTTTGAGTTTCGGGATAAAAAATTGTTGCTTAAGCGTATCTTCAGTTTTCTTTGAAGCAAAATGACCTTTTTGATGAGCATTCCTTATGATTTCCTTTTGCATAGATTCTGGGACAACTAGTAGTTCATAGCCATCAACAAATTTATGGAGAATATCAGCTTTCAAGCAAAAGTCCTTATATGGCTTAGTTTGAAGTACTTCTTTGATAGCACTCACTTCATCATCTTGATTTTGAGCATGTTTGATTTGCAAAAGAAGAGAGTCCTGGATGTTCAGCACAGCTGGGGATCTGCTGAGGGCGTCAACATGCATCATTCGGGAACCAGGTCGGTGTTCCATTTCGTAGTCGAAATCTTCTAATAGCAATGCCCACCGAGCAATTCTTGTACTCAACTGTTGCTTGCTCATCGTTAGTTTGAATGCGTTGCAATCAGTTACAAGTTTGAAGTGTTTGCCGAGTAAATAAACTCTAAATTTTTGCAATGCTTGCACTATTGCCAACACTTCAAGTTCATAGCTTGAGTATTTTCTTTCAGCTTCAGATGTACGTTTACTCATGTAGTACACAGGATGAAGGCAATTGTCTGAAATGGAGGTTTGCATCAAAATACCACCATAACCATGAATACTTGCATCAGTATGGAGTTCTGTATGGCTGTGTTGATTATAAATATCAAGCACAGGTTTATCACATAAACATTGCTTTAAGAGGGTAAAAGCATGGTTTTCTTCATCACCAAAATTAAATTCTTGATTCTTTTTTAAAAGATCTGTTAAAGGGTAAGCAATAACAGAAAAGTTGGGTATAAACTTACGAAAGTACCCAGCAAGGCCAAGGAAACTCTGCAATTCCTTGTGACATGTTGGTTGGGGATAGTTCATAACAGCTGCAGTTTTCAGAGGTGATGGGAATAACTGTCCATTTTCTATCACGTGGCCAAGGAATTCAATTCTTCTAGTTAGGAAGTAGCACTTTTTAAAATTGATTATCAGTCCATGTTCAGAGGCGACTGAGAGGACTGACTTCAACATCTCTATTCCTTCTGTCTCACTCTTGGAAGGGATGATAAGGTCATCCATGTACAGTAAAACATGACCTTTTAGGATCAGATCCTTGAACACTGAATTGATGAATCGCTGAAACACAGATGGTGATGTACATAAACCAAAAGGTACACGTAAAAATTGGTACTGTCCATTGTGAGTTACGAATGAGGTGTAACGGCGGCTGTTCTTTTCAACAGGAACATGAAAGAAACCATTTTTTAGATCTAAGGTAGTGAATGTACGTGCATCCTGTAGTTTATCCAACAAGTCTTCAATGAGAGGTAACGGATATCTGTCCTTCACTATGTTCTTGTTTAACTTGCGGTAGTCCACACAAACTCTTGGACTGCCATCTTTTTTTTTCACAACAAGTACTTGGCTTGAGTACTCAGAAGAACACGGTTCCACAATTTTGTCGTATAGCCACACTTGAACTTGATTGTCAACAACATCTCTTTCAGCAAATGGTAAACGTCTAGGTCTGTGAAATATAGATGCATCACTTTTAACTTGAATCTTCATTTCGACATTGGTTGTTTTTGTTTTATTGGGCACATAGTTGGATACTAACTGCTTAATGATATCCTTCTCATCTTTCGCTGCATTGGGGCCTATATCCAACTCGGAACTGTCGTCAACTGAGATACTATGGATTAGCACATCTGCATCATTGTGAGCAAGTTCAGTTGCAGGTTTGCGTATGGAAATGTTATCTTTTGTAATGGAAACATCAGCTTGTTTGAGGATATCCATACCAATAATGGCGTCTGATGACATAGTTTGGTTCTTGACAACACAAACATTAGTAGTAAACAGTTCATGATCAATGAGAATTTCGGTTTCAAAACGACCAAGAGGTAAAACTTTAGAGTTACCAAATGACGTAAGAGAAGTAGGATAGTTCTGCAATTTTGGAGAGCCAATTTTTCTGTATACATCTTCATAGATAATGGTAATTTGGCTTCCTGTATCAATAAGAGCATGAATTGGAACACTATTGATTGTAACACTGTGAAACATTAAGTTTGGAGCTGCGCAGCAGAAAGTTGTAACCTTGTTATTCTCCAATCTGCTAGTTCTGTTAACACAAGAGGAGGATTTATGTCCAAACATTCCACACAACATGCACTTTGGGCCACGATGTTGATCAGGGCAAAATTTTGAGATGTGTCCCACTTCATTGCAATTGTAGCAAATTTGTTGCTTGCGCTGTCTGGAAAAATTTGGGGTTTCCTGACTGCGTTTTTGGAAATGAGGCTTTGTTTCTGTCCCTCGGCGGTGGTTCACATCGTTGAAGGAGTGCGCATTGTCGTCTATTTGTTTGTATTTGGTGCGTTCCAGATAAATTTTCTCATAAATCATCAATTTTGTTTTGAATTGGGATATTGAAGTGGCACCATATAATATTTGCTTATTGCTCAGGGAGTCTGGTATACCCCTGATACAATAATCTATGATAGAAATTTCGTCGATGCAATTGGCACCTCTGCTTGCCAATTCCCGTATAGCCAAGAGATATTCCGATACAGTCTCAGTAGGCTTCATCCTACGATGCTCCAACTGCCTATGCAGGTCGATGCTGTTAATTTTTTGGCTGAACTCTTCCAACAGGGCAGTTTTTAATTTTTGCCATGTTGTTAATCCACGCTGAGACTGCAAAAAGGTTTTGGCTGGTCCAGTTAACAGATTTTTAGTAAATATAATTTTCTGAGCATCGCTCAATGCAGGAAACAGTTCAAGATTTTCATCCACATCACGAAAGAATGCGGAGATTGAGTATGAATCTCGGCCATTAAAGTGTCTGATAGTTTGCGCCAGGTCTTTTAGAATAAACCACCAGCTATCATTCTGCTGAATACTTGCAGCCGGGGAAATGGAGTTTCGAAGTGAGGCCTGCGGAACGGGAAAAGGAGATTCCTCTGAAGAGCTGGGTATATATGAAGCAACACAGGCACCAGATGTCTGATTGAATTGTTCGTCATCGTCGTCAGAAAAAGAAGCGTCGATGATACTTTGTAGTGCGGTGAGATCCGAAAGGGCATCGAAAATCAACACGCAGAGTTCTTCTTTCGTACCAGCACTGTCAATATGAAGAATGGAACAAACTGAGATAACGTCGTGCAGCTTGAAAGTCTGTTGCACGGATTTCTTTCTCTTCTCCAGATCGAAGTTCTCGGGGAAGGATGAGAATTCACGCAACTTCTGTCGGCTGTCCCGATCGTATTCGTCGTCGAAAACCACACTGTACAAGAGTCTGATCAATTTCGAAGAACCGGAATGAAGTAGTGCAGCTACCGCGGGAATGTCGCCAAGCGATTTCGCCATTTTGTGTACGGAGCCAAGCACAAGACGAAAGCAGTCACACAGCAAACACCAAAGAGATTCTTTTAACCACCAGCGACCCGAAATGTCCGTCGAAGAAATTGTTTAAAACTCCAGTTTTCACAACAGCAGAGCCTTTACGCGTCAGTTGAAAGGCTAATAACTTTCAGAGCGTCCGTCAACATCTGCTCACAGTTACAGCGTCTTGAAAAGTCACTTCGTCAGGTTTGACCGAGCCCCCATAATGTAGGGTACTGGGGTTTTATTAAGTGAATACTTCTAGTTGAATTCGATTTATTATAGATAATATGTACAGAGAGTTTAAAAATGGCGCATCGAGATCACGTCCGTCAACATAACATCAATCGTCTCGTCTAACGTGATCCGATGCGCGCGCGATCAAAAAAACGATCGCGCTTCTTTAAGTGAAAGTTGTACTTTATTTTCAGGTAAAAGTTGTAGTGCTTATCTTAGGATAGCCGTGGGGCTTAACCCTACATTCATATATATATATATATATATATATATATATATATATATATATATATATATATATATATATATATATATATATATATATATATATATATATATATATATATATATATATATATATATATATATATATCTACGAGTATAATGTTTTTCTAATTTTTTCAAACTTTGTATACTATGTTTTTTAAATAGATTTTAACAAAATCTATTTAAAAATATTTTCTTATTGTTTTAACCAAAAATTATGAAGACAATTTATAGTATGAAGTTTTAGAAGTTAAGTAATGCAGAAATGAAGTGATTTGTTATAAAATATTTGAAGAAATATCAATTTCGCCCAACGTCAAAATTTTGACATTAAAAAAAAAAATTTATAAAATTTTTAAAGTTTTGAAAATGTAAAATAGTTATTATTATTATAAAATGCAATGTATACTTACATAAAAAAATTCAGAACAAAAGCTTTCAAATTGAAGATTTTAAAATTTTAAGTCCCGGACCCTCTTAAACAAACCTTTATGCTACCATTGTTGAAATATAAACTTGAAGAGTTTGGATATGTGTAAAATTTCCCCACATCGTGAAAGGATTTACTAATTTACTAGGAAGAAGAATTCTCGAAATAAATAGAACGAAACTTCATCCATCTTTCTAGAATTCTATTTTCCTTCTACCATTAAAATATCGATTTTCTATCTAGATTGATAAATACCCATAAAGATGTACACTAGTGAAAACAAAAATTACTTACTACAACATAAGAACATTTATTTTTAGTTGTTAGTATGCTATGCTTTTTAAAATCTATACAGTGAAGGATTAAAGATCATTTCTCAAAGTTCTGAACTAAACAACTAAAAATATTTGCTGTCAGCAATCTAACTGACGGCTATCGTGGAAAATAATAAATTAACTCCGTATTTTTAGTGAAAGATCCTTATCTTCACAACTTTTGTATAAATTCTAGTGAACACTTTGAAGTAATAAATAACAAATTAAGCATATAAATTTAATGTGAGATGATTACAAAGCGTTTTTTTGCAAAATGATATTTATAACCATAATATATAATGTAAACGTTTTTTATTACCTTCTTGGATTGGGAAAAAAAAAACCTTATGTAAAGTAAAGGGTATGTTTTATACATTAACGACTTCATTAGTTAAATATGTAAATGATACAAGTTCTTCTCTGGATATTGCGACACATACTAACATATAAATAATGGTAGCAATGTTCAAAGATTTATAATTATAATGGATATACTGGGGGAAAATGTGGAATATTTTGAGAAATGCTATAAAAATTTGGAAAATTATTTTTTATTAATTTATGATCATTCTTTATTGAACCGCCCTCGTAGTTCTTACATTTTGTTTTTGGGACATGTATGTGTTTAAAACAGTGAAACTGAGTTTTACTTATAAAATGACTAACATGTTTAAATTTAAGTGGTAATTTTGGTTGTAACAAGTAGCACAAAGTTAACTGGTGATATTTGTATTGTAGAAGGCAATTAAATAACCAATAATCATTGCCAAAAAATTATTTTATTTTTTCTTAAAAAAAATTTTTTTTTCAATAACAAGTACTAAAACAGGAATGTACGAGACAATTTACACCACAACAGTTAGCATATTATGGGTCATTCGTTTTTAGATTATGAACTTACATACGCTATACGCAGGTTTGAAAATACAAAATAAAAAGTAACGATAGGTTTCCTTTTATGTTTTTGGCACAAACCAGTTATTTCTCAAATTTCCTTAGTAACTTTGGTAATCAAATTCAGAAGACAATAGGTTGTGTTTTTTGAATCATGTAAACTTTGTATGATTTTTAAACAATTCGATTCTTATTAAGTGATTAAAGATTGTATTTCAGATAACCCTTTAAGTGTCGAGGAATTTCAGATTAATGCAGTATAGCTTTCATCCACATCACGTAAACATGACTAAAACACCACACGGATTGATAAACGAGTCATAGTAAGGTTATATTTGTCAAAATATTTGAAACTGGTTAGAAATTATGCAGAAAAGACTAGTTTACACAGCTGATATTTGTGTGAACCCCTCATTGTGTTAATTGAAAGTACAGTATTCTTCAATTAACAAATTAACTGTAGTATTATCACCATCTATTATTATTCTACCATATTTTTTACACTCAAATTTTATTTGCAATGTAACAATTCAATTTATAATATGTAAACAAATTTATTTTTAACGTTTCTTGTTTTTAATGAAATAAAATATCTATTAAAACTATTGATTTAAACCTCTGGTAACGGCAGACGGCCCAAATCCATTTTGGTTTTCTTCCACCTTTTTCTAAGCAACAAAGAGACCTCCTTGTAAATAACCACTTCCCCGATGACAGGAGATTGCTTTATTCAAGCTATAACGATTCGTGAGAGGCGACTTCCCATTTATGAAAGAAGATTAAATAATTTACGAAAGAAATATACACTGTAAATTGTGTCTAGTTATCTATCAAAACATGTTCATTCAAACATTTTAAAATCATGGTATTCTTAAAAGTTGAGAACACAATAGTTTTTACCCAACAATAAAATACAATAAAATACTGAATGTCGTGTAGTACTGCATCCTCCTGTCGTGTAGTACAGTACCTCCAGAAATAAAGAAAACCTTTCAATAACCAAAAATAAATAATAATGCAAGTATCTCAAATAATGAACATACTTTGAAAAATATAATTTGCAATGAACGAGTGGAATTTTTGAAAGGTCGTAAACATATAGAAATGTAATTAAATTTATTATTATTAACTCCACCCGCTCTTGAGAGTTAGAAGTCTAAAACATTTGTATGCACATATATTATTTCTTTTAAAAAAATGCAAATAAAAGTGGAAGTTTTCTAATTTTATAAAAAATTATATTTGTACTCTTAAAATCCGTAAGTATTTTACAGAACATGAACATTTTCATTTTAGTATTTGTAAGTGCTTATACAGGCCGAGCATGTATAACTTCGATCGAAAGTTTACTATGTAACGCATAAGTTTTCAATCAGGAAATGTTCATAAAATTAGTGTAGTATTGTCAATTGAATTTTATTTTTCTCATTGCACTCTTTCGGTAAGAACTAATCGTAAAGAGATTTTTCATTTCCTATCATTTTAATATTTTTTTAGATTATCTTCAAAACAAAAATTAATTTTTTTTACTGATAAAAATAGGGCACTTTCCAATACATCATAATATTGTTTGTACTTAAGAATAAAGTAATTATAAATTTATTCCCGTTAAAAACTTGGGAAAATGGAACATGTGAACCGTCCCGAAGCTCATTAGTTCATGGAGGAGGTCCGAGAGGTAACATTATTTATGCAACCTGATATTAATTTTTACTTATAAAATGACTAATATGTTTAAATTTAAGCTGTAAATACAGTATTTAGTCAATAATTTCAACAGATTATCATTGTAATAATGAACATTATAAAATAATATTCAAATAGTGCTTTTTTATTTGTGGTATTTAATTAATGATGAATGAATGACGAAAAATGCATGTCCAGAAATGCTTGCGTTTATTTTAAACTTGTACTAGAAGTATGATGTATCAATACATTGTCACAATGTATGCTTTTCAAAGCTAAAACAATTAATTTTTACATTTTAAAATATATTTCATCATCTATGATCTAGTTCGACATTTTTTGCTAAATCATTATGCTTCTTTTATATTAGAAAAAATTGTCTCAAACCGATTTCCTCATCCTCCAAGTGGTAAGGTTTATTGATGAATTTCACCTGTTGCTATGAGGTAGGCGGTTTCCTCGGAAAGCATATTTTTTATTCCCTTTCATTTAAGTGTGCATTCGGCAGCGAAGGAGGGTGGGATATATTTATGATTCTTGGAAGCAGGTCTTGCAAAGACAGATTGCACATTTCACACTCCCGAGATCTCTACTCTCCGATTGGTTAGAGTTTTAATTCCATTTCGTGGCATTTGACACAAGTTCTTTTACTACCATCTAATTTTGTTTTTGTATGGCTATGTGGAGAGATGGATAGGATCGAAAATACTCTGCCTCTTTTTATTCGAATACTCTCTATCGATATCTGTATTGAAAGAGCATCACCTGAAATCAGGGAGTACAGGTACAGACCGGCTAATCTGTGTAAGCAGACTGATTCAAGTACTGAAGTATAGGTAAGCAATCTTTATTTTCGTATCGCGTTATCATACAAAGAATTAATGCTTGAAGGTACAAGGGAGGAATATTACAAAGAAAAAATTATAAGTTTCTCTAACTCTTAAAAATATTTCCCACGGTATAAACGACGCCGAAGAAAAATTCATAATCGCTTGAGTTCAAGTGGTCATGTCTTAGTTGTTGCAGCCCTTTCAGTGACTCGGGAAATAATTGCGCCTTCAGGCATACCCCAACCCAACAAAAGAGATCCACAACACAAGGTGATAAGAATTGACACACTCTCCATGTCCCCTGGGGGAAGGTACTACGTCTGCCGTTTCGGGCGTATTCGTGTAACCAAGTGACAAAACCATATTTCAACCTTCCGTATGCAGAGAGTTAAAAGTCAACAACTTTAATAAATAGTTACCATAGCCTTACAAAAAAAAAATGTTTTATTTTGTGCATCTAATTTTTAAACTGATTTTGGCTACATTTGGTACGTTGGTTTCAAATATATAGAATAAGTTTTTCTCTATTAGCTCTAGTTTTTGATATTCAACGTGGATAAAGTATGAAATATTCTATAAAAAACTCATTGGGTAGTTGTTAAGTTTTTAGGTGGATTGGTTCCTGCTTTTATCTTCCTTCTTCTCTTCACCGCTGTCAGCTGATTGTATGGAGGCATATTTGTTGAAGTAACCTAGTGTGTACATCTAACATAACAGAATTGCATCCAGTCTAAGAAATTGTTTTAATCATTCGAATGTATTTTTATCCATATGTGATACTTTAACATTAGGCTGTGTGACCAATATAAAGTGTGGGCTTCAGACGTGTGTAAAACTTGTACATAAAACTTACGACAGTGGATTAATGGGAGAAATAGAGTCTAAAATTTGGTGTACCAATGGTTTGGAGGGAACCCATAAACCACTTCGATGACTGTTATTTTTGTATTGTGAATATTACCAACATAAACCAAAATAACCGCAGCATGTGGACATATCCGGATTTAACCTCTACAAGTTCCTCACTCATACTTATAATAATTAACTTTTTCCATGTTAGCATGGGGGCTACACGAAATATATTTGCTTCGTGTGGCCAAGAGAAAGCAGAGCAAAACAACACCAATGGAAAAGAAAAGAGTGGCCTACGAGAGAGAAAATAGTTGATTGAAAGAGAAATAGTCATTCGTGTACCCTTAGTCGTACGTGACGAATCATCTTAATTCCGCTGAATATAAAGCTAGGGTTAATGAAACAATTCATGAGAGCTGTTTATCATTATAGGCCTTGCTTTGCATACATATGACAACAAATGTCTGGAGCAAGTACATACAAATTAAAACTGGAATTTTCAAATTTATTTTTTTTTCGAGAAAAAACTGGAAATTTCTGGAAAACTCAAATGAGAAAGCTCATAAACGATCTTCATTTCGTGGATTACGTGAATGCGACAGAGCCAAAAGCATGGATCTCATTTGTCCGTGTTGTGAAGAACTTTCTGGGCAACCACAATGCAGAAAACTACGTACAACTAGTTAACAACATGCTTAGCAACTTCAGATACCGTGGTTCTAATATGAGGGTAAAGGTTCATTACTTGCACAGCCATTTAGACCGTTCCCTGAAAATCTTGGCGATACTATTAAAGAACAAGATGAACGATTTCACCATGATATAAAGATAATAGGGGACTGATACCAGGGCAGATGAGATACTCATGTGATGGCAGATTAATGTTAGCATCTGCAAAGGAAATGTGTAAACAAAAATTAAGTCAAGAGTTTCAAACGAAATGAGCTAGCAGAGTGGAACAAATTTATCTTTTCCTTTTGTTTTTATGTGATTCTTCTATTTTCTAATTTTTAATCAATCTATTGTAGATTTAAAGGAGTGCTGATGTGTTTCTTCAATTCATAAAAATATTTTACAAAATTTATTAACAAAAAGCTTTTTTAATTTATCGCCTATATCATGAGTTGAATATAATGTTTTAACGTAAATAATGCTACTTTCATATCGGACAAACAAGAGGTGATGGACAAAAAGTAACGTCATATTCAGCGCATAAAATACACATAAAATCAGTTTTAAAACTCCGGCAACAAATTATGTGTTTGGCTGTGTAATTAATTTCATTGAAAAGAAGAAATGTTGTTTGTAACATGTTGGCGTGTGGAATTAAAATTTATCTCTGGGTACAATTAACTTATATTTATTAATAACACCTATTCACATAGGGACAAGACCACAGCACGCATGGATAGGGACATCCGAACGTCTCTTAAAAAAAGAAAAAAATTAACAATTTTCCGTTGCCCTTGGCAAGGGGCCAAGAAACAGTTACGCATTTGAAAAATAGCCAAGAAGAGGGTAGAATGTTTATAGAGTTATTAATGTCACTAGTTTTGATCTGCTACACTATCACACTCAACATGCTGTCAACAGTCTTCAGGAGGCAGGTTGTACGACGTGGAGGTTGAATACGGCGAAGTGGACCGGAAATAAAATGTCTATTTTGGGGCCTCGAGGATGGGCAACCACGTGTGACATCAGGACTGCTGACATCAATAGGAAGATTTCGTCTCTTCTGATCATCAAATGGCATCTTTGGTCGTTCCTTTCTGCCTATAGCTGCCACAGGTCAGAATTCGGTCCTTTGTAAGGAGCCAGAGCAGAAACGAGGTAGTTTCATATGTGTGCAGAAAGATCAACTTTTTCAGCAACTGTATAAAAGACAGGAGTCCTATGTGACACAATTACATATGAGCCATCACACCGGACCATTAATTTGGAGGTTTTGCCATTTTTAGCCTGACTAATTGGGTACAAAGTAACCCAAACATTGTCACTCGTTTTAAACTAAGGTGATACCTTACGACTCTTGTCCGCATACTGCTTATGCTTGTCTTGACATTCTTCAAAACGTTCTTTTATTTGCTTCGTAAAATTTGCAAATTTCTTCCTGTAAGAAGTTATCTCTGGAACGAAATTGTCATTATCAACAATGCTTCGAAAATCGTGTGAAATATCATCTACAGTGCGCAGTTCTCTACCAAACTGCAGATAGGCAGCAGTTTGTCCTGTTGAGTCGCACTTGGTGGTATTTAAAGCAAGTCTAATAGTTGGTAACTTTTCACTCCATGAAGTGTGACCATCACCCACTAATATTGCCAAACGCGGTGTCAAATCTTGGCTCTTTTTCTCCACGAGATTTGCTTTAGGATGATTGAATGGTGTCAAAGTGTGTTTAATATTTAAAAGGTAGCATACTTTTTTGGGTCACGGCACTTATACATTGAGAGCCATTGTCACTAATGACACGTCTTGGCAATCCATATCTCATACAAACTTCTGCAATGAGAATGACTGCACTTTCCTTAGCAATAGCATTGGGTAACATAAACAGTTCTGTCCACTTAGTGGAGCAATCTTCGATGATTAAAATCCATCTCTTTCCGTTTTTTGTTTCGGGTAAGCGCCCAAAAAGATCTAAGGAAATTGTTTCAAATCGCAATGAGAAGATAGGTGTCTGTAGAAGCCCAACGGGTTTTTGGTTGCTAGATTTGTACCGACAACAATCAGTACACATATTCTGTAATGTATCTTCTCATGGCAATCCAAAAGTACCACTTTGCTATCCTTCTGTATTTCCTTTCTATTCCATAATGACTAGTTGTTGGTGCATCATGATGTTCTTAAAGAACATTATCTCGTTCTTGATTAGGTACAACTAACTCAGCCTCTTCTGACTCAGAGTCAGGATAATACTTATATAAAACTCCTAGGTTCATGAACTTACTTCATGACTGTTCATCATAGGCGCTTTCAGAATAGATTACATAATTCTCGTCTTTTTCGATACTCTCAAAAGAATCGATAATTCTTAAGAGATTCTCATGTTTAAGTGACTGTTTTTGAATATTTCCTGGATTACGCGAGGGATATGGTACACATTTTACAAGTTCATTTCATGTGTTGGCAAAAAGGTTTGGACAGCATGCCAGCTATAATATTAGCTTTACATGGAATGTATTCCAACTTCATGCTGAAGGATTGGATTTCTAAATCCAATCTTGCTAATCGTTTAGTAGGATATTTTAGATTCATTAGCCATTTAAGAGGCTGATGATCAGATGCAACAGTGATTTCTTACCCTTCAATGTAAGATAGGAACATCTTCAAAGCCCATACTACAGATAATGCTTCACGTTCGGATGCCGAATAGTTTCTTTCAGTATTTGTGAGTAATTAACTGGCATATACGATAGGACGCTCTTCACGTCCAATACCTGGTAAAAAAACAGAACCCAGTGCATAATTACTAACATCAGTTCGAATATTGTAAGGCTTGGGTGAATCATTTTGGCTAAGAATAGACGGGCTAATCAAAAGGTGTTTCAAGGTTTGAAATGCATAACATTCTTCTTTACCCCATTCCCAGCAGACATTCTTATTTGTAAGATTTCTCAAGGGGCCTATTGCTTGGTAAGATTGAATAACATCAGTTTTCCCTGCATCCACTTCCAGGCCAGACTTTCTGATGTACAGTCCTACATATTTAACACGGTTACACGCGAAGTGACATTTCTCACGGTTAGAATGCAATTTAAATTCTTGTAGTTTCTTGAAAACCGCTTCTAAGTCATAAAAATGTATTTGAAAGGTTTCAGAGAATATGACAGTACCATCTAAATAGGAAATAATTACTACATCTTTCAACGAATTCTGAAAATTTTCTATTAATCTTTGAAAAGTTGAAGGGGCGTTTTTCAACCCAAAAGGCATTCTGCGATACTTGTAAAATCCGAAAGGACAAATGAAAGCTGTCTTATCACGATCAGTAGGGTTTACGTCAAAATTTGATGATTTACTGACTTAAGTCTATTGTGGACATAAACGATGTGTTCTTTGCGTCATGAAGCAAGTCGACCATCCTGGGGAAGGGATAGTTATCATTTACCGTGATCGCATTAAGTTTTCGGTAATCAATGCATAAGCGCATTTTCCCATTAGGTTAAGGAACTAGTATTACGGGTGAAGAGTACAGAGATTCCCATTATTCTACAGTAACATTTGCCAAGAGTTCATTCAATTACTTTTTCAAAACTTCTTTCTTGTCAAGGAACATACGATAGGGTGGCAGCGAAACAGTGGGATTATTTCCTGTATTATTATAATGCTAAATCTTGGAAATTGATTCTGTCCTTGGTAGAAATGTACTTAAGAAATTCGCAAACAATGCATTTAATTATGATCTTTGTTCTCTAGTGATGTGCCTTCCTTCATCGTCTTTCAAAAGTATTGAATTGGCATCAATATCGGTTTTGCTACTTCGGCGGTTCTTTTGAATGTGTCTTCAGCAAAGGGAAACTTTCGTATCGGACAGTTTATAAGAAAACAGTGTTGGTTTGGAACATTCAACACTATTTTGGCTTTGTGCAAAAAGTCTGTCCTTAACAGAGTTCGATTGCTTTTCGCTGTTGGAAAAGCAATTAATTCGGTTCTGACTGTACGTCCTTCAATTTCGACATCTACCTGGGTTTTGCGTACCTCGGTTTCTCTCTAGAAACCATCAGCGTGGGACGTTTAGAACTGCTGCTTCAAATTGTATTCCTTTTTCTTTTAAAAGTAGGTATATCACTTAGACAGCAATCGAGTGACTCGCACATGCGATGCCATTCACCCCATTCATTGTGATTCTCAATAGTAATAGTTGATACTGTCGAATTGAACACGAACAAATATGCAAAAAGCCAAAGTATGTGCTTTCCACTGTTGTACCTGGAAAACAGATGTGACATTTCGGTTTCATAACTCCCACTTTTCCGCATCCATAGTTGTACTTGTATCCATAGTTGTACTTTCCGCATCCATAGTTGTACTTGTATCCATAGTTGTACTTTCCGCATCCATAGTTGTACTTGTATCCATAGTTGTACTTTCCGCATCCATAGTTGTGTGTATAGAGTTGAGGTCGATCCTCACTTTTAATGCCGTTTCTAGGATGAAACGTCTTTGTTTTCATTGAATCAAACTTGAGATTTCTGGAATCATTTCGTGGTCGAAAATTCGAAGACCTTTTTTCTAAGGTTCTTGAGTTACGTTTCTCAGTTTCACACTTCCGAATTCTTTATAAGCATCTAATTTGTCTGCTAAGTCATTGGGATTAATCCAATCAGACCAGTGGACAAGAAAGTGTTATTTGTGGTCAGGAGGAATTATTTTCTTTATTTGGTCAGCAATTGTTGATTCTTTAATTGCTAAAATGTTGTAACGTTCCGTTCTGTTAGCTAACCATCAAAGTAATTTCGTAAATCGAAATAATAATCCCGCCATGTACTATCACGACTACTTCGATGTTGTATAAAAAGCTGGCGGAACTTCTCTGCTCTCATTTTAAAATGTTGATGTAGAATCTGTGTAATGTGATCATAAATATGAGCTTCCGCATCGGTTTCTTGTGCAACCAACTTAACAATGTCACTTGGGAGGATACGAATCAAATAGACTAAACATTTCGTAACTAGTAACCTTATAAAAAGTAACTGTTTTTCAAACAAATTTAACTATAAACTCATATTGTCCGTATTCGCATCAAATCTAGGGATTAGACTTTTCAACTCTAGTTTAGAAAAATCTGTGTCAACAGTAGACAAAACAGATTGTGCGCCAGTGTTAGTATTTGTAGTACTTACCTGCAATTTTTTTTAGCTCAAACATCCTAGTCTTTTACTTTTTAGAAACAAGTAGCTCTTTTTCATGACGCTCTTCTTTTTCCTTCCTTTCACTGACTATACTAATAAATAATGCCCTAATCAATTCTTCATCATATGCAGCGTTTTTTTATTACAGTATATCAATATCAATTATCGCAAAAATGTCACTGTAAAGTTAATTAAAAACATTACATTTATAATCATCACCGCACCTACCCGAAACCTAAAAAATTACCCAGACAACATCAATTTTCATGGATTGTCCAACTAAGCGGGCCAAAACGAACACTTTCTGAAGCTCACTCGTTTTCCCAACGAAAAAGTACAATGCTACAAGCTGGAATTCAATTGCGTTTCCTCTGCCGATAAGGGTGAGAAAGAGAGCCATTTCCAAGAAAGAGTGGCCGAATTAAGGGATCCATCCCTTGCCAACTTTTCTTCAACTATTCATTTATCAAAAAAGAAATTAACTTCATCAATTTTAATAGTACTACTTCAGAACTTTTATCAGATTGTGCTTCAAGAAATAGTATTAATTTTGATAGTTGTACCAGCTCGATGTGATAAACGGATGATTTTATAACCTAATTAATACAATAGCATTCATTCTAACCCAGAGAAGACGCGAAGTGGGATTGCCGCTTGGAGGTTTTTGGTTGGATTTGGGATGGAGAGAAACCATCAAATATGGAAGTTTGTCGGCCTAATTGGCGAGAAAGTCACGGGTCTGGACCAAAGTACAAAACCAATTGTTGGCGTGAAATTAGACTATCTTATTTTTCTTTGGATCGAATTTCTACGGTCTGGATTTCTAAGGGTGACTGTGTGGATCGCTCGGGAAAGGGAGCGTTTAGCCGAGAGATGTAAACATATTGCGGATCAAATGTCAAGGAGGATCAATCTCAAACATCTTGCGGATCCACTGCCCTGGAAGAACACTCTCCATCAAAGTTTATGTTTCTTCAAATTTTTTGCTGATCCCACAGTCACCTCCCCTCTTTTCTTCATTATCGAGAAGTTTGGATTTTCTCGGAAATACGGTCCCGGAGCGGCTGCTGATTTCTGTGTATCAATCCCGAGAGTCCTACTTCAATATATCTATAAATGAATTTATCTTCACCTTTTTTTATCTTCGAGGAGTCAGAACCTTAACAACCCCGTCCCGCAGCGGCTACAAAATGTCCACGAAACGGTTGTATCTGGTTCTTTTTTGACATATTATTCACACAAAGCAATAATAGACTTATAGATCCCCAGAATTGAGGCGTGGTACGAGTGCTGCTGTTTCCTTCCGATACAAAAAAAGAGGGAAAAGCTTTCTTATATTCTTGATCATCATTCTCAAACTATCCACAGCAGCACACACCATTCTAATAAGGAAGTATTTCATCCGCCCTTTTTCTATTTTGTCAACTCCCAAATTGTTCAAGTTTATTCTCAAAAGTCATCAATTCATCTTGAGTAATATCTAAATCACCTTGACCTGCTCGTCATCGTATATCTACAACCTAAAAAAGTGCGAAGTGGCTGTCGTCTCCACCATCCCCACAACAACTCCAATTTTTTGAGTAAGCAACACTGTGCAGTCTCCAGATTCGAATTCGAAAACAGAACATTCCAGGACCCCAACCTTCTATATTCTCTTGATTCGAGTTCAAGAATAGAACATTCCTGGACCCCAACATTATCTTCTCATTTAATGAAGAGGAAACGCTGTAATTTAGCTTTCATAGAGGATCAGAACGTAATCAAAGATTTTTTTTTAATTTTATTCCTTTCGCTCAGGAAATCTTCTTTTATATTGGGAGACCTCGGGTTGTTGCTTCGGAAGTCATCATCCTATATTTAGGAAATCAGGAATCAACTTCTGGCCATAATTGGCACAATCGAAAATAATTACTACCACTAATTATCATCCACTTTTCTTCTTTCCTCTTTTTAAGAGAAGTCTACTTTAATTCTTTAAAATATAAACTAAATAAGTAAAAGAAAAATACCACAATTGGTACCGTGACCTTTCCTAAGATGATTTCTTGAATAATTCATTAAGAGTTATTTCATATTTAAAACTGATGTTTTATACCTAAATATTAGTATTGCATTTTATGTTCCTGCATTTAAAAAAACATTTGAACCCTGAATTTGCCATATACTGCTCTTGTGAAAATTTTTTGTGCCATGGTTATCTGATCAGTTGTTCTTATATGACACTCAAATCCTCAAATGGCAAAATATAGTGTCGTTTTTGATTATTTTCATTAACTGATAATTACTTTCAACATCTAATTGTTACAAAAAAATATAACAACTTATCAGATACCCATTCTATAGATACATACGAAATTCTTTCAATTATGCATTTATACTGTTTAGTTAAGATATTTACAGTTATTATTTGGTAGTGATATTTAAGACCTTACCTAAAATTCAATATGTCGAAGTAAACAAATAATTTCTCAATACAGATTTTCCCATATGAAGTTGATCCAACCACATTGTGATTCTTCAAAGAACAGGTGTTGGACACCGTTAAAATTAACGGTAGGTCTGAGGAACAAGCCCTCACTTTCGTAAAATCAAAATTATCAGGCGTTGCTTTAAAATTCTATGTTGAATCTGTACACCTAAAAAAATCATCAAAGTACAAGAGCTTTTAGACCAACTCACTATATTCTTTGCTCAAAAATCAAATGCTACAAGCATTCATCACTTAAATAGTCTTGTAATGCTAACATCAGAGGCAATTAGAAATTTAGCCCTTCGAATTGACATCCTTGTAAACAAAGTTTTCCCAGACATCAATGAGAAATCAGCTCTCAATAACATCAATTATGTTAAGCTCATTTCTGCATTGCCATCTGATATTAGACTCAAACTTTTAGAGTCGGGTAGAAATTATTACGACAAAGACATTGAAAAGGCACAAAATCTACAGGACATCTCTATTGAAAACACTGTCCTAAATCGAATTAACACACAGGACAATACCCCTGAACTTCTGGCTGAAGTCAATGCCCTAAGAGAGCAACTCAACAAACTCACAAACGAAAACACCAACATAAAGAAAGTCAACCATATCACTTCAGTTGACAAAAATTATGACGAACCAATCAAAAGCACTTTAAGAGTAAAAGAGGTAGGAGTCAATTTAAACCCTACAACAGATTCAATGGGCAATCGTACCGACAAGTCCATAATCAGAGAAGCCCCAGATGCCATTTTTGTGGAAAACAAGGTCATTTCATGAAGGATTGCTTCCAAAATCTGAGAATGAACAACAACAACAGTCACCAAATTGTCTCTCTCGCCATCAACCAACATCCCATAATCGTCGTGGCAATCATCAAGACAATACCGCCAAAGACAGAGACTGAGCCACCCAAACTACGAAGAAGAAATGCAAGCTATGCGTTCATTTCTCAACATATACAAAGAGCATCCCCTTTTACTGACCCAAATAACATCACACTTCTAGAGTTAAATAATTTTCTTAGGAAAATTTAAGGTACCAGTAGACATTGAAAATCGCGAAATTCGGTGAAATTGTGCATTTTTGTTTTTTTATTCTAAAATATTCTCTAACTCATTAGCTTCAAAATGATACCATGTTCGTTACGAAATTCAAGATACTTTTTAAATAAAGTCCATTTTAGTAAAGGTACACAGTGAAAAATTTTGGTTTCGTTTTCCGTTCGCGTTAGGCCTGACTAAAATATTGATGTGGTATGAATCAAATATTAGCTATAATTCCAACATTTAATTATTTTAGAATAATTTTGACGATTTCACATGTTGCCGAATGGCAATAATATGTAACTGCAGCTTTAACTGATGCGTTTGTGTTTATTTTGAATTTAAAAATCGTTTGCTCGATTTACGTTCAATTTGCTTGCTTTATCATTTGAGAGTTAAAAAATTTATATCACAAACTTTAAACTTGATTTCTGAAGAACTAGTGTTTGCCAATGTAAGACATTATTCCACCGGTAATAACTTCAGTTTGAATTAACCGATTTAAATAATTTTTAATGCAATTACAAGTGCATAATGCAGAGCTGAGACTGTACTATAATCAAATATGCTAGTGAAATAATTTATTTTAAATTTAATTTTGAATCGTATTGTTTTTGTAAAAAGTGTTGATTTTTAAATACTTCGAAACAAAAATTTCTTATTAAAAAGCTATTTGTTTTAGATGTACAATTATAGTAGTGTCCCTGCATCATATCAGTTGCTTTCATTTGCAATTAAAATTGAAATTATAAATAAATTATAAAATGAGCTATGACCGGTACCGTAAGACCCTAATTAGCTTATTAAATTTTAATTAATTTATTTAATATGACCAATTTCAAAAAAATTTTGTGCAGATATGTTAGTTTTCTAACACTTATGAAGTATAAAAATTTTTGTTAGTCTAGCTCCAAAATTAAAAAAAAAATTCCAACGTATACTGGTACCTTAAAGCAATCATGTAACCCCCACACCGACTACTTGTCAAAATGTTTCTACCACTGGTCAGATTCAAAAAAATTGCTCACTGAATGCTTCCACCCAGACTTTTAATGGAACCCATGACCATTGTGTTAACATTCCCAAAATAAATACTGCCCCCCAAACTTATATTGATTGTACTAAAAACAGTTTTGATTCAAACACGGTTAATCAATCAACACCAGATAAATGATCTCTCATGACCCATGAAAATATTTTCTCAGTCTCATCAGCTGATAAATCATTGCCACATATTCCTCTAAAGTTTAAAGACAATGTTGGCATATTTCTATTTGAGACTGGCTCATCCATTTCTTTAATATCCTCCCAATTCTGTGATTCCATTAAACATGTTGTAACTCAAAAAAATTTATCCAGAAGAGTTACTATTTCTACTGTAAATTCGGTCGTCTAATTTAAAGCTTGTGTGGAGATATCCTTTTTAAAATCGACAAGTCATTTTTCAAACATACATTTTATGTCACCGATATGGACAATGAATCCACATTCAATGGTATTATTAGATGTGATTTTATGACAAAATTTTCGGTATCCATCATTTTATCACAGAGACTAATTCTCATCAAGGATTTATCTATCCCTTTCCATCACATGAAAAACAATCAAATCAATTATGTTCTCAACACCAATGCACACTTCAAAACGTCTCCCATAAACCACCCGGCAAAATTACCAAGAAAGGTTGTCATTCACCCTAATCAAGACCTTTATATTCATGTACAGTTTGGTAATAATGAAAATTTTGAGAAATTCGTTTTCAAACATACCTTTGATGCAAACATATTTGAAACATCTTATTCATTTTACGACTTCAAACATACTGGCAACAAATAATCTAATATGGAACAACTTTACATATTCATCTTCAACAAATCTCAAAAAGTGATACACTCAAACAAATCACAGATTATTGGACACGTCTTTCAAATATAACAGGTACATGAAAACACAAGTAAAGACAGAGACAATTAATGTGTCAACAATGAGAATGTTAATGTGATACAAGCCTCACCTGAAATTACTGCTTTAAGACAAAATTAATTTGATTTTGGAGATTTTGACTTAGACCATTTATTCTAGAAGGAACAATATAAAATCAAACAACTACTAGCCAAACACAAAATGGCTTTTACAAAATCGTTAAAATCCATGGGACATACTGACGCTGTTGTTCCAAAATTACAATTTACAAGCAACTTCCCAATCAAAACACTCCCTTTTCTCATTCCTGCAGCTCTATCATCTACAGGTAAGACATAATTAGATGAAATGGTTGAATCTGGCCTAATCTCGAGAGATATCTCGGAATGGTTTTCTCCCATGTTGTTAGTCAAAAAGAAAGTAGATTCATCTGGAGTATAAAAATATCGCTTGGTTCTTGATCTACGTGGAATTAATTCCATCTAATTACACTACTCATACCCACTCCCAAACCTTAAATATGCAACAAGCCTATATGAAAATTAACCTACCTGAAGAATACAGTTACCTTCTTGCTTTCACAACCTTTTTTGGTTCTTATCGTCAAAATAGATTACCCTTTGGTCTTAAGACTGCTGCCTCCATTTTCCAAGCTTTAATGGATTTTATCCTCGAAATTATCCCTGGCACTTTTGTTTACCAAGATGACATAATCATCTGTGCAAACTTATTTCAAGAATCATGCGAGAAATTGGACCAATTACTGTCAGCTCTCAAATCCAACAACCTAACTTTGTTTGTAGCAAAATGCTTATTCCATCAACGCACGATAAACGATAAACTACTTAGGTTTCAGTATTTCAAATCATGTCATTCCCTCCCCCCCCCTTTAATTCCAACATTGTCAAAATTAACGTGTTTCCTACTCCATAGAATAAAAAAACTTGTTTAAAGATTTGTTGGGCTATTTGGATTCTATAGACACCTAATCCCAAATTATGCTAATCTTGTAAACTCTTTAATCAAGATCACTTGCCCTTCATCACACCTTTTCTGATCAAAGGAATGCAATGAAGCATACAAACATTACAATCAATCTTTTTCAAACAACCATTTGTGAAACAACAAGATTGGGAGGAAACCTTTTTCTTAAATACTGATGCTTTAAAACATGTCATAGCTGCTGTGCTCATACAAGAATTTGATGGGAAATTATCCCCAATTTCATACTATTCCAAATCATTATCAGATTCTGAATCAAAATACCCTGCAATCAAACTTGAACTTATGGACATTGTAAAAGCTGTCGAATCATTCAAATACTATTTGTATGCCAGATACTTTGTTATTTTATCAGACAGTAAACCTCTTCAACATAATAAAAGAACCACTTCCCCTGAAGACATCACTATACGTTGGTTATTATTACTCAGCGAATACTCATTTACATTTAAACATGTTCCAGGCAAAACAAATCTCCTACCAGATTATTTTTCTAAACTTGAAGAACCCCCACAATAAGAATATTTACTTAACAACCCAAATATTATACACTCAAATGAACCCCTGCCCACTGTACAAACTAACCCAATCAATGTAAAAGTTACACACAATGTAGAAACCCAAATGTGCAACATATTTTATACTATTTCAAACACAACTGTTGATCCACTCCTTGAAATTTCTTATTCCACCCTACTTCGAGAACAACTCACCGATAAAGACACATCCTTTATTTACAATCAGATCATGAAACGAAAAATTCCACAGAACCATGTCAACTACTTTATTTACCCTGACACAAAATTCTTGATATACATCAAAACTAACAAAACTAAGGATAACCAATATTTAGAACAACCAATAATTGTTGTCCTAAAGTCCCAAAGACAAAAGGTTTTAAGTATGACACATCTACCTCATTTCGGAATTGCAATGACATATGAGTACATTACTCTTAGATACTATTGGTCAGCCATGTAAGTTGACACACAAAATTTTGATGCGTCCTGCACAGTCTGTATGACATCCAAGCCACATAAATTCCCCCCTGCACCTTTTCAATCCACTATGAAACCCAAACATCCAGGTGATATTATTTCAATGGATTTAGTAGGTTCTTTTCCCAGCGGTCAACACATCTTAACCATAATTGACGATTTTCCCAGACATTTTGAACTGTACCCATTGATGATTATAACGTTCAATACTGTTATAAATTCTATTTTCTCATATATTTCTACCCATGGAAGACCTGCCATTATCCTTACGAATATAGGTACACAATTCACTTCATATATTTTTGAAACTTTTGATTCAACTCTAGGCATAAAATTATGTCAGACCACTTTCGGTAGACCACAAGCCAATGCTATTAGTGAGAGAATTAACATGTCAATCAAATCCACAATTTCGACTCTTCAAGGCCAAGGACACAGATTCTACAACGCAGTCAGAATACACCAAAATCTCTATAACGGTGCATTCCATCAATCAACTGAACATTCCCTCAATCTGGTACACTTTGGTAGACATTTCTCCTTAATTACTCATACATATGATCAAAATGTAACTCTTCAAAATTTGTCACAGTCTTATTCCCTAGTACAAAATTTAAATGCCCCGCAAGAAGTATATAGAAAAGTATTCTATAACAATCACAAAAGCCAACATACAAATTATCAAAGACAAGCTCCCCATTCCAAAACCAGAAACTTTCAAATAAATGACAATGTTTACCTGAAATCCAAAGACAAATCTAGACCAAAATATGAAGGTCCTTACACTATTAAAAAATAAACACATCCGTCATTGTTTCAATTAAAAGAATAGAAGTGTTCAACGTAAACCCTTTTAAAATTCACATTGACAGACTAGTTCTTGCTCCTCCATACCTAACACACTTGAGTCATACTACGAAAAATATTGGGATCAATCACGATCAAACATCGTCAGAAAATGGGCACACAGTTGTACAATATAACCTGAGACCACGCACATTGCAGACGTTGTGATCTGGATAATGTTATGACTACAATCATCGAGATATCAGTTTACTTTTACCCCACGTTTTTAAAAATCCAGCAATCTCGATGAGTGCACACCATAACATTTGTATATTATTATCACAATCTCTTATTTTTCGTAACGCATTTTTGTAAATGTTGTACAAGGGCTGTGTAGTTAATTTGTGCAAAATTTAGCGTCATAATATTATGATGTCATGATGTCATACATATCAATCAATGATAAGCAGTTATTTTCGTGAACTTAATCATATGCTACATGAAGTGGCTTTACTTTCAAGGTTACAATTTTTAAAACCATTAAACATCAGATGGTCTTTGCACACTGCAACTTATAGCAATATTTTTTACATTATTTACATGTTACTACACTGTTTTATTCAGATACCTAATTTTGTCATTTTTTTCGATAGTTATTACATTGTATTGTAACTTTTGGTAGTATAAGTACAGGTGGAGGACAAAATAATACGAACACCTGTGAAAAAGTATGACGTACCTGCAGTACAGCCGCGCTACCTGCAACAGAAGTCTGCCACCTAGTGGGCGTGAAGAGGAAGTTATCAGTCTCTCAACAACAGTCACCTGCGTTGCATGCGTCTATCAAACTGTCTGTGATAAGTTGAAATGTCAGACCTGTCAGAGTTCCAAAGAGGAATGATTGTTGGAGCGCGTTTAGGTGGAGCATCGGTTATGGAAACAGCAAACCTTTTGGGGTTTGCAAGGAGTACGGTATCAGCCGTTATGACAGCGTACACGAAATAGGATAAGACAACGTCTTCAAAGCCTATGGAGAGGAACCATCAAATATGCAAGTTTGGCGGGGCAATCGGCTAGAAAGTCGAGGGTGTGGACCAAAGTACAAAACCAGATGTTGGCGTGAAATTAGACTCTATAATTTTTCTTCATGCGGAAGGACCGAATATTTACGGTCTGGATTTCTAAGGGTGAATGTTAGGGTGGGCCGAAAAACATTTTTTTCGAAATCGATATTCTAATAGTGCGGAAAGGGTTCTCTCTGGGTTCAATAAACACAGTGTAAAATATTTTTTTTGATTGGATAATATCTTCTGCCCCCGCATCGCACTTAAATTTTAGAAATTTGGGTAACAATTGGCAATTTTTACTCCCGGCGTAGGAAATATAATTACTTTTCAATATTGCTATTCTACTAATGCGGAAGAGGTGCCCACTGGGCTCAACAAGAAAGGTGTAAAATATTTTTTCGATCGAATAATATCTTCTGTTCCCGAATCGCAATTGAAATTCTGCAATTTTTAAAGAAAAGTGCACTTTTTATGTGTTATAGAAATAAATCAAACATGAAAAATATATGGGAACAAAAGCTGTTAATGGCTTTATTCTATTGTATAATTGATTAGTTTGCCTGAAAATTATTAAATAATAGCTGAGTCACAATATATTAATGTAATACAGGGTGGTCCCGAATTCATGGTACAAACTTTAATGGTAGGTACAGGACATTGTAACAATGATTTATTGTATAGGAATGTATAGTCGCAAGTGACGCGGTGAGGCGTAAACAGGGGAAATAAAAGGAAAGAGAAATGGAGTGATCGGTTGGTATCATTGCCGGTAGATGGCAGTAGATGTCTAGCCGCTGTTGAACATGATGCATCGCAGTAGGGAAAAGCGCCATTCACAATTGTGCTGCCGTAGACGATGGGTGACTTTACGTATGCAGAAAAAGCAGACATGCATTACATGTACGGCCGTGCAAATGGTAACGGCAGAGCTGCGTTACGAATGTATCGCGCGGAGTATCCTGATCGACGAATGCCGGATCATAGAATTTTTCAACGGTTACATCGTCAACTTTGTGAAACAGGTGCGTTCGACGTCAACAGACATGGCGCTGGTCGAGTAAGAGCTGTACGCACTCCAAGGCTGGAAGAAAGCATCTTGAACATTGTGGCTGATAGACCCGAGTCAAGCACAAGAACTGTTGCGCGTGACGTAGGTGTGAGTCATCAGACTGTATGCAGAGTGTTAAACGAAAATCGCTTACACCCCTTCCATTTTCAGAAAGTACAAGCATTGAATCCGGCAGATTATCCTCGCCGCGTGAACTTCTGCCTGTGGGTGATGCAGCAATGTGCGTTGCAGCCGGATTTCGTAGATTATGTGCTATTTACAGATGAAGCGACATTTTCACGCGAGGGTGTCTTTAATGCGCACAATTCCCATGTGTGGGCAACCGATAATCCACATGCAACGCGTCGACATGCGTTTCAACAACGTTTCAGTATTAATGTGTGGGCTGGTATTGTGAACGACTTTTTGATTGGCCCATACTTACTACCCACGCGGCTCACTGGCGGAAGCTATCTTATTTTTCTGAAAGAAGTGTTACCACAACTGCTGCATGATGTTCCGATCGCCATTCGTAACCGCATGTGGTTTCAGCACGATGGGGCGCCAGCACACTTCAGCATTGATGTACGGAATTACCTGAATGCCACGTTTGGTACTCGATGGATTGGGCGTGGTGGACCAGTCCCTTGGCCACCCCGATCTCCCGATTTATCGAGCATCGATTACTTTTTATGGGGACATCTAAAGAGAGATGGGTCACAATGGGAGTGGCGGTGCTTGCTTTTGCCCATACAGACTCGATTTTAGTTGCAACACTTTCCGCAATTCTCGAGAAACTCGGTTCTTTGTTCCCAGTTTTGGGTGCAAGATTTAATCTCTCAAAGAAGCAGCAACACAACATATCTTCGCATGTAGGAAGATTTATTTGTGATATATCTTTGGGGCTTCCAAATATTGGACATTTAAATTTGTTCCGCGTACTGATCTTTGATGTCATGTCTATTAACAAATCAATCAAACCAAAAGAACGAAGAACCTAATTTAAAAACTCACACACTTCCGATTTCGTAGCGCGAACTAGTAGTAAAAGGCACCACACGATGTCTCTTCCCAGGCGCCAGTCAGTAGCAACACGTGTAACGACAATACGTATAATGAAATTACCAGAACACTGGAAACAAGTGGGGTGGAATGTGATTTGTGAATGTGAACCCCCCTCCACTCCTTTCACTTCCTGTCAGATACATGCAGTATGAAAAAACAAGATAAAGTACGCTTTTCTTCAAAAATAGCAAAACTTTCAATTGCGATGTGGGAACAGAAGATATTATTCGATCGAAAAAATATTGTTCACCTTTCTTGTTGAACCCAGTGGGCACGTCTTCCGCATTATTGGAAAAGCAATATTGAAAAATAATTATATATATATAATCCTACGCCGATTAAAAATTGCCAATTTTTACCCAAATTTTTCAAAATTCAAATGCGATGCGGGGGCAGAAGATATTATCCAATCAAAAAAATATTTTACATCGTGTTTATTGAACCCAGAGAGAACCCTTTCCGCACTATTAGAATATCGATTTCGAAAAAAAGTGTTTTTCGGCCCACCCTAGTGAATGTGTGGATCGCTCGGGAAAGGAGGCGTTCAGCCAAGGGAAGTAAACATCTTACGAATCTACTGTCCTGGAGGATCACTCTCGAACATCTTACGGATCCACTGCCCTGGAAGAACACTCTCTATCAACGTTTTGGTTTCTTCAAAATTTTCGCTGATCCCACAGTTTTCTCAACTCTTTTCTTCGTCTTCGAGGAGTTTGGATTTTCTCGGGAATACTGATCCGAAGCGGCTATTGATTTCCGTGTATCAATCCAAAGAATCATACTTCAATATATCTTCACGTGAGATTAACTCCACCTTTTTTTATCTTCAAGGTGTCAGAACCTTAACAACCCCGTCTCGCAGGGGTTGTATCTGTTTCTTTTTTTTTGACATATTATTCACACAAAGCAATAATAGACATATAGAACACCAAAATTGAGGTGTGGAACGACTACTCCTGTTTCCTTCCGATAGAATAAAAAGAGGAAAAGGCCTTCTTATATTCTTGGTCATCATTCTCAAACTATCCACAGCAGCACACACCATTCTGGATAGGGAAGTATTTCATCCGTCATTCTTCAATTTTGTCAGCTCCCAAATCGCTCAAGTTTGTTCTCAAAAGTCATCAATTCATCTTGAGGAGTATCTAAATCCCGTGAACTGCTCTTCATCGTTTTTCTAAAGCCAAGAGAAGAGGGAAATAGCCGTCGTCTCCATTATCCTCACAACACCTCTAATTTTTTGAGAAACAACACTCTGCATCTCGAGGTTCGAGTTCGTATACAGAACATTCCAGGACCTCAACATTATCTTCCCATTTTACTGAAGAGGAGACGCTGCCATTTAACTTTCACAGAGGATCAGGACGTAATCAAAGATTATTTTCAATTTATTACTTTCCCTCAGGAAATCATCTTTTATGGTGTGAGACCTCGGGTTGTTGCTTCGGAAGTCCTCTTCCTATATTTAGAAAATCGGGAATCAACTTTTGATCATATTTGGCACAATCGCAAGTAATTGCTAACGCTAATTATCACCCACTTTTCTTCCTTCCTCTTTTTAAGAGAAGGCTTCTTTAATTCTTTAAAATGTAAGCTAAATAAATATAGAAAAATACCACAGTCACCGATAGCAATATTAAGCTCATTTGATAGTTCAAATAAGTTCTGTTTTTTACTTTTAGCCAAATGTGTATCTTGCCATTTATTTAAAACAAGAGTATTAAAATTCTATTATAGAACTCTCTCTCTCTCTCTACAGGTAAAATAAATCAAAAAGTAAAATTGATGACTTTTCCAAATTAATCATTAATATAGTCATGCCTACATTCATAATAATTTCAAAATTATTCAAAGCAATAAACTATTTATATTTCAGATCATAAAAAAATAAAATCATTATGGGTTGTATCATAATATGCAAGCATTAGATTTGAAAACATAAATATTTAACCAAATCATTACTTTATCGGTATCATTTATAAGCAACTGATTGTACAAAATTTAAATATAATTCCAAATCAATACTTTTATTAAGATTATAATTCACCAAATAATTCTATTTCATAACAAAACTTTAATATTAACGAAACAGTTTATGTTAATTCTATTGAAAACAGAAGTGCTTGCTACTAGGTACTAATACTTATGTAACTTGATATTCTCGAGAGTTAAAACAGTAGGTTTTTTTAATGAGTAGTCATTTGAAAATAAGATTTCATCATAGAATTCTATTTCAAAACAAAACTTCATATTATCAAAACGGTGGTCGTTAATTCCATTGAAAGCGGACAAATACTTATGTAATTAAATCTTCTAGAGAGATGAAAAAAAAATTTTAGGCTACAAAAACACTTTCATATAGTAATCAAGAAGTACTCATCTGTAACATTCCCTGGATGCTGGAGTCGTCATTATGGAATCCTAACGCCAACTGCGTAGTTCATATGTCATTTTAGGCATTGAGTAATCAAAAGAACTTGGTACAAGCCTGTTCTTCAATAGGGTTTAAATCAGACCACAAGTAGGTCGCCATTTGTAACATGTTGGCGTTTGTGGAGTTAAAATTCATCTCGGGTACAACGTATTTTTATATATATTAACAAGATCGGTTCAAATGTTCCGTCTTCAGAAGCGAATTGATTGCAATAGACCTGGGACTCGAGGCTATTCTTCTGAGAAGGATTATGGCGACTGATGGATTTTATTTGATAGCAACAGCTCTCTCTCCTCCACCTTAATAACTAAATGCTTCTAGGTGACAAAACCAGTATCTCTATCGTCTTTAAGCTAAAACTGATCTCCATAAATAGTAGTAACAGTATCATATATAACATATATCTTTTTACAGTGGATCCCTTCTCATGTGAACATTCACGGTAATGAATTGGCGGATAAACTTGCTAAGGATGGTTCATTCACTCAATCCCCTCCTCTGCCGCCTTGACTTTCTGGAATTATATTCATGGGAAAAATCACAAATCTTTTGGTGGAGTGGAGAGAGCTCCCCCAACAATCATTGGTATTTAGGTAAAAAGCCGGGTTTGACCCTAGACATTCCGTGTGACAGAGACTCCGGTCTGCTATTTCTAAACCTGCTAGCGTTCACATCAAGTGACTACCATTCATCGAGGGCAAAGAGGTTTCCGCCACCTGCACAAAGTGCCTCAACCATCAAACCTCTGCAGAGCATCTAATCTAATGGATTGCATGGGCCTCTCCAGGGAGGATATCTATCACGATCCACTTCTTGTTCTCTACTTAGTGCGAGTCAACGGTCTTATGGATCTTGTCTGACTCCGTCAGACACTGGAGGATATGCAACAACAACAACATAACACATAAGGTCAGGACCACAACGCATGGACAGAAACATGCAAACGGCTCTCGAAAGTAGAAAAAGTTAAGTTTTATATTGACTGGCAAGGGGCCTAAAAACAGTTACGCACTTGGAAAGTAGCCAAGAAGAGGGTAGAATGTTTATAAAGTTATTAATTTTAAAAAGTTCGTACGAGTTTTGATATGCTACACTCTTACCCTCAACCTGCTTGTCAAGCGTCCTCGCGAGGCAGGTTGTACGACGTGGACGCTGTATACGGTGAGGTGGACCGGATAGGTAATGTCGCTTTTGGGGCCTGGAGGATGGTCATTCTCATGTGATATCAGGACTGCTAGCATCAATTGGAAGATTTCGTCTCTCCTGATCATCAACTAGCATCTTTGGTAGTCCCCTTCTGTGTATAGGTGCCACAGGTCAGGAACCCAGGCCGTTGTAAGGTGCCCGAGCTGAAACATGGTAGTTTCATATAGGTGATTAAATTTGTTTGCCTATCACAAATTTATAGATAATTTAAAAGTAAATAATCTTAAATTTTAAGCACACTATTACCGTTTTACTACCCTTGGATAGTTACAAAAAAGTATAAATATATCTGAAAAATTAATGCAATGGTTTATTTAACAATCTGACCAATCGGTCCAGTTGTCAGGATGCTGTGTTCCTAATCGAAAAGTTCTGGTTTCAAATTTGGTCTTATATGTCTGGAATGAGAGTGTGGTCTATCTACATGTAACTTCAATGTGTGAATGTATGTGATTTGTAACTTGATCTTCTCCCATCAAGGTAACTCCAAGTTGTCCCCAGAAATCCGCCCCTTTAGTGCGTAAATAATTAAGTTCAATTGGCCAAGCATATTAGCAAAGTAAATTTTTAAAAAATAACAATTTACTGTGGAAAGTAAGAGCTATTTAAAATTGTTTCACGGAATTCCACCCTACTATCAGCATTTATTTTTAGTCTACCTATTTTACTTGAAAAGTAGATGGTATTTTTGTTTTTATTAGGATGACAACTGGATCCATTCTTTTATCTTCCCTAAAGAGTGATGAACGGAGATAGATAATAAATCATTTATTCCAATAATGTGTCTGGGTTCTTTCTTTTGTTCTTCTACTAAATCCCAGTAGACTTGTATTTGCTTGATATAGGTGATTTCTTCTATGATCAATATTTTGCCACAGTGATCAGTAGTTTTTGTTATATTCTTACTCTATTATGGTTTTCTGTAGATAGTATATTTCAAGATGCTAATATCTGATTTACTCTAGAAAGGATATTAGATTCTACAGCAAAAACATTATATTTTCCTTTTCTCTTATGATATATATATATATATATATATATATATATATACACCATTATTCTACAAGCACTTTAAATATTTCATCGCTGACAAGAGGATTACACGTATTTCTTAGCACATACAGTAGTGGTCCGAGGCCGATGGTTGTTGATGAACTCCGTCGTGAAAGTTTAGTAAAAAAACTCAAAAGACACAGAGTCAAAATTCTATATTTGGAGTATATTTTACTAAATTTAATCGATCGTTACGTAAGTTACATGTAGTATAAAGTAGCAATTACATTTGGATAGGCATTCAAAAGTGTAACTTTCCTCTCACCGGCTGTATAAAATCTTTACTTGATCTCCTGTTCTAAAGATGGATTTTATCTTTTAGTTGTCTTGGTAACTATAACTATTTATTGCTCTGACTTTTTTAATTGGCTTTTGCCGCACTTCCTCGGCTTGAAATCTTGTGGACGTTTCTTTTAATTGAAAAAGCTTTGTTCTTAGGTTGCCAGCTTGGCGTTTTCTATGTAGGGTTGCCAACTTGGCGTTTCACTTCTTGTAAGATGCGAGATGGCGAACCTTACATGTCCCTCCGGGGAAGCACATCCATCACTTAAGTCATAAGTGATGATGCTGCTGTCAATCGCCAGCTAGAATCATAACTAAAAGTCATAATCAATTAGCTGGTCTTCATTACGATATCCAGTCCTTCGAGAGAAGCGTGAGAGCTCAAAAAAAATATCTACATTAACATTCATGAACTCCCACATAAAATACATAATACAAGTCACAAGAACGTTATCAAAATTATCTAAATCAGATTACAGTTTTGAGAAGAAAAAAAATATATACATATTTATATGAACTGAATAAAAACTAGGGTTCATCAATTTTGATGCGCGATAAGGCATCTGCATTACCATGCTTACTACCCTTTCTGTACAATATATTCATGTTATATCTTTGCAATGCCAAAGCCCAACGTGCAAGTTTTGCACCCTGTGGCATTCCCTGGGTCAAATAAGTAAAGGGGTTATGATCGGAGACAATTTGGACTTGTGCTCCAAATATCCAAGTGTCAAATTTTTTCAACGCACTTAGAACAGCATACGCCTCCCGTTCGATAGTGGCCCAACGAGTTTGGCATGGGGTGAGTTTTCTACTGTAAAAGGCGATAGGACGTTCTTTTCCGTCTTCGTCTTGCTGAGCTAGACACGCTCCAATCGCTGTTGCAGAAGCATCGGTGTACAACTGGTATGGCTGATCTAACACTGGAGTATATAAGAATGGAATTTCCGTCAGCCTTTGCTTCAATTGTTGGAAGCTTGCTTCCTCTTCATCACTCCAAGGTATTTTGTTGGGCACCCTTTTCTTTGTTAAGTTTGTTAAGGGTAAAACCAAGGACGAGAAATCCTGAATGTACTCCCGATAGTAGCTTGCCAGACCAATTATGCCTCTTAACTCTTTCTTAGTAGTTGGACGTGCTAAGTTCTGCATGGCTTCGATTTGCTGGGGATCTGGTGCATGTCTTCCGGAACCTACAATGTGTCCCAGGAACCTCACTTGTTTTTTACCGAACTCGCACTTTTTAAGATTGACTGTTAATCCAACGGTCTGTAGAGTTCTCAGCACGTCTATGATGTGACGCAAGTGATTCTCCCACGAGCTGGAAAAAATGGCCAGATCGTCGATATACGCACGACAGTACTTTCTGTGTGTCTTAAGTACTTTGTCTATGGACTTTTGGAACGTACTTCCAGCATTTTTAAGTCCAAATGGTAAAACGTTCCATTGAAAATGACCAGAGTGTGTCACAAATGCCGAATATGGTTTAGCTTCTTCTTCTAAAGGGATTTGCCAATAACCCTTTGTCAAATCTAGAACGCTGATGAAAGGAGCACTACCAATTTCAAATAGTAACTCGGTGGCCTGTTGCATTGGATAAGCATCCGGGACAGTAAAACTGTTCAAAACTCGAAAGTCGACGCAAAGTCTTATACTTCCGTCCTTTTTGGCCACACAGACGACTGGGTGTGCCCACTCACTGTCACTCTCTTCAATCAGTCCTTGTTCAAGTAACTCTTGGATTTGGCGATCCACCTCGGTTTGTAAGGCGATGGGAACCCGATAGGGATGCATTTTCTTTGGCACGCAATCTTTAGTTAGTTTGATTGAATGTCCATCAACTCTGGCTCGGCCAGGTCGTGCACTGAAAATTTCTCGAAACCCTTCCAAGGTCTGAACTAATTGGTGTCGCTGTTCTTCGCACAACGCCTCTGTAGTCTGGAACACATGACCCTTAATATCGTCTGCAGATTGACTCTTATTTCGAGTAGGGGCATAAAAGATTTCCCCAAAGTCCTGATCTTGTTCGAAAATCAACCCCACCTGTTCAACTCGGGCTATATAAGGTCGTAGTTTGTTGAAATGCAGCTCTTTTCGGCTTTTATCCTCCATCTCGACCAACGCAGAATGAGGTCGAGTTAACTGGATAATAGTTGCAGGTCCTGACCAGTTCTTCAGAAGTTTGTGACTAGAAGATGGAATAAGGATCAGTACCTTATCACCAACCTTGAAAGTCTTTTCTCTCGCTCTCAGATTATATTTAGATGTGTAATAGCCTTGTGCCTTTTCGGCATTCCCTGCGGCAATCTCGTGTGCCGTTTTCATCCTTTGACGAAGGTCTTCTAAGTATTTTTCAACAGAAGGAGATGCTCCTGTTGGAATTTCGGTTTATCCTAACCAACTCTCCTTAATTAATTTTAATGGACCTGGAGGTAACCTTCCATACACCAACTGAAATGGCGATACTCCCGTGGTACTGTGAGGTACTTCTCTGTATGCGAATAGTAAGAAAGGGAGATGAATATCCCATTGTCGACCATTTTCTTGTATGTTCTTACTGAGCATATCCTTCAGGGTTTTGTTCCATCTCTCCACGGCTCCCATGCTTTCTGGATGCCCCGGAGTTGAAAATCTTGGTGACACCCCGATAACTTGCATGAAGCCCTTGGTGAGCTGTGCTGTGAAATTTGTCCCTTGATCGGTACAGATAGTTTTAGGAAACCCCGTCTGGGAGAAAATCTTCATCAGGACGTCGCAAGTTGTTTTCGCAGTAATGTTCTTGACTGGTATAGCTTCCGCCCATCTCGTGCACAAATCCACAGCACAAACGATAAACTTGTGCCCTCTTGAGGATGGTGGCTCTAGGGGACCAATACAATCTACACTCCACACTTCAAAAGGATTTTCAGGTCTCACAATAGGTTGTATAGGAATTCTGTCATTGTAAGTGTCATTCTCTACGTAGCTGGCAGACCTTGCAGTTTTCACAAAAATGTTTGACATCAATCTTGATATTCGGCCAGTAAAAGGAATACTTTATCCGTTGTTTGGTTTTCTGTTCTCCTGAATGACCGGCCAATGGAATTTCGTGTGCCATTTTTAGGACATACGGTCTTTTAAATTTAGGCAAAACTACCTGCTGAATTTTCTCTCCTCCTACGATTTCTGAGTGTACCAATAACCCATCTTGTACTTCGAATGCATTTCTTCTATTTCTTGCTAATTCCCAAATATCCTTTAAACTTTCATCTTCCAATTGAAATTGCACGAACTCGTTCCGTTTCTCATTAACCCCAGGGTGATTTGCGGTGTCACTACGGGCCAAGGTAAGTTCGTTTAAGGACGAAACTGAATAAATTTCTCCAACTCGAGAAACCCCTTCTTGGCTAATAATATTGCCATAAAGTTCCACATTCGAGTTTAAAGCGTCATACGTTGAAACGCTTACGAGCATGTCGCTTACTAATTTTTCAGACACTGCACATGTCACTGGGATTTCTCCGTGTCGTCCGTCATTGATTTTCACATGGATTATCTTGAGAGGTGCCATTTCTGTCTCACCAAATGCGGATACAATTTTAATTTTTCCTTCCCCTTCATTTTGAGAATCCTCAATCAGATCAGCCCGGATGACTGAAATCTGCGCTCCAGAGTCGATAATACCGTCGAAGATATTATTACCGCTTTTTAAACTCACTATCTTGAGTTCATCAATACCTCTTTGGTATTCTACAGGCTTTGTGACTTTAACGGTCACTTTTGCCGTCAACATCGATGGAGGCTCCACCATGTCTTCCCTTGCACATGATGTTGTAGCGTCTTGGGCTCCAATATTGCTCACAACTGCTGAAGTTTGTCTTCTTCCTAGCTTAGGACATGCGTTTCTAAGATGCTGAAATGATCCGCAAGAATAACACTGAATCTTCTTCTTCCTTCCCGCTTCATTTTTCGGACTCGTATTACGTTGATGAGTACTCTCGTGAAACTGTCCATATCTAGCAGGAAAATCGGAGTTCCTTTCTTGAAAGCGTCTTCTTTCTTGAAAATGTGAATTTCTTTCCTTATTTACAATATTTTCAGGTGAATGGAATTTCTTCTTGAACCCTCGAACACTTTCGTATTTGTCAAGGAGTTCCGCTAGAGTAGTAGGATATTTTATTGTGCTCCACTCATCGACAAAATGCTCTCGCATTTCCGGAGGTACCTTACGTTTGAATTGATCCGTAATTACCAGATGCTTTTCCGTTTCGAAATCCGCAACCTCAAGACCTTGAATCCATTCTTCAAAATAATTTGTCAATTCAAAGGCAAAATCCTTCCACGATTTATCTTCAGTCCGCTTGAGCTGGACAAATTTCAATCGGAAGGTTTCTGGGCTTAGTTTAAACCTTTTTAGCAATAGCCCTTTCACGTGGCTGTAGTCATATGCGACAGCCGCTTCTTCTCTAGCAATTAACTGAGTAATGTCATAGGGTAATAAACCCAAAAGCTGGGACACCCAGTCCTCCCTTTTTATGTGAGCATGTTCTGCCTGCCTCTCGAAAAGAACCAGATATAGACTGATGTCTCCTTCTTTAGGATCGAACTTCTGCATCACTCTTTGTAAATCGTAGATGTGCTTAGAGTTGCTCGAATTCCTTTCATTTGATGTTTCTGTATTGTGACGGCCTTCCATTTCGAGCCTTAGCTTTTCTAACTCGAAAACAGAACGTTTCTCGAGTTCCATCACAAAACGTCTTTCTTCAGACTCAGCAGCGATGCGCTTTTGCTCAGTTTCAGCAGCGAGGCGCTTTTCCTCACTTTCAGCCAAGAAACGCCTTTCCTCGGCATTTTTCCGATCTGTTATGATACTGTTTAAAAGATTTTCGGTAAACTCCTGTTCATATTCTTCGCTGTTCAATATTGAGTTCTTTAAATCGATGATTTTGTGTTGCGGCAACACATCTAACCCCAATTCATCTGCCAACACCTTCAAATCCTCCTTCCTTGCTTTCGCGAGATACGCCATCCCAAACGAATTTAATTCAGGAAATAAATTTACGCCACAGAATGCAGAAATAATAGAAGGGGGGAGGGTGGAAACCTCACTCTAAATAGTCTTAAATTATATTTATTTTAACTTTACGCCTTAGCAACAAGCATTCGCAGAAATCCCCGTTTACCAAAACGAAATAGTTATTCTCTAACCCAATAACACAAAAAGTATCTAGTTCTGATGAACTGTTTCTCAATTAACCATTAATCTAATTAACACCTGGTGTGCTAGTCAAAATTTGCATATATTAATACAATAGTACACATAAATAGCATTTACATACATGCATTACCGAAACGAATGTAGTTATTCTTTAACTCAATAACACAAAAGGTATCTAGTTCTAGTGAACTTTTTCTCAATTAACCTCTATACCAATTAACACATGGTGTGCTAATCAAAATTTGCATATATTAATACAATAATACAGATAAATCGCATTCACATACATGCATTACCGAACGAAAGTAGCTATTCTTTTTAAAACCAAAACGCAACAGTTATCTAGTTCTGATGAACTTTTTCCCAATAAACCATTGAACTAATTAACACATGGTGTGCTAAATAAAATTTGCACTGTGGTGCACATAACACGTAAGTGTTCTAAACAAAATGAATAGCATTAGATTTCAACAAAGTCTACTTTCACTCCGTAATTGTGTGGGAGTTGCATGAATTAAAAAAATAAAAACTCAGGATGAGCTCTCACCTTCATTTCCAGGGTTCGAAGATCCTACCGACTGCGCCAGTAGTGGTCCGAGGCCGATGGTTGTTGATGAACTCCGTCGTGAAAGTTTAGTAAAAAAACTCAAAAGACACAGAGTCAAAATTCTATATTTGGAGTATATTTTACTAAATTTAATCGATCGTTACGTAAGTTACATGTAGTATAAAGTAGCAATTACATTTGGATAGGCATTCAAAAGTGTAACTTTCCTCTCACCGGCTGTATAAAATCTTTACTTGATCTCCTGTTCTAAAGATGGATTTTATCTTTTAGTTGTCTTGGTAACTATAACTATTTATTGCTCTGACTTTTTTAATTGGCTTTTGCCGCACTTCCTCGGCTTGAAATCTTGTGGACGTTTCTTTTAATTGAAAAAGCTTTGTTCTTAGGTTGCCAGCTTGGCGTTTTCTATGTAGGGTTGCCAACTTGGCGTTTCACTTCTTGTAAGATGCGAGATGGCGAACCTTACACATACTTATTGACAGCATTGTACATTTTTACATTATATTTTTCTATTTTGTGATTATGTACCTTTTTAACACCTTTATAATGTTGTTGCAAAGTAATAATCATGAATTCGATAGAAATATTTTTTAGGATTATTTGGATAAAATAGAGACACAATGAAGCATATACAAATAAATGGGGAAAAGAAGTTATCATAAATAAATAATAATCAACGTTATAAAAAATAGTCAACATAGTTTGGTATTTCAGGATTGGTTGCAAGAAGCGTCTAGTAACTGTTCTGCGATGCCATTACCAAAACTACAAATTAAAAGGCTTAAATTTTAATAAAAATATTCTTAAGGAATCAACATTGTCTGAAATCAAAATCTAATAGCATTTTCGAACGTGTACCTCTTTCTCTGTTTTCTTTCATTTATTTATCACCTGCATAGTTCAGAACGAACATGGATAACTGATAATACATATTTAAAACACTTTCTAACATACAACTGAAAGTACATTATACCTTTATACATTGGTATGGTTACATATCGTTCTAACAGATGCATATCTTTATATTTATATTGGAAAATATATATTTACGATTTTATGTGAGACTCTTTTATCATGTAGAAATTTGCCAATACACATCCTTAGTTCGTTTCTCAAACCATATAAAAACTACTTTTCGTATAAAATACGATATTTATACTTTAGGTATTGGGGTTTCGTTTCCACTCTTATACATGCTAAAATGCCTACAGCAATCCTGGTGGAGCAATTTTCAGCTGGTAGAGTAATAGGATATATATAAATGGCAAGCGATATAAAAAGACTTTTGTCAATAAAGAATTGGAGTGAAGGGATAGCAAAAAATCTCCAAAAGGGCATAACTTCAAGTTACGGACACCCTTAACTGGCAAGCAGACAATTTTTACTGTCCGAAATAACAGCGATAGAGGACAAAGTCGATAGGCATTCGACACGCTGTTGCTTTATGCACTCCAAAAATAGTACACCGAAAATACTAAATCATGACAGACCTCATTCCGGTTTACTTCGATTGGACAAATAAAAAATTGTCAAAAAGTATTTCTTAAAAATGATATGTACTATACAGACATGAAAGTGATGCTGTTTCATTTTTCATCTTGTCACATTTTTTCATACAGAAATCGAGTATTTTCGTTAAAGGATATTTTGCAGTTTAAGCGAACCAGTTGTAATGGCAATCTACCCTATAAAAGTTATTTAGATCTGAACAAGATGATATAGTTCCGGTGGAATTAAAATATCAAATTATGTACATTTGATACAGAACACTATAAATAATTACATATTTCATGAAAAATATTACCATTGGGCCTATCTTGTATATAATACACAAACACCTGAAAACATCTATAAATTAAAGTAACAATTTATTTAATAAATAAAACGCTATTTTTAACTGTATTTACAAATTTAACCTTTTGTGATATTCAACATATTTGATAATTACTTATAAGCAACGTATTTAATTTTAATATTTAAAAGTACGTGCTGAGTTTAATTTTACACGCATTTCAAGCACATTTTAAGGGATAATAAAAAAAAAAGCTATTTTTTAGTCTATTACACAAAAAATTATTTTATAATATATCATATGATACATAATAATTTGCAAACAGTGAACACAAAAGTAACAATTGATAAAAATTGTGCTTTAAGAAACAAAAGGAAATATTTCTAAAATTTGAGTACTTAGGAACTGTTTTATATTAATTATTATTTTATAAAAGTTATATTCTTCCCAAAATTATTCATTCCAAAATTTAAAATATAAACTAGCGAAACATTACAAGGAAACAGACATTTGTAAGTAGTACATAGTGTCAATTTATAGTCAATTTATAAAAATGTTTTATGTGATACAAAATCGCAAACATACTTAGATAATTCATCAAAGAATCATACTAATCTCTTGACATAACATGGTATTTTATAAGTAAGTATACTAATTAATTAGCATCTTTGACGGATCAAGTATATGATTGTTGTAGCAATAAAGGTGGACATTCATCAAATAAATCCCAATAATGAACATAAACTTTTTGTCTAGTCAAATTTCCATTTGTTATGGTGTTTTTACGTTTTTCTTGCGTCTACTAATACTTAGTAGACGTATTAATTATTATAAAAATTTATTATTATAATAAGTAGTAGTATTAATAATTAACAATTATTGTTAAAATGTTAAAACAACATTAACACATTATATAACAAATTAAATACACACAAGAAACTTTATAATCTAGAGTCTCACATAAAATGATTAATGTAGACTACAACATTGAAATGTAATCATTTGTAAATCAACATTTATAAGATTCTTTATTACCATTACACATTTTTTAAAAGTAAAGTAATATCTTTCACTCATCAAAAGGTTTCATTTAAAAACAACAATGACACTTCCTAAACAAATTAAATACCTGAAAACAAACTTAGCAATCTAGAGTTTCAGTAGACGTTACTATTGCATATATCAGTAGTAACATTACCATGTATTTATCTTTATAGCTAGGATGAAACATAAATATTGCGTCTTTCACAAATCAAAAAATGAGTTTATTAACAACAGCCTTCAATACTTCATGAAATAAATAAGATCATTTCACAAACTATATCCAATGGAAATAATCGTATTGATCCAGCTTAGCATGAAATGATTATTGTATGTAACAATTTTAACATAAGGATCGAATAATTTGTATCGCTTGAAAAATACATAAACTTATTTTCCCGCTAAAGTGCAGCAATCAGTTGTTCTACATATTATCTAGGTAATGTGCAGATTAACAAGGGTAATCCGTTAAAGTGCGGAAAATTGTTTTATTTCTCAAATTACGTAGGTAAACTGCAAATTACCTAGATAGTCTCAACATTACCTGCCAGGTACTCATTAAAGCGAAAGTAAGATATTTGCGGGAACAGCAACGTTTCTGAACGTTTAAATTAGCATAATGTTATTTATTTATTTTTCGATATCTAAAGAATCTACTTATTATAATCAAACAATCAATAAATTATTTTATAGAATAAATCATCAACCAATTAAAAAACTATAATAGATAGAATCAAACGGTTTAAAATATTATTACAATTAAGGAAATTAACAAGGATATTAACGACGACAAGACGCTGGCAAAATCAAACCAAACTAAAACTAAAAGTGATGAGACAAGGGAAGGTGTAGGGAAAGGAAATGAGAAAAAAAAACCTTTTGAACTTTAACGATACGGAAGCCGTTAATGTGCACATTACCTAGGTTAAATGCCAAAAGCTCTTCATTCCGCACGTTAACGGAGCAAATCAATTAATCTTCAGATTAGCTATGTAAAATTAACGGCTTTCAAAGTTTAGCGAAAACACATGTACACTTTCACAAATCATAAATATGATTGCTGTATAACACAAATCAAACATCTTTACTAACTAATTCCCTTCTCTAGGAAGAAACGTATTGATTGGTGAACCAACCTTCATACGGCCTTGTTCTTAAAGTTAATTGTCTGCTACAACTAATGTTTGAAAAAAAAATCGAAATTTAAATCCAAAAGAAAAACAGCGAGAAATAATCTTATAAAAAATATAGTATCCTCCACAAATCAAAATTAATTATTGCATTAAACACGGCTAACACTTTCAAAAAATAGATTTAACGTTTCTCAACAATCAATATCATCAATATAAAATAAATACCAACACTTCATAAGCCAAACTATATCCAATAGGAATAAACTTACTGATCCAGCCTCCCTTCAAATGATTCTAGTAAATAACAAAATTCTACCATCAGCATCGAAACATTTTTATCGCTCGGAAAAAACATATATATATATATATATCTACATCTTCACAAACCAAAAATATGATTGTTGTATAAAAAAACAAAGCAAACATCTTCACAAACTAATTCCCTTCTCAAAGAAGAAGCGTATTGATTGGTGAACCAACCTTCATATGGCCTCGTTCTTAACGTTAAGTAATTGTCTGCTATTCCCCAAATTGTCGAAGCCACCAACTCTTCCCTAACGAGCTATTCAATCGGATCGAAAAGGGAGCGCAAAAAACATTTCTCGTCACTAGCAGCAAAGGGCATCCATTTGCTGTTCCTTTTCGATGTCGGTGAGTTAATTGAGTCAATTGAACAACATTCATCCGCTCGCGTTTTCCGTTCTATTCTCTTAAGCCGAAGACTTTACGTCAATGCCCCACCCTTTCTAATTAGTATTCCGTGAAATATTGAAGACGGTTTTAGTTCCACCTCTCTTTACACGCAATCCATTAGCCCGTTTTTCATCACAATTCATTAATTGGTCTGTTCAATTAAGTGTTAATCAATGGAGATGGTTATACTTGATTTAAAAATAGTTTCATGGTGCATATTATTTCAGAAGTTTCAGTTATTGAGCTTGGCTTTGAACGTTTCAAATGAGCAAAAATTTTGTAGTAATTGATTGATTCCATAATTGCACAACAATACAACAAAGTTCAAATGGAGATGCCTGTGTTTGGATTTAAAAATAATTTGCATTAACTTTATTTTTTCAAAGTTTTATTTTTTGAGTTTCCCTTTATACGCTTTAATTGCAAAAAAATTATTTTAATATAAGTGATGTTGAATGATTATTTGTTATCAATGTAAAAATAATTTTAATGATAAATATTACTAAATATTAATTCATAATTTCCCCATCACGCCATGCCTTCTTCAACTATTATTCTTGCTCAATGAAATGCGAATCAAACAATATTTTTGTATGTTTATTCATCATGCGGAAAATGTTTATTGTAGGTGCTGCTTATAACAGAACAAACGTTACGGCTTCCTAATACAGCTGATACAAATAGATTTGAGGAAAAGTTTTACTTCAATAATTAAGACTAGGGGGCCCACCCCCTGCTCGCTAATGCTCGCCAACCCCCGGAGGATTGCTTCGCAATTCTCATTGGTTCGCTGCGCGAACCTATGCTCGCTTCGCTCGCATCAATGAAGACACGTGTCCTAGCAGAAGGGATTGATTACAAAATATATTCCAAAAAATATTTTTGAAATCTAAATTTGTATTACATAAAAGATATATACAGTACCTCTGGAATCAGATTTTAAATGAAAACTTTGAGCAAATTTTTACTCGCAATGTGAGCGCTGCTTTGGAAATTGAATACCCAGCATGTTGTTTGTATGTACATTTCCCCAGTACTCGAGCCACCCATACACTTTTTGACTGAGTTTGTTGTCGAAAGTTGTAGTGCACGCGTCTTGTTGTACTATAATTGTTAGCCTTGAAAAGGACCGTTTTTTAAATAGCCCTGAAAAGATCCTCCGCTTTCTTAGATTTCTATTACAAACCGCAACAGCTCGTCTAAAATTCATTTTTTTCAATAAAATTTTATCCGATAACGCTATAGATTCAAATGACTCGCGAGGCTCCTAGTAAACAAACAATCGCACAATGTTGCCAAAACGCGGTAACAAATAACGTCTTTTTTGCGTGTCACGTAAGAGAAATATATATATAGATCATGGAAATAGATTTCTGTGGTTATGCATTTTTATTCTAGATTGTACTTAAATTTATTTATTGTAAGTACATCCAACGACACATTGTACCCATGGTATTTATTGAACTTGTCAAGAACTACAAAATAACTTCTGTTACTTCCTTTTATTATACTCCTATAACACGTCCCATAAAGTAAGAACGGTAATTGCATTGTTTCCTTTACACCTTCTTTAGTCAGCAAAAAATTCTTTGCTATTCTGTCTGACAAAATTATAACAATATTACCTGAAATACATAATTTATGCAATTTTGTGAATTCTAATTATCATGTACTATTTTAACTTTTTTCTTTAGAAAAGAACTTTCAAAGTAATTAAATTTATTACAAAGTGGGACCGAAGGAGTTAAATTGGTATTCGTGGATCTTTGACCTTAAATTTTCAAGTTCATACTCGTTCCAACCGAACGTAAATGACGAGCCTGGGGAGTATTAAGCCCTTTCTTGACCTCACTTGTTCTCACGTTGGCGTGTGTTGAAGTTTGAAGAGTGGGATGCCTGCTCGAATGTTGACCTCATCAACTAACGTAGTTAAAATTTACGAGGTATTGTATCACACCCTACGGGAATGATCTCAGACCGTCTTTTAAAGCCCACTGTGTAGCTTCAGTGCAACTATAACCAACTGCACAGATTTGCATCTTTTGGCTATCAGAGAGTAAGATTACAGGTTGGTAGGTCATTTATGTGATCATTGAGTGTCACACGGGAGTTAATTTTTAGTGATATTATAAAAAGCGTTATATTTAATTCAAAAATAATATTACAACGGTACTGTTGCATAAATAAGGGAGATAAGGAGAGAGAGTACTATCATGCCAAATGTATCTGTAACCCCTTAAAATCCACATCTACTTAATCAACTACATGTGAGTATTATGTTTTTATTGAGTGTTTTAGTATATTAAAAATATTTGGGTTTTATATAGCTGCACATTCGTGATTGATAAAACTCTAGAATTTACGAGTTACAGAAATATTCGTAAAGATGAATACGAATAATAAGTATCCATTACTCAAAAGACTGGTATATAATTTGCATACGGAATCCACGAAATTATTTTATAAATCAACAGCATTCAGTTTCTGGGTAAAATAACATTATCTCCCCCTCTCAAAGTTTAAAAAACATCATGGGTAATTTGTTGAAATTTTATTTAATATGTATATTAGAATAGCATTTGTACTTTTTTTATAAAAATATTTCATTCGATGAGCGATTCAGACTACCAAATGTGTGATCAAATAAATACAAATTGAACAAATGTAGCAACAAAGGATAATATAATACAAATAAGAAGCAAATAGAATTAATAAACACTGTTCTATTAATATGACGGGATATTTTCTGTCCATGACCTAGAAAAATAATGTTAGTATTGAAAGCGGTAGTAAAATATAAGTTACGGAACTTTTTAACTATCTCATCAAACAAAATATGGCATTTTTCAGATAATATTTTACTTGCATCCAGTTGTTTTGTAATCACTAAAGTAATATGTCCCAAATTACAAACAGCGCTACATTAAAAAAAAATTTCAATCGGATTAAATATGAGTTAGTTTTTAGCAGAAAATAATACTGATAATAATGTTTATAATATGCATCAAATACTTTAACGAGCCTTCTAACGCTCACGATGCCATTTTAAGTTATCAATATGTTGAAAATGAAATAGTTTTACCGAATGATGCAATTTAATTGACCTATACAGTATTTTGCATTGATTTTCCGAAATGAGGCCGTGTCTTATGGAATTAATTTATCTAACAAGCTGAATTTCTTTAATTTAAAAGTCAAGCAATGTCATTTGGATGGTAAATATTAGGAGGTAGTTGAATCCGCTAAATTAAATCCCTATGGTTTCAGTAATCGGTAGGTATGTTTGATTATATATATATATATATATATATATATATATATATATATATATATAACGATTTGTTAATAAATGAAAACTGGATCGTATACCTATATACATGATCTCAAATGCGGCCAAAGACATTCTTATTCATGATTTAATGTGTTTATGAAAATAAATTATACAAATTTATTTCAACAGAGATTGTAACTGCAACAATATGCTAACTATTACAATGTAAAATTGCACTTCCTAAAATTCCAAACGCGTATCCCAGCACCCAAATATAACATTCATACATAAAATAAACTATAACCTTTTCCAAAGCTATTATCAGTTTCAAATTCTATACGGTCTGAATATAAGGGTCTACGGTTTAAATATACGGGCATATGAACGTCCTTTGCTACGCACTTTAACCAATTAACGACCGCACTACTTTTCGCTTGAAGGAAATGAACAAAAAAATTTTTTAGACGTATTAGAGTCTAATTAAGACTAAAAAAAAGTAACATGAAAAAAAACATTTATTTGTATAAAAGATACAAAATGTTGCAAAAACGCAACGTCAGTCAAAACCGACTACTTTTGGGAAAGATGAAAATCTTTGAAGCACTTGCTATGTAACGGCACATTACAATTTTTACATACAGTTATTGTTTGGCTACTACAGGTTTTGCATCTTTTTCTTTGGTTTGTTGGATATTTCTCGATAGTATATGACTTTTGGGATCCTAGGCCACCACAATTTCTTTCCCTTTACTTGCACTCTATACATTGCAACGAAATTGTGAAGCAGGTCCACCCCACCCATATGTTTGTTGTAATGCCCGATGAGTTGGTTGGGTTTGGGCACCGCAGGTGGTCCCCTCGTCCCCGCTGTGATAGCAGGTTATGAGCGGTTTTTACAGACGCAGATTTCTTTATTTTCTTTAGTATCGCTTGGCCATTGAAGATGGATTGATTGTTTCAAAGTTGGTGGCCATAGAGTAACAGCGGAATTTTCGTTCCAACGAACTGCTGCGATACTATGCTCCTGATCAAAGACAAAGTCACATGTTCCACATTGTTCTTTTTTCATTTTGATTACAGGTGTAATAGGACATTTTATTAATCTGTTGTCACGGATCATTCCAGTGGCATAAAACCATGACTTTTTCAATTTTGACAGTAACATATGTGATGTAAAAAGTTGTCAAACTATACATAGTGGTTTGAAGGAACTTCAATTACACTTAAAAGACGTTTCCAGTTAACCCAGATCCGTCGTTTTATCTGCATATTTACCTGAGTATATATCAAAATGATATCAGTACCCTTCAGAAGAACACAAACGCCAAACTTTATACCCGAAATGAACGGGTTTTACTTTCAGAAACATTTTGCACGAATTCTACCGAAATAAGGTATAATTTCTTCATCGACAGAAATATTTGATGAAAAAACCCACGCCACTGCATGAAATTGGAATTTAAAATGTCTACACACGGACGAACTTTTGCCATTTTATCTGTTTTATCCAATACATTGTTATCCGCTAAATGCAAATTCTGTTTGATAGCAGTATGCATAGAACGTGTTAGTGCTGCAAGTAGTAATGGACAACTGAGATCTTCTGCAACTGAACAGTATAGTCTCTCTTGAGGAAGAAATACATAGCCAATATAAAGCAGAAATCCAATAAAACGCTTCAATATAGGAACAGAAAGAGGAAAAATGTTGATTTTCTATTGAGGATATTTTATACTTGAGTAATATGTTCCAAAATATTCTGATTGTGTAATTGTAAAAATACATCTACTGGATCAAGAACATGCAATTTTTGTAGAAGTACTTCCTTTTGCTTTTTCTACGGTTTCTTTGTCAGCAGGCTTTAGTATGTATACGGGAGACAAATTTCTCCAAGCAATATTTTTTTAGGTGATCTAGACAAATGTTTATCATTTTGTGATGAATGCGATACATTTTCAAGTTTTTTTGAAGAAAAAAGGTCGATATCACCAGACATGTCTTTTGGTCACGGCAAATTATATCCTAACATATTGTCATCAATGGATTCCTCGTAGGTCAGTAAATCAGGAGGTTTGGGGGGGGAATCACTACTATATCTGCTTGACCTTGACAGCCTTCATCTGATAAAAATTCAGAAACATCTTCATGATCTAACTCATATATTCTACAGCTTCATTCACAGTTAAAAACCGTTTTCTTCGACATCCGCTATTTTCGGACAAATATTCATAAAGACACTGCTTTGGACTGACGTTGCGTTTTCGCAACATTTCAAAAAATGCATATTTATACAAACAAAGACAAAATAGTAACTTTATTTTTTATGCCATTTTCCAGACCTATGTTTGTAAAACATAAGCGTCTATTCATGAAGTCTTTTGAATTGTTCTGCCATATGTGAGATTTTTTCAAAATTAAAGTAAAAAAATGACAATTTTATAAAATCTTGCATTGTGAGAAAAAAGCAATTTCTTTTCCAGGAGACATTGAAGATTTGTCTACAATATACAAAAAATTATATAAAAAAAACGCAATACAGAATAAGAAAAAAAATGTTTTCACTAATGTTACGAAAACGCAACGTCAGGCGTTAATGGGTTAAGAATAGTTAGTATACTAAAAAGGACGTAATAATTAAGTGTATTCCTAATAATGTCATTCCAAATTATTTCATTGAAATATTTGTAGTTCCCATACAAAAATTTATGTTTTATAGATATAATGTTACGAAAACGCAACGTCAGGCGTTAATGGGTTAAGAATAGTTAGTATACTAAAAAGGACGTAATAATTAAGTGTATTCCTAATAATGTCATTCCAAATTATTTCATTGAAATATTTGTAGTTCCCATACAAAAATTTATGTTTTATAGAAATTGCAGATGCAGCTCAAGAATAATATTATACATAATATGTTTTAAGGAATTATCTTACTTTTATTTAATTCTTTTTGACAATGTTTTTATCGTGAGTCTTAAAAAAAATAATTTTAACTCGTTTTAAAGAAATGCAAAAACGTATGTCTATGGGTATGAAGATTAATAAATGCTTGCCCGACTGTAACTCATTCGTTTGAATTGTCAGCATTACCTGAAGGTTTACCCAAAACGAAATTAAAAGTTTACCTAATAAGGTAAATCGTTTAATTTTCATGATATTATGAATTACAGGAAAAGCGGAAATTATGTGCATATCAAACATGAAACTTGCACACTAAAAGTGAAAACAAAAATAAAAAACTCTATTTACTATATACAATTGGAAATACAATTGCTTTTTATAAATATGTTGAACCAAGCAGATTTGATAAATAATTAACTTTTAATTCAAAATGTTATTTTCCCTTTTATTTGTAACATATGTTTTGTTTTGAGCTATTTATATAATATTTGTAGTAAATATTCCAATGCTAACAATAAAAAATAAATTGTTTTGCAAACTTCGAAAGTACAAGTATCATTGCTGTACAACCTGAACAATTCTAGAAATCCAAAGATCAAAACAAATTTAAACAGATTTAAATCTATATAGCTAATTAACCTGACCAAAATGGAATAAGATGATATTTTTACTTTTACAGAAACGTATAATTGTTCTTTATGAAATATTTTAAGCGTATAATTACTGTAATCCTTTTCATATTTTCTTTTGAATTTAAGAAATGAGACAATACAATCATGTTCTAAAGATTTTAATCTAAAACTACTTTATGAATACGTTCCACAATGATTAATTTAATTTTTAAACAAAAAATATTGATCAAACGTGAATCATGAAGACTTCAGATATAAAGACAATTGTATTAAGATTCATATTGAGATATTAATACTAAGATTTGATGTTAGTCATAGATCCAACTTGAAATATTAAGACATACGATGAAGAAATGATTTAATTATAATTTTAATTAACTTTCTCAATTTTTCTAAGGTTTGAAAACTAAACTTGGGAAACTACAAATTATGATCATCACACCATTGGATGAAGTTGACTGGTATACTCATTTACTAAAGATAAAATTGTTTTTTAATCTAAACAACCTAATTGTTTATCAGCATTTTCTTTTAGTCAAAACTAAAGGTGTAGACTGTCTGGCTGAGAAACATAACTGAATTAAAGTAAATTTCATTACAATACACTATTTTTTATGTCTCCGTTGCATCAAACTCGGAGTTTTTAGAAGAAACGCTTTTCTGAGAAAGTATGATAATCCTAAGTTCGCAAATAATTTTCTTTTTCCCTGCGAAAGATAATCAAGTTATCGTTGTGCTACAGATCAATAATGCCAGTTTTTTTAGTCCCAGTTACCAAACCTGCTTATCGCAATACAAGTTTTAAATTTTGAAATGGAATTTTTGTGCTACCCGTAAGCATTCTTTACATTTTTGTAAGGATTATATGGTACAGAAACGAGAAAAAAAAATCACATACAGTCGGAATATTACACTGATTTGTATTATAAATATAACGTATTACTTTATTAATAATTAAGTTAAACTATAGGCTAATATTTTCATAGTTAATAAAGGTTATTTTATTTCTATAAATACATTCTATAACAAAAAAAATCGACGCACCAAAAAGGAATAACCCGATTGCTTTGAAATTTCGTATGCAAAAATGTTTTGACCAAATATGCAAATGATTAAAATTTGGTGTCCAATGAATAAATAGTGCGATCTCCAGGTCATCGGAACTGCCCATACAGCAGATGTATATAACGAGTTGTTATTGAACTGTTGTTAAAAATTTCTGCTGCATTGCGATTTAGGATACCTTTCAACGACTGAAAAAATGCCTCGCCGCAGGATTCGAGCTCATTACGAGCAACTTTTAGAGTTTGAAATAAGTCTTATCATTGGCTTGAAAGAGGCAGGTTGGGCAAATCGGAGAATCGCTCGTCATCTGTCGAAGCGATGCGGCGATTAGAAGATGCTGGCAAGAGTGGGTGGACAATGTCAGATTTCAGCGTCATGATGGTAGCGGTTGACGTAGGGCCGCAACAGATCCTCAGAGTGACTGTCAGATCAGCTGTCACAGCGCCTGATTCATCGCTATCAATCATCAGTCGTGCGACCCACACACGAATGTCCACCATGACCATTCACAGACGCCTGAGAGAGCGAAATCTACGCTCGTACCGACCGTTACGCCACCTGCCACTCACGCCTGCACAATGTCGAGCCAGATTACAGTGGTGCTTGGCTCGATCAGGCTGGAATGATGCTGACTGAGGACGTATAGTCTTTAGCGACAAACCCGCTTCCAACTGTGTCCTGAAGATCATCGAAGACGTGTCTGGAGACGCCCAGGGCAGCGTGCAGATCCGGCTTTTAATATTGCACGCCACACGGGCCCTCAACAAGGAGTTATGGTCTGGGGTGCCATTTGCTTTGATAGCCGGACCCCTTTGGTCGTCATTAGAGGTACACTTACTGCACTGCGGTACGTTGACGACATTCTGAGACCTGTTTTGCTACCGTTCCTTTCGCAGTACCCATGACTTATTTTTCAGCAAGACAATGCCAGACCACATACGGCACGTGTTGCTATGAACTGTCTTCAAGTCTGTCAAACACTTCCTTGGCCAGCCAGATCACCAGATCTCTCTCCCATCGAGCATGTCTGGGATATGATGGGAAGGCGACTGCATCCGGTAGGGAATGTTGATGACGTAGTCCGACAACTGGAGCAAATTTGATAAGAAATACCGCAGGAGACAATCCGGGAGCTTTATCGGTCTATACCACGCCGTGTGGCAAATTGCATCCAGGCTAGAGGCGGGTCAACACCTTATTGAGCTCGTTACTGTAACTCTGATATAAATCATTCAAATGTTCTGAAATTTAATCATTTTCTGTACATAATTTTCTTCTCCACCAATTTTTGTCTCCATCGGACAAATCCTTCTTGGTCCGTCGATTTTTTTGTTATAGAGTGTACATCGTAATAAAATATTTTGATTACTAATAAATTTTTTGTATTTTATGGCTCCATTAATTCATATCAATTAGGTTTTCTGCTATTACATATATATATATATATATATATATATATATATATATATATATATATATATATATATATATATATATATATATATATATATATATATATATATATATATATATATATATATATATATATATATATATAATAACAACATACAATATACAAAATAACATAACACACACAAAATAACAAAAAATAACCAAACAGCCGGGGTGCATTAACCAGAAATCGAAACTCGAAACTACCCATGCAAGCGCGCTGAAGCTGCAGACATAGCATGGTAAGCAATATAATTTCAAGAACACAAGAATTTCTAAAAAAATTTAACAAAAGTCTTAAAAAATAATAAAAAATGAAGAAATGTTGGTGGATCAGGGCGTCATCAGGGAGGAGCCTGACCCAAACAACATAAAATGGTGTTTTCTACCATTTTTTTTTTTTTTTTTGGTTGGTGGTGTTTGGGGGAGTGTATGAGCAATTTTTTCAGCCTAATGCTGCTCATATGTAGAAAACACCATTTTATGTTGTTTGGGTCAGGCTCCTCCCTGATGACGCCCTGATCCACCAACATTTCTTCATTTTTTATTATTTTTTAAGACTTTTGTTAAATTTTTTTAGAAATTCTTGTGTTCTTGAAATTATATATATATATATATATATATATATATATATATATATATAGATGGTACATAATAAATTTAAATGAGAAATTGAAATAAAATTTGTGCATGAAAAAAAATGTTTTAAGTATTGCTGAGAAAAAAATAATTTTTAATTTCTTACTCAAAAGTATGATCAAATTAACCCTATTACATTCTGTATTAAACTAGCCACTGAGTGGTTAGCCCGGCGTTGCCTGTGCCGTAATGTAAGTTATTAATCTGGTGTAAAATTTCCACAGTTTTCAAATCCGTTGAAATTTTTAATCTATCTTTAGCGATTCCGATTTTACGAAAAAAATTAACAATCCCAGTCGAAATGTTTTT